>OX451736.1:1626161990-1626761990 GCA_948472305.1 Vicia faba
TTAAATGAAAGAGAAAGAAGAAGATATAATGCGTAATTGATAAACGGTACCAAACTTGGCTTGGGGCTAGCTCCTCGTTAGCTGCCAAACGGTACCATAATTAGCTTGGGGCTAGCTCCTCGTTAGATGCCAACAACTGTTGTCACACTGCAACACGCAAGTCGGTTAAGAGCAGAGCAGGATGTGATGTGATGTGAAAGTGGGCTTGGGGTTAGCCCCTCGCAAAAGTACTATTTTTCTGGCGATGTGATTGCCCCTTGCAAATGGCCAACGACTATTATTTATGCAAGGTAATGCCCCTTAGCTAAATATTTTTTCTTTTTTCCCATGTGCCACCCCCTCACAAGCGTCCAACAGATTTATTTTCAAATTCTCTCCAAAAATTTAGCTACGGGGAGCTCCTAGCCACACCAAATTTTACATCTTTTTTTTATGTTATTTAGACAGGGAATTACCCCAAGCTAATAATAAATTTAGCTAAGACTTAACCCCTAATCATTTGTCCCAAACTAAATCAAGTTTTTCTTATAGTGACTATCGTACTTTAAATGACAAACTAAATAGTGCTCATAATTTCATATTGCATATTTATTCTTATAAATACATAATTTGAGTCAGTTATGTAGTAACAAAATAAATAAAATAAATATTTATTAGATTTGGTCGGTTTCGGTTTTCAAAAGATTTAAAATAATCATTTAAGTTTGACCAAAATAATTATATACTATTTAAATTAAGCTATCAAATCAATCTAACACCAAACTCATTATAAAAAAGATAATAGATCGATCGGTTTTAATTAGGCCTATTAAATTTATCTTTGTTTCTCAAAAATTTATATGTTTTGATTTATTTATAGGAGATATTTCTTTAATAGCATGATCAAGCAAACTCTAAAACTCTATTTAAAAGTTAAGAGAGAGAAAGAAAATGAGAATCCTCACTTTTTATAAAGTATATATTTATTTATTTTACAAATTTCATAAAATATTTTAAAGAGGGTGGAATAAAAATACATATTAATAAAGTAATAAAATCGACATATGTTATGTTGAATTAAATATCTATTTGTTAGTTTAAAGTTCAATTCCAGACAATTTTTTTTAAATATTTTCTCATAATGTAAAAAGTAATTGATACTTATAAATTGATAATATTTTAAAAATAGACAAAACTTAAAAATTGACTCAAAATCCCCTAAAGCTCGCTTCTTTAGATTCGTATTTTTAAAAACAAGTAAAATTTTATGCAAGTTGAACAGCTCCAACCAATTTTAATTTTCAAAACTCTTTTATCTTTGTTATTTCTTTTTATCAACTAATAAATATTAAATATTGATTCATTTGAAAAAAAGTTGATAATTTACGATGTTTGTGTTGTAATTGGTTTTAAATCGAGAGCCGTCACCTTTAATTTTTATCTTAAGAAAGGAAATATAAATGATAACTCTAAAAAGTTCATAGATTTTAGATTATTGGACTTAATTTTAGACGAATGAAAGGTATTAGACACCACTCATCTATGTTGTCCATAAGGATACTAGGGTTAGAAGCATGATTTTTAAGAAATAGGGTTTTTATTTTTATTAGGGGAAAGAGTTTTAATATTTTATTAAGGGAAAGTGTTTTAATATTTTATTATGGGAACTCGCCACGACTTTAGTTGTATGTCTATGTATCCTCTTATGAGGGCTCAGAGTCTCAATTCGTAGTTCGCAATTGATTTGTGTTTTTTATAGATCACGAAGATATTTGAATTTCCCGCATCAGTCTAGGTGTGTGAATAGTGGAGTCTGTTAGACAAAGCACGCAGTCGATTAAAATATATTCGTAATCTTTTTAAAAATTAATTATTTGAATTAATTTAATCATGAAAATTATTTGTTGTTGGTTAAGTATTTTTTATGTATTAATTGTAAAATATCTTTATTTAAATGCATGATTAAAAATATTTTTATGCAATGAAAATAAATAATATTTTGGATGAATTTGGAAAATAATATTTATGTGATTTAATAATAATAATAATAATTAATATAACATTATAATTATAAAAAAAATATAAAATATAAAAATAATGAAGAAAATTAAATAAAAGCAAGGGGTGTGAATATAGTTGAGGTAGTAAAATAAGGGGTGCTAATAGCACGGGCCTGAATTCAGATATTGAATTCAGGTCCAAAAGACGGGGGGTGTAGATTTATACTACATAGCAAATTGGGAGGTGTGAGCAGTAAGGGGCTTAAGTCCAGATTTTGGACTTCCTAGGGGATATTTTTTGCGTGTATAAGTAAAAATAAAAAATAGAGGTATGATTGGTAATGGGCTAGGTCTAGAGGGGGTTGGAAGTCCGTCTGGACTTCGTGTGGGTGGTCACATGATACTACCGTGAATACGCGTGTTGGTGACACATGATGATGATCAGAAGGCTACGGTTGAGGGTGCACGGTAATAAACATGAGATGGCACGTATGAGATCGTTGGACATAATATATTATTTTTTTACAAAACTATTTTTCATTTCTAATTGTTCTTCTCTCTCTCTCCTCGTCTCTATCCTCTCTCCTTCTTCTCTCAACCTAACAACAAACCCTAAACTCGCCGCCGCTACTAATCTACTCCCCAGCTGCTATCGTTCTCACCCATCCCCAAAATCAAACATGGCAACAGCTATTAAAAACAAAAAAAAAGAAGGCTAAGTGATGCATTACCCTTGATGTGATTTCTCATTTGTTCCAATCCATGACCCTTTCTCTAATCTCTCTTTCTTCCTTCCGCAGGTACGAGGTGACAGCGAGGATGATAAAGGTGGCGGCAGACTCAAGGTTTCAGATATTGAAACCCTAAGTTGGAGCGATGGATTTACGGCGGTGATAGAAACAGTATTTCTCTATGTTCTTCAAACTCCTTCCAACTTCTCTTTTTTCTTTTTATAAAATTTTCTCTGTAAATTCTTTTGTTCCTCTCTACTTCCATTGTTAATCTTAGGTTTTTATAGAGTTTTAGGGGTTTTGCAGATTAGGAAATAGATTAATATGTCTTTAATTTTGTATATGATTTTAATTTGTTTCTGTATTAGGAAGGATTTTGTCTGTAAATCGATTATGTTTTGATTAGTATTAATTCGTATCAATTTGTTTATGCTTTTAGTATGATATTGTTTGTAGAATGTTTAATGCACACATTTGCTTGTTTTTATTATTTGATGATTGGATGAATAGAGATTGGATTTGGTTACTGTTCTTAGAATACGCATTATATTCTTTTGAATTTGAACAGTAGATCTTTGTGTAATAAAAATGTATTATTTTTTCTTTAATTCGTACAGTGGGTGTTTTCTTGCGATCTGAATCAATGAGCGCTTTTAGACTTTGGGCTTGGGCCTTGTTTGATTGGGACACGCAATTTAGTAAAGCCTTTTTTCAAATTTGACTTTATTAGTCCACATTTTATAAAACAAAAAGATTTTTTAATTAAGTTAACAAAAATGACGATTTAATTATAAAAATATTAGTATAATTAATAAAAATAAATAATAGTGATGTTGATGATAATGCTATAATTAAAATAAAAATAATTTTTCAAAACAAATCAAAAAAGCTAATCGGACCATATTGTTTATTGGACCTCAAAAAAAGACTTGTTTTATGGACCCCTCTTTTAATACTTGAAATAGATTAAAAATTACATGGGCCCTTTCTGATTTAGAAAGTCCCGTGATTTTTCAAAATAGTGTAATCTCATCATAAAAATGCACCCTCTCTCAAAATGAACGAAACCTTAATGGGCCATCAGATATTGATGGTCCATTTTTAGATCAATACACCTCTCTTCCATATTTTACACCCCCGTAGAAATAAAAAAAAACTACATAATATGATTTATTTAATTAGAAGCCTAAATATAATATAATGGTAGGGCAAATTTGGGGTATGACAGTTGCCTCTATTTAATCACTTTTTGATCGAACAGTGTGAGAATACGCAGGTCACACACGTTCTGATCGAAAATTTATTAAATATTGGAAGACCCTAAAATTTGTCCGGAAGATTATAAGGATATGTATTACAATGTTCCCATGGGTACGAAGAGTAGGCACAAATGATGATGTATCATCTTACCAATATTTTGAAACAAAGTTGATTTTGACTTAGATATGACGACGCAGACAACTCGTCAATATCTAAGAGATTGGTAGATTCTTTTGCATATTTACAAAAATACAAGCTTTGAAAAAAAAGAGTTGACTTTCTAATGCCTGGAGACTAATATAGTAAGTTTTGATTTGATTTGATTTTGTCTATTCATCACAACCTAGGGGATGAATAAAATAAAGGTTGGTAATACATTGCTTCCTAGAGAATGATGCAATGGATTATGCAGATTTATTCGCATATTTATCACAACCTAGGGGATATATAATTGAGAAAAAGCTTGATAACTACATCACTGCATGGAGCCTGGCGCAATGATTTATATTGCAGAAAAAGCTTGATAATGACATTGATGCATGGAGATTGTATACAATGAGTTATATTGCAGATTTTTCACATTGATGCACGGAGCTTGATGCAATGGTCTATATAACGGAGGAGGAACTTGTGTATTTATCATACCATAGGGGATAAATAAAACACATTTTTGATGATACATTGCTGCATGGAGACTGATGCAATGGATCATATCGCAGAAAAGCTTGATAATAACATTGCTGCCTGGAGACCGATACAATGGATCATATCATAGAAAAAAGCTTGATAATAACATTGCTTCCTGGAGACTGATGTAATGGGTTATATTGGAGATTTCCCACATCTCTACATGGAGACTGACACAGTGGGTTATATCGTAGAGGAGGAAACACATGGCTGCATAGAGACTGACGCAATGGATTATATCATAGATAAAGCTGTTTTTTGATGATCAAATCTTAGATAGCTAGATCAAAGATGAGATTGGATTTTTTTTACCAGTTGTGTCTGTTTTTAACCAAGGTAATTGTTTAGCATAAAAATGCTAGGTTTGAAGATTGAAACTGAAGTTTCGCTGATGATGTCGGTTGTGTCTGTTCTCAACCAAGGCTATCAACGTGAAGAAATGAACCCCAAATTCACTGATGAAGTCGGTTGTGTCTGTCCTCAACCAAGACTATCACTATGAATAAATGAACCCCAAATTTAACACAATAACCAAATGCAATTGAATGTCTTATCAAATGCTCTTTCGTGTTTTTGTATGTTAGATGCACTAAATGTTATGAATGGTCTTGATACTTTGATATGGTTATGTGTACGTCATGCTTGATGTGAGGCTCTTTACAGGAAATCTACTGCTGAGATTTCCAGGGAATCTACTTCTGATATTCAATTAAGAAACTACCTTCTGTTAAGGTCTTCTATAAAATCAACTGCCAAGATTTACCAGGAGAATCTGCTTCCGAGATTAGATTAAGTACTACCTTCTGCCTAGGTCTTCTAGAAAATCATCTGCCGAGATTCAATTGAGAACTACCTTCTGCCGAGGTCTTCTGGATAATCATCTACCGAGATTAACCAGGGGAATCTACTGTCGTGATTCTGTTGAGTACTACCTTTTGTCGATGTCTTCTGGATAATTATCTATTGAGATTAATCAGGGGAATCTACTACCAAGATTCTGTTTGAGTACTACCTTTTGCCGATGTCTTCTGGATAATCATCTGCCAATATTAACCAAGGGAATCTACTAATGAGATTCAATGTAGAATCACCTTCTACCGAGGTCTTCTGGATAATCACCTGCCAAGATTAACCAGGAGAATCTACTGTCGAGATTCAACATAGAATTACCTTCTTCCGAGCTCTTCTGGATAATCAGTTGCCGAGATTAACAAGGGGAATCTACTACCGAGATTTTTTTGTGAACTACCTTCTACCGAGGTCTTCTGGAAAATCATATGTCGAGATTAACCAGGAGAATCTACTGCCGAGATTCTGTTATGAACTACCTTCTGCCGAGGTCTTCTGGATAATCAACTGTCGAGATTAACCAGGGGAATCTACTATTGAGATTCAACATAGAATTACCTTCTGTCGAGGTCTTCTGAATACTCAACTATCGAGATTAACCAGGGGAATCTACTACCGAGATTCAATTGTGAACTACCTCCTGCCGAGGTCTTCTGGATAATCATCTGCCGAGATTAACCAGGAGAATGTTCTGCTGAGATTCGATTGTGAATTACCTTTTGCAAAGTTCTTCTGGATAATCATTTGTCGGGATCAACCAGGGGAATCTACTATCGAGATTCGAGTGTGAATTACCTTCTGCTGAGGTCTTCTGGATAATCATCTGTCAGGATCAACCGGGGGAATCTTCTTCTGAGATTCGATTGTGAATTACCTTCTGCCGAGGTCTTTTGGATAATCATTTTCCAGGATCAACCAGAGGAATCTACTGCCAAGATTCGAGTGTGAACTACCTTCTGCCAAGGTCTTCTAGATAGTCATCTGTCGAGATTAACCATGGGAATCTTCTACCAAGATTCGATTGTGAATTACCTTCTGCTGAAGTCTTTTGGATAATCATCTGCCGAGATTGATCGGGACTTTATGAGTCTATTGGGATACTAACTGCAAGTATACAGTTTAGTTGTTCTAGTTTTAAATGATTATCGAACCCAAAGAGACTGAGGATCAATCGCATACGATCTAATGTTACAATTGTTTAACTAAGCGATGAATATTTGGTTTTAGGGGGAAAAGATTTTAATTAAAATCAATAGTAGTAGTTATATCGGTATGTGATAGTCGGACTTCAGGAACTCGGTGAATCGCTTGGCATATAAAGTATTTCGGTAAAAACGAATTGTTTAAAAACCTGAGACATACACTCTCGTGTTCATGAAATAAGTCATGCTACTAAACCTAGTGGATGCACTTTAAATTTAATAACACTTTTTGAAAACAACTTGAGTTTAATTAATTTGTTAAAACACTCTCGTGTATTTAAAAATCAATGTTTCGTTACCACTATCTGGGTCAAACCCCAGCTCTCGTATGCAGGTTCTTGTCTTAATTAATTTCCCACTCTCGTGGCAAAATCGTGTTAAATATCCTTTCACTCTCGTGACAAGGGTAGTTAAATTAAATATGGAAATTGGAAACCAAAAATTATTTATAAAAGTTTTTAGCCAAGTTATCACCGAATTCCCTCGGTGCTTAGGAGTCACATACCAGTACAAACGAAATTAGCCAGACATAATATATTTAGTAACCATGCAACTTAAAATACAATTCATAAAAATAACTAACATAGCATAAGAATAATAAAAAAACAATTGCATAAAAACCTGTAAATAATGTTGATGTGGTAATCTTGAGTGTGTATAATATCCTTGCGATTAATTGAAATATACGATCGTGTTAATCCTTAGATGAAGAACTAACACTCTTGGAACTAACTTTTGGAAACTAAACGGTACAGTAGGTATATTGGCTCAAAAGCAAATAAAAAATAAAATAATGCAGAAAGGCAAAAGTTTGGCTCTGTAGAAAAATCTCCGACCCTGTTCCATTAAAATGCCTCCTATTTATAGAAGAGGATTTTTGCAGTTAAGAGAATTTAGGAACTGCTTGAGTAGAGGAAGACTCGGACTGTACGTTGTTGAAAGTTGAGGAATTGTAGGAGAAGAGAACTGTCCATTACGTTGCCCACGTCTCCTGTTATGTATAACGTTGAATTATGTTAGAACAATGTTTGAATCTACTACCCTATATTTAAGTTTTGATGATAACAAAGTGAAAAGATATAGTATTTATAAGTTTCATGAATGAACTATCTGCTGCCTAAAATTATTATGTTCTGACTTGCAGATACTCTGATTGAAATAAGCAAGATCACATCTATTCAGCATCAGAACTTGATTTCAGACACCAGCATCAGAAGTTGCTACATCAGAACGTCAAAATCAGATGATCAACTTACGTACATGCTGAAGCCTGATGAACAAGACTGCGCTCAACACTCTGATATAGAAACACAATAGTTCATCAGCAGCGAAGCAGAGTCAGAATGAGCCAAGCCAGAACTTGCGTTAAGTAAGCAACGGTACTGTGCATTGAAAGCTAATTAATTCCAACGGCCTCATTCCAGACAAGATCTGCTCAATAAGGAAAGCTTGTTATTAGCATTGAATCAAGAATGTTGCATCCAACGTTCATCATCTCAGTGCTATATAAACAAGGCTTTGAAGATTGAAATGGTTAATGCTCTCAAAATCTCTACACGCACAAAAGCTGAACCATAATCTTCGTTCTACCAGTTTTGCTAAACCACACTCTGATATTCTATTACTGTTTAGCAATCTAGTTTTTAAGCTTCATTTTGTGTATACATCACAGTTGTGATACAGTTTTGTAGAAAACATCCACACACATAGTTTTATCTCTTTGTAAGAAAGTGTTACCTTGACAAACCGGGTTGTGGTTTGAATCAAGAAGGCTTTAGCAGTTGTTAAAGCAGTCTGTAATATTCAGTTGAATATAGTGGATTAAGACCTCGTTGGAGAGAGGCGAAATCACCTTGACGGGTGGACTGGAGTAGTTTGAGATCAAACGAACCAGGATAAAAATATCTTGTCAATTGCTTTAGATTTCAGTTTTACAATTCAACCCCCCCTTCTTGTGTTTTTCACCACTTCAATTGGCATCAGAGCGCCTGGTTCTGAGCTAAAACACTTAACCGTGTCAGTACAAGATCCAGCGTCAGAAAAACACAATGGCAGGAAACAATTCTCACATCAGCAATGACAACAATGAGGACAGAGACAGATTCAGTGGCAAACCTCCAGTCTTTGATGGAGAAAACTTTGATTACTGGAAAGACAGAATTGAAAGCTTCTTTCTAGCACATGATGCTGATCTGTGGGATATGGTGACAGATGGATACACGCACCCTGTGAATGCAAGTGGTCAGAAGATTGATAGAAAAACAATGTCTGATCAACAAAAGCGTGACTTCAAAAATCACCACAAGGCCAGAACCATCCTCCTCAGTGCCATCTCCTATACTGAGTATGAAAAGATCTCCAACAGAGACACAGCAAAGAATATTTTTGTTTCTCTCAGAATGACGCATGAGGGCAACGTTCAGGTCAAAGAAACAAAAGCTCTGGCGCTCATTCAGAAGTATGAGGCGTTCAAAATGGAAGAATCTGAATCCATTGAAACTATGTTCTCTAGATTCCAGATTCTGGTAGCTGGTCTCAAAGTTCTGGACAAAGGATACTCTACTGCTGACCATGTCAAGAAAATCATCAGAAGTTTACCCAAGCAGTGGAGGCTTATGGTTACTGCTCTGAAGCTAGCTAAAGATCTCAACAAAATCACTCTGGAGGAACTTATCAGCTCCCTCATAAGTCATGAGATAGAGCTAGAAGCTGATGAGCCTCAGAAGCAAGGTAAGCCTTTAGCATTAAAATCTAACAGAAAATTTGAGTCTAAAATTTTGCAGGCAGTTGAAGAAACATCTGATGGATCCTCATCAGAAGAAGACGAACTTTCCCTTCTCTCCAGAAGAGTAAATCAACTGTGGAAGCAAAGACAAAGGAAGTTCAGGAATCCCAGAAGATCTGATCAGAACGAGTCTTCTTCCAGATACAGAAGGACAGATTCTTCCTCTGGATACAGAAGATCTGAAGGCTCCTCCAGTAGTAAGAAGCCAAACACCAAAGACATCATCTGCTATGAGTGCAATGAGCAAGGACACTACAAGAGTGACTGCCCAAAGCTTCAGAGGGAAAAGCCCAAAAAGAAGTTTGGAAGAGAGAAGAAGAAAAGTCTCATGGCCACATGGGATGACTCTGACTCGTCTGAAGCTGACTCAGAATCAGATGATGAAAGGGCAAACATAGCTCTCATGGCTAACATTTCAGAAGATAGTGAAGCTTCTGAATCAGACTCAGAATCAGACACTGAAGAGGTATTTCCTAACTTCGCTGTTAACTTTACAAAGGCTGAACTTGCTGAAAGCCTTAATGAGATTCTGGAACGTTATCAGCAAATTAGAGCTAAATTCAGAGACCTGAAAAGGAATCTTGAATCTGACTCTAATAAGTCTGAGAGTCTCAAATTGGAAAATTCTGAGCTGAGAAATAAGATTTCAAAATTAGAAAACACTTTACAAAACTCTCAGAAGGAACCAATTTCTGAAACTCCCAGCAACGCTGATGAGATCATCAAGGAGTATGATCACAGTTTCCAGAAGTTCCTAGCTAAAAGCATAGATAGAAGCAGAATGGCTTCAATGATCTATGGAGTTAGCAGAAACGGCAGGAAAGGAATAGGATACCAAGGTAAGGTTCCTACACCAAAGAATGTCATGGACTTAACCATTAAACACACTCCTCTGAATTCACACTTTGTGTATGGTCACACACATGATATCAAATATACTAGCAGTAAGCACTCTGTGAAACCAAAATTCAACCAGAGTTTTGGTAAAACTAACAAATCAGGACCCAAGAAAATTTGGGTACCTAAGGATAAAATAATACATGTTGCAGATATCTTTAGCAGCAAGTCAGAAACACCAGTCATGGTACCTGGACTCTGGCTGCTCACGACACATGACGGGAAGAAGGCATATGTTCCAAAGCCTGGAACTTAAGCCTGGAGGCCACGTTGGCTTTGGAGGCAATCAGAGGGGAAAGATAATTGGCTCTGGAACTGTAGGTAATGGAAATCTTCCCTCTATTAATAATGTTCTGCTAGTAGATGGATTGATGCATAATCTGTTATCCATAAGTCAATTAAGTGATAACGGTTATGATATAATCTTTAATCAAAAATCATGTAAAGCTGTTAGTCAGAAAGATGGGACTATCCTGTTTAATGGTAAGAGGAAAAACAACATTTACAAAATCAAACTTTCTGAACTAAAGAGTCAGAATGTAAAATGTCTTCTGTCTGTTAACAACGAGCAGTGGATCTGGCACAGAAGATTGAGGCATGTTAGTATGAGAAGAATATCTCAGATTAACAAACTCAATCTGGTCAGAGGACTTCCTAATTTGAAGTTCAATTCAGATGCTCTGTGTGAAGCATGTCAGAAAGGCAAATTTGCAAAACCTTCTTTTAAATCCAAAAATGTTGTTTCCACCTCTAAGCCATTAGAACTTCTGCACATTGACTTATTTGGACCAGTTAAAACTGCTTCAGTCAGTGGTAAGAAGTATGGGTTAGTAATCGTAGATGACTATAGCAGATGGACATGGGTAAAGTTCTTAAGACACAAGGACGAGTCACACTCTGTGTTTGTTACCTTCTGTAACCAAGTTCAGAATGAAAAGGATCTTAGAGTCGTTAAAGTCAGAAGTGATCATGGTGGAGAATTTGAAAATAAAGATTTTGAGTCATTCTTTAATGACAGAGGCATTCTGCATGATTTCTCTTGTCCTAGAACTCCCCAACAAAATGGAGTTGTAGAACGAAAGAACAGAACATTGCAAGAAATGGCCAGAACCATGATCAATGAGACAAACGTTGCTAAGACTTTCTGGGCAGAGGCAATAAACACAGCGTGCTACATTCAGAATAGAATCTCAATAAGACCTATTCTGGAAAAGACTCCATATGAATTGTGGAAGAACAGAAAGCCCAACATTTCATATTTTCATCCATTCGGATGTACTTGCTTTATATTAAATACAAAGAATTATTTGAACAAGTTTGACTCTAAAGCACAGAAGTGTATTATGTTAGGATACTCTGAACGCTCAAGAGGGTACAGAGTATACAATACAGAAACACAGATTGTGGAAGAATCAATCAGTGTTCGTTTTGATGACAAGCTTGACTCTGAAAAGTCAAAGCAGAATGAAGTTTTTGCAGGTATAGAAATTGAATTTGCAGGTTCTGAAGACAAGTCATCAGAAGCTCTCAACACAGACATTCCTTCAACGTCTGAAAGGAGCACTGCTAGAAATCCTACAACAGCTGCTGATCAACCTCAGAAGAGATTACCCAGAAGCAGCTTGGATCACCCAGAAGAGACTATCCTAGGAAGAAAGGAAGATCCAATCAGAACAAGAGCAAGCTTCAGAAACTCTGAAGAAACTCTTATGGGACTTGTGTCTCTGATTGAACCTTCTTCAATTGATGAAGCACTTCTGGATAATGACTGGATTCTGGCAATGCAAGAAGAGCTGAATCAATTCACCAGAAACGACGTATGGGATCTCGTTCCCAGACCAAAAGGATTCAACGTCATTGGAACAAGATGGGTGTTCAGAAACAAGCTAAATGAACAAGGTGAAGTCATCAGAAACAAGGCACGACTGGTTGCACAAGGTTATAGTCAGCAAGAGGGGATAGACTATACAGAAACCTTTGCCCCAGTCGCCAGGTTAGAATCTATCAGACTTTTAATTTCATTTTCTATTAATAGAGGCATCACTCTGTATCAGATGGATGTCAAAAGTGAATTCTTAAATGGTTATATAGAAGAAGAAGTTTATGTACACCAACCCCCAGGTTTTGAAAATACAAAACATCCAGAACATGTTTTCAAACTAAAGAAGTCACTGTATGGTCTGAAACAAGCTCCCAGAGCTTGGTATGAAAGGCTAAGTAACTTTCTGCTTGAAAATGAATTCACCAGAGGGAAAGTGGACACTACTCTATTCTGTAAAACAGTTAAGAGTGACATCTTAGTCTGTCAAATTTATGTTGATGATATTATTTTTGGTTCTACTAATCCTTCTCTTGGAAGAAAATTTGCTAAGTGTATGCAGGCAGAATTTGAGATGAGCCTCATGGGGGAACTGAAATTCTTTCTAGGAATTCAGATCAATCAAACTCCAGAAGGTACTTACATTCATCAGAGCAAATACATCAGAGATCTTCTGAAGAAATTTGACCTCTCAGAATGTAAGCCATCAAAGATTCCAATGCATCCCACGTGCATTCTGGAAAGAGAAGAGGTAAGCAAAAATGTTGAACAGAAAGTCTACAGAGGTATGATTGGTTCTCTCCTCTATCTGACTGCTTCAAGACCTGACATATTATTCAGTGTTTGTATCTGTGCTAGATTCCAATCAGATCCTAGAGAATCTCACTTAACAGCTGTTAAGCGAATTTTCAAGTATCTGAAAGGTACTACTAATCTGGGTTTGTTTTATAGAAAATCTAGTGATTACAGCTTAGTAGGCTACTGTGATGCTGATTTTGCTGGAGACAGAGTGGAACGTAAAAGTACTTCTGGAAGCTGCCAGTTTCTGGGAGAAAATCTGATCTCTTGGTCCAGCAAAAGGCAATCAACAATTGCTCTGTCAACAGCAGAAGCTGAGTACATAGCAGCAGCAGGATGTAGCACACAAATGCTCTGGATGAAAAGTCAGCTTGAAGACTTCCAGATTTTTGAGAGTAACATTCCTATACTTTGTGATAATACTTCTGCTATTTGCTTAAGTAAGAATCCCATTTTACATTCTAGAGCTAAGCATATAGAAATAAAACATCACTTCATTAGGGACTATATTCAGAAAGGTATTTTGAACTTAAAATTTATAGATACAGACCATCAATGGGCTGATATCTTTACTAAACCCCTTTCAGAAGATAGGTTTAATTTCATTCTGAAACATCTCAGCATGAAAGTGTGCCCAGAGTGAAAATGTTTTAATTCCATATATTTACCTTCAGAATGTAATTATTTTACTGTGAACTTCTGATCAATCTCCTTTCAGAAAGATAGAACATGCAGATTGTATCAGATGCAAGTCTAAAGATCTGAGAGTCTAAGCTCAAAAGACAGACGTGCTGATCACTACATCAAACAAGTGTCATCCAATCATCAGCATATCTCTGAAGCAGAACGCGTGCACGCTTCTGAGAAGGCAAAGCGCTGATTGGGTGCATTGAGACACATGTCTGGTAACCGTTTTTAAGTATATTTCTCAAATCCCCCAAAATCAGCAAGCATTTAATGAAAAGTAATCATGCTTTTAAATGGCAATCATGATTTTTCTCTCTCTTAAAAACGTTTATCTTTTCAAAATAGTTTTGAAAACTCTATTTAAGCACATTAATCTCTCATTCTTATTCTTTACGCTTTCTCACTAACACTCAAGCATTTTCTGCATATTTCTGAGTTCATCTCTTGCAAACCTTTTTCCTCAATTCATTCTCAAAACCCTTTTTAGTGTGAACAATGGCATCCTCCAGCAGCGTTTCTGCAGGTAATCAGAAGAAAGCATCATCTGAGCAATATCAAGTGCCACTCAGAACTCTCCTCACTCCGGTGAAGAATCTTGAAGTGCTTTCTGAGTTAATCATTGACTTTGAAAGCTTGAAGGAGAATGGTTTTGACCTAACTGAAGAAGTTAGGGCTCAAAAGTGGGAAAGGTATTTCGATAGGTTGGTTGGACCAACATTCCCAGCGCTGGTCAAGGAATTTTAGATTCACGCCAAGGTTTCAACACATCTAGTCATCTCTTCTGTTATGGGAAAGAAGATTGTGATTACTGAAGATCTCATTGCAAGGCTAATCGGTCAAAGTGGTGGTGGCGTCCGTTGTGTGGACATGGCTGAAAGATGTGCTGATATAGGTGTGGTAGCTAAAAGGATTTTCACTCTTAGGTTGCCCAGCAGCAAGATTAAGGATCTGAAGGATCAGTTCAGAGTATGGGCTAAGATTATTCTGGGGTGCTTCAACCACAGGAAACCAACAAGTTCTCCTGATTACATAAATGTGGATCAGCAGTTTCTGATCTACTTTATTGATCAGAAGATAAAGATCAATCTGGCTCACTTCCTGTTCAACCATCTCAAAACCAGTGTGAAAGAAACAAGGGAAGAAGAAAGAACCAAGAGGGACTGGATACCTTTTGGAAGGCTAATATCAGATATTCTGACAGAGAATAGGCTGATTGAACATCTGATAGAAGCTCAAGAGCTGAGCACTATTGAACCAACTATTGGGAAACCTCTGAACGCAAAGAACCTGAAAAAGATGAAGCTGATAGAAAATATTCAGAAAGAACCCAGAGCTACTTCCACTGCTGATATCTCCAGCAGAAGAGTGCCTCTGAGTGATTTTCCGTTATTTTCTGAAACTGAATCCAAACCAGAGATGATTCTCAGGTACTTGGATGCGTACAAGGCTGATGATACAGATCCAAAGCTGAATATCAGAGATCTGCATCAACCCCAACCAGAAGTGACTCTGAAGAAGACAAAGAAGAGGAAGGCGCCATCAGAAGGATCATCTCAGCAGACTCCAAAGAAAAGAGGTATTTCATCTGCTGCCCCTATTTCAAATTCTTTTACTATTCCAGCATTTATCCCTCCTCAAACCTCTCATAGAATATCAATCCCAATCCCTACCATAGATGAAACCGTACAAGAAGAAGACCCTTCTGAGGCATTAAAACTCAGAAGACCTAGAACCAAACACCCCAAACAACCAACAATTTCAACAACATCAGCACTTGACCAAGTGCTGTCCGATATTGATCAACATGCCTCTGATCAACCAAACTCTGAACCACAAAATGTTCCTCCTCCACAACCAGAACCAGAACCAGAACAACAACAACAACCACTCACAGAAGAACCTCTGATCCCTGAGCAATCAGAGATTCCAACTCCCTCTCCCCAACCAGAAATTAATCCACCTTCACCACAAACAGAGTTTCACCACTCTGAAACTCCTTCCCCTCATCAATCTGAACCTCATTCACCTCAACCATCACCGCTGGAAATTCAGTTGCCATGTGGAACAACTGTTGTCATGCCCCAGTTACCATCCTCATCAGAATCGACACCTCCAAATACTCCCAAAACACCACCGAGTCCAATCGTAATCTCTGATTCTGATACCCCTTCTCCAAAACAAACAGCCTCTCAGAAAACCTCTGAAAACCCCAGCAGGACTTTCATTGACTTAACCAGTCTTGACCGTCTTGCTGATCTAAAACACAAAATTGCCATCCCAAAACCAAAGCAACCAGATGTTGGCTCTGGTATTTTGAATTTTGAAACAGGTGTGCTGCAATGGATTGCTTCTTTGAAGCAAGTCTGTCCTGGGATGATTGACCCAGCTGCTTCTGATCAGCTCTGGTCACAGTTCAGACTTTGGGTACATGCTGAAGCCCTCATGTTGCAGGATATCAACTATGAGCAGGCACAACAAAATTTCAGCAAGCTTCTGAATGAAGTTGGAAGTATGCTTCTGAAAGAGGACGTGCTCCCTCTGGACAGTGAACCTTGGTCTGAGAAACAGCAAGCTGCAAAGGTGCAGGACAAGACCATTCAATCAGAAGAAGACAAGACCATTCAGGCTGAAGAAAATCAAGCAGAGGATGTTGCTGAAAGTTCTGAGAAGCCTCCTCCTTCTGATGCTTCTCAAGCTGCCTTGGACAGGCAGACTCTGGAAGAACTAAGGCTGAATGACATGCGTCTGCAGCAGCGGATGGATGAAAACGATCAGAAGATGAAAGAGAGAATGGATGTGCAGGACAGCAAGATTGACACTGTTGTCAGCATGGTGCATAAGCAGAATGAGACTTCTGAAAAGATTCAAGCCATGCTGGAGAGCCTGTTCACACGCTTGCCTCCTCAACCTTAAATCTTCTTTCATGCATGACCTTTTTCATGTTTTCTTGATTTTCTGATGTACTGTTTTGATTATGTTTTGTAATATTTTCGTGTTTTGATTCTGAACTATATTAATATGATTAGTTTTTCTGATCTTAATTGTTTTAGCACATCACCAACACTTTTTGATTGCTGACAAAAAGGGGGAGAACAAGAATGATATTTAAATCAATAACGGCTAACTAGATAGAAATTCTCAAACATTCTAACTCTACTACTTGAAATGTTTTTTCTGTTTTGCTTAAAGTCTACAGGCACAAGGAAGCTCCTGGACACTCTGAAGACTAGAAGCTCTGATCAATATGAAGTTGCTCTGATCACTATGAAGTTCTGATCTACCCTAATATTCTGATCCAAAGCAAAGCTCTGACAAGAAAAGCTCTGAAGCTCTGCTCTGACATAAAGCTTCTGATAAGTCAAAGACTCTGATACTCTGATGTTCAAAGAAAGGCAAACAGATCTGATCCTGAAGATCACGTATAATCAAAGGGAAGTAATAAACTCAGGGGGAGTATTTCCTTACTCCTTATTCTTTTACTTCTTATTCTGATACATATTCCAGATACCTTTTCACGTTATTTTTCATTTAAAATATCTAGTTTTTGTCATCATCAAAAAGGGGGAGATTGTTAGAACAATGTTTGAATCTACTACCCTATATTTAAGTTTTGATGATAACAAAGTGAAAAGATATAGTATTTATAAGTTTCATGAATGAACTATCTGCTGCCTAAAATTATTATGTTCTGACTTGCAGATACTCTGATTGAAATAAGCAAGATCACATCTATTCAGCATCAGAACTTGATTTCAGACACCAGCATCAGAAGTTGCTACATCAGAACGTCAAAATCAGATGATCAACTTACGTACATGCTGAAGCCTGATGAACAAGACTGCGCTCAACACTCTGATATAGAAACACAATAGTTCATCAGCAGCGAAGCAGCGTCAGAATGAGCCAAGCCAGAACTTGCGTTAAGTAAGCAACGGTACTGTGCATTGAAAGCTAATTAATTCCAACGGCCTCATTCCAGACAAGATCTGCTCAATAAGGAAAGCTTGTTATTAGCATTGAATCAAGAATATTGCATCCAACGTTCATCATCTCAGTGCTATATAAACAAGGCTTTGAAGATTGAAATGGTTAATGCTCTCAAAATCTCTACACGCACAAAAGCTGAACCATAATCTTCGTTCTACCAGTTTTGCTAAACCACACTCTGATATTCTATTACTGTTTAGCAATCTAGTTTTTAAGCTTCATCTTGTGTATACATCACAGTTGTGATACAGTTTTGTAGAAAACATCCACACACATAGTTTTATCTCTTTGTAAGAAAGTGTTACCTTGACAAACCGGGTTGTGGTTTGAATCAAGAAGGCTTTAGCAGTTGTTAAAGCAGTCTGTAATATTCAGTTGAATATAGTGGATTAAGACCTCGTTGGAGAGAGGCGAAATCACCTTGACGGGTGGACTGGAGTAGTTTGAGATCAAACGAACCAGGATAAAAATATCTTGTCAATTGCTTTAGATTTCAGTTTTACAATTCAACCCCCCCTTCTTGTGTTTTTCACCACTTCAAATTAAGCGTGTGACAGTCGTCATGAGGAGGTGACGGTCGTAATGCGCTTAAATAGCGCGTTACGTTCGTCAAAGATGTGTGACGAGCGTCCTTCAAGTTGTGAGCGCGTTACGCTCGTAATGGGGGTGTGACGGCCGTCACAACAACAAAATCTGCAGATCTTGCAGATTAAGTTCTTTTTCTTCTGATTTTTGGTTAGCTTTCTTCATGTGATCCTTTTTCACCAATTCGACTTGAAACATGTTGTACCTGTGAAAAGACATAAAAACTTGGAACAATCGGGAGTTAAACGAGTTAATGTATTATGAAAATCGATAAAAAATGTAGTAATTATATGATACGATTTCTCGTTATTAAATTCCCCCATACTTAAACCTTTGCTTATCCTCAAGCAAATAGTCATTTAGAAGGATCGGACAAGTTTTATCAAGCGCACATGCATGACATACCTTTGGTTTTTAAAGCAATTTCAAGAAATCCTCGTCAGTTCGACCGATACTTAAGTGAAACACTAACGATACGCTAATGACACAAGCAGTAAGCTAAGTCATGGACTTCCATTTCAAACAACCTGTCCAATAGTTCCATTATAACTTTTCCCAGAGTTTCTCGTATCTATTTCACCCGGTTTTGTTCTAGTGTAATCACATTAAGCCCTTTGTTTTAGCACGCACATAGTGGAGTAACCGGTTAGTGACTTTGATCCTTTTAGCACGGAGTCTGGTACACGAATGTGGCAACCCTACATATGTTATCCAAATTGGAGGTTGTGGGGGATCGAGCCATAGCACGCCCTACCAAGTTCAGAACCAGATACCTCTGAACCAACCAACAGTAGATTCCTTCATTATTTGCTCAACTCTTATATGTGACCTTGTATTTTGGTGCACAAAATTTTCTTTTCTTTTAGCAGTGAGATAAGAAGGATATTTCATTGATCAGGCATCAAACACTTATATTCATCGATTCTCCACGTGGTTTGTGTCAAGACGGTGCTGACTGCTAGTATAAACTACTAGGGGTTACTTTAGAACTAAAACTCAAGATATAGGTATAATGGTTATTGAAATGGATCGCGTAAGTAGGAAGTCTACGGTGTCATAACCATATCGATCTTGTTGAACCGTTTTTGGCTTCCTCAACTGGATTTCGTTAAGATAGGTATGTCGGGCTAATGTGAAGATAAAGTAAAAAATTTCGGTATGGCTAAATAAAGCGAAGAATTTGAATTGAGAAATATCATAAAAAATTACTCGTTTATGGAATATGGAAAGGTACCTCTCCCACACTAAATCTGACATTGTCCTCAATGTTGCGGTATATAGGCGGGGAAATACAAATACAAAAACAAACAGAAAGGAAATGAAACAGAAAAAGTAAACTACTTAGAAAATAAAGAAAACTACTCATGGCCACGTCCTCTACTCCTGGTGCGTGATCGCCTGGTAGGAGTGGCTTCGGTGTCAGTGTCCTGGTAGCCAAGGGTGCTGACGTCCAACCTTAAGGCGTTAAGTTCAAACAGGGCCTCATCCAACCTCTCGTTCATGCTCCACTGGCCAGTCAGAATCTGAGTGTTTTGTGCACATAAATATTCATATCGTTCCTGTTGTCTTCTTTCAAGTGCGACACTCATTTGATTTTGCTGATGGATGGCGCGAAGAACGTCTTCAAGAGTAAAAGGAGGTGGTGCGGATGAAGGTCCTGGAGTGTTATGGACGGAGGCAGCACTGTCTATCTCTTCTTGCATTTCGTCTACGGGGGCATTAGGCTGGTCTGCATGAGTAGGAACATGCCCCTCAGGAGCTGCAGGATCGAATAACCAGTTAGCTCTATTCTGTGGATCGATTCGGTCCCTGCAAGGCAAAGTAATGTTATGATAAACGATGTTTCTGATCACATGATGGAATCTGCCATCCTCCCACTCATAAATGAGGTGTGCGGCCTTGCAGTGGTCCAGAGTCAGCAAAGCCGGTGCCATAGAAGGCATATCTGCGAGAGCGGCACCATAATTCAGGGCTATGGCAAGAGAAGTGACAATCCCTCCGAAATAGAAGGGTTTTCCGCCTCTAGCACAAATAGAGTGAATATGGGCCAGTAAAAATGGGGCGGTGTTGATCTTCTGGCCGGTGAATGCGCAATGCATGAAAAAGAGCTCCTTGGAGTTGAGCTTGTGATTGCTGTATCGGGCGAAGATGGTGTTGTAGAGGATGCGGTGAAAGTATCAGATGGTCGGATTATGAATATGTGTGGCGTTGAGGTGGTCATAAGATCCGGCACGAATGTTCGTCATACTGTGCCATAAATTAAAAGCTTCCTCGCCGAAATTATCCGGCACCCGGAGGTGGGTACCTTCGTCATAACAGAAACCTAACAGCCGTGCGATGTCGGTTTGGGGCAGCTGATGCTCAGTGCTAAACATACGAAATTTGGCCACGCCTGAGAGTTTGTTCGTGGCACCAGGGGGAGTAATGTATGAAAAGGAACTAAGAAAATCAAAGGTGAGAGTTTCGTAAATGGGTTGCAGTTCGCGGCACAGGTTCCATAAGTTCACATTCTGCAAAAGGTGTCGGACGCTGTCTAGCAGTCCCAAATTCCTCAAACAATCAAGGTCAACATACCAGGTAGGTTGGAGACCGCGGCGTTGGAACTTCTGGAATTTGAGTCGTTGGGTTTCACCTTGCTCGCCGGCTCTAAAAGTGAGATTGGGGATTTGCTAGTTGTTGGCCATAGTGCATGCAAAAGATTGAATCGTGAAAATAGTTTAGACTGTGGATTGAGTAGTGGGTTAATGAAGTTTAAGTGTTGGAGTGGGAATTTAAATTTTTTTTGAATGGGTACTGTTAAGGTTTTGGGGAAGAAAAAGGGAAGAATGGATGGAAAGTGGAACGGCTTCTGTAATAGCAGAATCTGCTATTGGGCGCGCGTGACGGTCGTCACATTGGGCTGACGGGCGTAACATGGTGAAACGCGTGTTACTCTCGTCATGGGGACGTTACGAGCATTACACATTCAAATAATTATATTAATGAAATGAACGAAACATTTTAATTTCCAGACATTATAACACAGTAACCTAACACAGTAAACATGCAGAATATTTCCAACACACATCGTGTGACAAAATTTTGCAGAAATATGAACCAGTACAATTAATGAAAATGAAAAATAAACTGAAATTGAAATAAAATGAAATAATAACTAAAATGAAATAATAACAGTAACGAAAATAGAATTGAAACTTGATAAATAATTTAATTTTCATTAACTAGTAAAATTGTTTGGAATTTGAAACAAATAATAACTAAATGCACGGAATAATAATAAAATACTAAAACTAGGTTCCTCCCCCACACTTAAACTAAACAGTGACCTCACTGTGTACATAAATGCAAGAGCGGAACAAATAAGCATAACGACGGCAACTCCTAGCCACGATGAGTA
Organism: Vicia faba; assembly: GCA_948472305.1. Taxonomy (NCBI): domain Eukaryota; kingdom Viridiplantae; phylum Streptophyta; class Magnoliopsida; order Fabales; family Fabaceae; genus Vicia; species Vicia faba. Next base: position 1,626,183,654 of record OX451736.1, read on the forward strand.
GGGAACATATGTTGGTGAATGAAATCCAGTTGGTCCGTTACCAAATCCATAAAAGCAATGAAATCCACATGTAAAGATGTAAGCTCACCCCGCATTCTGGTTATTTCTACATTCAAAGAGTCGAGGGTGAGAGTAGGTGGAGGTGGTGGTGGTATCTCGGGAGCTGGGAAGGTGGACTCAGTGGAAACTACGGGCTGATCCCATGGGTCAGGAAACTGGTGGTATCCAGGTGGTGTTTCAGGATCGGATTCTTCAGCATCTGGAGAGGTATTTGGGACTTTATAGATATCAATAGTGGAAGGAGACGAAGGCGGTGTAGGAGGATGGTGGAGATTAAAAAGCCAATTTGCTCTGTTGTGGACACTAGTGATAGGGTTTGGGAGTACAAACTGGTGAACAGTTTCATGGTTAATCAGCAGCTCAAATTCATTTGGCCCAAGGTTTCCTATAAAACTAGTGTTGAAGCAAAATTCAATATTCATTGGCTTAATCCCATAGTGCGGATTTGATCCTAACATAGGCCTTCGGAGTCCAATGGCATTGGAGATCATAGTAACTAACCCACCTAAGAGGATTGGGGCATTTGGTGTTTGGATAATACGTTCCATATTAGCAAGCATATAGGTGGCACCATTTACTGGACGGTTCTGCGAAGCACAATACATGATGAAAAGCTCATCACGTGACACAGATGTAACATTCTTCTCTTTACCGAAAAGAGTGTGGGCAATGATCTTATGGAAGTACCTGATAGCCGGGTTATGGATGGATTCCGAGTAAAGGTCATTTGGCTCAGGATGGTTGTTTCCAGCAATGCTACCCCAGAAGAAATCAAGGTTAGTATCTAGCAATAGGTCGTCTTGGGTTATGGTGATAACATCAGGGCCATTAGGGAATCCTAACAGGTTGGCAAACTCCCTATGATTGTAGCGGTAGTCCATATTAAACAGTCTGAAGGTGATCAGCCCGCGGTTGAAACCTAACCCATGGTTTGGCAGATAGCTCAGTGTGCTCAAGAACTCAAGGGTCAACTTACGGTAGGTACAATAGCGTCTCCGAATTGGAGCAACGTCCTAGCCTATTTGGTGTAGCAGATACATAACACTCTCACGAATGCCTAAAGCAGTCATAGCATGGTCGTCATCATAAATGGTTGGACACATCTGTCGCTCAACTAGATCCTCAAAGCGCCTTTTCTGATGCCTACCTCTCAGGGTTATGTTCATGTAGTTCATACGTGCCATGGAGCTAAATATTAAAGCTAATGAATTACCCTGAAAAATGTTTAATAAATGTATGAAAAACTAAGTTAGTTTTTTCAGGTTAAAATGCCGAAGTTAAAAAAAATAAGTTTAAAAAAAATAAAAAAAATAAAAAAAAAAAGGAGTAAGGGATGCAACATGAAAATTTGAAAGATTAAGACAAAGTAAAAAAAAAACATATCAAAACAACAAAAATAATTAAAAGTAAACATGGGTTGCCTCCCATGAAGCGCTTTTGTTTTATGTCGATGGCTCGACAGACAGTACCTATTCAGTTAGGTATCGGGGTAGGTGGCTCACTTAACTGCAGATAAGCCGAATAGTTTAGATTTTCGAAATTAAAATAATGCTTTAAGCGCTGGCCATTGATTATAAATGGTTCGATGGAATTTACTTTAATTTCTACCGTGCCACTTAGGAAAACTTTATTAATTTCGAATGGTCCTGACCATCTGGAACGTAATTTACCTGGGAAGAGTTTCAGTCTAGAGTTGAATAGGAGTACAATGTCTCCTTCCTTAAATTCTTTCCGCGAGATACGCTTATCATGCCATTTTTTTGTTCTCTCCTTATAGATTCTAGCATTTTCATAAGCGTCTAAACGCAATTCTTCTAATTCATGGATATCTAATATTCGTTTCTCGCCAGCAGTCTTATAATTTAAGTTAAGAGTTTTAATGGCCCAGTAAGCTTTATGTTCTAATTCTACTGGCAAATGACAAGATTTTCCATAAACTAATTTAAATGGAGTTGTTCCGATAGGGGTTTTAAAAGCTGTCCAAGATGCCCAAAGAGCATCATTTAGCTTGGAAGACCAATCCTTTCTGGATGTGGCTACGGTTTTCTCAAGGATTTGTTTAATTTCCCTATTTGACACTTCCACTTGTCCACTCGTTTGAGGATGGTATGGTGTGGCTATGCGATGTTTAACGCCATATTTTGAAAGTAGTTTTTCGAAAATTCTAGAGATAAAATGGGAACCGCCATCACTAATTACTAGTCTTGGTATACCGAATCGTGGGAAGATAACATGCTTGAATAATTTAAGTACCACTCGTGTATCGTTTGTGGGTGCAGCGACGGCTTTAATCCATTTTGACACGTAGTCAACAGCTACCAATATATACTTATTTCCAAAGGATGCGGGGAATGGTCCCATGAAATCAATTCCCCACACATCGAAAATTTCGACTTCGAGAATCCCTTTTTGCGGCATTTTGTCACGTCTAGATATATTTCCTGTGCGCTGACATCTATCGCAGTTCATAATTGCTACGTGGACGTCTTTCCATAAAGTAGGCCAAAAGAAACCAGCTTGAAGTATTTTTGCACACGTTTTCGATGTACTAGCGTATCCACCATAAGGGGCGGAATGGCAATGAGAAATGACGTCGTCCACTTCATCGTTAGGAACACAGCGACGGTAGATACCATCGGCGCCTCTTTTAAAGAGTAGTGGTTCATCCCAAAAGTAGTGTCTAAGATCATGGAAGAATTTCTTCTGCTGTTGGTACGTTAAATTGGGTGGTAGAACACCGGCGGCTAAGTAGTTAACGAAATCAGCGTACCATGGTAATGTGGTGTTGGTACAAATGGCTTTTACTACCGCAGTTGTTAAATGTTCATCGCATTGATCTAAATTGTCGGTAGGAGCTATCTCTAGTTTAGCAATAAGGCATTCATATGGGAAATCTTCGTTTATGGGAACACTCTCGGTTTGGATTCCATCCAATCTTGATAAATGGTCTGCTACCACGTTTTTAGTCCCCCTTTTGTCTTTTATTTCCAAGTCAAACTCTTGTAGGAGTAAGATCCATCTGAGTAGTCGTGGTTTGGCGTCTTTCTTACTTAGCAAGTATCGGATCGTAGCATGATCCGTGTAAATAACGATTTTGGCGCCTACTAAGTAGGAACGAAATTTGTCCAATATGAATACAACAGCTAGGAATTCCTTCTCCATAGTGGCGTAATTCATTTGTGCGGGATCAAGTGTTCTGCTTACGTAGTAAATAGCGTGAAGCTTTTTATCCTTGCGTTGTCCTAGGACTGCGCCTACAGCATAATCGCTCGCATCGCACATTATTTCAAATGGTAGGTTCCAATCAGGAGGTTGCATTATAGGTGTTGAAATTAAGGCTTCTTTAAGTGTCTCAAATGCGTTTAAGCATTTATCGTCGAAAATAAACTCGGCTTCTTTCATCAATAGTTCAGTTAGTGGCTTAGTGATTTTAGAGAAATCTTTTATAAAACTTCGGTAAAAACCAGCGTGTCCTAGAAAGCTTCTTATTTCTCTAACCGTTTTGGGTGGTTGAAGTTTTTTGATAATTTTGATTTTAGATTTATCGACTTCAATCCCTCTGTTTGATACAATGTGACCCAACACAATTCCTTGTCTCACCATGAAGTGACATTTTTCCCAGTTGAGCACTAGGTTGACATTGGCACAGCGTTTCAGTACCAACTCAAGATTTGATAAACATCCGTCAAAACTTTCTCCGCAGACAGAAAAATCGTCCATGAATACTTCCATAATTCCGTCCAAAAAGTCTGCGAAAATCGCCATCATGCATCGTTGGAAAGTTGCAGGTGCGTTACATAGTCCAAATGGCATTCTTCGGTATGAAAAGGTACCATAGGGGCATGTGAACGTAGTTTTCTCTTGATCATCAGGATGAATGGGAATTTGGAAGAATCCTGAGTATCCGTCAAGATAGTAAAAATGGGAATGTTTGGCTAAGCGCTCGAGCATTTGATCAATGAATGGTAATGGGAAATGGTCCTTGCGCGTAGCTTTGTTTAGTTTTCTATAATCGATACACATTCTCCATCCTGTTTGGGTATGTTGTGCCACTGATTCGCCTTTTGTGTTTGTTATAACCGTAACACCTCCTTTCTTAGGTACTACGTGAACTGGACTGACCCAGTTGCTATCTGATATTGGGTATATGATGCCTGCCTCTAGTAGTTTCTGCACTTCTTTCTTTACGACTTCGCTTAGGATAGGATTTATTCATCTTTGATGTTCTCTAGAAGTCTTGTAGTCCTCCTCTAGCATAATACGGTGCATACAGAGAGAAGGGCTTATTCCTTTTAGATCTGATATATTATATCCTAACGCGGTTGGATACTTCCTTAACACATTAAGAAGTTTTTAGGTTTTGATCTTCCCTAAATTGGCATTGAATATAATTGGTCGTTCGAGTTCTTTATCTAAAAATTCATACCTTAGATCTTTAGGTAACGTTTTAAGTTCTATACCAGTTTTCTTATCAGTTGGGGTAGGATCGGGTGTTAAGGCAAAACATTCGCTTAGGTTGGCATCGTGATATTCTCGTTTCCAGTCATCATCCTTGAAAATAGTTGGTGTCAGAATTTTCAATATCCCTGAATATGTGTCTTCTTGGCTTTCTAGTTCTTTGACACATTCATCAATAATATCTAGGAAACAACACGAGTCATCTATAGCAGGGGCTTTGAAGAATTGGGAAAGAATAAATTCTACTTTTTCTTCTCCTACCTTGAAGTTAAGCTTTCCTTTCTTAACGTCAATAATGGCTCCTGCAGTGGCTAAAAATGGCCTTCCTAATATGATGGGAATGTTTGAATCTTCCTTTATGTCCATTATTATAAAGTCAGTAGGTATGTAAAACTGTCCTATTCAGACAGGAATGTTTTCTAGCATACCAACAGGGAATTTGACTGATTTGTCGGCTAGTTGTAGGGACATCTTGGTAGGTCTCATGTCACCTAGTTTGAGCTTCTCGCAAATAGATAAGGGCATTAGACTAACACTTGCTCCTAAATCGCATAGAGCTTTGTCTATGACAGATTTTCCAATTACACATGGTATGGAGAAACTACCAGGATCCTTTAGCTTTGGAGGCATGTTATTTTGAATTATGGCGCTACATTCGGCAGTTAGCATAACGGTTTCGTTTTCAACAATTTTTTTCTTATTAGACAATATTTCTTTTAGGAATTTAGCATATGACGGCATTTGAGTTATAGCTTCTGTAAACGGAATAGTAACATTTAATTGTTTCAGAAGTTCTACAAATTTCTTTAATTGCCCCTCGCTTTTGGATTTTGCAAGTCTTTGAGGGTATGGAATTGGTGGTTTATATGGCGGTGGAGGTATGTAAGGTTTTTCTGAAACCTCTTTATTCTCATTCGCGTCTTCCTCTACATTCTCAGATTGTTCTTTCGATTTCTCTGCTTCCTTTTCAGGTTTTTGATACATGGTCGGGTTTTGGAGTCTAGGATCTACGGGTCCATCAAGTGTTATCCCACTTTGTAATGTGATAGCATTAGCATGTCCTTTAGGATTGGGTTGTGGTTGTCCAGGAAACGTACCAGTAGGTGCGGCATAACTAGCTTGGTGTTGTGCTACTTGGGAGATTTGGGTTTCTAATATTTTATTGTGAGTCGCTAGGGCATCTACCTTATTTGCTAATAGCTTCAATTGTTCACCGGTGTGAACATTTTGATTGAGGAATTCTTTGTTTTGTTGAGCTTGATTAGCGATAAAATTTTCCATTAGGATTTCAAGGTTAGACTTCTTAGGAATGTTAGGAACATTAGCAGCGGGTTTTTGATAGCCTGGAGGTACAACGAGTGCTTGGCCAGGTGCATATAAAGCATTATTGTTCTTGTACGAGAAGTTAGGATGGTTCTTCCAACCAGGGTTATAAGTATTAGCATAAGGATTACCTTGAGCGTAATTCACCTGATCAACTGATATTCCTGCTAGGATTTGACATTCGGTTCCAACATGATCAGGAACTCCACAAACTTCGCAGTTTGGGGTAACTGCAGCCACGATGGCTACAGGAGGTAAGGTCAAGCTTTCTATCTTTTGGGTAAGAGCATCTACCTTAGCATTAACTTTATCTAGGCTACTAATCTCGTACATCCCACTTTTGGTTTGAGTTTTCTCCACAGGTGTTCTTTCTCCTCCCCACTGATAGTGGTTTTGAGCCATATTTTCAATGAGTTGGTTAGCTTCGTCGTAAGGCTTGTCCATCACTGTACCACCTGCGGCGGCATCTATAGAGAGTCTTGTGTTGTACAAGAGTCCATTGTAAAATGTGTGGATAATCAGCCAGTTTTCTAATCCGTGATGTGGGCACATTCGCATCATATCTTTGTAGCTTTCCCATGCATCGAATAGTGATTCAGTATCCTTCTGCCTAAATATGTTGATTTGAGCTCTTAATGCAACGGTCTTGCTTGGGGGAAAGTATCGTGCTAAAAATACAGTCTTAAGTCCTTCCCACGTAGTGACGGAATTTAACGGCAAGGATTGCAACCAAGCCCAAGCTCTATCTCTTAGCGAAAAAGGAAAAAGACGTAATCTTATTGCATCTTTACTAACACAATTTGCTATGACTGTGTCGGCAAATTGAACGAATTTCGTAAGATGTTCATTTGGATCCTCGGTAGGGTTTCCAGAGAATTGGCGTTGTTGGATAGCTGATATCAATGACGGTTTCAACTTAAAATCGTTTCGATTAATTACTGGAGCAGCAATGCTATTGTGGGGTTCTTGTTGTGATGGAGTTGCGTACTCCTTCAGTTGATGGGTCCTTCATTCTTCGGCCATGTCTACTTCTGGATTAATTTCGGTTTCAGAGGAAGAATTAGAGTCTGTTTCGGAATCAATCTTGATTTCGGGTTTTGGTAAAGGAATAGCGTGATTTAAACAGTAATCCCTGACTGTTCGTCTTATGGAAAGGATGCGTTCAGGTTCGTCCGTTGATTTGTCAAGTGGTTCGCCTTGTGAACAAGTCCTTGGCATACAAATCGAAAAAGGGTTTATGTTGCCTAGTCTAAATGCGCAACAGAAGAATCATACTTAATTGACTAATCAGTCCCCGGCAACGGTGCCAAAAACTTGATCGGGACTTTATGAGTCTATTGGGATACTAACTGCAAGTATAGAGTTTAGTCGTTCTAGTTTTAAATGATTATCGAACTCACAGAGACTGAGGATCAATCGCATACGATCTAATGTTACAATTGTTTAACTAAGCGATGAATATTTGGTTTTAGGGGAAAAAGAGTTTAAATAAAAACAATAGTAATAGCTATACCGATATGTGATAGTCGGACTTCAGGAACTCGGTGAATCGCTTGGCATATAAAGTATTTCGGTAAAAACGAATTATTTAAAAACCTGAGACATACACTCTCGTGTTCATGAAATAAGTCATGCTGCTAAACCTAGTGGATGCACTTTAAATTTAATAACACTTTTTGAAAACAACTTGAGTTTAATTAATTTGTTAAAACACTCTCGTGTATTTAAAAATCAATGTTTCGTTACCAGTATCTGGGTCAAACCCCAGCTCTCGCATGCAGGTTCTTGCCTTAATTAATTTCCCACTCTCGTGGCAAAATCGTGTTAAATATCCTTTCACTCTCGTGACAAGGGTAGTTAAATTAAATATGGAAATTGGAAACCAGAAATTATTTATAAAAGTTTTTAGCCAAGTTATCACTGAATTCCCTCGGTGCTTAGGAGTCACATACCGGTACAAACGAAATTAGCCAGACATAATATATTTAGTAACCATGCAACTTAAAATACAATTCATAAAAATAACTAACATAGCATAAGAATAATAAAAAAACAATTGCATAAAAACCTGTAAATAATGTTGATGTGGTAATCTTGAGTGTGTATAATATCCTTGCGATTAATTGAAATATACGACCGTGTTAATCCTTAGATGAAGAACTAACACTCTTGGAACTAATTTTTGGAAACTAAACGGTACAGTAAGTATATTGGCTCAAAAGCAAATAAAAATTAAAATAATGCAGAAAGGAAAAAGTTTGGCTCTGTAGAAAAATCTACGACCTTGTTCCATTAAAATGCCTCCTATTTATGGAAGAGGATTTTTGCAGTTAAGAGAATTTAGGAACTGCTTGAGTAGAGGAAGACTCGGACTGTACGTTTTTGAAAGTTGAGGAATTGTAGGAGAAGAGAACCGTCCATTACGTTTCCCACGTCTCCTGTTATGCATAACATTGAATTAAGCGTGTGACGGTCGTCATAAGGAGGTGACGGTCGTAATGCGCTTAAATAGCGTGTTACGTTCGTCAAAGATGTGTGACGAGCGTCCTTCAAGTTGTGAGCGCGTTACGCTCGTAATGGGGGTGTGACGGCTGTCACAACAACAAAATCTACAGATCTTGCAGATTTAGTTCTTTTTCTTCTGATTTTTGGTTAGCTTTCTTCATGTGATCTTTTTTCACCAATTCGACTTGAAACATGTTGTACCTGTGAAAAGACATAAAAACTCGGAACAATCGGGAGTTAAACGAGTTAATGTATTATGAAAATTGATAAAAAATGTAGTAATTATATGATACGATTTCTCGTTATCAGAGATCAACCAGGGGAATCTACTGTTGAGATTCAACATAGAATTACCTTCTGCTGAGGTTCAACATAGAATTACCTTCTATCGAGGTCTTCTGGATAATCAAACTGTCGAGATTAACCAGGGGAATCTACTGCCTAGATTCAACATAAAATTATAACTTGTTTTGACAATGATGATTGTATTCACATGAAACATGGTTTTATGCTATGCATGTATATTTGATTGATGCATGAAATGTAATGATTGGTTGATGCATGTAATGGGTGACTTGGATATGTATTAATGGATGTTGGATTTTGAAAAGCGAATGCGTAATTGGGCTTCTTTTTTTTAGATATGCTCAATCCATGTTGTCGGAATTCGTATGATGGATGAGATGATAAGTATAGTTTGATTCTGAATCGAAGAGCCCTAACGTATGATTTATGAAACTTTACGCTTTATGATTATGACTTGAATGGTTTTTTGAATGGTTCCCCTGTGATGGGTCATGGATGATTAAAGCGTAGAGTTTTGCCTATGCAACAAGGTTGCTTGTCACATGGTGGCTGAATGTTGTGCTATCATGATTTCTCGATACTCGATTTAAACTTGAAGATTGGTGATGTAGGAGAAAGATCCACTAAATATTATGAAAGTATGCAGAGAGCTTTCCCCTAGGTGGATTATATTTCCTTAATTTGTTGGTAGGGTCTTGGAGGAGATTCTCATTTATATGAGTTTGGAAACAGTTTGATCATAATATGAATGACTCCACTATTTTGTATTATGCCCTTATTAAAAGATTCTTGAAAATGTTTGACTTTGATGGACCATTTTGAATCAACTCCTTTTGATCGAGCCTCGAAGTCGTTTTCCCCAACATTCAAAATTTTGAAAGATGTGCCCCTCAATCTCCAAGATCTGAAGGAAGTACCTTCAGAAAGAACTTAGACTTCACCATGAACTTGACATAGATTTCCCCAAGTATTCGAAGCTTGAAAAATTTATACTTGAAGTTGCTTGAAGGGGAATTTGGACCCTACGTGCAGTAGGATAAACTTGGTACGTATTGCTCCAACATTTGAATCTTGGTAGGTTTCCCCTAATTATCAAGGCCTTGAGAGGTTTGTTAAAACAAGGAAACCGAGTCATACCCTTTTGTGATATGACATGATTAAGGAACGCTCCTTCGAAAGGTATGCCCCTGATTGAACAATGCTTTGAATTTTGATTGAAGTAGATTAAATTTCGGAATGATCACCCCTTGTCAATAGTATCTTCATGTGATATACCCCTACGGTCGATAGTATTTTCCCCTGTCTATAGGGATCCTCTTAGATTCTTTTCCCCTAGTTAGAAGCTTCTTGGAAATACTACCTTTGATCATACCTTTTTGAAATCTCCTTGATGCTGAGTATTAACTTGTAAGTAAAATTGTCCTCTTTGAAAAGTAATCCTAATGTGATGCACATGCAAGTTCTTGAAATCATAATTGATTATTTTAAAAGAAATTAATGATTAGAGATGAAGAAGTGGCAACATGGTTTATTGATGATTTAACAAACATTAAGAGTCAATTTAATATAAATCTTGTTGAGTATGCTTCCATAGTGAACCTAGCTTCAATTAGGAATTTTGAAGGTTGTAACGTGGCCATGGTTCGTGGTTTAAGAAACAAATGATATAAGTCTCAAAATTTGTTTAGTCCACCCTATTCTCCTTGATGTTCTCCAGTCCTAATTCCAATTAATAAAACAGATGTGTTTAGTTCCCAAGAGAAATTTCGTAGTCGCACAAATGATGAGAAGCATAGATAAAGATCCTAACACTGATGAAATCATTGATAAGATCCAAGCATTGATAAGATCCAAGCATTAATAGATCCAAGCGTTAATGAGATCCAAGCATTGATAAGATCCAAGCGTTAATGAGAAGCCTTGATGATTCCTGAGGTGGCAGTCACAAGATTGTTCTCCGATTTGTTTGTTTTTAATCCCTTATTTTGCATAGACCAATTCTTTTGAATTTCCGGTCCATCGGGATGCCCTAACTTTTTCCTAAGTCGAGTTTTTTTATTATTACTCGACTTAGCAGGCTTCTTTTTTTTTTTAATTTTTATTTTATTTTGAAAATTCATGACTGCCTATGTTGGTATTGTAAGCTTCTCCCTCATCATTTCCTCGATCTTGATTGATGTACTGAGGAAGAAGCTATCACAAACTTCATCTTTATTGATTGCTTCCTCAATCTTTGTTGATGTGTACGAGGAAGATGATGTGCTCGAACCTTTTCTTAGATCGTCTCCTCAATGGTGTATCAATGAAAGAGATATGCTTGAACTTTTGCTTAGATGGCCCTATTCTCCTGGGATTTGAATGCCTCGTTGAATTAATTGAAATCTACTATGTCCCTAGTTAAAATTACGGTTTTTTAGAAAAATAGAACAAAACTCCAACTCCTAGATTGAGGGGGTTGACTACGGATTAACTCCTTATTTCTCCACTGTTTAGGAAGTGAAACAATGCCTTACATCGTCATCTAAACCTTAATATTAAAAAGCATACGTCGGCAAAATTCAATTATTTTGTATTTTCATCATTCTCCCCCGGAGTTTGTTAAAGTTGTGCAATGGAAGATAGAAAATAAGAATAAAAAGTCGTTGATTATTTGTGGAATGGATCAATTTCAAAAGCATGCATGGTTATTTATTCGAATTACTGATTACAGAGTACAAAGTTTATAACAAATAACACTTAGCAAGAAAGAAATTACACATGATAAAGCCTAACTATCCTAGGCATGAGCTTCTTTAGTGATCCATCAATCAGGGCGAGGGATCTTCCACCATATGCGGGCCATCTTTTTCAAAACTTAATTGCTTATTATAAATCAGCTATTGTACCATTTATTTGAATGAATTGCATTCTTCAGTCAAATGCCCTGCTACTCCATCATGAAACTCACATTGAACATCTGATTTGTACCAAGGAGGAAATGAAGACTTCATGGATCTAGTTTTTCTGGGGGTCATTGATGAATTTTTATCTAGATATAACCATAATTGACTGTATGTCATAGGGATCGGGTCAAATTGGCGAGCTTCCCCTTCTTGGCTATTTGGACGCTTATGCTGATTATGGCGTTGATGGTGACTGTTTTGATTCCGAATCTGCCAATCCTGAGATCAACGCTGAGGTGAAGTCTTAGCCTGCTGGTTCTGTGGTATAGACCATGACTGCTGGTGTTGAATACCAGAGGGTGGTTATTGGCATTGAGCATCTACTGCATACGAATATTGATGATAAGGCATATGAGACAGAGCTTCTGGAGCTTGGTAAGTTTCCCATATTGCATTCATTTCATTTTCTTCTTCCCCTTGGAAATATCTAAGGGATTCAGTAGTTGGGTCACTCGAGATGCTTTGGATTTTTCCACTTTTAATGTCGTTCTTGATGTGTTCCCCAACTATTACTAGGTCAGAAAAGTGTGACGACACACTGCCCAACATTTTTTCATAGTATTGACCTTGTAGGATGCTCATGAACATATCTACCAACTCCTTATCCAATAATGGCGGTTGTACTCTGTGATCGGTGGATCTGGAACTGACCGTTTAACGCTGGTTCGCGAAATGTCGCGGAAGCAAGAGTCGCCACCGTCTTTTATTTTCTCCAAATGGAAAGGACAAAAGCACAGAAAAATTCCTTAAAGAGATTGCTATCGGTTCGGGAGGTAGGTTATAGAAAGGGAAGGTGTTAGCACCCTTTCTATCCATGGTTATCCATGGGCTCTTAGATACTTGCTCAATGTGTTTTCAAAAATGTTTGTTTGCTTTTCAATATGGGTTTAAAAAAAGTTTCTTTGAAAAATTTCAGTTCGACTCGTACGTCAGAGTGTTTGAAAAATTTGCTTTGAAAGCTTTTGAAAATGTGTTGGTGTGAAAAGATTTCAGTTTGTTTTGAAGAGAGCAAGTATCCTTGAGAACCTACCTACCCTAAGGAATTCGTCTGTGTAAATGTCCTTAAAAGTAGTGCCATCCCACCATTGAGAGGTAGGTAGCACCACCGTTGGAGGTGTTCGGGTCAATTCGAGGTTCGGGACATGGTGATCACCAGAGCAATGGGAAGACACCTTAGAAGCTACCCTCATGCCAGGTTCCCGGATCATGAGGACTTACTAAAACATCCTCTACTCGACGATCACCTTTCGAGGCAACAGTGAGGCGTACCCTAGGGGTGGTGTGTGCGCATTTGTGTGTCAGTTTCATTGATATTTGTCTTGTCATGTTTGTTGTGATCTACGCTTGATTTTATTTAAGTCCATTCATTCTTGCATGCTTATTTAACAATTAATATTTGCGAGGAAGATAAATCTAAACTATTACAAATGGCGCGGGTCCACATCGCCAAAATTAAACCGGACCCGATTTGACTGAAAGATAAATAAAGCAAAAGAAATAAAAGTGCGAGAAGTTAAATGTTACAATGCTTTGGGAGAATTACATAATTATAATAAACGACATAAAAATAAATGCGCGAAATTAAATAAATTACGAACATGGGCGTTGGACCCTTTTGCAAAAAATTTAAAGTTAATGAAGGGTTGAAATTAAAATTGAAAAGAAAATGTTTTTTGGTGTTTTGTGTTTTTTAGGATTTAAGGAGAAAAAAGAATTAATTAAAATTAAAATGAAGTGTTAAACCTAATTCTAATTATTTTTAAGTTATTAAGAAAAATATTGAATTTTTAACCTAATTTAAACCTAAATTATTTATATACAATTAATTATGAAAATCAATAAATAATAATATTATGATCAAAAGGAAAAATTAAAAGGAATGAAAATTGTCAATTAACCTAATTCTACCTTTTTTATATTTAATATGAAAAGAATTAAAATTGCAAAAATCCTAATTAAAACTAAATTCATTATATGTTAATTTATTTACAAGAATATTAAAATAAAATAATCTATTATATTTTTATCTTTTTCTGATTTTTCTGTATTTTTTATGTATTGTAAAAATGATGAATTAAATTAAAACAATAAAACAAAAAAATAATAATAAAAAAAGATATGAGAAAAATAAAAACACTTGCAAACCAGGGTGGGGGTGTGGTCCCAATTTGTGAGGTGCTGATAGTGAAATTCTGGCCCAATAAAACATGGCCTGTTTGACTTTTGTCCAAGCGTATGGAACAGTTGACCTGAGTGTAGCGTGTTCTTTGATTCTTGTCCATTGATCTGATTTCACTAAGTACGTGGACGTCTGGATGATGGTGGCATATCATGCACTCCACCACAAGCGCTGCATAGGAATAATTAGAGAAAAATAATATTTGAAAGTGTACAGACCTGGGGTTCGAACCCAGGTCTTGGATATTGCCAAGAGAGGTACCTGCCACTGAAGCGCTTGCATTACTTTTATTATATAATAATTAACAAACATTATAAAAAGAAAACAAAATGTTAGTGGGCAACGCGCGCTAATTTTGAATAAACCAATCAATGTGTGCCACGACTCATCTTCTTCATCATCCCTGAAAGAGAAAAATATTAGGCAACGGTTTTCATAGCGTGGCCTAAGACCATATACCAGAAAATAGCGATTAGGTGTAGCACGCTCATAAATTGGGCGCGAGCACATGTTCATGATCGTCTGAGTGTGCTCTATCCAATGGTCTAAGTCTGGAAAACTAATTTTTATTCAATTGAAAAGCCCTAATTCCAAGCTTTACGAACCCTAAAAGTTAACAATGGCAAACATCCATATATGGCACGAAAACAAAATTGGATTACATGGTTAGCTTCAGAATATGTTTATTAGTATGAATGCATCAATAAAAAACAATGAAAATGCCTTAAACATGGAACACGATCATGCATTTTTCTTGAAACTGTTTGAATCCATGGTACCAATTCTGGGCGTGTTGACGGACGTTTGGGATTGGAATGCGTTCAAGACAACCTTGGCAAGCTATTGAAACCAATATTAGGCTTTTAATCGCTTTGGAATGATGATTTCAGTTTTGACCTTTTTTACCAAAATTTCAAGCTTGATAGGTCTCTTTCTGCGCAGCTTAGGATCCCTTGGCATTAGGGTTGTGATTCTCATTATGTATGGAAGCTATTAGGTCAACAAAACTGCATAAAATCCAAGGCATTCATTGTTTTGCATATTTGATTTCCTTAAGATCTTTTTGAATCTTTTTCATGTGCAATTTTGTTCAATCATGCCAAATCAAACCAAATCTTGCCATATTGGGATGTGCACGTGATATTGAGAGTAAAACATGCATGAAAAGATTTTTTAGGTCAAGTTTGATATTTTTCATGTATTTAAATAATTTAAATGAATTAATATAAATAATAATTCAAATAAATAAATAAATAAATGAGAAAATACTTCCCTTTGGGCCAAGTGGTCGTGCATATGCTTGGAATGATGAATCATGGAAGAAAAAAGGGCCCATTAGCAAATTTAGGTCATTTGAAGTAAAGTTGACTTTTCAAAATTCCCAAAAATTTCCCAACTTCCACAAGGCATAACTTGCTCAATTTTTAAGCTTTTCACATGTTCTTGTACATTTTGGAAAGGTCTTTGAGTCCTTTAACCAATGCCTTTGGTCCCATGTCATTTTGATTTACCAATCTCAAGTTATGGCCTTTGACTTAAAGTCCCTTTTTGTTGACTTTTGAAAATGACCTATAATGTTGAAATTGATAACTTTTTGTGAGTGCATTTCTTGGACTTGAAGTATGAAGATGAGTTGTAGGAAATGTCTTTCTCTTCAAAATGAGCTTTGGATGGAATTTTTCTGATAATCCATGTGAAAGTTATGCCCTGGTCAATTTCAGTTGACTTTTTTCAGCTGTCCAAATATAGTAACTTTTGCATCTTTGATGATTTCTGAGCCAAATTTTGAGAATCATGATCAAGCATTGATCAAATGATGTTTGTGGCTTCAAAATGATATGTTGACCAAAAATTTGAACTTTTGACTGTCAAATGACCATTTTGCCCCTACAGTTGACTGTAGTGCAATTTAGGGTTTTGACTGTGCAATTTTGAGCTGAATGCCTTGAAACTTGATATGAGGATACTTGACCATCTTTGTAAGCATATGAGACTTGATTGGGCCTTTGAAACCTTCAATTTCTTGATCAGAACACAAACCCTAGTTTTGACTGTATAGGAGACAGTTGGACTGCAACCCTTGGGGAATTTTGTGACTTGGCTTGGCAATTTCTTGAAGAATATGGGAGGGCAAATTTTGGGGTACAACAGTTGCCCCTGTTCAATCTTCTTAGACCTGAGGATGCAGATTGGCGGACGTGCCTTTCGTAATCCGAGGGTAGAAGATGATTGGACACTAGAGTGCCCAGAAATTTGCGCTCACATAGTAGTAGTGATGGTGGAATGGGCTTATAGATGCCATTTAGAGGTTGCTGGATAGGATGATGGGCTTATAGATGCCATCTGGATATTGATCGCGTAGGAGATTCCTTAGCGAGAACCTGCATACCTACAAAAGAAAAATGAGTACCTGACACGTTGCAGGAGCTGATTTTAGATGCTTGGTATAGATGTGTCTTGACTGGTTACAGGAGCTGAGTCTGGAGCTTTAAAAGATGATGAATGAACCAGGGATGGTTGCTACCTTAGCATGAATGATAAGAGAACCTTGGGTGATTTTAACTTCAACAACGCTCGTTGAGAAAATCTTGATGGGAATTATTATCTTCGCAGTATCGGGAAGAGAACCATAGGCCATTATAAGCTGAAAGGGACTCACCTCACTCGCCGTCGGAGAGGGAATCATAGGAAAAGGAATTGTCACCTCGCACACCGTCGGAGAGGGAAACATGGGAGACTGTCACCTCACACTCATCGTCGGAGAGGGAAACATCTGAAAAGGACTTACCACCTCACACACCGTCGGAGAGGGAACCATAAGAGACTGTCACCTCACACTCATCGTCGGAGAGGGAAACATCCGAAAAGGACTTACCACCTCACACACCGTCGGAGAGGGAGACATCTGAAAAAGAATTACCACCTCACGCACTTGCCGGAGAGGGGACCATAAGATACTATCACCTCACACTCATCGTCGGAGAGGGAAACATCTGAAAAAGGAATTACCACCTCACGCACTTGTCGGAGAGGGGACCGTAAGAGACTATCACCTCACACTCATCGTCGGAGAGGGAAACATCTGAAAAAGGAATTACTACCTCACACACCGTCGGAGAGGGAACCATAGGAGGTTTTTAATAAGGATGTGATGAAGGAATCTGAGACGATTACTACTCCAAATATACGATGAAGGAATTTGGGACGATTACTACCTCAGCAGGACGATGAAGGAATCTGAGACGATTGCTACTCCAAATATATGATGAAGGAATCTGGGACGATTACTACCTCAGCAGGACAATGAAGGAACCTGGGACGATTACTACCTCAGCAGGACGATGAAGGAATCTGAGACGATTGCTACTCCAAATATATGATGAAGGAATCTGGGACGATTACTACCTCAACGGGTGGTGAAGGAATCTGGGCTGATTACTACCTCAGCAGAATGATGAAGGAATCTGGGACGATTACTACCTCAGCAGGATGATGAAGGAATCTGGGACGATTACTACCTCAGCAGGATGATGAAGGAATCTGGGACGATTACTACCTCAACGGGTAAAGACTTTTATCTGTTGATTGTTCTTTCCTGAAAAAGTAACGAATTAGTTGTATGCAATGTCATAATGCATGAATTGCCCGATTTTAAGATGTTCTCAAAAATAAATGAGATTGGGGTGATATGATGCGTCTATGCATGCTATAATGATGTATGTGATGTTCTATGAATGTGTTTTTCGTCTAGGAAAGTAAATCCTTGACGGGTGCCGGGAAGTCGTATCCTGGGCTGATGTTGAAGAATAGATTTCGCTTCCGCTGGGGATGATAGCTGCAAGAATACCAGTAGGGGAAGACGACTCCGTTGAGGAATAAACTTGGCAAATGGAAGATTCTGCGGGGAGAAAAGATACTCTAGCGACCATGCTGGGAGGCAACACTCTGTGGGGAGAGAGATGCTTTGCTGAATGTTGATAGTTACTTGCTGGGGATACCCTTGTTGTTAGAAGTGTTGATAGACTTCGCTGGGGTAAGAAGACTTCGGCGACGACGCTCTTTCCGTGGCTTTTGGCTGAGGATAACCCAGTTATATCCTGTTAAGGAAATAACTCTTTAAATCAAGCCGGACGACGCGTTCGTGTTCTGCGAGGGG
This sequence comes from Vicia faba, assembly GCA_948472305.1. Classification (NCBI taxonomy): domain Eukaryota; kingdom Viridiplantae; phylum Streptophyta; class Magnoliopsida; order Fabales; family Fabaceae; genus Vicia; species Vicia faba. The sequence continues at coordinate 1,626,201,583 of OX451736.1, forward strand.
GTAAGCTTATTGCTTGGGGATATGTGGGTTCCAACTCTCATGGGGAAACCGGATTGGACTTTTCTGGGGAAGTATTGAACTGCATTGGTTATGTTCTTCAACGGACCCTACCTTGACATCTTAGAGGACAGAGCAATCAGATTGCTTAGACCACCCATTATTGCCCCTGTTTCTGATGTGGGAGCGGATAGTTGTTGGTGGACAAACCTTCTTCTGGTAGACAGATAGCAGGACATAGCCGTACGCTTTAATCCCTAACTTTTGCCTGGACCGCCCTTTCGGGTTTTCAGTCCATCGGGATACCCATTTTTGCCCAAGCCGCCTTTTCAGGTTTTCGACTTGCCGGGTGTACATATTTTTTTATTTCATCCCTTCATTTTGCCCGAACCCTTTTGGTTCGTCGGGAAGCCCTTATTTTTGCCTAGGTATGTCAACTTAGCGGGTCTTTGATTTTGCGTAGTATTTTCGACTATGTCCACGCTCCTAGAATGCAGGGAGGTGCCCCTGGCTGCTTGTGTTGCCATATTACCAGAAGGTGTCTGATCGTGCAAGATTCGTTGCTGGAGTGCCCCAAGTGACTCAGGCAGAGATTTGCCCCAGGCTTTTTGGCCTTTTGAGAGATTCTCTGGATCTTGACTTAACTGCCCCAGATGGTAGACCATGATCATGCCGTGCCCCTTTGATTGGAGATACTCTTGTTCATTAGACTTTCGTCATGCGAATTTCTATGCTGTTCAAACAAAAAGTCATATGCAGACAAAGTTATGTTAAAAATGCAAAGCTTATGTCTGTCTCAAAGATTTTGAAAATGCATTCTTTTTTCATAAAACAAGTGAATGTTTGTAAAACGTGATGTCAACTTCGTATTTACCGTAAGCTTTAAGGAGTCAGGATACCTTTCGTACAGTATGCTTTCGAACTAACCCATGCTTCAGCTAGGACTTTTAAGGGTTATAACGTGGCCTGGTTCACGGTTTAAGAAACAAAGGATAAAGGCTCAAATTATTTGTACCCACCCACTCTTCGTGATGTTCTCCAAACCTAAACTCAGTTGATCATACGTTAGACCTTGTTTGAGTTCTTGCTCTGATATACCAGTGATGATTCGGATGTTGATAACTTATTTGAATAGGCGGTCATCTCCTTTTTTGCTGAGGTTTTGTAGGACCTCTTTTTTTGATTTTGTTATCCCTTTCTTTTTTGCCTGAACTGTTTCCTTTTTCGGAATTACAGTCAGCGGGATGCCCCAGTTTCGTAAGTCCCTTTTTATAGGTTTTGACTTTTTGGGCTTTTCATTTATGATTTTTTTTTGTAATGGCTGCATGTCCTTATGATTGTTCTGAACCATCGCTGTCTTTTGTTTTTGAAAAACTCATTTGGTGCCATTCATTGTGCACTTGGATCAACTGAGAGAACTACCCTGCCCCCAGGTTATGATTAAGGGTTTTGATTTTCGAAAATAAAAACTCCTACTTCTTTGGCTCTGATGGGTTGACGAGGGATTATCATCCTTATAACTCCAGTGTTTAGGGATTGAAACAATGCCTGTACCTCATCAGCGGGGTCTGTTCAAAAGCATACTGTAAAGATCATGGTATCGTTTTTGTCATCCTCCCTCAAGAGGCTTAGAATTTTAGATCAAGAGTTGACATCAGAAAAAATATGAAAATAATTTGCATTTAGTGAATACGAATATATTGATTCAAAATAGACATAAGCGATGCATTAATGTGATAACAATGTTTTAACATGAATAAATGTTTGAACAATCAAAGAAAAATACAACTTGAATATTTGAATGAACAAAAGACATTCTCGATGATTCGGTGTAAGATCAGTGTTCAAACTCGACCTCCTTGGCGTCAATCAAATCCTGGATCTTGTTCTTCAAGGTCCAACAGTCGTCGGTGTCATGCCCAGGACTGTCAGAATGGTAGGCACATCTCACACCCGGGTTGTACTTGGGAGAGGAAGTGTCAGGATTTTGAGGGGGATCCTTTAGTGTGATCATTTTCGCCTTCAGCAATTGCTGTAATGCCTGAGACAAAGACATGTTGATGTCAGTATACTTCCTATCTTGATGCTTTATCCTACGCCTATTGCTCTTTCTTGGTTGAACGGGCGTGGGATCAGAAATCTGGATTGCCCCTACATCATGACGACCCTTTTTACCATGTATAGCATTGGACTCTTTCTTTCCACTGTGGGGCTTTCTCTGAGTATCAGCAGGGGCGGTTTCTTGAATCTTCCCCGACTTGATACCAGCTTCAATTCTCTCCCCAGTCAAGATAAGGTCTGTGAACCCCGCAGAAGAATTCCCAATCAGATGATTGTAGAATGAACCAGACAAAGTCCCCAAGAACATGTCGACGAGCTCGCGGTCAGTCAAAGGTGGCTGCACCCTTCCAGCAAGGTCTCTCCATCTTTGTGCGTACTCCTTGAAACCTTCACTTGACCCCAACGACATACCCTGGAGTTGGGTACGGGTGGGAGAAAGGTCGGCATTGTACTGGTACTGCTTATAGAAAGCAGTTGCCAACTCCTCCCAGTTACGAACTTTGGTCCCATCCAGTTGATAGAACCATTCGAGGTGAGTCCCTGAAAGACTTTCCTGGAAGAAGTGGATCCATAAATTCTTGTCCACCGTATATGGTTGAATCTTCCGAACATAGGACCTCAGATGCAGCTTGGGGCAAGACGCCCCGTCATATTTAGTAAAGGATGGTGCTTTGAACTTCCGAGGAATAACCACACCAGTTGACAAACCCAAATCTCCAAGCTCCAGCCCAGGTACCTGTTGGATCTCCATAGCATTCAGCCTATCCTCCAACTGTTTGTACTTGTCCTCAGCCGGAGGGTACTGTTCGTCGTCAAAATCTGTTTCATTGTCAGAGACCTCTGGACTGGGCACCCTTTCCTCTTGATGACTGCTTTTTCCCACAGATGGGGTTGTCCTCTCAGTTTCAATTTGCGGGGTATTCCCAGATCTGCGTCTAGGGCTGAACAAAACAGTCCTCTTCTTCTTCTTGTCCTTCTTCAAGAGCAGAGCTTTCAGATCTTGTTGCCCCTGGGTCAAATTCATGATCAACTCTTGGAACTGGGCGTTCTGAGCCTGGAGGGCCTTGATGGACTACTCAGCTGATGATTCAGGATTCATGACGATCGGCTGAAATAAACAGCGAAGAAGGGTAAGCAACCTGTCAAAGGGACACCTGCAATGCAATGAGATGTATGACATGCATGCAATGATTTCAGGGACCTCGCAGGGTAAACAGAGAAACTTGTTAGAGTTGGAAACTGGCAACTTGATTGAAGGAACTTCCTGTTGTAGAGAGCCCTTCTTCAAGGGTCAAAGGCTCACCATATCCAGTGGGTCATAGCCCCTGACAACCTTGGCTAGAGGAAAATAAATCCTCTTTGCCCCTGGCTAGATGTTTGATTTATCATGACCTGCATCACAAGCCCTTGAGATCCTTGAAATGAGTTAGGATGTATGCAATGGTATGCAATGGTATGATGTCATGCTATGCATGGGGTAATGTGAGTAACCCTGTTATGAGTCCCAATTAAGGACTATAAACAACCCTGCAAGAAATTTAGTACCCTGTTATGAGTCCCAACTAAGGACTATAAACAAACCTGCAAGAAACTTAGTACCCTGTTATGAGTCCCAATTAAGGACTATAAACAAGACCTGCAAATAGTTCATGTGTCAGATAACAAGCATGCAATTAGGCAAGTACAAAGGCACACAAGTCACACAAGAGAAACCATTAGGGTTTAAGCCAGCATGGGGTCTGGGTAGTACCCTCTTGAAGTTGGTGGGTTCAACCTGTCCTAATCAAAGTAACCGGGTTCTAAGGTTCCCAATATCACAGGATTGCTTTCATTGTTCATCGTTTCGATTTAGCCACTGAACTGGCGACCGAAATATTCCAGGAAAGCAACCCTCAATTGAGTGTAGTATCGAGTATCAACCAACCTCGGACTGCACCAAAGTCAGTTATCTCACTACCCTAAAGAGGCCAAGATGGTTCAATTAAGGTTCCTAAGGTCTGTTGATGCTTCATGACACCACGCGGAGGCCCCGTACTCTCCTTGACTGAACTCAAGGGTTACCGGTACACACCAAAGTGCCACATCAACGTAGCAGACTGTTTCAACCATGTCGGTATACCCCGCACAGTTCCCTCACAGCCTTGTTGCTACCTTCTAAGAAAGGTATCCCCCAGATCCGGGTTTAGGATCTATAGAACTCCCAAGCAACCCACAATAATAAAGCAAGCAAAGAAGACAATTGAAAACATAGTTATGACCTAGCCCTAAGGTACACCTCACTTTAACTTAATTCCCCAGCAGAGTCGCCAGTTCTGTGATCGGTGGATCTGGAACTGACCGTTTAACGCTGGTTCGCGAAATGTCGCGGAAGCAAGAGTCGCCACCGTCTTTTATTTTCTCCAAATGGAAAGGACAAAAGCACAGAAAAATTCCTTAAAGAGATTGCTCTCGGTTCGGGAGGTAGGTTATAGAAAGGGAAGGTGTTAGCACCCTTTCTATCCATGGTTATCCATGGGCTCTTAGATACTTGCTCAATGTGTTTTCAAAAATGTTTGTTTGCTTTTCAATATGGGTTTAAAAAAAGTTTCTTTGAAAAATTTCAGTTCGACTCGTACGTCAGAGTGTTTGAAAAATTTGCTTTGAAAGCTTTTGAAAATGTGTTGGTGTGAAAAGATTTCAGTTTGTTTTGAAGAGAGCAAGTATCCTTGAGAACCTACCTACCCTAAGGAATTCGTCTGTGTAAATGTCCTTAAAAGTAGTGCCATCCCACCATTGAGAGGTAGGTAGCACCACCGTTGGAGGTGTTCGGGTCAATTCGAGGTTCGGGACATGGTGATCACCAGAGCAATGGGAAGACACCTTAGAAGCTACCCTCATGCCAGGTTCCCGGATCATGAGGACTTACTAAAACATCCTCTACTCGACGATCACCTTTCGAGGCAACAGTGAGGCGTACCCTAGGGGTGGTGTGTGCGCATTTGTGTGTCAGTTTCATTGATATTTGTCTTGTCATGTCTGTTGTGATCTACGCTTGATTTTATTTAAGTCCATTCATTCTTGCATGCTTATTTAACAATTAATATTTGCGAGGAAGATAAATCTAAACTATTACAAATGGCGCGGGTCCATATCGCCAAAATTAAACCGGACCCGATTTGACTGAAAGATAAATAAAGCAAAAGAAATAAAAGTGCGAGAAGTTAAATGTTACAATGCTTTGGGAGAATTACATAATTATAATAAACGACATAAAAATAAATGCGCGAAATTAAATAAATTACGAACATGGGCGTTGGACCCTTTTGCAAAAAATTTAAAGTTAATGAAGGGTTGAAATTAAAATTGAAAAGAAAATGTTTTTTGGTGTTTTGTGTTTTTTAGGATTTAAGGAGAAAAAAGAATTAATTAAAATTAAAATGAAGTGTTAAACCTAATTCTAATTATTTTTAAGTTATTAAGAAAAATATTGAATTTTTAACCTAATTTAAACCTAAATTATTTATATACAATTAATTATGAAAATCAATAAATAATAATATTATGATCAAAAGGAAAAATTAAAAGGAATGAAAATTGTCAATTAACCTAATTCTACCTTTTTTATATTTAATATGAAAAGAATTAAAATTGCAAAAATCCTAATTAAAACTAAATTCATTATATGTTAATTTATTTACAAGAATATTAAAATAAAATAATCTATTATATTTTTATCTTTTTCTGATTTTTCTGTATTTTTTATGTATTGTAAAAATGATGAATTAAATTAAAACAATAAAACAAAAAAATAATAATAAAAAAAGATATGAGAAAAATAAAAACACTTGCAAACCAGGGTGGGGGTGTGGTCCCAATTTGTGAGGTGCTGATAGTGAAATTCTGGCCCAATAAAACATGGCCTGTTTGACTTTTGTCCAAGCGTATGGAACAGTTGACCTGAGTGTAGCGTGTTCTTTGATTCTTGTCCATTGATCTGATTTCACTAAGTACGTGGACGTCTGGATGATGGTGGCATATCATGCACTCCACCACAAGCGCTGCATAGGAATAATTAGAGAAAAATAATATTTGAAAGTGTACAGACCTGGGGTTCGAACCCAGGTCTTGGATATTGCCAAGAGAGGTACCTGCCACTGAAGCGCTTGCATTACTTTTATTATATAATAATTAACAAACATTATAAAAAGGAAACAAAATGTTAGTGGGCAACGCGCGCTAATTTTGAATAAACCAATCAATGTGTGCCACGACTCATCTTCTTCATCATCCCTGAAAGAGAAAAATATTAGGCAACGGTTTTCATAGCGTGGCCTAAGACCATATACCAGAAAATAGCGATTAGGTGTAGCACGCTCATAAATTGGGCGCGAGCACATGTTCATGATCGTCTGAGTGTGCTCTATCCAATGGTCTAAGTCTGGAAAACTAATTTTTATTCAATTGAAAAGCCCTAATTCCAAGCTTTACGAACCCTAAAAGTTAACAATGGCAAACATCCATATATGGCACGAAAACAAAATTGGATTACATGGTTAGCTTCAGAATATGTTTATTAGTATGAATGCATCAATAAAAAACAATGAAAATGCCTTAAACATGGAACACGATCATGCATTTTTCTTGAAACTGTTTGAATCCATGGTACCAATTCTGGGCGTGTTGACGGACGTTTGGGATTGGAATGCGTTCAAGACAACCTTGGCAAGCTATTGAAACCAATATTAGGCTTTTAATCGCTTTGGAATGATGATTTCAGTTTTGACCTTTTTTACCAAAATTTCAAGCTTGATAGGTCTCTTTCTGCGCAGCTTAGGATCCCTTGGCATTAGGGTTGTGATTCTCATTATGTATGGAAGCTATTAGGTCAACAAAACTGCATAAAATCCAAGGCATTCATTGTTTTTCATATTTGATTTCCTTAAGATCTTTTTGAATCTTTTTCATGTGCAATTTTGTTCAATCATGCCAAATCAAACCAAATCTTGCCATATTGGGATGTGCACGTGATATTGAGAGTAAAACATGCATGAAAAGATTTTTTAGGTCAAGTTTGATATTTTTCATGTATTTAAATAATTTAAATGAATTAATATAAATAATAATTCAAATAAATAAATAAAAAATGAGAAAATACTTCCCTTTGGGCCAAGTGGTCGTGCATATGCTTGGAATGATGAATCATGGAAGAAAAAAGGGCCCATTAGCAAATTTAGGTCATTTGAAGTAAAGTTGACTTTTCAAAATTCCCAAAAATTTCCCAACTTCCACAAGGCATAACTTGCTCAATTTTTAAGCTTTTCACATGTTCTTGTACATTTTGGAAAGGTCTTTGAGTCCTTTAACCAATGCCTTTGGTCCCATGTCATTTTGATTTACCAATCTCAAGTTATGGCCTTTGACTTAAAGTCCCTTTTTGTTGACTTTTGAAAATGACCTATAATGTTGAAATTGATAACTTTTTGTGAGTGCATTTCTTGGACTTGAAGTATGAAGATGAGTTGTAGGAAATGTCTTTCTCTTCAAAATGAGCTTTGGATGGAATTTTTCTGATAATCCATGTGAAAGTTATGCCCTGGTCAATTTCAGTTGACTTTTTTCAGCTGTCCAAATATAGTAACTTTTGCATCTTTGATGATTTCTGAGCCAAATTTTGAGAATCATGATCAAGCATTGATCAAATGATGTTTGTGGCTTCAAAATGATATGTTGACCAAAAATTTGAACTTTTGACTGTCAAATGACCATTTTGCCCCTACAGTTGACTGTAGTGCAATTTAGGGTTTTGACTGTGCAATTTTGAGCTGAATGCCTTGAAACTTGATATGAGGATACTTGACCATCTTTGTAAGCATATGAGACTTGATTGGGCCTTTGAAACCTTCAATTTCTTGATCAGAACACAAACCCTAGTTTTGACTGTATAGGAGACAGTTGGACTGCAACCCTTGGGGAATTTTGTGACTTGGCTTGGCAATTTCTTGAAGAATATGGGAGGGCAAATTTTGGGGTACAACATACTCGATTAGCCAACTCCCTCCATCTTTGTGCACATTCTTTGAAGGATTCATTACTCTTTTGAGATAAATCTTGCAGTTGCATGCGACTTGGAGCCAAGTCAGTGTTGTATTGATAATGCTTTTGAAATGCCAAAGCCAAGTCATTCTAGGTGGGAACGTGGTTTCTCTCTAATTTTGTATACCATTCTAATAATACTCCACTAAGACTATCTTGAAAACTGTGGATAATCAATTTGTCGTCGCGTGGGTATGCTGCCATTTTCCTAACATACATCTTCAGATGGGTCTTAGGACAACTAGCTCCTTTGTACTTTTCGAAATATGGCATCTTAAACTTCAGAGGAAATACCCCGTCTTCAACCAAACACAAAGCAGAAGCATAAAAGTTATGAGTGTCCTATCCTTCTATGGCGCTAAGCCTTTTTTCCAGCATGCGGTATCTTTTGGTGTTCTCAGCATCCTATGGCTCTTCAATATTCATGGTCGGGTTTGACCCTTGGGGTTTTTGCATAGGGAATGAAAATTTATGATACTCAATAGATTTATGGGATGGAGTATACCTATATTAGAAAACGGCGTGTTCCTGCACATCAAGGTTCTTAATTGAAGCTTTTATAGGCCAAAGATGAGTTTGGGTGCTTTCTTGAAGTGTAATGACGTCCTCAGTTGCGACTTGTTGACCTTTTATCATTTCCATAGCTAATGTTATGTTTTCTTTGTAAGTTGTTTCAAGTTTCCTTTGAGTATACGGGAATCACCTTGTTGGACTCTGGTTGGAAGTTTTCTGTGAGTGGGAGAGATGTGAGCTTTACGCAGATGAAATGAAAATGAAAATGTATGAAAATGGTTGGGTATGCAAAAAATATTTTTTGGCTTTTAGGTACGCAAAATTTTTTTTTATGGATATGCAATGCGATGTAGATGTAGTATGAGGGTAGATGTAGGGGTTCCCTATACAGGTTTAGAGGTAAATATGAAAATGATTATGTCCCACTCTGACTTAGAAATTGAGACAGGCAGGAACTTCTTGAGGATGAAGATAATGATAGATATGGAAATGAGGATACCCTATATTGACTCAGAGATTGAGAAAGACAGGAACTCTTTAAGTATAAGAAAGGTGAAGAAAATTCCCTACAGGCTAGGGATTATATCATAAAAAGATGAAAGCCCTACGGGGTAAAGATAATAGTGGAAGAAGTGATAACCCTTGCGGGTTTAGGGATTGTAGTGGGATTTGTGAAAGGTATCCTTAGTTGGTAGGTTCCTAGTATTGGCCTACTGATATTCTACCTTCCCCATAAGGTGGTTTCCTTAAGGGTATCATGGATAACACTAAAGATAAAGGCACATGTGCCTCCCTTAAGTGGAGCCTCTTTACAAACCGAAACTTTCGTCTCTAGGTCGTGAAAGGTCTCATCATGAGGTTTTGGTTTAAGGGTTGTACAAAGAGTCATAGGTGTTATTCCAAAGCCCTAATTCCTAAGAGGATGTCTCTTGAGATGTGTGATGCGGTGGGAGAACTGACTTGAGGTTTTGCGTTTCGTCGCAAATGTCGCGGTTTAGCAAGAGTCGCCACCGACTTTTATTTTATCCAAAAGGAAAGGTAAAAAAGCACAGGAAAGACCTTTGAGATGTTTTCTTGAGTTTGGGGGGTAGATTATGAAAAGGTAAGGTGCTAGCACCCTTTTCATCCATGGTTTTCCATGGGCTCTTAGTTACTTGCTTAGATCACTTGCTTTGCTTTGAAATTGTTTGAAATGGTGCTTTGTGTTTGGTGTGGTTTTGAAAGTATTTTGAAAAAGAGGCCACTCGTTTGGGCAATCTTTGTAATGATTCTTGTTTGTAAGAATGTATACAAAGATGTTTGTCTTTTGAAAAATGTTTCAATGTTTTGTAAGTTGTTTGGAAATGTTTTGAAATGTGTGTGTTTGTTTTTGAAAATAGCAAGGATTGTTTTGAAATGGAGCAAGTAACTTAGAAGCTATCTACCTACTCAAATGTCTTTCTTATGCAATTTTATTCCTTTGACATTGTTGACTTACTATTGATTTGGTAAACACCCCTATCTTTGGATGTTAAACGGGACGGGCGTGGGTCATCGTATGACCATGATAGCAATGTTGCCAAGTATCTTAGAATTTTTGAGGGACCAAGATCATTTTGTTTTAGGAAACCTTTGTATAGCATCATCGAGGGACTATGATCTTATTTTTGTTTTGTTTTTCCAAGATACTTCGCATGCGTAACATGGCCATTTTATTTTAGGCAACCAAGTGGAGATACCTTAAGGGTGTTTGTGTGCAAGTGTATTTGATTGCATGCATGATTTTATCTTGAATTAGTATTTTCTATTTCATTGATTTTATCTTGCCATACATATCCTAATAACTAGCATTTACATTTGAAAGCAATAAAAATGCAGAAATGTAAAATCCTACGCTATTACAATATTTAGGGGGGGATACACACTTATAAATGGGGAATCCAGCGAGAAAAATAACAAAGGGAAGAAAAAGAGAAAGAGAGAGGGGGCTAGCGCGTTGTTGAGAGGAAGTCGGAAGTTCTGACCCAGGCCTGTTGCAGGATATCAACATGTTAGTGAAAGTGTATGGGTCAGAACTTCTGACCCTGGTGCGCTGCAAAACAGAAACCTGTTAGTGGGGAGGTCAGAAGTTCTGACTCCCATGCACTGCAAAACAAAAATTTGTTAGTGGGGAAGTCAGAAGTTCTGACCCTGCTGGGAACACAACAATTTTCAGAAGTTCTGACATCATTGATAACAAAACAGGTCTCGGAAGTGCTGGCGTCAAAGTCAGAACTTGGTTTCCCGTTGTGCTAGTCAGAACACCTGCAATTTGGTTATTTCTCCCCAAAACAGAAAACATGCCTAAGGCAATTTCAGCAGGTATCATGGCGCCTCATAAGTAAAGATAAACAGAAACAAAAAAGTCAGAGGCAAGTATGCCTTTGCTAATTCTAACTCTGAGTCTCAGTTTCTTCAAGACAGTTCTGAACTGATTCGTTCTCCACTTAAGCATGCAGAGGTGTAAAAGTCTCAGAACATAAACAACATCATAAGCATGATATCTACATTGTGTTTATTGAGAATGCAAATCTAATGATGCTTAGCAGCGTGGTGAGTGTCAGCAGGTGCTTACCTTGCTGTTGGAAGAAAATCTATGAATTGGAGCTAGCCTTAGCTCTGATGGTGTTCTGGACAGGTTCTTTTTTAAATGGATGGATGGAGAGTATATATATATATATATATATATATATATATATATATATGGTCAGAAACTGTATGGGCGTCTTTCTTTGGTCAAGAAACAGATTGGGTACAAATGAGATTTGGAGGCAAAGAGATTCCAAGGTTGTGTTCAAAGCTCTTTGAAACACTAGGAATTTTGGCAGAGTTTCACAATGTTTTCTTGCTAGAATTTTCTGTTTCTCTTCTAGCCATTTTTTCTGGGTTTTGGACCGGGGTTTTTCAGTGGAAAATGGTGCTCTATTTATAGGCAAAGCTTTGTGGATTTTTAAACGTTAAGTGGCGCCAATACCATGCAATAGGTGCTGACTTGCTCTTGAAGGAAGTTTATGAAAAGTTGTGATGATGGACAGCTTTTCAGCCTAGGCTGGAACAGTAAGCGAGGATTAAGGAAAAGTGACACCTATAGGCGAAAAGTGGCGCATAGATTCATGCCTAAATCTGCACAGGAACGTTGTTATGCTGCACGTGGAAAGACCCTTTGGACAAATGTTCAAAAGTAGTTGTGAGCATTAAATGGTGATGAGATTGGTCAAGACTAAGATATCTTGTAATGTGAGATTTGCATCATTACCTATATCTGAACCAGCAGTTCCTACTTCAGCATACAACGCACTCAACCTCTGATATTAGTATCCTGCTGGCCCAGCAAATTCTAAGGGTTCTCCAGACTTTCTAGCATGTTCCTTGGATTTGCTTATGAAAATTCTGGACTTAGAGATCCTGTTTCAGTGTAAAACCCACTCTTCTGACACCTTCATCTCCTCATTCCAGCATGTTCTGAAGGAGCCCTCAGGCTTCTTTGCTTTCTTTGCATTCCTCTAGCAAACTCTGGCTGGACTTACGTAACTGCTGAAAAAGCCATGTTCTGTTGGAAGATTACGTGTTGAACCACGTTTGCAACCTCTAACTGAGTTAGTGTAGCTGCTGAAGAGCCACCTTCTGACTGAATGTTATGTGTTGAGCCAAGTTTTCAACTTCTGACTGTTCCTGCCTGGAGGTTGGTTCTGAGGTTTTGAAGTGCCATTTATCTTAAATACTTTAGAAAAATTCTAAGTATTTAGAATTTTATTTTTTTTCAAGGTAAAATTTGACTTTTGAGCTTGCAAATGACCACTTTTCTTTTGTAAATGGTTTACTTGGAAAGAAATGATAATTCAAGGCTTGGATTTATTTAAGAGAAACTCTAAGAATCCAGGATGATTTCCTAAAGAAATAGAGGGCAAATTTTGGGGTACAACAATTGCCCTGTTCAATCTTCTTGAACCTGAAGAGTTAGATTGGAGAGCTTTGTCGTTCGTGACTTGAAGGTAAAAGATGATTGGACACTAAAGTGCCTGTAAATTTGCACTCGTCAAAGTGTAGTTGGTGAATGGGCTTATAGATGCCGTTTGGAGGAATGATGGCGAGTTTTTAGAGATGGGCTTATAGATGTCGTCCAAAGGTGATTGTTGACAGAAAGTCTGAACTTGATTTTAACAGAAAACGAATCAAAATAAATCGTTGAGAGATTTATTTGAACCAGTAAGAAAGTCTTGGAATATCTTCAACTGGAATAAGAATCAGGGAGATCTTAGTGTCGATCTGACTGAATCAGAGAAGGTCTTGGATTAACTTTGACTGGATCAGAATCAGAAAAATCTTAGAATCGATTTAACTGAACCAGACGGAAGTCTTGGAATATCTTCAACTGGAATAAGAATCAGGGAGATCTTAGCGTCGATCTGACTGAACCAGAGAAGGTCTTGGATTAACTTTGACTAGATAAGAATCATAAAAATCTTAGAATCGATTTAACTGAACCAGACGAAAGTCTTGGAATATCTTCAACTAGAATAAGAATCAGGGAGATCTTAGCGTCGATCTGACTGAACCAGAGAAGGTCTTGGATTAACTTTGACTGGATAAGAATCAGAAAAATCTTAGAATCGATTTAACTGAACCAGGAGAAAGTCTTGGAATATCTTCAACTGGAATAAGAATCAGGGAGATCTTAGCGTTGATCTGACTGAATCAGAGAAGGCCTTGGATTAACTTTGACTGGATCAGAAAAATCTTAGAATCGATTTAACTGAACCAGAAAAAAGTCTTGGAATATCTTCAACTGGAATAAGAATCAAGGAGATCTTAGCGTCGATCTGACTGAACCAGAGAAGGTCTTGGATTAACTTTGTCTGGATCAGAAAAATCTTAGAATCGATTTAACTGAACCAAACAAAAGTCTTGGATTAACTTTGACTGGATAAGAATCAGAAAAATCTTAGAATCGATTTAACTGAACCAGACAAAAGTCTTGGAATATCTTCAACTGGAATAAGAATCAGGGAGATCTTAACATCGATCTGACTGAACCAGAGAAGGTCTTGGATTAACTTTGACTGGATAAGAATCAAAAAAATCTTAGAATCGATTTAACTTAACCAGACGAAAGTCTTGGAATATCTTCAACTGGAATAAGAATCAGGGAGATCTTAGTGTCAATCTGACTGAACCAGAGAAGGTCTTGGATTAACTTTGACTGGATAAGAATCAGAAAAATCTTAGAATCAATTTAACTGAACCAGACGAAAGTCTTGGAATATCTTCTACTGGAATAAGAATCAGGGAGATCTTAGCGTTGATCTGACTGAACCATAGAAGGTCTTGTGAGGGCATCTTTCTGAGGAATCTGCTAAAATAGCCCTTCAATAGACGTAGTTTTTGAGAGGACTACCAGGTCATATAAGTAGTCAACGGTGTTTATTGATTTGTCTTTCCCTGAAAAGCTAAAGAGTTAGTCATACGCAATGTCATGATGTATGAAATGCATGATGTCATGATATTCTCAAAATAAATGAGATTGTGTTGTATGCCCTTATCATGTATGTAAATAGGAGGTATGAAATGTGAAATGTTTATGAATGTATTTTTGTTTGGGAAAGTAAATCCTTGACAAATGTCGGGGAGTTTGTTAAATTCTGGACTGTTGTTGAAGAGTACGTGTGTCTTCAAACTTTGCTTAGAATGTTTCCACCGGGGATTCCTACTTTGTTGTTTGAGGAGAAACTCCACTGGGGAACATTGAAAACTCTGTGGGGAGAATGTTTATTCCTGCTTGGGAAAAGAGTTCAGGAGTCTCGGTTGTCCGTTGCTCTACTGGGGAGTTGAACTTGAACTGATATCTGGTCAGGTCCAGATTTTACAGTAACTTGTCGGGGATTGTAGAGTAGTCTACTTGGGAAGAGGAGTTGTAGTCCTTTGATTTGCAGTAGTCGGAGAAGCAAACTCAAACTTGGGAATCTGTAGTTTGTTGGGGAAATAAACCTTGTTGTTGGTCTGCTAGAGAGGTGATGAACTCGTTGGGGAAGTCCTCGAGGATTCTTGAAGTTGTCTCTGCTGGGGAAAGGTTTTCAGAGATCAAACTCTGGCTGGGGAATCATCCTGTGAGAAGGATTTTGGGGAGATTCGTCATTGCCCCTAGTAGCAAATTCTTGTGGCACTGCCTGGAAATGTTTGATTGTATGTAACCCTTTGTCAGGATTGACGTTCAATGCCCCAAGTGACGGAGATGGAGACTTGCCCCTGGTTACTCTGCAATTCTTGAGAGATTTCTTGGAATCTTGACTGGACTTCCCCATGTGTGCTGGATAGTGACATGTCATGTCCCCCTGTTGATAGGAGATTTATCTATGGGAGTATCATCTTACTCGAATTGATTTTGTTCACTGAGAGAGCTTTCGTTCACTGGATATTCATTATGTAAATTTCTCCACTGTCAAACAAATAGCCATATGCAAACAGTGATATTCAAGTAATGCAAAGTTTATGTTTGTCTTGAAGTTTTGAAAAATGCGTTTTTAGCAAGTAAAGAAGTTTGTAATTCAACTCTGGATTTTGAGTAAAGCCTTACAGGAGTCAGGATACCTTTTATAACAGTATGCTTTCGGACTAACCAATGCTTCAATTAGGACTTTTGAAGGGTTGTAACGTGGCTTGGTTCACGGTTTAAGAAACAAAAGATAAAGGCTCAAAGTATATTTGTATCCACCCGCTCTTCATGATGTTCTTCAGTCCTAAACTCAGTTAATTGTGCGTTTGAACTCTAATTGAGTCTGGAATGATGTTTTGGTGATGGTTCAGACAAGTTAAGTTTGTCAGAAGGCAGCCATTTTTGCAACATTTTTCATGTTGTCAAGGATTTGTAGTAACCTCTTTCTTTTGATTTATTATCCCTAATTTTTTGCCAGACTGTTCTTGTATTAAGATTACGGTCAGCGGGGTGCCCCAGTTTTCTTAAGTCTCCTTCGTAGGTTTTGACTTAGTGGGCTTTTCTTTTTGAGAGATAATGATTGCCTATGTGATAGGGAACTATCACCGTCTTTTGATTACAGAGGAATGTTTCTTGACGTTATTCGTTGTATTACGAGATAAGAGTTTGCGACTAAACGCGCATTTGAATTAACCGAGAGACTACCCTGCCCCAGGTTTTGATTAAAGGTTTCAATTTGTGTTAAAACAGAAAACTTCTACTTCTTTGGCTCGAAGGGGTTGACTAGGGATTATCTTCCTTATAACTCCGGTGTTTAGGATTTGAAAGAAACACATGTACATCGTTAGCAAGGTCTGTCCAAAAGCATATTGTATGAGATTATGGCATTGTTTTCGTCATCCTCCCTCTAAAGGCTTGTAACTTTTAGCAAGAGTTGAATGTCATAAAGTGAGTAAAAAGCATAGTTTAAATGTAATGAAAATGAGCGGATCAAATCAAGACAAACATATGCAATGCATTAATGAAACAAAGTTTGACATTAATAGATAATTGTTTGAATAAAAAAAGAAATTACAATTGAAAATTCAAATGAACAGGATCCTCTTTGTAAGAAATTGTCACTTTAGGTGGAGAACCTTTGAGGGACGAAAGAAGAACTCAGTCTGGCCACCTTGTGTGAACTCCAACACTCCTCTATCAATCAAGTCTTGGATCTTATTTTTCAAAGCCCAACAGTCATTCGTATCATGCCCAGGATTATTGGAGTGGTATGCACATAATGCATTGGGATGATAGCTAGGAGAAGAGGTATTAGAATTCCAAGGAGGATCCCTTAATGTGACCAAATTCAAGTTCAGCAGGTGTTGTAAGACCTGTGATATAGGCACGTCGAGTTTGGTGAACTGCCTAACGGCTGGGACCTATTTATTTCAGTTACCATGTCCTTGTTGACGAGGTGGTTATTGGGTTTGTGACGCGGAAGCAAATTGGGGAGGTCTTCTCTCGACTTCTTGTCTCAAGGGAGGCTGAATGATGACTTGATCCCCAATCCTAGATGTTTGCCCCATTTGGTTACATCCATCCTAATGAAGCTTGTTGATGAGGACCCTTAGCTCTTCTTGTCCTTGTGTCGGGTTTTGAATAAGAGCCATCTGGCCCACCAGCTGTCCCATCATTTGGACCCTCATTATGGCTATTTCAATTTGTAGCCTTTCCAACCGGTCATCTCTGTCGTCCCCAAGATTCCCCATGACCAAGCCCCTTGTGAGGAGAGCCTTCACCTCTTCTTGCCCCTTGGATAGATTCAAGAACATCTCTCAAAGTTGAGCGTTTTGAGCCTGGATATCTTTGATAGTCTGTTCTAGAGCCATTTCTACTGAAATAAACAGTAGGAAGATAAGGAGACTTGTTGCAAAGACTTGTTTATGTTTTATGATGGATGATATGTATTCATGCAATGCTTTCAAGGATTTAAAAAAAATTCAGATTTGTTTCAAACAGAAAGGAACACACGTTATATCAACAAAAAAAGAATTTGAGTACATCAATGCCACTAGGGCAACATAATACAAAATTCTAAGATAAAAAGATGTTGTGCAATCTCTTTGGTGCAATGTAGGTGTTGAGAGTCTGCTCATCATGAAATAACCGAGTGGGTTCCAAAACCTTCTTCTCGCTTGCGTAGAATTGGGTTTCAAAAGTATCGTATTCTCCCTTGAGCTGTATCCAACTCCTTTGTAGGTCTTCGAGTGATGTTGGCATGTCAGGATGTAGGATGGTGTATGGAACCTCTCCTTCCTTAACAGGCTCTATAATCACTGGGAGAACAGAGGGGTAAGGCATCATAAGACTTTGGGCGCGGGTTCGTACCCACTTGAGGTAAGGCTCAAGAGGGATGGAATTCTTGTGTCCCAAGGTCTTATTGTCTACCTTGTTTGGCATCCTCCAAGCTCGGATGAATCTTTGACAAAGTCCTTGATCGTTGTTGTCGAAGTCAAAAACCAAGCCTTGAATTAGCATGTCATGTGGGCCATCCCTTCGGGCATAACCAAATTGTCTTAGAGCCAAGCAGGGGTTGTAGGTGATGCCTCCCCTAATGCCAAGTAGATGGACATTAGGGAATTCCTCACAAGGTCGACAATGATAACATTCTCTTTGGATCGAGAACACCAATGAATGTTTGAATGTGTAAGAGTCATCAATCGTTGTAACCACCTCAAACCTTGCTCATTCTTCAAGACTGACTGGGGAAGATGAGAAATAATCCATCTTGCCAAGAGAGGAGTGCAACACATGAGAACACCTCTTTTCCTCATTGTACGAGTGTGAAAAGAGTGTAAGATATCTCTGAGCAAAGTAGGCACCGGATTGCGTGACATGAAGATTTTGACAGCGCTCACATCTATGAGTTGATCAGGATTGGGGAACAAGACTATCCCATAGATGAGAAGAGCTACAATCTCCTCAAAATCTTGCAAGTCCAAGGAGTTCTAACAGCTTTGGGCCTTCTCAAACAAAAACTTTTCCAAGAAGCCTTTGACACCACTTCTAGTTTCCCAATGGGTTGTGACATCAGATGAGTGCAAGTGCAGGGCTCGAGCAATCTCTTCTGGATTTGGATATCTTTCCG
Source organism: Vicia faba (assembly GCA_948472305.1). NCBI lineage: Eukaryota > Viridiplantae > Streptophyta > Magnoliopsida > Fabales > Fabaceae > Vicia > Vicia faba. The sequence continues at coordinate 1,626,219,804 of OX451736.1, forward strand.
TACCGTTGAAAGGTAGTTGATTGAGAATAGGAATCCTCAAGAGTTGAGAGAATTCTTCCAAAGTAGGCACAAGCTGGTAGTCAGGAAATGTGAAGCATTGATGCAAAGGGTCAAAGAACTGGAAGAGAACTTTCATCATGTCTTCCTCTGTGTTGGAAGTGACTAAGTTGAATAGACGACCATGCCTCTCGGTGAATGGATAATTCTCAGGAATCCTTGAAGCTATCTCCTTGAGTTGTGGAGGAATTCTTACAAGGTTGACTTGGATAGTTTTCCTGCGAAGTGAATCCATAACCTACAAAACAGGAACAAAGATGAATTTCCAAAATCCTTGAAATGGTTAGTGGATGCATATGATGCTCATGATGTCCATGATGTTATGCACAAGTATATATATGTACAAGCAAATCACACAAGTTCCTAGTTTAGGCTTGCATGGGGTTTCATAGGTAAGTACCCTCTTGAAGTTTAGTTGGCTCAACCTGTCCTAGTAAATAGTAACCGGGTTCCAAGGAGCTCAATATCACTGGATTGTTTCCTTGTTCATTGTTTCAATTCAAGCCTCTTACCGGCGACCGAAATATTCCAAGGAACCAACCCTCAATGAGTGTAGTATCGAGTATCTACCAACTTCGGACTGCACCAAAGCCGGTCATCTCACTACATCCTAAAAGGCCAAGTTGGTCAAGTAAAGGTTCTAGAAGTTCGTTAGTGCTTCATGACATCACTCAGCGGCCCCGTATTCTCTTTGATTGACTCAAAGGCTACTGGTACCCACAAATATGTCACACTAACATAGCTATTGCTTAGACCGTGTCGGTATACCCTGCACAATTTCCACAATGTATTGCTATTTACCTATAATGTTTCCCAAATCCGGGTGGAGGATTTCAAACCCAAACAATAGAACCAAAATGTAAAGCAAACAAGTCACACAATTGTAAGCAAATAAAGGTGATCTAAACCCTAAGGTAAACCCACTAAAAATTATCCCCAGCAGAGTCGCCAGTTCTGTGATGTGGTGGGAGAACTGACTTGAGGTTTTGCGTTTCATCGCAAATGTCGCGGTTTAGCAAGAGTCGCCACCGACTTTTATTTTATCCAAAAGGAAAGGTAAAAAAGCACAGGAAAGACCTTTGAGATGTTTTCTTGAGTTCGAGGGGTAGATTATGAAAAGGGAAGGTGCTAGCACTCTTTTCATCCATGGTTTTCCATGGGCTCTTAGTTACTTGCTTAGATCACTTGCTTTGCTTTGAAATTGTTTGAAATGGTGCTTTGTGTTTGGTGTGGTTTTGAAAGTATTTTGAAAAAGAGGCCACTCGTTTGGGAAATCTTTGTAATGATTCTTGTTTGTAAGAATGTATACAAAGATGTTTGTCTTTTGAAAAATGTTTCAATGTTTTGTAAGTTGTTTGGAAATTTTTTGAAATGTGTGTGTTTGTTTTTGAAAATAGCAAGGATTGTTTTGAAATGGAGAAAGTAACTTAGAAGCTATCTACCTACTCAAATGTCTTTCTTATGCAATTTTATTCCTTTTACATTTTTGATTTACTATTGATTTAGTAAACACCCCTATCTTTGGATGTTAAACGGGACGAGCGTGGGTCATCGTATAACCATGATAGCAATGTTGCCAAGTATCTTAGCATTTTTGAGGGACCAAGATCATTTTATTTTAGGAAACCTTTGTATAGCATCATCGAGGGACTATGATCTTATTTTCGTTTTGTTTTTCCAAGATACTTCGCATGCGTAACATGGCCATTTTATTTTAGGCAACCAAGTGGAGATACCTTAAGGGTGTTTGTATGCAAGTGTATTTGATTGCATGCATGATTTTATCTTGAATTATGATTTTCTATTTCATTGATTTTATCTTGCCATACATATCCTAATTACTAGCATTTACATTTGAAAGCAATAAAAATGCAGAAATGTAAAATCCTACGTGTTGTACCCCAAAATTTTCCCTCCCATATTCCTCAAGATTTGTCAAGAATGATCTTCATATTGCTCAAAATGGCTCAAGGGTTGTACAGTCAAATCACCTCCTAAGGCAGTCAATTTAAAATTAGGGTTTTGTGTTTCATCAAGGTCCTTACATCCAAATGGCCTCAAGTGCTTCCCAATGCCTTAATATGCTCTTAAGTCCATCCATGTCAAATTTCAAGCCTTCCAGAGGAATTTTGGTCAGTCAATTGTTCAAGAGACCCAAAAAGCGATTGTGCTAGGGCAAAAGTCAACTGTGACCTACAAATAGTCAAACCTCCAGATTTTTTGTCAACATTCTCATTTTTAAGGATAATTAATCATTTTATCAAGGGTTGATCATGATTCATCAAGGATTGCTCAAAATTCATCAAGATTCAAAAGTTGCTAAATTAGGGTTTTGTAGGAAAAGTCAACTCAACTTTGACCAAGCATAACTTTCTCATACTTTGTGATAAATGACCCATCCAAATCTCATTTTGAAGAGGATGCAATTTCCTACAATCCATCTTCACACCCCAAGATCAAGAAATGCTCTCACAAAAAGTTACAAATTTGGACATTATAGATCATTTTTGAAAGTCAACAAAAACACCTTTTTTACCAAAGCTTATAACTTGAGAATGGAAGATCAAAATGAGATGAGACAAAACGGGTTGATTAGAGGACATCTCAAGGTTTCTAAAGAGTCCAATAACACCTCCAAAAGTTCAAAATTTAAGAAGTTATGCATTGTTGAAGTTGGGCATTTTTCCAAAATTGCCAAAAGTCAACTATCCTCAAAACTCCAAATTTTGACAAAAGGGCCCACTTTTTTCCACTTGATTTAGTCTTGTCATGACACACACGTGTCCCATCTTTAATTTCATGACCAAACATTTATTTTTTTATTTTATTTCATTTTTATTGATTTAATTCATTATTAATCAATATTAAATCAAATAAAATCCAAAAATTGATGTAAAGGGATCTTTGTGATTTGTACAGCTTGCAAATATCATGTGACAACCAACCAACTCGTGCCAAGGCTCATTCAAGCACAAAAAATCAGATCTTTCCTATATTTGGAAACATGGTTATGGTGATCAAAATCAAATCCTAATTCTTCAATACACAAGGATATTGGCCCATGTTTTGACCTAGAATCATTCCCTTATATGCAAGCAAGCTTCACAAACCTAATTCACGCACAAAACCTTGCAGAAATGGCCATACCAATTTTGTGAAAAACCTTGAAAAGTGTGAGATCGAAAACCACCTTGGAGGCGGATTCAGGCCAAAAGAACAACACAGCTTTCTTCCTTGACATCCAGTGGTGCTATACCAAGTGAAACCAAGCCTTTTCATCACCTACATCTCACTGTAAGTCATCTCGAATTAACCTCTGAACATGGAATCCAAACTCCCAGTTCTTGCATCTTTTCTTCAAAATATTGGCATATTCATGTTTGTTATTTGATGTAGAACATTTTTGCATTATTCAATTTCATTCTTGGACCCTGTATCATGATGCTCGAACCTAGGGTTCATGTTCTTGTGTTTTAGGCGTTTTTCAATTAGGCAAAATCAAAATGAATGATGGTTATAGAGATGATGAGGAGACAGAGACGGTCACGTCCATGTGCTTGGATGGGATTTTTATGGCCTAGGACGAGTTTTTGGAACATCCTATGAAACCCCCTGCGGATAAAAATCCGCAGGTAAATAACCAGAGTTTTTGGAGAAGACGACCAGACGTCGCCCTCCCATTGGTCTATTTGAAATTATGCGCTTTTATTTTATTTTTCCAGGCGTATTAGTTTGTTTCATATATAATAGTTGCTTCTTATTCCTATAACAAATGAAGTAGCTTGGTTGGGTGGTAAGCGCGTTGGCATATGAGCATTGGGACCTGGGTTCGAATCCCAGGTCCCCCAAAACCTTGTTTATTTTTCTTCTTCAGGTATTCCCATGTGACGTTCAAAGAGTGGACCACTATGCGCTTGCAGATCTGGAAGGCTACGTGGCTTGCAAAACAGATCCAATGGTCTAGATGGAAGGACTACCATAGGCCAAAGTCAACATACGCGTGGACAATCTGAAAAGTCAAGCAGGTTGAACGTTAATGGGCCAAGAATTGCCAGATTCACTACAAAGTTGGGCCCAACACCCCCCCTGAGTTTGCTTATATTTTTATTTTTACTTCTTTTCATTATTTTTTATTGCCTTTTATTATTATTATTAAAAACTAATTAATTAATTAACAAACTAACCTTTTTTTTATAAAATCAGAAAACACCAAAAATAATATTTATTAATTTAATTATTTATTTTTGTAAATAAAAATTAACCAATTAATTTAGTTCTAAATTAGGTTTAATGATAATATTTTTTGCAATAAATTAAAAGTAAATTAGAATATTAGGTTTTAACAAGTTTAATCATTTTTATTTTTATTTCCTTAAATATTCTAAAAAACCCAAAAAAAATATATTTTTTTATTTAATTAATTAATTAACTTAGATTTAATTTCCGTTTAATTCAAAATAACAAAAATATGTTTTCTTTAATAAAAAGGGTCAAAACCCTAAAAAACTCTCCGATTCAATTTTTCTCGCGCGTATTATTTTTTGATTCATATTCCATATAATTGTAACTGCTTCAAGGATGTAATAGTTTTAACTTAGGACCTTTTATCGCTTTTATTTACTTTTCCGCATTTACTTTTCAAGGGTTTGTTTTTGGCGATGTAAATACCCGACGCCTTGTAATAGCTTAGTTTTATTTTCCGCAACCATTAACTGCTAGATGTATGAATAATAGGCTATGCATGACAAGATCTATCTTAACTTAAAATCAACCGTAGCTCACCATAACATGTACAAAGATAACATAACTGAAAATTGACACATTTGCACATGCCACTCCTAGGGTACGCCTCACTTGGTTGCCTCGAACGTGGTCATTGAGTATAGGGAGTTTTAGAGGTCGCCCTCTTGTCCAAAGATCATAAGTTGCCTCGAAACGGTTGCCTCAGATAAAATGATCTAAGACATTAGGGTTACCGCTAAGGCGTCCTAACATTGCTTTAGTGACCACATGTCCCTTAATCGAATTGACCCGAAAACTCCAACGATGGTGCTACCTACTCCTCAATAGTGGGATAGCACTGTCTAAAGGACATTTGCACAGTTTAATTCCCTTTTGAGTAGGTAGATGTTCTTAAGTACTTGCTCCTTTTAAAACAAAAACAAAACTTTTCGCACCTACACTCTCTTCAAAACAAAAATTCTTTTCAAACCCACAATCACAAAGAAAAACAAACTTTTGAAAACACAATGAGCAAGTACCTAAGAGCCCGTGGATAACCACGGATAAAAAGGGTGCTAACACCTTCCCTTTCTATAATCTACCTCCCGAACCCGAGAAACATCTCGAAAAGGAATTTTTCTGTGCTTTTGTCCTTTCCTTGTTGGATAAAATAAAAGACGGTGGCGACTCTTGCTTACCGCGACATTTCGCAAAAACAAACGCAAACGCGAACCAGCATTCCAAAACAGTCAGTTCTATTTCCACCGATCACAGAACTGGCGACTCTGCTGGGGACTCCTAAATAAGTGAGGTGTACCTTAGGATTAGATTACTTGTGTTTTCAATTGTATGCTTTGTATGCTTTAAATTTTGTGGGTTTGTATCGGCGTTCTATAGATCCTAACCCGGATTTGGGGATACCCTTTAGAAGTAGCAACAAACTGTGAGGGAACTGTGCGGGGTATACCGACATGGTTGAAGCAGTAGCTACGTTGATGTGGCACTTTGGTGAGTACTGGTAACCCTTGAGTCAAGTCAAGGAGAGTACGGGGCCGCCGCGTGGTGTCGTGAAGCATCAATTGACCTTAGAACCTTACTTGACCATCTTGGCCTTTTTAGGAGTGGTGAGATGACCGACTTTGGTGCAGTCCGAAGTTGGTAGATACTCGATACTACACTCATTGAGGGTTGTTTTCTTGGAATATTTTGGTCGCCAGTTAAGTGGCTAAATCAAAACAATGAACATAGAAAACAATACAATGATATTGAGCTCCTTAGAACCCGGTTACTATTTATAGGACAGGTTTTGAGCCAACTAACTTCAAGAGGGTACTTACCTACGAACCCCATGCAAGCCTAAACCTAAGGACTTGTTTGCTTTGTGTGAATATGACTGGCTGTATATACACTTGCTTACTTTTGCATACATGCACATAACATCATAAAGCATCATATGCATCTGCTAACCATTTCAAGGGTTTGGATCTTCATCTTTGTTCTTGTTTTGTAGGACATGGAGTCTCTCCGCAGGAAAACAATTCAAGTCAATCTTGTAAGGATCCCTCCTCAACTCAAGGAGCTTACATCCAGGATTCCCGAGAACTCTCTCTTCAGTGAAAGACATGGTAGACTCCTCAGCTTGGTCAACACCAACATTGAAGAAGACATGATGAAAGTTCTCTTCCAGTTCTTTGACCCCCTACACCACTGTTTTACATTCCCTGATTATCAATTGGTGCCTACTTTGGAGGAATTTTCTCAACTTCTGAGAATTCCTATTCTTAGTCAACTACCCTACAACGGTACAGAAAAGGAACCAAAACTTGAATATGTTGCTCAAGCATTACGTTTGCAACCATCTGACATCAAGGGGCATTGGGAAATCAGAAGTGGTATCAAGGGATTCTTGGCAAAGTTTCTGTTTGAGAAGGCAAAAGAATGTTGGAATTCTCTTGATCTACAAGCCTTTGAAGAGGTTGTGTCACTCCTTATCTATGGGTTGGTGTTGTTCCCAAATCCTGATCAACTTATAGATGTGAATGTTGTCAAGATTTTCATGTCCAGGAATCCCATATCTATATTTCTTGGGGACATCCTCCACTCGTTTTACACACGAACAATGAGGAAAAGAGGTGTTCTCATGTGCTGTACTCCTCTCCTGGCAAGGTTGTTTATTTCTCACCTTCCACAATCAGTTTTGAAGAATGAGCAGGGTTTAAGGTGGTCACAACGATTGATGACCCTCACACATTCTGATGTACATTGGTGTTCTCGGTCCAGAGAAAATGTCACTATCATTGATCGTTGTGGAGAATTTCCTAATGTTCCTTTACTTGGAATTAGGGGAGGCATTACCTACAACCCCTGTCTAGCTTTGAGACAATTTGGATATGCTTGGAGGGATGGCCCTCATGACATGCTGATTCCTGACATAGTTTTTGACTTCGACAACGATGCGCAAGGACTTCGACAAAAGTTCATTAGAGCTTGGAGGATGCCTAACAAGGTGGATAGTAAGACACTGGGGCACAAGAATTTCATCCCCCTTGAGCCTTACCTCAAGTGGGTACGAACCCGCTCCCAGAATCTTATGATGCCATATCCTCACATTCTCCCCTTGATCAAAGAGCCTGTTATGGAAGGAGAGGTTCCATATACCATTCTACATCCTGACATGCCAACATCATGGGAAGAAATGCAAAAAAGTTGGATCCAACTCAAGGAAGAACGAAATGCTTTTGAAGCCAGCTTACATGCCAGTGAGAAGAAGGTTTTGGAGCTCACCCGCCGACTTCACGAGGAAGAGACCCTTAACACTTACATCGCTCCAAAAAGGATGCGCAATGTCTTTTTACATTAAGTATTTTGTAATATTTCGCCCATGAGACACTTATGTACTAAACAAATTCCTTCTTAATATGACGTGTGTTCTTTTTTTGTCTGCAACGAATTTGAATTTTTGAACCCTTGAATGCATTACATAAATAGCATACCATTCATCATATGCATAACAGGTACCCTTTTACAGGTCACTTATCTTCTTCGCTGTTTATTTCAGCAATCATCATGTCTACTGAACCTTCCACTGAGCAGGCTATCAAGGCCCTCCAGGCCCAGAATGCCCAATTTCAAGAGCTGGTCATGAATCTAGCTAAGGGTCAGCAGGACCTGAAGACCTTGATTCTAAAAGAGAGGAAGAAGAAGAAGAAGAGGACTGTCCTGTTCAACACCGGACACAGGTTTGGAAACGGGCTGCAAAATGAAGTTGATCTGACCACCTCATCTGGAGGGAAAGACAACCCGCAAGAAAGGAGGGCTCCTAGCCCTATGGTCTCTAACAATGAGACGGACTGTGATGAAGAACAGTATCCTCCTGCTGAGGATAAGTACAAACAGATGGAAGACCGTTTGAGTGCCGTGGAAATACAGAAGGTGCCCGGTCTGGACTTCGGAGACCTGGGTCTATCATCTGGGGTGGTGATTCCCCATAAGTTTAAGGCACCTGCCTTTTCCAAGTATGACGGAGCTTCCTGTCCAAAGCTGCACCTCCGGTCATATGTGAGGAGGATCCAACCTTACACTGCTAATAAGAACTTGTGGATCCATTTCATTCAAGACAGTCTTTCAGGGACTCAGCTTGAGTGGTTCTATCAGTTGGATGGAGCCAGTATCCGCAGCTGGGAGGATTTGGCTACTGCGTTCTATAGGCAGTACCAGTATAACTCCGACCTCGCTCCTACGCGTACCCAACTCCAGGGTATGTCAATGGGGACGGGTGAAGGATTTAAGGAGTATGCTCAAAAATGGAGAGACCTTGCCGGAAGGGTGCAACCACCTTTAGCCGATCGTGAACTTGTTGACATGTTTTTGGGGACCCTGTCTGGTCCATTCTTTAACCATTTGATTGGAAGCTCTTCAGCCGGGTTTACAGACCTTATCTTGACTGGTGAGAGGATTGAAGCAGGTATTAAGGCTGGGAAAATACAAAAGGGTGCCTCATCGAGCACCGAGAAAAAACCATTTAAGAAAGAGTCCAGTGTTGTCTATGGTTCAAGAAGACCGAATAGACCTGAACACCGCCAAGCTGTCAACGCGGTTGTTATTTCAAAACCTGCTGGTGCTCCTCAGCATCACAACTAACAAAGGGGCGAGAGACCTCGAAGGCAATACACTCGTCTCAGTATGACTTTGTCTCAGATGTTGCCATAGTTGTTGAATACCAATTTGGTGACCCTAAAAGAAGCTCCGAAGATTTTAAATACAACATCACCAAAGTATAACCCCAACGCCCGCTACGCTTATCACTCTGATAGCCCGGGGCATAATACGGATGATTGTTGGGCTTTAAAGAACAAGGTTCAAGACCTAATCGATGCGAAGGAAATTGAGTTTGAGGCGCCCGAGAGGCCTAATGTTGTGACTGCTCCCATGCCCAAGCATGGAGTGAATGCTGTAGAGGAAGACTTGTTTGTAGTTTTTGTGGATGATATTGTTACTCCTCTGATGACCGTTAAGAAGAATCTGTTGCTAGCCGGTTTATTTCCGGGATGTGGTGAAGATTGCCATATGTGTTCTGTTGTACCTACTGGTTGCCTATCTTTGAAATCAGGTATCCAAAACCTGATGGATAGCAAAGAGATCTTGTTTGAAAAGACTGTTGTTCCACCCATTCCTACTGAAGAAGTTGCCATCATTACCATTTTCAACAATTCTCCCAAGGCTCCCTCGAGGAAGCCTGTTAGAATTACGCCTGTTCCGAAGATCGCACCTGTAATCATCACTGTTCCGGGGCCCATCCCCTATACATCTGACAAAGTTGTCCCTTGGCACTATAGGGCAGATGTTTATGTTCTTGGAGTTAAGCAAGAGTTTGATGCTGATACCGGTGTCAGCAACATTATTGGACCTGCTAAAGTCACCCGCAGCGGTAGGCTTTTCTCACCAGATATTGCTCCACCAATTGTCCTAAGACCCATTGTCATTTCACCTGCAAGTGTACCTACTTCCATTCCTGATCAAGTTCCTATTCCTACCCCTGTCGTCGAGTCATCTGATGCTCGGGGCAAAGGGATCGCCACTGATATGCCTGCCTGGACGGAGGCGCCAAAGACAATCAATGTTGAAGCTTCCAAGCAGGAGATGGAAGAGATTCTGAAGATCATTAAGAAGAGCGATTATAATGTAGTCGAGCAACTGGGGCAAACCCCATCCAAGATTTCTATGTTATCACTGTTGTTGTGTTCAGAGGCCCATGCCAAGGCTCTGATTACCTTCCTGAAGACGGCCCACGTGCCACAAGAAACATCAGCTGATCAGTTTACCGATTGTGTGGCCAATTTAACTGCTGATAACGGTTTGGGTTTCTCCGACGCCGATCTGACTGCTAAAGGGAAGAACCATAACGATGCCATGCATGTCTCCATTGAATGCAGGGGCACTACTCTTGCACATGTGTTGGTTGACACTGAATCCTCATTGAACGTCTTGCCCAAGAAAGCTCTAGACAGGTTGGATTGCGAAGGGTTAGAGCTGAAGCCAAGCAACGTTGTTGTCTGGGCCTTTGATGGGTCTAAAAGGATGGTGCATGGTGAGGTTAATATTCCAATTAGAGTTGGTTCTCAGGTCTTCGATTCTACATTCTACGTGATGGACATTCGGCCATCCTATTCTTGTTTGTTGGGTCGTCCATGGATCCACAAAGCTGGAGCCGTGACCTCCACACTCCATCAAAAGCTGAAGTACCCGGTCAAAGGAAAGATCGTGATAGTTCAAGGGGAGGAAGAGTACATGGTCAGCCACCTCAACTCGTTCCGATACGTAGAGATGGATGGGGAATTCATTGAGACCCCATTTCAACACTTTGAAGAGGTTCCTCAGACACTGGCATCAGCTGAGACTGTGATTGAAGGTTCTCCTATGAAGATGGATTCCTTAAAGGATGCCCGGGCTGTTATCGAGAAGGGTGAGTATGCAAACTGGGGTCGACTTCCTGATTTCACTCAGAAGACTAACAAATTTGGTTTGGGTTTCACTGCAGAAGCTCAAAGGGTTGTTCGTAGTGCAAGGATTGGAAGACCTCCTGTGTTCATCAGCAACTCGGGAGTAAATGCCATCGAAGATGACGTGGAGGAATCTAAATTCGACAACTGGATCTACCCTACGACCAACAGCGGACCAAACAACTGGACAGCAAAGGACTTCGTCCCTATTACTTTTATTACTCAGTAATGAACTCTTTTGTTTTGAATTTGTAACAGATAATATTGTGAAACTTTATGGCTCGATGTCTTACCCGGGGCACCGTGGCTTCATTTGTGAGGGCTTTTGTGTGTCATTTTCATATATCATTAATAAAAACATTGGACGTTTCTTGCATTTCAAATTTTGCGCTCCTTGTCTTTCTTTATTATATATTGCAAAACAGCTATTTACACACACTCACATATACAGGTCCCAATCCACTCCGGATCTCACTGGTAACGGCTCTGCTACTGCCAGTTATGACTTTGAAAATCCAATCAACTTGGCCGAAGACGAAGGTGAAGATGATTGCGAAGTGCCGGGTGAGCTTGCAAGACTGCTACTTCAGGAAGAGAGGGCCATTCAGCCACATGAAGAGCCGGTGGAAACGGTGAATCTGGGTACCGAGACAGACAAGAAGGAAGTCAAGATTGGTGCAAATCTGGAGCTTAGTGCGAAACAACGGTTGATTCAGATGCTGCATGACTACATGGAGATCTTTGCCTGGTCTTACGAAGATATGCCTTGGTTGGATACCGACATTGTGGTTCATCGCCTGCCTACCAAAGAAGACTGCCCTCCGGTAAAATAGAAGGTTCGCCGTATGCGTCCAGAGATGTCTGAGAAAATCAAGACCGAAGTTATGAAACAGTTTGATGTCGGTTTTCTAGCAGTAACCTCTTACCCTCAGTGGGTTGCCAATGTGGTTCCAGTACTAAAGAAAGATGGTAAGGTCCGAATGTGTGTTGACTACAGGGATTTGAATAGGGCGAGCCCTAAGGATGACTTCCCTCTGCCTCACATTGACGTTCTGGTTGACAACACTGCTCAGCATAAGGTATTCTCCTTCATGGACGGTTTCTCCGGTTATAATCAGATAAAGATGGCTCCCGAAGACATGGAGAAGACCACTTTTGTTACTCAGTGGGGTACCTTTTGCTACAAGGTCATGCCTTTTGGGTTGAAAAATGTTGGGGCAGCGTATCAGCGTGCCATGGTTGCTTTGTTTCATGATATGATCCATCATGAGATTGAAGTATACGTCGACGATATGATTGCGAGGTCCCAAACTGAGGAGGAACACCTTGACCATCTACAGAAGCTGTTTGACCGGTTGAAGTTGTATAAGCTGAGATTAAACCCGAACAAGTGCACCTTCGGAGTCAGATCTGGCAAACTGCTAGGTTTCATCGTGAGCGACAAAGGTATTCAAGTGGACCCTGCCAAAGTGAAAGCCATACAAGAGATGCCAGCTCCCAAGACAGAGAAAGAAGTCAGAGGCTTTCTAGGACGCCTGAACTACATTGCCCGATTCATCTCGCACCTAACTGCTACTTGTGAGCCAATCTTCAAACTGCTGAAGAAAGATCAAGTGGTACGTTGGAACGATGAATGCCAGGCCGCTTTCGAAAGAATTAAAGAGTATCTCCAGGCGCCACCCATTCTGATGCCACCAGTTGAAGGGAGACCTCTAATCTTATACTTGACAGTACTTGACAACTCAATGGGGTGTGTGTTGGGTCAGCATGATGAGTCTGGCCAAAAAGAGCTTGCTATTTATTACCTTAGCAAAAAGTTTACCGACTGTGAAACCCGATACTCACTGCTTGAGAAAACTTGTTGCACTTTGGCATGGGCTGCTCGCCGGCTAAGACAGTATATGTTGACTCACACTACTCTGTTGATTTCAAAGATGGATCCAATCAAGTATATCTTCGAAAAGCCTGCCTTATCCGGAAGAATAGCAAGATGGCAGATGATCTTGATTGAGTATGACATCCAGTACACAACTCAAAAAGCAATCAAGGGAAGTGTATTGGCAGACCATTTGGCACATCAGGCAGTGGATGATTACCAGTCTATGAACTTTGAATTTCCAGACGAGAATATCATGGTAGTGACTGATTGCAAGATACCTGGACCGGATGAAGGACCTGAGGAAGGATCCCGATGGTCTATGTACTTTGATGGAGCCTCAAACGCTTTGGGTAATGGCATTGGCGCTATGATCATATCTCCTAAAGGCTCTCATACTCCGTTCACCGCCCGACTATGTTTCAACTACACCAACAACATGGCGGAGTACGAAGCCTGCATTATGGGTCTTCGAGCTGCAATTGACCTAAGGATCAAGTTTCTGAGTGTCTTCGGAGATTCCGCTCTCGTGATCAGTCAGATCAAAGGAGAATAGGATACGAAACACCCAAATCTTATTCCTTACAAGGAGTATGTATTGATGTTGCTTCCCCATTTCGAGGAGATAACCTTTGAACATTTCCCAAGAGAGGAGAATCAGTTGGCGGACGCGCTAGCTACGATGTCTTCTATGTTCAAAGTCAAATGGGACAACGAGGCTCCCCGGATCATTATTTGGAAATTGGATGAACCTGCACATTGTTGTGATCTTGAGACCGAAGAGGTAACAGAAAAACCTTGGTATCATGAAGTGAAGAGGTACCTTAAAGCTAAAGAATACCCCGAGGGTGCATCCGTTAATGACAAGAAGTTTCTGCGAAGGTTCGCGGCAAAGTTCTTCATCAGCAATGGCATTCTTTACAAACGTAACCATGATTCAACCTTACTGCATTGTGTGGATAAGATTGAAGCAGAAAGGATCATGGCAGAGCTGCATGAAGGTACCTTCCGAACTTATTCCAGTGGACATACCATGGTAAAGAAAATCCTTCGGGCAGGATATTACTGGTCCACAATGGAAGCTGACTGTTATCAGCATTCTCGGACATGTCACAAGTGCCAGGTCTATGCTGATAAGGTGCACATTCCTCCAGTTCCTTTGAACATCTTGACAGCACCTTGGCCTTTTGCAATGTGGGGCATTGATATGATCAGCGAGATCAGACCTACGGCATCCAACGGGCATCGTTTCATCCTGGTAGCGATTGATTACTTTATGAAGTGGGTTGAAGCAGCTTCCTTTGCCACCGTAACCAAGAACGTCGTGGCACGATTCATTCGGCACAACCTGATCTGTCGATACGGTGTACCAAAGAGGATCATTATGGATAATGGTACCAATCTTAACAACGAGATGATCACTGAGTTCTGCGAGCAATTCAAGATACAACACCATAACTCTTCTCCCTACCGGCTGAAGATGAATGGGGCTGTAGAAGCAGCTAATAAGAACATTAAGAAGATTGTGCAGAAGATGACAGTGACCTACAAAGACTGGCACGAGATGTTACCATTTGCTCTTCATGGGTATCGTACCTCAGCATGGACGTCAACAGGGGCAACACCCTATTCCTTGGTATATGGCATGGAGGCAGTCCTGCCCATTGAAGTTCAGATACCCTCTCTCCGGATCATGAAGGATGCGGGTTTAAGTGAAGACGACTGGATCCAGACCCGGCTTGATCAACTGAACCTAATCGACAAAAAGAGACTCACTGTTATTTGTCATGGTCAGACGTACCAAAAATGGATGATCAAGGCATTTAACAAGAAAGTCAGACGACAAGAGTATCAAGTCGGGGACCTGGTAATCAAGCGCATCATTATACCTCAAGGTGATCCCAGGGGCAAATGGACCCCTACGTACGAAGGGCCATTTGTGGTTAAGAACATCTTCTCAGGAGGAGCGATGATTCTAACCACCACGGATGGTGACGACCTTCCTCACCCCGTCAATGCAGACATAGTAAAAAGATACTACGCATAATTAAAGACCCGCTAGGTTGACTGGCCTAGGCAAAAATAAGGGATGAAAATTAAAAAAAAAATCTGTACACCCGGCAAGTCGAAAACCTGAAAAGGCGGTTTGGGCAAAAATGGGTATCCCGGTGGACTGAAAACCCGAAAGGGCGGTCCAGGCAAAAGTTAGGGATTAAAGCGTAGCACTATGTCTCATTGGATCACCTCGCATCTGGACTTCGGTATCGACTATCAGACTCGGACGACACCAGTCAATCAGATTCATCTTCAACTAAGCAGCAAAGTGATGAGATGCTTGAAGATATAAGGGCAATAGCAGAGCTGGAACCCAGTGGGATTATCCACATAGCTGTTTTGTTTTCTCTTCACAAATTGTATATATTCTATTTGTTCGGCGGCGTTCTCTTACTAGGACGTCAGCCTCTTGTACAAAAACGCCTATTTACAGGCAAACTTCAAAATCAATACAAGTTCATTTTTCAGACAAATTGCAAATTGTTTTTCTTTATCTGTTTTGTTTTGCAAAGAACGTCCAATGTTCATTTTTGATATATGCATTTGACATTAATTGCTGCTCATAAATATTTGCATGCGAAACAAAGGACTAATTACGGGTGATATCAGAAGTAGGGGCAATAAGAATTGTCTGAGAGGTCTAGTTGCTCTGTCCACCAAGGTACCAAGGTAGGTTCAGCTGAAGAATATGACCAAGATATCGTCACTACCCACAGAGTAAGACAGTAATGGTAGCTCTCCCCACTGAGACTTGCAACTACGAAGGAATCAGCAATACTCTCCCCCAAGCAGAGTTAGTCTACCGTCAGTCCCGAAAAGGCTCGGTATTCCCAAAAGGTCTTAATATTCCCCAACGGAGTATAAAGATATTCCTCAGCAAGCGTAAAGAGCATCCCAGACAGTCTTAATATTCCTCAACAAAATATAAGAATGTTCCCCGGCGGAATACAAGATACCCTCGGTGGAGCCATTTCCCCAGCGCAGTCTAAAAAAGTTTCCCCAATAGAGAATTGAATCATCTTACCCAGTAGATTCTGGAAGCTTGTCCCCTGCAGAATACAAATTCATCTCCTCAGCCAAATTCAGAGGTTATCCCCACAAGAGTCTAACTGGGTTATCCTCAGCAAGTTGAAACTGAAAGATCATCCCCAGCGAAGTTCCTTATATCCCCAGCGGAGTTCATCATCAAAATCCCCAACAGAGCTTATCAACGGAATCCCCAGCGGAGTTATCGTTAAAATCTCAGCAAAGCATCTCTTCCCACAGAGTAATTCCCCACAGAGTAATATCTTCACCAGTTTATTCCCCAATGGAGTTCTTTTCTCCTGCAGGTTTATTCTCACAACCATCTTCGTTCATCATCCCCAGCGGAAACGAAGAACTCAACTCTATTCTCCAGCAGCTCCGGGATTTATTTTCCCAGACGAAAATACATTCATAAACATTTCACACTTCATACCTCCTATTTACATACATGATAAAGTGCATACGACACGATCTCATTTATTTTTGAGAACATCATGACATCATGCATTTCATACATCATGACATTGCATACAGCTAACATTTTACCTTTTTCAGGAAAAGGTCAATCAAAAGATGGCTACCATCAACATTTTCAAGTCCCAGTTTAATACCTGTAACAAGCCAGGAAAATTCTGTGGACGACTGATTGTAGGTTAATACCTGAAACCAGCCAGGAAATTATCTACATGAAGAGATTGAAGATCAATACCTGTAACAAGCCAGGAAAACTATTTTTCTTTCTCAGGTCAGAGATCAATACCTGTAACCAGCCAGGACAACTATCTCATTGGCCAACCTTTTCAAGTTCCAGATTAATACCTGTAGCAAGCCAGGAAAAACATCTGTGGACGACTGATTGCAGATCAATACCTGAAACCAGCCAAGAAAACCACCTACACGAAGAGATTGAAAATTAATACCTGTAACAAGCCAGGAAAACTATTTTTCTTTCTCAGGTCAGAGATCAATACCTGAAACCAGCCAGGACAACTATCTACTCGACCAGCTCAAACAATTCAACAATCACTTTTGGGTGGCATCTTTAAGCCCATCTCCAACAACTTTCTATCACATCTCCAAATGGCATCTGTAAGCCCATTCCCGACATCACAACGCTGATACTACACCATGCGAGTGCAAATTTCTGGGTACTCTAGTGTTCAATTATCTTCCACCTTCGGATCACGAAAGGCTCGAAAGCCAATCTATATCCTCAGGTTTAAGAAAATTGAACAGGGGAAACTGTTGTACCCTAAAATTTTCCCTCCCATATTCCTCAAGATTTGTCAAGAATGATCTTCATATTGCTCAAAATGGCTCAAGGGTTGTACAGTCAAATCACCTCCTAAGGCAGTCAATTCAAAATTAGGGTTTTGTGTTGCATCAAGGTCCTTACATCCAAATGGCCTCAAGTGCTTCTCAATGCCTTAATATGTTCTTAAGTCCATCCATGTCAAATTTTAAGCCTTCCAGAGGAATTTTGGTCAGTCAATTGTTCAAGAGACCCAAAAAGCGACTATGGTAGGGCAAAAGTCAACTGTGACCTACAAATAGTCAAACCTCCAGATTTTTTGTCAACATTATCATTTTTAAGGATAATTAATCATTTGATCAAGGGTTGATCATGATTCATCAAGGATTGCTCAAAATTCATCAAGATTCAAAAGTTGCTAAATTAGGGTTTTATAGGAAAAGTCAACTCAACTTTGACCAAGCATAACTTTCTCATACTTTGTGATAAATGACCCATCCAAAGCTCATTTTGAATAGGATGCAATTTCCTACAATCCATATTCACACTCTCACAAAAAGTTACAAATTTGGACATTATAGGTCATTTTTGAAAGTCAACAAAAACACCTTTTTTGCCAAAGCTTATAACTTGAGAATGGAAGGTCAAAATGAGATGAGACAAAAAGGGTTGATTAGAGGACACCACAAGGTTTCTAAATAGTTCAAGAACACCTCCAAAAGTTCAAAATTGAAGAAGTTATGCATTGTTGAAGTTGGGCATTTTTCCAAAATTGCCAAAAGTCAACTATCCTTAAAACTCCAATTTTTGACAAAAGGGCCCACTTTTTTCCACTTGATTTAGTCTTGTCATGCCACACACGTGTACAATCTTTAATTTCATGACCAAACATTTATTTTTTTATTTTATTTCATTTTTATTGATTTAATTCATTATTAATCAATATTAAATCAAATAAAATCCAAAAATTGATGTAAAGGGATCTTTGTGATTTGTACAGCTTGCAAATATCATGTGACAACCAACCAACTCGTGCCAAGGCTCATTCAAGCACAAAAAATCAGATCTTGCCTATATTTGGAAACATGGTTATGGTGATCAAAATCAAATCCTAATTCTTCAATACACAAGGATATTGGCCCATGTTTTGACCTAGAATCATTCCCTTATATGCAAGCAAGCCTCACAAACCTAATTCACGCACAAAACCTTGCAGAAACGGCCATACCAATTTTGTGAAAAACCTTGAAAAGTGTGAGATCGAAAACCACCTTGGAGGCGGATTCAGGCCAAAAGAACAACGCAACTTTCTTCCTTGACATCCAGTGGTGCTATACCAAGTGAAACCAAGCCTTTTCATCACCTACGTCTCATTGTAAGTCATCACGAATTGACCTCTGAACATGGAATTCAAACTCCCAGTTCTTGCATCTTTTCTTCAAAATATTGGCATATTCATGTTTGTTATTTGATGTAGAACATTTTTGCATTATTCAATTTCATTGTTGGACCCTGTATCATGATGCTCGAACCTAGGGTTCATGTTCTTGTGTTTTAGGCGTTTTTTCAATTAGGCAAAATCAAGATGAATGGTGGTTACAGGGATGATGAGGAGACAGAGACGATCACGTCCATGTGCTTGGATGGGATTTTTATGGCCCAGGACGAGTTTTTGGAACATCCTACGAAACCCCCTGCGGATAAAAATCCACAGGTAAATAACCAGAGTTTTTGGAGAAGACGACCAGACGTCACCCTCCTATTGGTCTATTTGAAATTACGCGCTTTTATTTTATTTTTCCAGGCGTATTAGTTTGTTTCATATATAATAGTTGCTTCTTATTCCTATAACAATTGAAGTAGCTTGGTTGGGTGGTAAGCGCGTTGGCATATGAGCATTGGGACCTGGGTTCGAATCCCAGGTCCCCCAAAATCTTGTTTATTTTTCTTCTTCAGGTATTCCCATGTGACGTTCAAAGAGTGGACCACTATGCGCTTGCAGATCTGGAAGGCTACGTGGCTTGCAAAACAGATCCAATGGTCTAGATGGAAGGACTACCATAGGCCAGAGTCAACATACGCATGGACAATCTGAAAAGTCAAGCAGGCTGAACGTTAATGGGCCAAGAATTGCCAGATTCACCACAAAGTTGGGCCCAACACCCCCCCTGAGTTTGCTTATATTTTTATTTTTACTTCTTTTCATTATTTTTATTGCCTTTTATTATTATTATTAAAAACTAATTAATTAATTAACAAACTAACCTTTTTTTTATAAAATCAGAAAACACCAAAAATAATATTTATTAATTTCATATTTATTTTTGTAAATAAAAATTAACCAATTAATTTAGTTCTAAATTAGGTTTAATGATAATATTTTTTGCAATAAATTAAAAGTAAATTAGAATATTAGGTTTTAACAATTTTAATCATTTTTATTTTTATTTCCTTAAATATTCTAAAAAACCCACAAAAAAAATATTTTTTTATTTAATTAATTAATTAACTTAGATTTAATTTCCGTTTAATTCAAAATAACAAAAATATGCTTTCTTTAATAAAAAGGGTCAAAACCCTAAAAAACTCTCCGATTCAATTTTTCTTGCGCGTATTATTTTTTGATTCATATTCCATATAATTGTAACTGCTTCAAGGATGTAATAGTTTTAACTTAGGACCTTTTATCGCTTTTATTTACTTTTCCGCATTTACTTTTCAAGGGTTTGTTTTTGGCGATGTAAATACCCGACGCCTTGTAATAGCTTAGTTTTATTTTCCGCAACCATTAACTGCTAGATGTATGAATAATAGGCTATGCATGACAAGATCTATCTTAACTTAAAATCAATCGTAGCTCACCATAACATGTACAAAGATAACATAACTGAAAATTGACACATTTGCACATGCCACTCCTAGGGTACGCCTCACTTGGTTGCCTCGAACATGGTCATTCAGTATAGGAAGTTTTAGAGGCCGCTCTCTTGTCCAAAGATCATAAGTTGCCTCGAAACGGTTGCGTCAGATAAAATGATCTAAGACATTAGGGTTACCGCTAAGGCGTCCTAACATTGCTTTAGTGACCACATGTCCCTTAATCGAATTGACCCGAAAACTCCAACGACGGTGCTACCTACTCCTCAATAGTGGGATAGCACTGTCTAAAGGACATTTGCACAGTTTAATTCCCTTTTGAGTAGGTAGATGTTCTTAAGTACTTGCTCCTTTTAAAACAAAAACAAAACTTTTCGCACCTACACTCTCTTCAAAATAAAAATTCTTTTCAAACCCACAATCACAAAGAAAAACAAACTTTTGAAAACACAATGAGAAAGTACCTAAGAGCCCGTGGATAACCACGGATAGAAAGGGTGCTAACACCTTCCCTTTTTATAATCTACCTCCCGAACCCGAGAAACATCTCGAAAAGGAATTTTTCTGTGCTTTTGTCCTTTCCTTGTTGGATAAAATAAAAGACGGTGGCGACTCTTGCTTACCGCGACATTTTGCAAAAACAAACGCAAACGCGAACCAGCATTCCAAAATAGTCAGTTCTATTTCCACCGATCACACTACGCTATTACAATATTTAGGGGGCGGGGGATACAAACTTATAAATGGGGAATCCAGCGAGAAAAATAAAGAAAAATAACAAAGGGAAGAAAAAGAGAAAGAGAGAGGGGGCTAGCGCGCTGCTGAGAGGAAGTTAGAAGTTCTGACCCAGGCCTGCTGCAGGATATCAACCTGTTAGTGAAACTGTATGGGTCAGAACTTCTGACCCTGGTGCACTACAAAACAGAAACCTGTTAGTGGGGAGGTCAGAAGTTCTGATTCCCATGCGCTGCCAAACAAAAATTTGTTAGTGGGGAAGTCAGAAGTTTTGACCCTGCTGGGAACACAACAATTTTCAAAAGTTCTGACATCATTGATAACAAAACAGGTCTCGGAAGTGTTGGCGTCAAAGTCAGAACTTGGTTTCCCGTTGTGCTAGTCAGAACACCTGCAATTTGGTTATTTCTCCCCAAAACAGAAAACATGCCTAAGGCACTTTCAACAGGTATCATGGCGCCTCATAAGTAAAGATAAACAGAAACAAAAAAGTCAGAGGCAAGTATGCCTTTGCTAATTCTAACTCTGAGTCTCAGTTTCTTCAAGACAGTTCTGAACTGATTCGTTCTCCACTTAAGCATGCAGAGGTGTAAAAGTCTCAGAATATAAACAACATCAGAAGCATGATATCTACACTGTGTTTATTGAGCATTCAAATCTAATGATGCTTAGCAGCGTGGTGAGAGTCAGCAGGTGCTTACCTTGTTGTTGGAAGAAAATCTATGAATTGGAGCTAGCCTTAGCTCTGATGGTGTTCTGGACAGGTTCTTTTTTAAATGGATGGATGGATAGTATATATATATATGGTCAGAAACTGTATGGGCGTCTTTCTTTGGTCAAGAAACAGATTGGGTACAAATGAGATTTGGAGGCAAAGAGATTCCAAGGTTGTGTTCAAAGCTCTTTGAAACACTAGAAATTTTGGCAGAGTTTCACAATGTTTTCTTGCTAGAATTTTCTGTTTCTCTTCTAGCCATTTTTTCTGGGTTTTGGATCGGGGTTTTTCAGTGGAAAATGGTTCTCTATTTATAGGCAAAGCTTTGTGGCTTTTTAAATGTTAAGTGGCGCCAATACCATGCAATAGGTGCTGACTTGCTCTTGAAGGAAGTTTATGAAAAGTTGTGATGATGGACAGCTTTTTAGCCTAGGCTGGAAAAGTAAGCGATGATTAAGGAAAAGTGACACCTATAGGCGAAAAGTGGCGCATAGATCCATGCCTAAATCTGCACTGGAACATTGTTATGCTGCACGTGGAAAGACCCTTTGGACAAATGTTCAAAATTAGTTGTGAGCATTAATGGGCATTAAATGGTGATGAGATTGGTCAAGACTAAGAGATCCTATAATGTGAGATTTGCATCATTACCTATATCTGAAACAGCAGTTCCTACTTCAGCATACAACGCACTCAACCTCTGATCTTAGTATCCTGCTGTCCCAGCAAATTCTGAGGGTTCTCCACACTTTCTAGCATGTTCCTTAGATTTGCTTCTGAAAATTCTGGACTTAGAGATCCTGTTTCAGTGTAAAACCCACTCTTCTGAAACCTTCATCTCCTGATTCCAGCATGTTCTAAAGGAGCCCTCAGGCTTCTTTGCTTTCTTTGCATTCCTCTAGCAAACTCTGGCTGAACTTGCGTAACTGCTGAAAAAGCCATGTTCTGTTTGAAGATTACATGCTGAACCACGTTTGCAACCTCTAACTGAGTTGGTGTAGCTGCTGAAGAGCCACCTTCTGACTGAATGTTATGTGCTGAGCCAAGTTTGCAACTTCTGACCGTTCCTGCCTGGAGGTTGGTTCAGAGGTTCTGAAGTGCCATTTTTCTTAAATACTTTAGAAAAATTCTAAGTATTTAGAATTTTAATTTTTTTCAAGGTAAAATTTGACTTTTGAGCTTGCAAATGACCACTTTTCTTTTGTAAATGGTTTACTTTGAAAGAAGTGATAATTCAAGGCTTGGATTTATTTAAGAGAAAATCTGAGAATCCATGATGATTTCCTGAAGAAAGAGAGGGCAAATTTTGGGGTACAACAAGATGTATTCCTTTCATGGAATTCTACCGACTCTAGGCAAAGTCGTCACATAAACTCATAGGACTGATGTATCCCATTGGCTAATAGACGAACCTTCTTTCTAAGGGTTTTTGAAAAAATATATTTTTGAAATGATAAAATCCTACCACAGACGAATATAGTATAATGAATAATAATATAATGAGCAGAAATAAATAAATAATTAAATAAGCAAGAAATAAAAAACCCAAAAATAATAAAACCCTAAAACCAAAAGACAAGGCTCCTAAACCTAAGGTTGAGTCTCCAGTAGATTCGTCAGCTGTTGTAACTGGTTTTAAATCGAGAGTCGCCACCCTTAATTTTTATCCTAAGCAAGGGAATATAAAGGATAACCCTAAAAAGTTCATATTATAGATTGTTGGACTCGAATTTAGACGAAGGGAAGGTGTTAGGCACCCCTCATCTACCTTGTTAACAAGAATACTAGGTTTAGAAGCGCAATTTTAGGAAATATGGTTTTTATTTTTATTAGGGGAAATGGTTTTAATATTTTATTAGGGGAAAGGGTTTTAATATTTTATTAGGGGAACTCGCCACGATTTTAGTCGTATGCCTACGTATCCTCTTATGAGGAATCAAAGTCTCAATTCGTAGTTCGCAGTTAGTTTGTGTTTTTTATGGATTACGAAGATATTTGAATTTCCCGCATACTCAATCTAGATGTGTGAATAACAGAGTTTGTTAGACGAAGTGCGTAGTCGATTAAAATATATCCGTAATCTTTTTGAAAATTAATTGTTTGAATTAATTTAATCATGAAAATTATTTGTTGTTGATTAAGTATTTTTTATGTATTAATTTTAAAATATCTTTATTTAAATGCATGATTAAAAATATTTTTTATGCAATGAAAATAAATAATATTTTGGATGAATTTGGAAAATAATATTTATGTGATTTAATAATGATAATAATAATAATAATAATAATTAATATAACATTATAATTATAAAAAGAAAATATAAAATATAAAAATAATGAAGAAAATTAAATAAAAGTAAGGGGGGGTGAATATAGCTGAGGTAGTAAAATAGAGGGTGCTAAAAGCACGAGCCTGAATTCAGATATTAAATTTAGGCCCAAAAGACAAAGGGGTGTAGGTTTATACTACATAGAAAATTGGAAGGCGTAAGTAGTAAGGGGTCCAAGTCTAGATTTTGGACTTGGCCCATTTGGCATGGGGGGTGTTTTTTGCGTGCATAAGTAAAAATAAATAAAAAACAGGGGGTATGATTGGTAATGGGCTAGGCCCAAAGGGGGTTAGGAGTCTTCCTGGACTTCGTGTGGGTGGTTGCACGATACTACCGTGAGTATGCATGTTGGTGACACATGATGATGATCAGACGGCTACAATTGAGGGTGCACGGTAATAAACATGAGATGGCACGTATGAGATCGTTGGACAAAATATATTATTTTTTTACAAAACTATTTTTCATTTCTAATTGTTCTTCTCTCTCTTTCTCTCTCCTCGTCTCTATGGTCTCTCTCCTTCTTCTCTCAACCTAACAACAAACCCTAAACTCGTCGCCGCTACCAGTCTATTCCCCAGCAGCGATCATTCTCACCCACCCCGAAAATTAAACATAGAAATAGCTATTAAAAACAAAAAAAAAGGAAGGCTAAGTGATGCATTACCCTTGATGCGATTTCTCGTTTGTTCCAATCCATGATCCTTTCGCTAATTTCTCTTTCTTCCTTTCGCAGGTATGAGGTGATGGCGAGGATGATGAAGGTGGCGACGGACTCAGGCTTCAGATATTGAAACCCTAAGTTGGAGCGATGGATTTACGGCAGCGATAGAAACAATATTTTCTCTATGCTCTTCAAACTCCTTCCAGTTTCTCTTTTTTCTTTTTATAAAATTTTCTCTGTAAATTCTTTTGTTCCTCTCTACTTCCATTGTTAATCTTAGGTTTTTATAGAGTTTTAGGGGTTTACAGATTAGGAAATAGATTAATATGTCTGTAATTTTGTATATGATTTTAATTTGTTTTTGTATTACAAGGACTTCATCTGTAAATCAATTATGTTTTGATTAGTATTAATTCGTATCAATTTGTTTCTGCTTTTAGTATGATGTTGTTTGTAGAATGTTTAACGCACAGATTTGCTTCTTTTTATTATTTGATAATTGGATGAATAGAGACTGGATTTGGTTACTGTTCTTAGAATACACGTTATATTCTTTTGAATTTGAATAGTAGATATTTGTGTAATAAAAATGTATTATTTTTTCTTTAATAGTGAGTGTTTTCTTGCGATATGAATCAATGAGCGTTTTTAGACTTTGTGCATGGGCCTTGTTTGATTGGGCCACGCGATTTAGTAAAGACCTTTTTCAAATCTGACTTTATTAGTCCATATTTTATAAAACAAAAAGATTTTTTAATTAAGTTTGCAAAAATGACGATTTAATTATAAAAATATTAGTATAATTAATAAAAATAAATAATAGTGATGTTGATGATAATGTTATAATTAAAACAAAAGCAATTTTTCAAAACAAACCAAAAAAGCTAATCGGGCCATATTGTTTATTGAACCTCAATGAAAGACTTGTTTTATGGACCTCATCTTTTAATACTTGAAATGGGTTAAAAAATTACATGGGCCCTTTCTGATTTAGAAAGGCCCGTGATTTTTCCAAATAGTATACTCTCATCATAAAAATGCACCCTCTCTCAAAATGAACAAAATCTTAATGGGCCATCAGATATTGATGGTCCATTTTTAGATCAATACACCTCTCTTTCATATTTTACACCCCCGTAGAAATAAAAAACTATATAATATGATTTATTTAATTTAGAAACCTAAATACAATATAATGGTAGGGCAAATTTAGAGTATGACAGCTTGCTGATACAAAAATCTCTTCTTCTTTTTTTGTACTCTAGTTTTTGGAAGAATGGGGTCATATTAATTCAAAGCTCGTGAACTGAGGTATGAACATTAATCACACATTATTTTCGTCAGGAATCGAACTCGGTATTCCCTGAATATCATCCTTTGCACGATACACAAATGTCTTCTATTATAAATATATAAAAGTTAAAGTAGTTGGAAAATCCACAAATACCCTTCTGAGTTTACGTTAAAACTTTCCTAATTTCAGGGTTACAGGTGTCTTATTTCATGCTTGCTTCACTTATATTCATTTGGCATTTATTGTTGTTGATGTGTCACTACTACATTTTTTTATAGTGATTTATAGTTTGTTTTATTTAAATTTTAATTTGTAATAAACATTCAAGTGTCTATTCATATTCATAGAAATATGGGAAAACAATTCAAAATCAAAATCAAATAATTGGACAATGGAAAGTCGCACACCTTCCCATGTTGGTCATCTATGTTTGCCGAAATGCATTAAAAATCAAATTCGTTTAACACACATCCATTCCAGTCCGAAAATGTATTTGTTCTTCCTCTGACTGAACTCTCTCTGCGAACAACATATGTTCTTCCATCTTCTTCCTCAATGTATGTTAGAACTATGACATATAGTATTCCTTTTTCGATTGTCATTTTCTCTCTGATTCCCTTGATTTGGTTATGATGCTTATTTGTTTAGATTTGTAGAATTTATAGATCACTTCATGTTTTTCGTGTGGTTGTTTCAGCTTTGATTATTTATCTATGGTTCGCCCTATTAAAGTTGTAAAGGATATCAATGACTCAAAGAATTTATGGAATATTGTTGTTCAGTGTAAACATTTGTGGTCTATGACAAGTGCCTCCAACAAAGAGCACATTGAAGTGGTTTTGATTGATTCAAAGGTATGTCAAATAGGTCATATTGGTATGTGATAACACAAAAATATATAGCATATTCGACCCAATTTGAATAAATAAAGTTACCGTTTTATCTCAATTATGTTGCATTATATTGGCATTTCAAGTTTATTTCAGGTAATTATTTCATACAAGGCCTACATGAGAAAAAGATAAGAAATGGAAAAGAAACAGACTCAAAATCAGAAAAGCATCAAAAATAGAATAAGAAATCATATCAGAAGGCTGTGACGATCGTCACACCTTCCATCCCTCTTGACACAAGTTGAACTTGTGTGCCCCTCGGCACACACAAACCATTCTGATCGACACAAGGTGGAAATATGTGTACCCTACGACATACATTGCATGCCACTCGGCACGACCTATTTTCTATTTTATTTGACGCGCGAAAATTTCTCCATGATTCTCCATGTTCTCCATGTTTCCAGTGCCAACAACTCTGCATTATTTTCCTCCTGGTCTTTCCCACACATGGATTTTTTGAAGCATGAAGTCACACTCCTAGATTTTCTCAAACAGTTTTGTTACAGAAAACACTATAAGAGAAGGACAATTTAACAACATCAACTTCTTCTTCTTCCTTTCCATCT
Organism: Vicia faba; assembly: GCA_948472305.1. Taxonomy (NCBI): domain Eukaryota; kingdom Viridiplantae; phylum Streptophyta; class Magnoliopsida; order Fabales; family Fabaceae; genus Vicia; species Vicia faba. The sequence goes on from OX451736.1 coordinate 1,626,246,870, forward strand.
CATCTCAACTATCTCGTTTTTGTTACATTATTTTGCATTTTCATTTTCTTTCACACCATTATTCCATTTTCAACAGTTCAGAGCTTTGTTTAGAACATAAGCAAATAAAACCTTCACCAAAACAACAATAATTTTCTACACCGGAAAACTATTGAAACATTAGTTTCTTTTCATAGCCTCCTCAACTTTGTTTTTAGTTTTATATTGTGTTCTACATTCAAGTTAGTTTTCCGCAAGCAAATCCTGTCGGCATATTATGGAGGATTGCTATAAGTACTTGAAAAGTTGCAGAAATTTTGTTTTCATTATTTAATTTAAGGTTTTTAATTTAATTGTATTACTATTCTTTATTTATCATTCATGCCTGAATCATTATATGTTTGTTATTATTTTGTGTTCGTAACGAATAATATGACCGGCTAATTTCCCTGATACTGGTATGTAAGGTTACAAACTGAAGGAGTTCGGTAACAAATTGGCATAAACATTTTATAAAAATTACTTTCTGGTTTGGTTTCCAAATTTCAATATAAAATTGTTTTGTTACGAGAGTAAGAGATAGACTAAGGCTAAAATCAATAATCACGAGACTGAGTTTTTAACCGGATAGTGGTAATCAAACATTAATTTTGAATACAGCGAGAGCGGTTTACGGTTAATTAGATTCTATTTGTTTTCAAAAAGTATCTTTGGATTTTAAATGAGACATCGATAGCATGCATTTAAGTTTAATTATATAATCCAAATCAACAATCACGAGAGTGCGAGATAAAGGTTTTTAAAATAATAGTTTCTACTGAACAATGTTTTGAATACTCAAAGTTATGCCAATGAATTACTGAATTCCTGAAGTTAGACTATTACGTACCAGCGTCCCGTTATTAAATATTTCAATTAAGTCTAACCTTATTTTTTCGTCTACCCCAAAACCTAAGATTTATTAGAATTAGCTTTACACAATAGCTTTAGATGTCAGTAGTTTGATTAACAGTCCATGTGGGTTCGATATCTTTTAAAACTACGCGATTAAACTGTGCACTTGCAGTTAATACACCCGATAGACTCTAAAGTAGCGATCAAGTTTTTGGAGCCATTGTCGGGGACTGATTTAGTCGATATTGTGAATCCTTTGTTATGCAGTATAGACTAAGGCAAACCAATTTTATTTCCTTTTTATCCATTGATTGTATGTTAAACACTCGCTCTCAAGGCGAAGAATTAGAGCAACCAATCGACAAGATCGAGCGTTTTGTTAGTATAAGACGCTGAATTAGAGAATACGAAATTAAGTACAATCTTCCCTAATTTAATCTTCCTGATTTATCTCTTCCTGGACCAAGAATGGCCAAAGGACTCCAAAGTCGTCCTCTGAAGGATTATGCTTCCTCATCGCAAGAGGAACCACACAACAACATTACTGCCCCCGTTATCGCTCAAAATGATTTCGAGTTGAAACCTTCATTATTACAAGTTGTCCAACAAAATCAGTTTTTAGGATGTCCTACGGACGATCCAAATTTACATTTATTCGTGTTTGTGCAGTATGCAGACACAGTAAAAGCAAATGACGTTAGCCCCGAAGCAATAAGACTTCGTCTTTTCCCCTTTTCATTGCGAGATAGAGCTAGAGCTTGACTCCAGTCTCTACCATCCAACTCTGTTACCACATGGAGCAAGTTGAAGAAGGTTTTCCTAGCACGATATTTTCCTCTGAGTAAGACGGCTATGCTAAGAGCCAATATCAATGGTTTAAAAAAAAAAGGAAAGTGAATCTATCTTCGAAGCATGGGAAAGATACAAAGACATGTTGCGACTTTGTCTACATTATGGTCTAGAAAAATGGCTGATCATCCATACCTTTTATAATGGTCTCTTGTACAACACAAGACTAACGATTGATGCTGCAGCTGGCGGCGTACTGATGGATAAACCTTATCATGATGCTTATCAATGTATCGAATGTATGGCTCAAAACCATTACTAGTGGGGAAGCGATAGAACCATTATGGAGAAACCTCAAACGAAAGGCGGTATGTACGAAGTTAGCAATTTAGACCAAGTTAACACTAAGGTAGAAGCTCTTACCCAAAAGATAGAAAACTTGACCACAACTCCCGCATCCACCGTGGCTGCAGTAGCTCCAACTTGTGATTTATGCGGACTTCACACACATGTTGCGCCTGAATGTCAACTTTTAACAGGAGTACTAATTGATTAAATGAATTATGCTCAAGGAAACCCATATGGGAATACCTATAATCCTACCTAGAAAAATCATCCTAATTTTTCATACAAGAACAACAATGCATTATATGCACCTGTGCAAGCTCCTACTACACCCCTAGGATACTAGAAAGCCACAAAAATTACTCCATATGTTCCTAGGAAATCTAATATAGAAATAATGATAGAAAACTTTGTGGCTACTCAAGCTCAACAAAACAAAGATTTTCTAAATGAAAACATACACAGTAGTGAACAAATAAAGCAGCTATCAAACAAGGTTCATGCTCTTGCTTGCCACTCTTAATAAAATGTTTGAAACGCAAATCTCTCAAGTGGATCAACAACAAGCGGTTGCAGCTGCTCTAGCTGGAACTTTTCCTGGCCAACCACAACTGAATCCTAAAGGTCATGCTAATTCAATAACACTTTGAAGTGGAACCGAAGTAGAAGGACCAACTGATCAAAGGAACAAAAATTCAGCCATGTACCCGAGCACTGGTAGACCAACTGAGAAGGAAGACGAACCAAAATAAGATGAGAAGGGAGATAAAAGCACAGAGGTAGAAGAGAAAGAAAAACCCTACGTACCTCTTCCACCGTATAAACCACTGATACCATACCCTCAACAGTTAGCTAAATCTAAAAATATAGGGCAATTTAAGAAATTCATTGAACTTCTAAAATAACTAAATATCACCATACCTTTTACATAAGCCATCACGCAAATGCCCTCCTATGCTAAATTACTTAAATAAATCTTATCCAATAAGAAAAATCTCGAGGACAATGAAACTATTATGCTTACTGCAGAGTGTAGCGCTATAATCCAAAATAACATGCCCCCTAAGCTGAAAGACCCTGGTAGCTTTTCCATACCATACGTAATCGGAAAATTCGTCATAGACAAAGCTCTGTGCGACTTGGGAGCCAATATAAGTCTAATTCCTTTATCAATCTACAAAATATTAAATATAGGAGAATTGCGACCAACAAGAATGTACGTACAACTAGCTTATCGTTTAGTGAAGTTTCCTTTAGGAATGCTCGAAAATTTTCCTATACATATTGGACAATTTTATATCCCCACTGACTTCATTATTATGGATATCACAGAAGACTCTAACACCCCTATTATATTAGGAAGACCATTCCTTGCCACCGTCAGAGCCATAATAGATGTGAAAAAAGGTAAACTCACATTTGAGGTCGGCGAAGAAAAAGTTGAACTCATCCTCTCACAATTCTTCAAAGCACCAGTTATAAATGATTCGTGCTATTTCTTGGACGTTATTGATGACTGCTTTAAAGAAATGGAGAAACAATATACCGAATATTTAGAAGCTCTAAAAATTCCAATACCTTCAATCCTTGAAGATGATAATTGGTGTGATGAATACATAGATGACAATCTAAATGAATTTCTCGCGCTAACTCTTGACCATATGCCTTGCTTAAAGAAACCAATTATCTAACTTAAAACATTACCAAAAGATCTTAGATAGGAATTCCTACACACAGAACTCGAACAACCCATCATAGTCAACGCATATTTATGACAGATAGAAACAGAAAATTACTATATGTCATAAGGAAATACTCGACTTCTTTAGGCTATAACATCTCAGATATAAAAGGAATAATCCCCTCAATATGTGATAAGTGCAAATTGTAGCTATTTTTGTATATACATTTTGTTGCACTTATTGACTTTTTGTTTGTAAAATCATTGAATAATCCTGACTTTTATGTAAATTCGTTTAGTTTATATTTATTTGTATTTTTGTGTATATAGTGTACCATTTGATGTTTTTCCATTTGTTTTATAGGTATTTATTGCGTATTTAGAGCATGAGCAATAAAGTATCAAAGACATAACTTCAAACGCACGATTTTGAGCAACTCGTCAATGAATAAGGCTCAAAATCAAAGAATAAGAAATCATTAATTTGGTTTATATTTTTTCATTGTTATAAATATCATTGAATAATCTTTCCAACTCTTTGAATCGAACGCAAATCGGAGTTACGGTTCTTAAGTTATGACGAAAACAAAATGTTGATTTTTTTCTCATGACAGCAGAGCACGCTTAGCGGGATTTTGCCCTTAGCGCAGTCCCCTTGACAGAATTACGTTAAAAGGGGAAAAACACATTTTTTAGGTGATGTTTTGGGGTATTTATTCCCAACTCATCAAAACTTCATTTTTTGGTATAGAGAGCTAAGAAAACAACCTCGGAGCTTGCATACAGATGATCCGGGGTGAATTTATCATCAATCGGCACTGACAAACCGGGAGATTTTTAGTTTATTTATCTTCCTCTTTGTGTATTTCTATTTTTTTGGGTTTTGTATGTATATTTACTATTAACATATGTATATTTGTTGATCACGGTGTTGTATAAAGCTTGCTTTACAAATCAATCTTGATGTTTTCTTTGATCTTTTTGCTTTATGTTTGGATATGAGTTATTATAGGCATATACCTCACAAATATTGATTATAGATGAATATATATTAGTTTCTAGATTCCAGAGATAGATTTAGAGCTAATATTCACTTTGGATGCTAAAGCTTAATGTCTCCGTGTGGTTGTAGCGCGCAAGATATTGTCGATAGAGTAATACGGTTGGTCTCGCGACTTGGCGTTAGACATAACCTTCATTGTGGGTACATCTCGTGGTGTATGTGATGATTTTGACGGGTATAGTAGGTTGAGTGCAACTGATCTATATATTTAAGTTTGTGACGAGTAGTGTACATTCATACTGGATAAGTTGTCTATGCTTTATAGTTTTTGTTTACATTTATTTTTTGTTGATACCTTTTCCATACAACCCATTCAACCCCCAAACTCATTACTGATAGATTTGTCGAACGGAGAATCAATAACTAATATTTATGGACACGATACAGTATAACCTAAATATCACCCGGTAAATTAATTACTTAGTTTTTGCTTGCCGCTCTACAACAACAACAAAATGGCGCCGTTGTCGGGGATTGGTTCTATTATTTTCACATTGCGATAGTTTCTTTATTTTTGAGTTTTGTAATTAATGTATATGTTGTATAGAAATTGTACATTAACTTGTATATGATACTTGTGCATATATGTGTGTTTTCTTTGTTTTTACGTGTTGTTGTGAATTATCTTGTTTTCGTAACGTTTGTTGTGTGAATGTTAGGACACTTTCTTTAGGTTTGTGCGGTGTAACAATACCATGGCATGACGAGAGGAGGTTACTAGCTTGCACAATAAAGGCTTCGAGATTACGATGTAAAACAAACATATTTTGTTTGTATTCGTTTATGTATGTGTTGACTTGTGTCTTAACAAGTTGAACTCGGATTAGTTTTTAAAATTCAAATTTTCACTTTTCAACTTGTTAATTCATTTTTTTCCTTTTGTTTCGTTATGTAAAATTATGTGTTTCCGTAAGTTTGTCGTGTTTAGCTTGTGGAAGTATGTTTGTTAATATTGTGAATATTGTAATTGTTTTACATAGGGTGTGTAGGTGATGGTGGAGTTGCATAGCAGCTGCACCAGATGATGTTGTCTTTTTTTTCTGCATCAGGTGTAGCACACTAAGCGCGCTCTAGGCCGCTTAGCGCACTCTGCTATGTAGAGCCAGTAATTTCTTTTTAATTTTTACTTGGATTTTCTTTTTCCCACTTCCACCTAGGCATTGTAGTAGTAAATATTTTTAGTATAATTAATTCTTTTTTTGTTGTTTGGGCTCAATTTTGGTTTGATAGCTTGAAGTCGCTTTTGGTGATTTTCCAAGTTTGAGTGTGTCAAGTTGTGAATGCATGGTAATGATTTTGTTAAAGTATTGTACACGTTTGAGGTATGTGTTTATCGCTTTTTATACTTTAACATATTCATGATACTTAGACTTTTTACAATTTTTATGCCATTAATTCTTTTGTATACTTATTTATTTGTGAATTACTTTAGTTCCTACCCTTTTTTGTGAGGTAATTTTCCATTGTTTACATATGCTGGAGACCTCAATTCTTGTTTTAACTGGATTTTATTATGTTTAATATTTTATTTGTATTGATTGTATGAATGCAAGAAAGTGATCAAGGCATTTTTTATTCCATTTTAAGCATAACTATCCTTGGCCAAATAGTCAATTCACCTTGTGAGTGTGTGATAATTAGTAACCCCTTTGAGCTTTTTGTCAATATCCATGTTGTATTTTCTAAATACTTGTCTATGAGTGTTTAGTTTTATTTTTTGCATGGATGTTGATTCGTTGTTTTTTTGAACCCTCAACCATTATTTTGGTTTAAAATTTTACCTTGCCTTAGAAAGTAGGGAGTATTCACTTTAATGTATGGTTAAATTCAAGTTGGGGAGAAAAATGATTATGTATTTATTGGATGATTACTATGAGGTTGAAAAGAAAAGAAAAGAAAAAATGTGAAAAAGAAAGAAAAAGAAAGAAAAAAATTGAAAAGCATTGAAAAAAGAAGAAAAAAAGAGTATGGAATAATATTGTGTTAATAAATGGTGGTACTTTGGTGTGAAATTTATGGTAAAGAAGAAGTTTGATTGAAATTCTATTATTTGAATCTTTGGTGGATTGATCACTCCCTTAGGTTTAGGCAAGTTTTTGTTTTGATTAGCTTTAATACTTATCACTTGTTTGTTAACCAAACCACATTACAACCTTGAAAGCCCTTGAGATTCTTGCTTTTGTATTTTCAATGTGAATTTTTGGATGAATTCATAATTTAGTCTTTTGTTTACAAGATTGCGGATGAGTGAAAATACCTCATTTTTGTGTTTTTCATCTACCGATTATTATGTTTGCTAGGTGTGATTCATTTGTGAACTAGTATTGTTTTAGAGTGTTTGGTATATTCTTTGTATTTAACATTTATTTCATGTTTATGTTATTGTCGTAGTTTAGTGGTAAGCATGTTTCTTCGTGTGTACCGTTTTTCATTAGAACCATTGTATTTGTTTTCTGTTTTCTAAAACTTGTTGATTCATGATTCTTTGATTTATTACTTTTAGTTCTTTGAGTTGTTTGGACTTGTTTGAGGACAAACAAAGTTTAAGTTGGGGAGAGTTTGATAAGTGCAAATTGTAGCTATTCTTGTATATACTTTTTGTTGCACTTATCGACTTTTTGTTTGTAAAATCGTTGAATAATCCCGACTTTTGTGTAAATTCATTTAGTTTATGTTTATTTGTGTTTTTGTGTATATAGTATACCATTTGTTTTTTTTACATTTGTTTTGTAGGTATTTATTGCGTATTTGGAGCACGAGCAATAAAGTGTCGAAGACACGGCTTCAAACGCACGATTTTGAGCAACTCGTCAACGAATAAGGCTCAAAATCAAAGAATAAGAAATCATCAATTTGATTTATATTTTGTAATTTTTAGAAAGAGAATTGAATAAGATTTCTAACTCTTCGAATCGAGCGCAAATCAGAGTTACGGTTCTCAAGTTATGGTGAAAACAAAATGCTGATTTTTTTCTCATGACAACAGAACGCGCTTAGCGGGATTTTGCCGCTTAGCGCAGTCCCCTGGACAAAATTACGTTAAAAGAGGAAAAAACATATTTTTTAGGTGATGTTTTGGGGTATTTGTTCCCAACTCATCAAACCTTCATTTTTTTTTGTATAGAGAGCTTAGAAAACAACTTCGGAGCTTGCATATAGATGATCCGGGGTGAATTGATCGTCAATCGACACTGACAAATCGGGATATTTTTGGTTCATTTCTCTTCCTCTTTGTGTATTTCTCATTTGTTAGATTTTGTATGTATATATTTGTTGATCATGGTGTTGTATAAAGCTTGATTTACAAATCAATCTTGATGTCTTCTTTGATCTTTTTGCTTTATGTTTGGATTTGGGTTGTTATAGACATATACCTCATAAATCTTGATTAGAGATGGATATCTATTAGTTTCTAGATTCTAGAGATAGATTTATAGCTAATATTCACTTTGGGTGATAAATCTTAATTCCTCCGTGTTGTTGTAGCGCGCAAGACATTGCCGATAGAGTAATACGGTTGGTCTCGCAACTTGGCGTTAGACATAACCTTCATTATGGGTACATCTCGTGGTGTCCGTGATGATTTTGACGAGTACAGTAGGTTTAGTGCAACTGATCGATAGATTTAAGTTTGTGACGAGTAGTGTACATTCATATCAGATAAGTTGTCTATCATTTATAGTTTTTGTTTACATTTATTTTTTATTGAAACATTTTCCATACAACTCATTCAACCCCCAAACTCATTAACGATAGATTTGTCAACAACAAATCAATAAATAATCTTTGTGGACACGATACAATATAACCTAAATATCATGTGATAAATTAATTACTTACTTTTTGCTTGCCGCTCTACAGTAGCAACAATATGCATGCATCACATTATGCTTGAGGAAGACTACAAGACCTCAAGAGAACATCAGAGAAGAATAAACCCTGTTTTGAGTGATGTAGTTAAGAAAGAAGTACAAAAGTTATTAGAAGCAAGAATAATATATCCAATATCCGACAGTAAATGAGTTAGCCCAGTACATGTTGTACCAAAGAAAGGAGGTGTTATTGTTGTCAATAACACAAAAGGTGAATCTATAGCACAACGTACTCAAATCGGATGGAGAATGTGTATTGACTATAGGAAGTTATACAAAGCCACTCGAAAAGATCATTTTCCTTTGCCCTTCTTTGATCAAATGCTCGAACGACTAGCTAAGCATTCCCAGTTTTGCTATCTGGATGGTTATTCGGGATTTTTTCCAAATCCCCATACACCCTGAAGATCAAGAAAATACTATATTCACATGTCTCTATGGTACATTTGCCTATAGACAAATTCCATTTGGACTATGCAATGCTCCCGCAACATTCCAAAGGCGCATGACGATAATTTTCGCTGATTTTATAGATGACATCATGGAAGTATTTATGGACGATTTCTCTGTCTATAGGAAAAGCTTTGAAGGATGCTTATCGAACTTAGAAATGGTACTTGAACAATGTGTGAAAGTTAGTATCATATTAAATTTCGAAAATGTCATTTCATGGTCCGCCAAGGAATCGTACTTGGACATATAGTATTCGACAAAGGAATTGAGGTTGACAAAGCAAAAATAGAAGTTATATAAAACCTTCAACCTCCACAAACCGTAAGAGAAATACGAAGTTTCTTAAGACACGCCGATTTCTACCGACGATTCATTAAAGATTTCTCTAAAATTACCAAACCGCTAACTGGCGTGTTAATGAAAGACATTGAATTCAATTTCAATGACAAATTCTTAAAAGAATTCGAAAAATTAAAAATAGCTCTTATTATCGCACCTATTATGCAACCACCTGATTAGGGATTACCTTTCAAAATCATGTGTGATGCTAGTGACTATGTTGTAGGCGCAGTCTTAGGACAACGAAAAGATAAAAATCTTCATGCAATCTATTACGCAGGTAGAACCTTAGATCCTGCACAGATGAACTATGCCACAATCGAAAAGGAACTTTTGGTTGTCATTTTCGCCCTAAGATAAATTATGTTCTTACCTAGTAGGAGTAAAGATAATTATCTATAATGATCATGTTGCGATTAGATACCTATTAAGAAAAAAGGATGCCAAGCCAAGATTACTCAGATGGATCTTACTCCTACAAGAGTTTGATTTAGAAATTAAAGATAAAAAGGCGTTGAAAGCGTAGTAGCTGATCACTTATCTAGAATGAAAGGCTTTAAGCCTAAACAAGTGTCTATCAAAGATAATTTCCCTTACGAACAACTCATAGCCAAATTAGAAAATAACACCATTGAATATTCCATAACTCTTAATACTAAGACCGACGAAGTCGCGGAAGCAGTTTACACTAAGAACACATTGCTATGGTACGACGACTTTGTTAACTATTTGCCCGCTGAAGTACTTTCGCCGGATCTAACCTATCAGCAAAAGAAGTAGTTTTTTCACGATCTTAAACATTATTATTGGGATGAGCCTCTGCTTTTCAAGAGAGGCGCCGATAGTATTTTCCATCAATGTGTCCCCAAAGATGAAATAGAAAACATAATTTCCCAATGTCATGCTGCTCCCTATGATGGACATGCAAGCACTTCAAAGACTTGCGCTAAAATCTTACAAGTTGGCCTCTATTGGCCCAACTTATGGAAAGATGTTCACATTACAATCATAAATTGAGATCGATGCCAACACATTGGAAACATCTCCAGACGCGACGAAATGTCTCAAAAGGGCATTTTAGAAGTAGAAGTCTTTGATGTGTGGGGAATTGATTTCGTGGGACCTTTCCCATCCTCTTTTGGAAATAAATACATACTTGTTGTTGTTGATTACGTATCAAAATGGATCGATGTCGTAGTTTCTCCAACAAATGACGTATGAGTAGTAATTAGGATTTTTAAAAATATAATTTTTCCTAGATTCGGTGTGCCAAGACTTGTCATCAGTGATGGTGGTTCTCATTTCATTTCGAAAATCTTTGAAAATTAATTAGTGAAATATGAAGTATGACACCGTGTAGCGACACCCTATCATCCCCAAACAAGTGGGCAAGTAGAAGTCTCCAATAGATATTAAGCAAATCTTAGAAAAAATAGTTGCTACTTCTAAGAAAGATTGGTCGTCCAAATTACACGAAGTGCTATGGGCATATAGAGCAGCCTATAAGACACCCATAGGAACAACACCATTCAAACTAGTTTATGGAAAATCGTGTCATCTGTCGGTAGAACTCGAGCATAAAGCCTATTGGGCTATCAAAACCCTCAACTTAAGTTACTCTACCTCAGGCGAAAAGCAAATTCTAAACATACTTGAGTTAGACGAACTTAGACTAGATGCATATGAAAATGCTAGGATCTATAAAGAAAGAACAAGAAATTGGCATGGCAAGTGCATATCTAGGAAAGAGTTCAATGAGGGCGACGTAATACTCCTGTTTAATTCTAGACTTAAAGTGTTTCCATGAAAACTTTGTTCTAGGTGGTCCGGTCTGTTTGAAATAACTAAGATTTTTCCGAGTGGAGCTATTGAAATTAGAGGGAAATCTAGCGAACCGTTTATCGTAAACGGGCAGCGCTTGAAGCACTATCATTGTATAGAAAACAAAGACTATTCCACTAGTTTCCATCTTGCAGAGCTACCCGTTCACTCTCAGATTTAATCACCTATTAAAATTATGTCGAGCTTGCGACATAAAACAAAGCGCTTGGTGAGAGACAACCCACTTTCTAGTCTGTTATTTTGATTTACTAATTTCATTCTTTACTTTCTCTTGCTTTTATTTCTTTTTCTTTTCATTATATTTTTGCAGTATTGTCACTATGAAAAAAACAATTTTTGGCAGCGCATCTACGAAAGCGCTTTTAAGAGAAAGCGCTTTCGTAGCCTTTAAAAAAAATTCGCTTAAAAAAAGCGCTTTTATAGGGTTTCCTATGAAAGCGCTTTTCAGAAAGCGCTTTCATAGGTATTTGAAATATCTAACCTACGAAAGCGCTTTTGAAAAGCGCTCTTATAGGTGGCCCTATAAAAGCGCTTTTGAAAAGCGCTCTGAAAGGGGGACCTACGAAAGCGCTTTCTAAAGCGCTCTTATATGGGGGACATACGAAAGCGCTTTTCACCTCAGAAACGCTCTCATATATGGGTCTTAGAAAGCGCTTTTAAAAGCGCTTTCGTAGGTTGTTTTATAATTAAATTAAATATCCCTAAATACGAAATTTGCCCTCACTTGTTCATTTCTTCGTCTTCTTCATTTCTTCTTCCTGTTACCGTTCGTTTCTCTCATTCCTGCCGCCGTTCCTGTTCCTGTTCGTTTGTTTGTCGCTGTTACTGTTCGTCTTCCTTGCATTCCGTTCATGTTCCTGTTCGTGTTCGTCCCATTGTTGCGTTTCCAGAATCCCATTGCTGCGTTCGTTCACTGCTGCTTCGTCTTCCTTCGTCGCCGTCGTTCTTCCCTCTTCTTCAGTCGTCGCCGCCGTTCACTGCGTTCTTATCCATCTTGGTAAGTTTCTTCTTCTTCCATTATTTGTTCCGTTATTTGACCCTTTAGTTATGCATGTTCTGGCCTGTTCCGATTTCTTCTTCCATTATCTGAGTATTTCTAGGGATAAATAATGCTGTTAGTATATGTTTGGATTCTTGTTGGAAAACACCAACGTTATGATACAGGAAGAAACTTACGCACATTTTACTTGTTGTGCTACAGTATGTTTAATATTGGTTACTCTGGATTGTTTGTAGTTGATGACACTCCAAAGATGTTATGTGGCCTGTCTTGATTCCATATACCGATTTTTAAACGCACCCGTGTCATTCATTATATATTCTTGCATGTTTACCCAATTTGGCTAACTTTTGAAGATGATACACGATGGTTCTATAACTTCTTAAAGATGATAATTAGAGAAACTGAAAATATGAGTTAAATTTTAAGTACTTTCTTGACTTTGGCCCTACATCCTTCACAGTTCATATTAGTTTTACCTTCAACTTTTTTAGTTTGGTCATCAAATGACACTTGTAGTCTTTGAATGTACTTAAGTTACAAAGTTGTTCCCGTAAGTTTGAATTACATTCATTTTTTAGTTTGGTCATCAAATGCCTCCAGAGATTGTAAGGTAAAAAAACATATGAAAATGGATATAAAAGTCCCTTACATGGCATCTTTTCAAATATCTTTTAGTTATAATTTTTATTTCCCTTTTTTGTAATGCTTTGTATTTATAGAATTATGTATATAGAATTATGTATATTTCCCTTTTTTCAAATATCTTTTAATTATGTATTTACAAATCTAACACTATCCTTTTTCTACTTATTTTTTGTTTATATGTTTCTTATTTGTGGGTTGATGTATGTTTTATTTCTCCGGGTGCATGCTACATAATTTTGGTGGTAACATTGAAATGGTTTGTGTTTTGGATTATATTTGTGGGTTTATGTTGACTTTGTGAATTCACTATTTCTAATATTTGTGTTGTATTATTGTGATAGCTTTCCCAAACATTGAAAATATATATGTGACATTTATTGTGAACCTTTATGTTAAAATAGTATATATCTTTCGACAATCGATCCGAAATATTGAATAACATTCTATGAATTTGCAGTGTTTCCCGGCCTAGTCGACGTACGACGCTCATTCTCCGCGTTTCTTAGAGTTCGAAACATCTGAGAGGTAACTTTCTTCCTCAAATTACTGGTATATATTGTGATGAATTTGTCTTAAATTGTCTTTCGTATGTTGCATTTTCTTGATACGGATTCATTCTGTGTATACTTTGCGTTTTGACAGAAACGCAGTATACTACTGTTTTGTGCACTAATTAGTTGATATGGATAAGACATGGATGTATTCCAATCGATTGTCGAAAGACTACGAGAATGGTGTTTCCGAGTTTGTTAAGTTTGCTGTTGCGCACGCCAAAGACCCCAGTCGTATGACATGTCCCTGTTTGTATTGTTGTTATGGGAATCGGGTTGACGCATTTCAATTGGCATCGCATTTAATTCGGTATGGAATTGATAGGAGTTATACATGTTGGAATATGCATGGTGAGAAAAGTAACGGGAATGTTGAATCGGGGTATGCAAGGACCTATGTTTCAAATGATGATTGCACAGATACATACGATTATGATCGAGTCGAAGAAATTGCAGAAGCGCTTGAAGAAGATCTTAACGATTGTCCCAAAATGTTCGAGAGGTTGGTAAGCGATGCAGAGAAACCGTTGTATAATGGTTGTACAAAATTCACAAGATTGTCTGCGGTGTTAAAGTTGTACAACTTAAAAGCCGGCAATGGATGGTCGGATAAAAGTTTCACAGAGTTATTAGCCCTTATGAAAGATATGCTACCAGAGGATAATGTTATTCCCAATCGAACGTATGAGGCCAAAAAGATGTTGTACTCCATTGGCATGAGCTATGATAAGATACATGCGTGTCCAAAAGATTGCGTTTTGTTTCGAAACGAGTATGCATCATTAAATGAGTGTCCTAAATGCGGTGCCCCTCGATATAAGAAAAAGTTGTCTCCGACAAAAGTCTTATGGTATTTTCCTATAATCCCGAGATTTAGACGGATGTATCATAGTGAAACCGATTCAAGACACTTGACTTGGCATTCAGATGAAAGAATTATTGATGGAAAATTTCGACATCCGGCAGATTCTCCACAGTGGATGAAAATTGATAATGATTATCCTGAATTTGGAAAAGAAGCAAGAAACCTTCGCTTGGCATTGTCTACTGATGGAATGAACCCACACGGTATTCAAAGTATCTCGCATAGCACATGGCCTGTGATTCTTATGATTTATAACCTACCTCCATGGCTATGTATGAAGCGTAAGTACATGATGTTGTCTATGTTAATTTCTGGGCCTAAACAACCAGGAAATGACATAGACGTATACTTGGAACCATTAATCGAAGATTTGAAGATTTTGTGGGAGAACGGTGTGGAGGTTTATGATGGTTATAGGAAAGAAAGTTTCAACTTGAGGGCGATGTTGTTTGGAACAATTAACGATTTTCCAGCATACGGCAATCTATCCGGGTATAGCATTAAAGGTGAAAAAGCGTGTCCTGTTTGTGAAGACGGAACCGATACCATGCGATTGAAACTTTGTCAGAAGAATGTCTTTCTCGGTCATCGTAGATTCTTAACTTCTAAACATCAGTATCGTGGATGGAGAAAAGCGTTCAACGGAGATACCGAACAACGTAGAGCTCCGCCTGGTTTGACAGGTGATCAAATTTTTGAAAAGGTGAAAGATGTGAATATTCAGTTTGGCAAGCCTTTTGCACATAAAGTTGTCACAGGTGGGTGGAAGAAGAGGTCGATTTTTTTTGAATTGCCATATTGGAAATCTTTGTACGTAAGACATTTTCTTGAAGTGATGCATATTGAAAAAAATGTATTTGACAGTGTTATTGGTACGTTACTCAATATAAAAGGGAAGTCTAAGGATGGCCTTAAATCAAGGGAGGACATGGTAGACATGGGAATAAGAACTGAACTGGAACCCGTGAAGAAAGGAAGACGGACATACCTACCACCTGCTGTTTACACTCTATCTAGAAAGGAGAAAAAAATATTGTGTAAGTTTCTGAGTGAAGTTAAAGTTCCAGAAGGCTACTTGTGATCGGTGGATCTGGAACTGACTGTTTAACGCTGGTTCACGAAATGTCGCGGAAGCAAGAGTCGCCACCGTCTTTTATTTTCTCCAAATGGAAAGGACAAAAGCACAGAAAAATTCCTTAAAGAGATTGCTCTCGGTTCGAGAGGTAGGTTATAGAAAGGGAAGGTGTTAGCACCCTTTCTATCCATGGTTATCCATGGGCTCTTAGATACTTGCTCACTTGTGTTTTCAAAAATGGTTTGTTTGCTTTTCAACTGTGGGTTTAAAAAAAGTTTCTTTGAAAATTTCAGTTCGACTCTTGTATCGGTCCTCAAGAGTGTTTGAAAAGTTGCTTTCGAAAGCTTTTTTTTGAAGAGGTGTCGGTGTGAAAAGTATTTTTTTTGATTTGTTTTGAAATTAGAGCAAGTATCTACGAGTTGTCTACCTACCCTAAGGAATTCGTCTGTGTAAATGTCCTTAAAGTAGTGCCATCCCACCATTGAGAAGTAGGTAGCACCACCGTTGGAGGTGTTCGGGTCAATTCGAGGTTCGGGACATGGTGATCACCGGAGCAATGGGAAGACACCTTAGAAGCTACCCTCATGCCAGGTTCCCGGATCATGAGGACTTACTAAAACATCCTCTACTCGACGATCACCTTTCGAGGCAAGGCAACAGTGAGGCGTACCCTAGGGGTGGTGTGTGATTTGTGTGTCTGATTCATTTATTTTTGTCTTGTCAGGTTATTGGTGATCTAACGTTTTGTTTTTATTTTTGTCATTCATTCTTGCATGCAATTATTAACAGTTAAAAAAGTTGCGGAAATTAAAGTTCCTAAACTATTACAAAGACGCGGGTCCACATCGCCAAATTAAAATCCAGGACCCGATTTGACAGAAAGTAAATAAAGTGCGAGAAATAAAATGTCCGAGTTTACAAGGCTTTGGGAGAATTACATTAATATTTACAAGAAAATAAATGTGCGAAAGAAATAGAAATAGAACGTTCGAGGGCGTTGGACCCTTTAAAGAAATTAAATGAAATTAAAAATTAATTAATTATTTATTGAAATAAAAGAAGTGTTTTTTAGGTTTTTTTTTGTATTTATGAAATAAGAAAATTAAAATTAAAATTAAAAGAAACCCTAATTCTAAGTTATTTTTAATTATTTGAGAAAAATGTTAAAGTTTAACTTAATTTACTAAAGAATTTATGTACATGTTTATTTACAAAATAAATTAGTAGTTAATAATAATAATAATGATGAGAAAATTATTTATTAAAAAAAATGATGAAAAAGTTAAAAACCCTAATTTCTACATTTTTAATTTATTAAGAAAAATATTAAAGTTTTGAAACCTAAATTAATCTAATTAATTGTTTAAAGTTTATTTACAAAAATAATAATAGTGAAATTAATATTAATAAAATAAACATTTTTTTGATTTTTCTGTATTTTATATTTATTATGAAAATTATTTTATGGAATTAAAAGAAAACAATTAAAAAACAATTAAAAGAATAAAAAGGAAAAACAAATAAAAATTAAAAATTGAGCAAACCATAGGGGGTGTCTGGCCCAAGGGGAGGTTTTTTGAAGTATTGACTCCTGAGTACCGTGGTCTGCATTCTTTGGCCATTGGATTGAGTTTCATGCATAAGTTGTTCTACTTTGGCCATTTGACTTTTGGCTTTTGGCTTTTGGCTTTTGGCCATTTGTGTTCTGGCTTCAACGTTCCCTTAATGTCTGGCTTAATGTCTGCCTCGCCATGTATTGGTGTCATGCATAAGTTTTTCTAGTCTGGCCATTTGGCTTTTGGCTTTTGGCCATTTGGCTTTTGGCTTTTGGCCATTTGCGTTTTGGCTTTTGGCCATTTGTGTTTTGGCTTCAATATTCCTTTAATGTCTGGCTTAATGTCTGCCTCGCCATGTATTGGTGTCATGCATAAAATGTTCTGTTTTGGTCATTTGGCTTTTGGCTTTTGGCCTTTTGGCCTCAACGTTCCTTAATGAACGTGGGATCCTGTCTAAATCTGCAGTGTTGAACCTCAAGAACACATTAAATAAAATCATAAAAATTCAAATAAAACCAACATATGAAGAAATTTAATGTTTAGGCACAATATGGCATGTATGAATGATTATACCCTTTTGATCACGGAGATCAAATCAACCTTACCCTTACTGGAAAAGTAGTGACATGAATGCTTTTATGCCCTTTGGATCATGGAGATCAAGCCAGCCTTACCCTTACTGAAGAAGTAATAAGATGTTGGTTTGTAACTGAGATGACTTTGTTTGTAGTGAGAGAGGGATTTGTAATAAGGATTTCAAGGTTTTAGGGTTCTTGAAAGAGTTTGATATTCCAACAGTGTTGTGGCAAGGTTTTTTCTCTCTTTTTTTCTTCCCTCTTTTTTCTTTTTTTTCTCCCCTTTTTTTCCTCCCTCTTTTTTTTCTGGTTTGTGTGAAAAGAATGTGATTATATAATGAAAATTAGGGTAAAGCAAATGGGCTTTGAATGTGCAATTGGGCCTCCAATATTCACTTGAATTCGTCACTTTTCAGGCTAAATCGCAGGGACTTAAGTGCATTTTTTGAAGTTGAAATGTGAAAACAAAATGTAGCCTACATCGAGAACTAACTCCTGTCCGAAAATTGACTCAATCGGATAAACGGTGAATTAATTATGAATTTTTGAAGTTTCAGCTCAGACAAACTTATTTTGGGCTTCAGTGTCGACTCTGACACGTTCTTCAATAAAAAACTGGTATTGATCGGTGCATAATTTGGTCTCGACTTTTGAAGCAAAGTTGTAGATCTATGAGTCATTAACCTTGTGTAAAAATACGAGTCCAATCCGATAAAAATTGACCGAGTTATGAATTTTCGAAGTTTCGGCTCAGATGAAATAATATTCAGCATTCAGGATTTTCAGCGTGTCACGCACTCTGAGCAAAAAACGAAGGCCTTTTGAATACCGTTTGAACTCAATACCTTCTATGAAAATGTAGCCAACTCAATTTGTGAAATTTTGGCACCGGAACCAGCTCGATACGATGAAAATCGACCAAGTTATGATTTTTTGAACATGACGCAAATAAACTTTTGTCACAAATTTTCTGCACGAAAATACTTGATAAATCCACATTTTTGAAGACCTTCTGATCGAAATTGGCTTCCAGCCGTGAGAGATGAAAACATAGATAATGTCAAGACGGAATTTTGGCCACCGGAACGGGTTCAAAACGAGCCACGATCTTCAAGTTATGAATTTTTTAGCGCGTAAAAACTGCACTTTCAGCACACTTTTTCACTATATTTCTTCAAGAAAACTCACACATTCGGATACCTTCTTTAAAGAATTGACTCTTGAGCCGAACCTGAATTTGAGAATATGTTATCAGAGATATCTTGGCGAAAGAACACCTGAATATAACGCGCCGGGTTGGACTTGTGAATTTTCTTGAAATGTTTTGAGAAATATGGGAGGGCAAATTTTGGGGTACAACAGTTGCCCCTGTTCAATCTTCTTAGACCTGAGGATGCAGATTGGCTGACGTGCCTTTCGTAATCCGAAGATGGAAGATGATTGAACACTAGAGTGCCCAGAAATTTACGCTCACATAGTAGCAGTATGGTGGAATGGACTTATAGATGCCATTTGGAGATTGATGAATAGGATGATGGGCTTATAGATGCCATGCTAAAAGATGATGGATAGGTGGATGGGCTTATAGATGCCATCTGGATGTCAATCGCATAAGAGATTCCTTAGCGAGAACGTGCGTACCTGTAAAAGAAAATGAGTACCTGACACGTTGCAGGAGCTGATTTTTAGATGCTTGGTATAGATATGTCCTGACTGGTTACAGGAGCTGGGTCTGGAGCTTCAAAAGATGATGAATGAACCAGGGATGGTTACTACCTTAGCATGAATGGTCAGAGAACCTTGGGTGACTTTAACTTCAACAACGCTCGTTGAGAAAATCTTGGTGGGAATTACCATCTTCGCAGTATCGGGGAGAGAACCATAGGCAATTATAATCTGAAAGGGAATTGTCACCTCACTCACCGTCGGAGAGGGAACCATAGGAAATTATAATCTGAAAAGGAATTATCACCTCACTCACCGTCGGAGAGGGAACCATAGGAAAAGGAATTATCACCTCACTCACCGTCGGAGAGGGAACCATCTGAAAAGGAATTATCACCTCACTCACTGTCGGAGAGGGAACCATCTGAAAAGGAATTATCACCTCACTCACCGTCGGAGAGGGAACCATCTGAAAAGGAATTATCACCTCACTCACCGTCGGAGAGGGAACCATCTGAAAAGGAATTATCACCTCACTCACCGTCGGAGAGGGAACCATCTGAAAAGGAATTATCACCTCACTCACCGTCGGAGAGGGAACCATCTGAAAAGGAATTATCACCTCACTCACCGTCGGAGAGGGAACCATCTGAAAAGGAATTATCACCTCACTCACCGTCGGAGAGGGAACCATAGGAAATTATAACCTAAAAAGGAATTACCACCTCACGCACCATCGGAGAGGGAACCATAGGAAATTATAACCTAAAAGGGAATTATCACCTCACGCACCATCGGAGAGGGAACCATAGGAAATTATAATCTTAAAAGGAATTACCACCTCACGCACCATCGGAGAGGGAACCATAGGAAATTATAACCTAAAAAGGAATTACCACCTCACGCACCATCGGAGAGGGAACCATAGGAAATTATAATCTAAAAAGGAAGAACCTAAAATGGAAATCTCATGCACCGTCGGAGAGAGAACCAATAGGAAAATATAATCTCGAAGAAAAACCTAAAATGGAAATCTCATGCACCGTCGGAGAGAGAACCAATAGGTCATTATAATCTCAAAGACAAACCTAAAATGGAAATCTCATGCACCGTCGGAGAGAGAACCAATAGGAAAATATAATCTTGAAGAAAAACCTAAAATGGAAATCTCATGCACCGTCGGAGAGAGAACCAATAGGACATTATAATCTCAAAGACAAACCTAAAATGGAAATCTCACGCACCGTCGGAGAGAGAACCAATAGGAAAATATAATCTCAAAGAAAAACCTAAAATGGAAATCTCATGCACCGTCGGAGAGAGAACCAATAGGAAAATAATCTCAAAGAAAAAAAACCTAAAATGGAAATCTCATGCACCGTCGGAGAGAGAACCAATAGGAAATTATAATCTCAAAGAAAAACCTAAAATGGAAATCTCATGCACCGTCGGAGAGAGAACCAATAGGAAAATATAATCTCAAAGAAAAACCTAAAATGGAAATCTCATGCACCGTCGGAGAGAGAACCAATAGGAAATTATAATCTCAAAGAAAAACCTAAAATGGAAATATCATGCACCGTCGGAGAGAGAACCAATAGGAAAATATAATCTGATAACTTCTACTGAGTCTTCATCAGAAAAATCTGTTGGGAGTCGATTTGGCTGGACTAGAGAAGGCCTTGGACTGGATAAGAAATCTTTAGAGTCGATTAACTGAACCGGTCTAGGTCTTGAAATATGATGGAGAATTTAGCTGAATCTTTCCTGAAAGGTAGAGGTCAGTCTTATGCAATGCATGATATGGATCAAGCAATGATGTTCTCAACATAAATGAGATTTGTATGATATGATGCGTTATGCATGCTATAATGATGTATGTGATGTTTATGTATGTGTTTTTCGTCTAGGAAAATAAATCCTTGACGGGTGCCGGGAAGTCACTCCTGGGCTGCTATTGAAGAATAAGCTTTTACTCCTGCTGGGGATGATAACTGCAAGAATACCGGTAGGAGAAGATGACTCCGTTGAGGAATAAACTTGGCAAATGGAAGATTCTATGGGGAGAAAATACTCTAGCGACCATGCTGGGAAGTGATACTCTATGGGGAGAGGGATGCTTTTGCTGAATTGTTGATAATTACTTGCTGGGGATATCCTTGTTGTATTGGAAGTGTTGACAGACTTCGCTGGGGGTAAGAGAACTTCGTCGGGGACGCTCTTTCCATGGCTCTTGGCTGAGGATAACCCAGTTATATCCTGTTAAGGAAATAACTCTTTAAATAAAGCCGGACGACGCGTTCGCGCTTTGCGAGGGATAAGCTTCCAGAATCTACTGGGGATAAGCTTACTGCTTGGGGGAGATGGATTCCAACTTTCCTTGGGAAACTGGATTGGACTTTCTAGGGAAGTTTTGATATACTGGGGAAGTGATTCCTTTGAATGTCTGGTATACCGCCGGGGAACAATCTTCAGACCAAGACTGCCAGGGATGCTTGTTAAGAATATATATGCTGCTGGGGAATGTTGAGATCTGCTGGAGGATACTCAACTTCTTTGAGATTGGATAACTCTGCTTGGAGAAGAATGCACTGACTGCTGACTTACTCTCTGGGGAATTAAAATGTACTGGTCATCTTCTTTAGTTGAACCTATCTTGGTACCTTGGAGGACAGAACAATTAGATTGCTCAGACAACTCTTTATTGCCCCTGTTTCCAATGTTACCTGTGGAGGTGCTTGGTGATTGCCGATTGACAAATCTTCTTTTGGTAGGCGAGTGACAAGATGCTGGGACATAGTCGTACGCTTTTGATCCCTAACTTTTGCCTGGACCGCCCCTTCGGGTTTTCAGTCCACCGGGATACCCATTTTTGCCCAAGCCGCCTTTTCAGGTTTTCGACTTGCCGGGTGTACAGATTTTTCATTTCATCCCTCATTTTGCCCGAACCCTTTTGGTTCGCCGGGAAGCCCT
Organism: Vicia faba; assembly: GCA_948472305.1. NCBI lineage: Eukaryota > Viridiplantae > Streptophyta > Magnoliopsida > Fabales > Fabaceae > Vicia > Vicia faba. Next base: position 1,626,269,035 of record OX451736.1, read on the forward strand.
AATTTTTGCCTAGGCATGTCAGCCTAGCGGGTCTTTGATTTTGCGTAGTATCTTTTTCGACTATGTCCATGCTCTCAGAATGTAGGGAGTTTCCCCTGTTAGAATTGTGTTGTCATGCCACCAGAAGATGTTTGATCAGGCAAGATTCGTTGCTGGAGTGCCCCAAGTGACTCAGGCGGAGATTTGCCCCAGGCTATTTGGCCTTTTGAGAGATTCTCTGAATCTTGATTGGACTGCCCCAGATAATGGACCATGGTCATGTCGTGCCCCTTGATCGGAGATACTCTTGTTCATTAGACTTTCATTGTGCGAATTTCCCTGTTGTTCAAACAAAAAGTCATATGCAAACAAAGTTATGTTAAAAATGCAAAGCCTATGTCTGTCTTGAAGATTTTGAAAATGCACTTTTTCATAAAACAAGTGATTGTTTGTAAAACGTGATGTCAACACCGTATTTACCGTAAGCCTTAAGGAGTCAGGATACCCTTCGTACAATATGCTTTCGAACTAACCCATGCTTCAGCTATGACTTTTAAGGGTTATAACGTGGCTTGGTTCACGGTTTAAGAAACAAAGGATAAAGGCTCAAATTATTTGTACCCACCCGCTCTTCGTGATATTCTTCAAACCTAAACTCAGTTGATCATACGTTAGACCTTGTTTGAGTCCTTGCTCTGATTTTCCGGTGATGATTCGGATGTTGATAACTTATTTTGAATAGGTAGTCATTCCTTTTTGTTGAGGATTTGTAAGACCTCTTTTTTGTTTGATTTTTGTTATCCCTTTCTTTTTTTGCCTGAACTGTTTCCTTTTGGAATTACCGTCAGCGGGATGCCCCAGTTTTGTAAGTCTCCTTCATGGGTTTTGACTTAATGGGTTTTTTATTTTTTGAGATAATGACTACCTTTCTTTATTGATCATTCGGAACCATCACTGTCTTTCTTTGTTTTGTAAGGACCTTCTTGGTGCCATTTGTCATGCACCTGGATCAACTGAGAGAACTACCCTGCCCAAGGTTATGATTAAGGGTTTTAAATTTTGAAAAGAAAAACTCCTACTTCTTTGGCTCAGAGGGGTTGACGAGGGATTATCTTCCTTATAACTCCAGTGTTTAGGGATTTGAAACAATGCCTGTACCTCATCAGCGGAGTCTGTTCAAAAGCATACTGTAGATTATGGTATCGTTTTCGTCATCCTCCCTCAAGAGGCTTAGAATTATTATTTAAGAGTTGATTATCAGAAAAAATATGAAAATAAATTGCGTATAGTGAATACGAATATATTGCTTCAAAATAGACATAAGCGATGCATTAATGTGATAACAATGTTTAACATGAATAAGTGTTTGAACAAAAGAAAATTGCAATCTTGAACATTCGAATGAACAAAAGTTTTCTAGTCTCGGGGCTTGTCATTTCAAATGGTGCCTCCTGTAGGGATGGTAGAAGCACTCAGCCTGGCCATCTTGGGTGAATTCCACAGCTCCTTCCTCAATCAGGTCCTGGATTTTATTCTTCAAAGTCCAACAATCCTCTGTAGCATGCCCCGGGCTGTCAGAATGATAAGCGCAGTGAGCGTTAGGATCATACCTTGAAGGTGTCCTGTTGGGATTCTTAGGAGGATCCTTTAGAGTTACCAAGTTCAACCTCAGCAGTTGTTGTAAGGCTTGAGGCAGCGACACGTTGAGCTTGGTGAATTGCCTTTTGGGCTTGTCTGGTTGAAGCTGGTGAGGTTGATACTGAATTGGTGATACTGAAGCCATATGAGGAGCTTTCTCCTTGCCTCTTTGTCTCAAAGATGGTCGAACGATGACTGGCTTTTTACCCTTAGATGTTTGCCCCAGTTGGTTACCCTGAAGCAGTTGGTTGACGAGAAACCGGAGCTCATCTTGTCTTTGAGCTAGACCTTGAATGACATTCCTCTGCCCCAGCATTTGGGCTTTCATTGCATCCATCTCAGCTTGTAGGTGTTTCAACCTTTCATCCTCAGCACTGTTCCTGACAAAGGTCCCCATGAGAAGTGTCCTTAGCTCCTCCTGCCCCTTGGATAGATTCAGGAGGATCTCCCCGAACCAAGTCTCTTGAGCAAGAAGATCCTGGTTGTCTGGTTGGAGAGCCATCGCTGAAATAAACAGCGGGAAGGGTAAGTAACCTGCAACAAGGGTACTTGTTATGCAATGATATGTATGACATGCATGCAATGATTTCAAGGACCTCGCGGGGTAAACACAAAAATTTGTTAGCATTTGGATCCGGTAGCTTGATTGAAAGAACTTCATATTTGTTGAGAGTCTTTCTTCCAAGGGTCAAAGGCTCACCATATCAAGTGGGTCATAGCCCCTGACTCAAGTCATCAACCTTATTTTGCTTTCCAAACAAACTTGGCTAGGGGAACCTTCTTCAGGAGTCAAAGCTCACCATATCAAGTGGGTCATAGCCTCTGACAACTTTGGCTAGAGGAAAATAAATCCTCTTTTCCCCTTGCTAGATGTTTGATTCATCATGACCTGCATCACAAGCCCTTGAGATCCTTGAAATGGGTTAGGATGTATGCAATGGTATGATGTCATGATGCATGGGGTGATATGAATAAACCCTGTTATGAGCCCTTATTAAGGACTATAAACAGAAACCTGCAAGAAACTCAAGTAAAACCTGTCATGAGTCCCAGTTAAGGACTAAAAAACAAAACCTGCAAGAAACTCGGTAAACCCTGTTATGAGTCCTAATTAAGGACTGCAAACCAAAACCTGTAAGAAACTTAGTATACCCTGTTATGAGTCCCTATTACGGACTATAAACCAAAACCTGTAAGGAACTTAGTATACCCTGTTATGAGTCCCTATTAAGGACTATAAACAAACCCTACAAGAAACTCAAGTGTCAGATAACAAGCATGCAAATAGTCAAGTTGGAAGGCACACAAGTCACACAATAGGAGCCCTTAGAGTTTAGGCCAGGTCTAGGTATTACCCTCTTTCAGTTTGTTAGTTCATACCTGTCCTATCAAAGTAACCGGGTTCTTAGAGGATCCCAATATCATTGACTACCCTCAATCGGTCATAACTCCAGCATCGCAATCTTTTCTTGCAGCCAGAACCATCACGAGAGTTTAGCCTCAATGGGCGTAGCATACTGCTACTGTTCTAATGGCCAAGTTGTGTCATTTAAGGTTCTAAGGTTGTTGGTGCTTAATGACTCCTCAGAAGACCCATATTCTCCTCGTTGCAACACAAGGGATATCGGTACAGACCAAGGTGCCACACCAACGTAGCCACTGTTTCACCCGTGTCGGTCTACGCCGGACAGGTCCCTCACAGCTTATGCTACCTAAACAGGGTATCCCCAGATCCGGGTTAGGATCTATGTAACTCCCATGCAACCCACAAATTTAAAACAGACAAGTCAATACAATTGAAAACACAGTTATGAACTAACCCTAAGGTACACCTCACTTTAAGTTAAGTCCCCAGCAGAGTCGCCAGTTCTGTGATCGGTGGATCTGGAACTGACTGTTTAACGCTGGTTCGTGAAATGTCGCGGAAGCAAGAGTCGCCACCGTCTTTTATTTTCTCCAAATGGAAAGGACAAAAGCACAGAAAAATTCCTTAAAGAGATTGCTCTCGGTTCGGGAGGTAGGTTATAGAAAGGGAAGGTGTTAGCACCCTTTCTATCCATGGTTATCCATGGGCTCTTAGATACTTGCTCACTTGTGTTTTCAAAAATGGTTTGTTTGCTTTTCAACTATGGGTTTAAAAAAAGTTTCTTTGAAAATTTCAGTTCGACTCTTGTATCGGTCCTCAAGAGTGTTTGAAAAGTTGCTTTCGAAAGCTTTTTTTTGAAGAGGTGTTGGTGTGAAAAGTATTTTTTTTTATTTGTTTTGAAATTAGAGCAAGTATCTACGAGTTGTCTACCTACCCTAAGGAATTCGTCTGTGTAAATGTCCTTAAAGTAGTGCCATCCCACCATTGAGAGGTAGGTAGCACCACCGTTGGAGGTGTTCGGGTCAATTCGAGGTTCGGGACATGGTGATCACCGGAGCAATGGGAAGACACCTTAGAAGCTACCCTCATGCCAGGTTCCCGGATCATGAGGACTTACTAAAACATCCTCTACTCGACGATCACCTTTCGAGGCAAGGCAACAGTGAGGCGTACCCTAGGGGTGGTGTGTGATTTGTGTGTCTGATTCATTTATTTTTGTCTTGTCAGGTTATTGGTGATCTAACGTTTTGTTTTTATTTTTGTCATTCATTCTTGCATGCAATTATTAACAGTTAAAAAAGTTGCGGAAATTAAAGTTCCTAAACTATTACAAAGGCGCGGGTCCACATCGCCAAATTAAAATCCAGGACCCGATTTGACAGAAAGTAAATAAAGTGCGAGAAATAAAATGTCCGAGTTTACAAGGCTTTGGGAGAATTACATTAATATTTACAAGAAAATAAATGTGCGAAAGAAATAGAAATAGAACGTTCGAGGGCGTTGGACCCTTTAAAGAAATTAAATGAAATTAAAAATTAATTAATTATTTATTGAAATAAAAGAAGTGTTTTTTAGGTTTTTTTTTGTATTTATGAAATAAGAAAATTAAAATTAAAATTAAAAGAAACCCTAATTCTAAGTTATTTTTAATTATTTGAGAAAAATGTTAAAGTTTAACTTAATTTACTAAAGAATTTATGTACATGTTTATTTACAAAATAAATTAGTAGTTAATAATAATAATAATGATGAGAAAATTATTTATTAAAAAAAATGATGAAAAAGTTAAAAACCCTAATTTCTACATATTTAATTTATTAAGAAAAATATTAAAGTTTTGAAACCTAAATTAATCTAATTAATTGTTTAAAGTTTATTTACAAAAATAATAATAGTGAAATTAATATTAATAAAATAAACATTTTTTTGATTTTTCTGTATTTTATATTTATTATGAAAATTATTTTATGGAATTAAAAGAAAACAATTAAAAAACAATTAAAAGAATAAAAAGGAAAAACAAATAAAAATTAAAAATTGAGCAAACCATAGGGGGTGTCTGGCCCAAGGGGAGGTTTTTTGAAGTATTGACTCCTGAGTACCGTGGTCTGCATTCTTTGGCCATTGGATTGAGTTTCATGCATAAGTTGTTCTACTTTGGCCATTTGGCTTTTGGCTTTTGGCTTTTGGCTTTTGGCCATTTGTGTTCTGGCTTCAACGTTCCCTTAATGTCTGGCTTAATGTCTGCCTCGCCATGTATTGGTGTCATGCATAAGTTTTTCTAGTCTGGCCATTTGACTTTTGGCTTTTGGCCATTTGGCTTTTGGCTTTTGGCCATTTGCGTTTTGGCTTTTGGCCATTTGTGTTTTGGCTTCAATATTCCTTTAATGTCTGGCTTAATGTCTGTCTCGCCATGTATTGGTGTCATGCATAAAATGTTCTGTTTTGGCCATTTGGCTTTTGGCCTTTTGGCCTCAACGTTCCTTAATGAACGTGTGATCCTGTCTAAATCTGCAGTGTTGAACCTCAAGAACACATTAAATAAAATCATAAAAATTCAAATAAAACCAACATATGAAGAAATTTAATGTTTAGGCACAATATGGCATGTATGAATGATTATACCCTTTTGATCACGGAGATCAAATCAACCTTACCCTTACTGGAAAAGTAGTGATATGAATGCTTTTATGCCCTTTGGATCATGGAGATCAAGTCAGCCTTACCCTTACTGAAGAAGTAATAAGATGTTGGTTTGTAACTGAGATGGCTTTGTTTGTAGTGAGAGAGGGATTTGTAATAAGGATTTCAAGGTTTTAGGGTTCTCGAAAGAGTTTGATATTCCAACAGTGTTGTGGCAAGGTTTTTTCTCTCTTTTTTTTCTTCCCTCTTTTTTCTTTTTTTTCTCCCCTTTTTTTCCTCCCTCTTTTTTTTCTGGTTTGTGTGAAAAGAATGTGATTATATAATGAAAATTAGGGTAAAGCAAATGGGCTTTGAATGTGCAATTGGGCCTCCAATATTCACTTGAATTCGTCACTTTCCAGGCTAAATCGCAGGGACTTAAGTGCATTTTTTGAAGTTGAAATGTGAAAACAAAATGTAGCCTACATCGAGAACTAACTCCTGTCCGAAAATCGACTCAATCGGATAAACGGTGAATTAGTTATGAATTTTTGAAGTTTCAGCTCAGACAAACTTATTTTGGGCTTCAGTGTCGACTCTGACACGTTCTTCAATAAAAAACTGGTATTGATCGGTGCATAATTTGGTCTCGACTTTTGAAGCAAAGTTGTAGATCTATGAGTCAGTAACCTTGTGTAAAAATACGAGTCCAATCCGATAAAAATTGACCGAGTTATGAATTTTCGAAGTTTCGGCTCAGATGAAATAATATTCAGCATTCAGGATTTTCAGCGTGTCACGCACTCTGAGCAAAAAACGAAGGCCTTTTGAATACCGTTTGAACTCAATACCTTCTATGAAAATGTAGCCAACTCAATTTGTGAAATTTTGGCACCGGAACCAGCTCGATACGATGAAAATCGACCAAGTTATGATTTTTTGAACATGACGCAAATAAACTTCTGTCACAAATTTTCTGCACGAAAATACTTGATAAATCCACATTTTTGAAGACCTTCTGATCGAAATTGGCTTCTAGCCGTGAGAGATGAAAACATAGATAATGTCAAGATGGAATTTTGGCCACCGGAACGGGTTCAAAACGAGCCACGATCTTCAAGTTATGAATTTTTTAGCGCGTAAAAACTGCACTTTCAGCACACTTTTTCACTATATTTCTTCAAGAAAACTCACACATTCGGATACCTTCTTTAAAGAATTGACTCTTGAGCCGAACCTGAATTTGAGAATATGTTATCAGAGATATCTTGGCGAAAGAACACCTGAATATAACGCGCCGGGTTGGACTTGTGAATTTTCTTGAAATGTTTTGAGAAATATGGGAGGGCAAATTTTGGGGTACAACACTACTCATCAGATATTAGAAGACTTGTGTCTATGAAAGACCTCAAGTTAAAGAGTTTAAAGACGCATGATTGCCATGTTATAATGGAACATTTTCTACCGATAGGTATACCTTCTATTCTGCCAGAAAAGGTAAGAAGCGCAATAACTAAATTGTGTTTTTTCTTCAAGTCAATTTGCAGTAAGGTGATCGATCCTGAGATCTTGCCAACATTGCAAAAAGAAATAGTTGTTACTTTGTGTGAGCTTGAAATGTATTTTCCTCCCTCGTTTTTTGACATAATGGTTCATCTTGTCGTTCATCTTGTGAAAGAGACACAATTGTGCGGACCAGCTTATATGAGATGGATGTACCCTGCTGAACATTATATGAAAATATTAAAAGGGTATGTGAAAAATCGGAGTCGACCAGAGGGTTGTATTGCCGAAAGATACATTGTTGAAGAAGCGGTTGAGTTTTGTACTGAATATTTGTCAAATGTTCAATCAATTGGACTCCCCAAATCTCATGTTGTTGAAAAAAAAGAAGGTAAGAAGCTAATTGGAAATAAAGTTGTGACAGTATCAAGGGTCGAACGGGATCAAGTGTATTTGTATGTTCTGCACAATGAGATTGAGGTTGAGCCGTATGTTGAAATACACAAGGGTGTTCTACGAGGTTTAAATTCGAATAGAAATGAGAATTGGATTGTACGAGAGCACAATCGAAGTTTCATACCATGGTTTAAGGAACATATTTATTCAAAGTATCGTTCAGATCCCGCCTCAGTGACATAAAGGTTGAGATGTTTAGCATATGGTCCAAGTTTGGTTGCGTTTTCTTATAGCGCATACGCAATTAATGGATACACATTTTATACCAAAGAACAAGATGATAAAAGTACTGTGCAAAATAGTGGTGTCACCTTGGTAGCTGAAGCAATGCACATATCTAGTGTGAAGGACTTAAACCCGAAATTTGCAAATCTGTCGTATTTTGGGGTTATCGAGCGCATTTGGGTCTTTGATTACGAGAAATTTCAGATTCCTATATTCGGTTGCAAGTGGGTTGAAAATAATAATGGTATACGGATGGATAAGTCAGGATTTTTGCAAGTGGATCTTAACAGGGCAGGGTACAAAGATGAGCCTTTCATTCTAGCCTCTCAAGCTAAACAAGTGTTCTATGTCACTGATCCAACAAGTACTAAATGGTCTATAGTGCTTTTCTCTAACAAAGTAATTGATGAAAAGATTGGAGACCAAGGCGATACTGGTGTTGACATTGAATCTTTTACCAGAAATGATCAAAATGAGAATGAATCATGCATTAGAAATGATCATAATGAGGGTATTTGGATCAATCCAACCGTCCGCGTTGTTAAGAGACGAGTAGAACATATTCCTACCAAGAAAAGAAAGAGATGTTAGTGAAAAAGGTAATAGTATATATAATTATAGACAATGTCATTCAATAAAATGTATATATATGCCATTTCATTTTTTTCATTATAGTATAATATATATAGCCTATATCATTTCATTTTTTTCATTATAGTATAATATATATAGCCTATATCATTTCATTTTTTTCATTATAGTATAATATATATAGCCTATATCATCCAGTAAAATTTAAATATACGTCATTTCATTTTTTTGTTTTATGGAATTTTATACATGTCATTTAATTTAATCTAATTTTTCTTTATTACAGGTCAAATGACTAGTAACCAAGATAATTCAGAAAATGTTCCACAAGGAGATGTTCCACAAGATAATGTTCCACAAGACACTTTAGATAAGGACATCACACGAGGCATAACTATCATGCGGGGAATCATCCGTGATAGAGATAGAGGTATTATGTATAATGTAGATTGGAATAATGATGACCAACTAATTGGGCCTAATTCTGCAAAGCTAACAAGCTACATCGGTACGCTTGTTCGTATGCACATTCCGATCACCACTCCTAGCTGGAAAAAAGGAGAGTTGGATGCTAAAGAAAGAATTTGGACCGAGATAAAGGTATCATATATGGTTGTTGTTATTTGCTTTATTTTGACGAAAATATTGTTTTTAAATTACATATACTAACACCCTCTATGCGTATGTTTTTTTGTAGATGTCTTTTAACATTGAAGATGCCCGCAAAAAGTATATAATGGGCTTGGCCGGAAAAAGGCATAGAGGGTGGAGAAATTTTTTGACAAATAAGTTTCTTAAAGACGATGAAGGAAATTTTGTTGAAGAGGATCCTGAACGACCAAATAAATATGAGAGCTTCATTACACCCGAAGAATGGGTTGCTTTTGTGGGCCAAAGAAGAGACGAGAATTTCAAGAAAGTGAGTGCTGTAAATCGGGAGAGAGCGTCAAAACCCGCATATCCATATAAAAAAGGTCGTTTGGGATATGCACGCTTACAGGAAAAAAATTGTAAGTAAATCTCAATTCTACGATCTTATTAATTATCTCAATGTGTATTATTAATTTGTAACAATGTGTATTGATGATTTTATTATTTGTAACAATGCGTAGTTGGAGGAGACGCAGAGTGACGAAACATCACTACCTGCACATGTGTTGTGGAAGGAAGCTCGTGTTGGCAGAGATCAAGTTGTTAACCCCGATCTGCAGCATATTTATGATGAGTGTGTAAGTATACCATTATGTCTTTAATTAATATATAATTAACATTGTGTCTTTAATTATCGATATTTAAATGAATTACAGGAGACTATATCGCAATCGATATCCACTGGTGATGACCCGAATATCAGGAGCGTACTCAGTCGAGCACTATGTGTTGCTGAGTATCCGGGACGAGTGAGGGGTAAAGGCCATGGTGTGACTCCTACCTCTCTGTATAACAATCCAAGAAAAAGAAATCCTAGCAATGCAGAAGTGATGCAAACATTGCAGGATTTACAAGCACAAGTCCGTGAACTGCAGAGGGACAAAGAGAGATATATGGCAGAAAGGAGCAGTTCACAGTTGAAAGAAACTAGTGACAAGGCTAGTATCAACTGTCAACAAAATTTTCCCGAGGTAATTAAGATGATAATCCATTATATTTAGAGAAAGTATAATTATAACGGTTATTATTGTCAACATTAAAGGAAGTCTAACGGTTATTATTGGTTTAGGGAATTTCATGTTGTCAGCTGTATCTAGCGTCTCCGACTTATCGGGTAGTTGGCAAGGGAAAAGTGCACAACACCTCGGGAGATTTAATTCACCATAGACCGCTCCCGGATGGCCACATGAAGGTATCGGTTGATGTTGTTTTAGATATGAATGCATTGCTACCGGTACCTGACATTGTTGTGGAGACCACATTGCTGCGAGATGCAGTAGGATCTTTTGTGGCATGGCCATCAGACCTCATCTGCATAGATGATCAGGTATGTTGAAAACCATTATGAATCTTTAAGTATTCAACTGACAGTTCTGACCTGAATTTTATACATGGTAATTTTAGACTCCTACAAAACCCGCATCTAAGGATAAAGGGATTTTGCAGCACGGCGAGTCTATTGCATCGCAAAGACATGTACTTTTAAAGTGTTTCATTTATGATCGGAATAAAAAACTGCATAACTTTGTATCTTACATAATTCTATATGATTTTTAAGGTACCTTCTCAAGATCAGTCACAGCAGGTGAGCCAGAAAGTTAGTAGGGTTCCACCTAAGAAGAAGGTTCCTGTCCGTAAATTTGTGCCTAGGTATCGACAGTGTCTGGAGACACTAGTTGGCACATCAGATTTGATGAATGATGGAATTCGTCAAATCGATGTGGATGAAATTGTCTTTGGTTTTCCATGTACCGAAACAATTGGATTAGAGGACATGGAACAAATCTTTCATCATCGAGAGTTAGGCATCAGTGTGATGCACTCGTACATCCGGTAACCCGATCAATATATTATTTAATTGGTTGAACATTTTTTTAAACATTTAATTAAAATAGTCTAATATTAATTATGTTTTTATTTAAGGATGTTATTTGACAAATTGATGCGCGGGAATCAATTGTCAAATAGATTCCGTTTCGTGTCTTCCTCCCGTGTCAGCGGAGCAACAATTTCTAGGGAACCTGATTCAGTAAGAGAACACTTGGTCGAAAGATTCATGACAACTGCCAGTACAGAGAGCTTGTATCTTTTGCCTTATAATACAGGGTTAGATTTTCATTCTAAGCTCCTTTTAATATTTGTATTTTTTACATTAAAATTCGCTTCTAAATTGTTGCTTTAATTTATAGATGTCACTGGCTGTTGCTTGCAATCAATCCCATAAAAGAAGTGGTCTATTACCTGAATTCGGTTGACGGTGATTGGACAAATTATCCGGAAATGAAGCTAGTGATTGATACGTAAGTGACATTATTCTAAATATTCGTGTATATATTTAATTATTTCAATGTCATTGTTCTAAATAAATATTTTAATTTTGTCATCAGTTTAATACAAGTATTCCGATGTCAAAGGGAAGCACGAGTACCACGGTCTAAATCAAACAACATTAATTGGATCAAAGTACATGTATATAAATTTCAACAATTTTGCTTATAATATTTATGCTACTTGATAAATCAATAGATGTGTATAATCTTATTTGTTTTTCTATGTAGTGCTCTCAACAACAAAACGACATAGATTGCGGATACTTCGTTTTGAAGTTTATCAAAGAAATCATTCAAATGAATGAAATCGAGATTCCAATCACGGTATGGATTTATACTTTGTTTTATTACTTATCGGATTTTGCATATAATTTATTATATTAAACTAAATCATGCATATATTTTGTTTTGTAATGTAGTATTTTGATCAATACAATTGTCCATATTACTCGCCACGTCAATTGGAAGAACTCAAAGAGGAGTTGTGCCAATATTTTATTGAGCTAAGAATCTTATAATAAGGTACAAATACATTGTTGTGTGAAAATTGGTTAATTATGAATATATTGTTTTGTGTATACAACACTGACCGTGTTATTATGTTCATATTGCAGGATCAGGACCTTGGATATATATGTAGATTAGGATTGATTTACTTAGTGTTATATAGCTGATTTCTTAGGGTGTATTTTGTTACGTTTAAAAACATGTTAATATTGAATTACCATGGTGTATATATATTTTGGATATGAATTGATTATAATGGTATTTGTATATATATATAATATTTGGTATTTGAATTACATTTGGTATTTGGATTAAAACTAATATATATTGGTATTTCTAGATTAGATTGTAAAATACCGGTTTAAGAATTACAGGTTTGCTGCAAAAAAATACAGGTTTAGAAATTTTTTAAATTTTAGATTTTTCAGTAGAAAACCTATGAAAGCGCTTTTAAGAAAAAAGCGCTCTCGTAGGCCTACCTATGAAAGCGCTTTTTGATTAAAACCGCTTTCATAGGTAGGCCTACGAGAGCGCTTTTTTCTGAACAAAAAGCGCTCTTATAGGCCTACTTTAGATTGCTTGACACGCATTCTGAATACACCTATGAAAGCGCTTTTTCAGAAAAAGCGCTCTCGTAGGCCTACCTTTGGAAGCGTTTTTTACCAAAAAGCGCTTTCATAGGTAGGCCTACGATAACTCTTTTTTCTGAACAAAAAGCGCTACTAAAACCTTTAGCAGCGCCACCTACGAGAGCGCTTTTAAAGCCCAAAAAAGCGCTTTCGTAGGTTATTTCTGACATAGTGTGTTCTCTGACGTTAACCACTACTAACTTAATCCTAATTGTCAATTTACTTACAAACTAGCTTAATTTTTAGCTAATCATATTAACTAACGATGCAAGAAGTTGACACCACGGACATAACTCCGAACACTAGTTAAGAGATTTAAAAAGTAAGTTAAACATTCTTTAATAGATAAAAAATATTTTATTTATTTATTATAAAAGATGTGTATTCAATGCATTGAAAATGAAAATAATTAACTTTTTTAAGAATATTGTGTGTATCTAATGCATTAAACATGAAATATTTTCTTTATTTAGAATTCTTAATCATCGCATGACTATTGAAAAAATAGTTTTATAACAAAATTAAAAAAATAATTGATAAATAGAAATAGTATAAAAAACATGCTAACAAAAAAAAATTAATTTAAAAAATATTGATGAATTTAGATTGATTCTAAATAAATATGACACTAACATAAATGGTATGATTTTATTTTTAATATTTCACGGGCGCTCTTTTTAGAAGTAAAAAATAATAAAGTTGGACAATTTAATTTATAAATAAATTTAATAAATTAAATTATTAAATGGAGGAATTAAAAGTAAATTTTATTCTATATTTTTATATTCTTTTAATTCTAAGTGTATTTAAACTTACCAAATTCTGACCAAAAAAAACTTTTTACTGTATTCTTTTTATTCTAATCATTTAAGTGTATTTTAACTTAACATTTTACAGAAAAACAAAGTGTATTTTAACTTATCAAGAGTTTTTTTTTTTTTTTTTTATTTCTTTTTGACAAAATAAAATTGGTATCTATTTATGTCATAGAATTATATTACTGTATGCTTTTCTTTTTTATATATCACATGTGCCCATTTTAGTATTAAAAAATAATAAAGTTGAATCATTTAGTTTATATAAAGAAATTATTAAATGAAGACATTTCTACTATAATTGATTTTAAATTTTTATATTATTTTTAATTCTAATCATTTAAATTCAATTCTAACTTATCAAAATGCGCATACAACTTTTCACTCAAAAACATTCAACATAATAATTTTTTATTAATTATGTGATTTGTATAACTAAAATATTTTATCTTTCAAACTTATAACCTTAAGATTTATAAAAATAAAAAGCAACAATTACAAAACAAATAAACTTATCTAAATTAAATGTATTATTTACAACTAGTTTATCATTTTCTTATATATATATATATCATCTAAAATTATAAATAATATAACATATTAAAGTAAAATATTGAATTTAATTTGTGATAAATGAAAATGTAACAAAAATATTTTATTAATTTAAATATATTTATGCTATAATATATAGTATGTTATTAATTATTTATATAATTAAATCAACAATCATACAATCTTTTTTGATATAAAATGATTCTACAGTATAAATGAATTAAATGAACTTCAATATACTACTAATAGAATGAGGCATAAAACAAAACAGGTGAAATGTATTAAAATACGTGAAATTATATGAAACGAAAAAAATGAAGTTATTAACAAAAAAAATTGAATAATAACGAGAATAAATTTATTATTTATTCAATTACTTTTGTAAATAATGTCAATACAAAAATAATATCTATCACATAAGAAAAATTAATATTTTTGATTCAAATATTTTTTATATATCAAAATCCGTGCGAATCTATAAGTTATTACATTTTTTTACAATAAAATAAAATAAAAGTAAATATATTTTAAATATTGTTTGAATCCATCACGGATAAAATAAATTTATTTATGTTATTAATATTTATTTATATAATTAAAATAATATTTTTAAATTATATTTTGGTAAAATAATTTCTTTTTAAAATAATAAAAGAAATCGGTAAAATAATTTATTTCTCTTTTCTACATTCCTATTATCTAATAATTTAAGATATAATATTTTTTTAGATAATATATGGAAAATTAAAATATATATTATTGATGTAAAATAATTATGGTAAAATAATTTTGTTTTTCTTTTAAAAATATATATATTTTTCAAAAAATAAAATATTTTGATAAAACAATTTTGTTTTTATTTATTTACACTTTTATTACATTTTTAAAATAAAGTCGTGCATACCATATCCGTGTGAACGCATAATTAACACACTAAAACTCGTACGAACGCACGGATAATCATACCAAAATATGTACGAACGCACGGATAAATATACTAAAATCCGCGCGAACGCACAAATTATTACATTTTTTTTATAATTAAAGAAAATAAATGTAAAAATAATGTATTAATCGAAACACACAAAAATGTTTTTTTTTTTTAATATTTATGTATCTAATATTTTTATTTTGAAATTAGTTTTAATTTAATATACAATTTTTTAAAAAATAATATGAAAATTATTGGTTTAATTTTTTTTAATATGTCTTTCTTTTAAAAACAATAAACTATATTTATAAAATAATTTTATTTTATTTATTTATATTTTTATTATATTTTAAAAATAAAATTATGCATTTCACAATACGCACGAATATTTCACTAATTTTTATTATTATATCATTAAAACATGTAACTCTAATTGATTTTGTTACAAAAAATTTTGTCACAAACTTCCCACAAAAATTCAACAATGCTTTTTATTATTATATTTACTTTTTCCCAATTTTAATTGAAAAGCGTACAAAATCTTTCTCTATCTTTTTGTTTTTTTAACCCGAATCATATCATAAAATCCATAACAATACCAGTTTTTTTCGGAAACATACTAATACTTTAAGTTGGCAACATCTCACTCTTACTTATCTATATGTAAGAATCACAATACATCAGATTTACATCATATAAAATCAGACTTATAATACATAATCAATTTTCGATAATGAGTATATAACAATTCTACATAATCTATATCATTATAATCACAACCATAAAGTCCATGATAATTACTACTTAATATTCACAAAATCCAGTAATAGGATTCAAACTATTATACATCAACTCATATTCATAATACTAACACAGATTATACCATTTCCACCAAAACACTTACAAAAAAAGGGTTCATTATTCATTCACCACTGCTAAATTAATACACGAGTTTTAAACATAACATAATTTTACTACTAAACTCAATCCCCACAAAATATCATCAACCTTCTTTTAACTAACTCCACACATTTCAAACTTTTTACATTCTTTTTCCAACAACCTCAAAATTAAATTCATCGGTTCAAAAAGCTCACTACCAATTGTCGAGATGGAGGATGCCTAATACTGAATCCAAAAGTATCTCTTTTTTTAAGACCTTTTTTCTTTGCAAATTCATACCAACCTTGCCAGGTAAATTTTTCTACACCGTATTTCCTCTTTGCGGTGTGAACCTCACAGTCATACCGATCACAATTATCACAATCCTTCAACTGTATTCTACTTATCAACATCAACTATTAGGTCTAGATCACATATTGAGAAATTTACTGCAAGTTAATATAGCTTTCCATAAACATAAATATCTCTTTTTTATATACATCCTACATTACAAAAGACAAATTTATGTATAGCTAACTGGAAATACATATGTGACTTACAAGAACATTTCTCTCAACGACATTTGAATCTATAACTTCCTTTTTCCATGTACAATATCTTGGACGGTTTGAAAGGTCCTCATCCATGGAGGGATCTTCAGAGCTGTCTTTATCATAATAGAAATCAAATATCATAATTTTAACATCATCTACATTCGGTTCAGATATAATAACTAATTGTTTCAATTAAAATCATATCGCTGAAGTACTAATAACTTTTATCCAACTAAACCTAAACTAAGTTACTAGATAATAAGGTTTCAATTAATTACCTCTCAGAGTCAGATGAGATTGAAATATGAGATGTTGAGTTATTGTACCATACGAACATCTCAATTGCATATAAACTAATTCTCTAACAACAAAAGTTTAACAAACTATAGATGAAAATCAATTTCAGACATCCATATATTTGTTAAATTGTAATTCAGTGTGTCGAAACCATGTGTCGAAAAGATTTGATTTGTTTTAGATTTAAATAGATTTGATTTAAGTCTAGAATAGATTAGATTTGATTTAGTAACAAAAAGATATTTTGGGCTTTGGACTTAGGGTGTAAGCTCAGTTATAAATAGAGGGAGTAACCCTTATTTTTTGTAAGCAAGTCAAGCAAGTCATTCACAGTATTTTACAGTTGCAAAGTGAATAAGAAAGTTTTCACTATTTGTGAGCAGAGAGAAACTCTACAGAAAATATTTGTCTTGTCTTTTTTTCTTTGTTTGTCTCATAATTAAATTGTCATTGTGGTAGAAATTCATCATAGACTTTGGTGAGTTTCCAACATCTGGTATCAAGAACTTTGTTTCGATTGGAGGGAAGTGTCAATCAAGAACGATTGAAGAATTCACGGTGACAAGTTATGGGAATGCAAACTATCCAACAACGCTACCAATTCCGAAAGTTGACAACTATGAGAATTGGTGCAAACATATGAAAGTCTTATTCAGGTGTCAAGGTCTTTGGGACCTTATAAAAGATGGAGCTGGAGCGCTTGGAGAAAACGCTTCAGAAGAAGAAAAGAAGAAATACACAGAATCTGAGAAGCTGAGTTATAAAGAATTATTTATAATTCATCAATGTGTCAGCCCCGACAATTTCTAAAAGGTTAGTGATTCAGAATCTGCAAAAGAAGCTTGGGAGATCCTTGAGAAGTCTTTTGGAGGCGCTGAGAAGGTGAAAGAAGTGAGGTTACAAACTCACAAAAGGACGTATGAACTGCTTCAGATGAAAGACAGTGAAAGCATATCCGATTTCTTCACCAGAGTTACAAAATTAGTAAATCAAATCAAGATATGTGGAGAAGCGTTAACAACAAGAGTTGTTGTTTCGAAGATCTTGAGATCTTTAGCTCCTAAGTTCGACCACATAGTGGTGGCGATAGAAGAGGTGAAATACTTGTCGAAATTGACAAAGGAAGAGCTTCAAGGGACGCTTGAATCTCATGAACAAAGAATGAATGAAAGAGCTGCAGGAAAATCGAAGAGTGATGTGGCCTTGCAGGCACATTCAGCAAAAGAAACCAAAGGCAAAGGAAAATGTTTCGACAGAGGTAGAGGTGGCTATAACAAATCGAATGGTAGAGGAAACCAGATCGAAGGAAACGTGTCGAATCAAAGAAGACTATACCAAGACAACAAAAGAGGTGGTGTTGCAAATAGAGGAAGGGGTGGTGGTCGAAAACCTGATAAGAGTCACATTCAATGTTACAATTGTCAGAAGTATGGACACTATTCGAGTGATTGTCCAGAAAAATGAAAGAATCAAGAAAGTGATGCAAAGCTTGAAAAACATGAAGAAGAAAAGATGATGTTGATGGTCATAACAAGAGATGAAGATAGATTCAAGGACCAATGGTACTTGGATTCAGGATGATCATCGCATATGTTTGGAAGGAAAGACTGGTTTGTCAATATAAAGCCCTCAATGAAAAATATGGTAAAATTTGCAAAAGACAATACCCTAGCAGCTGAAGGTATTGGTGATGTTATGATTATGAGGAAAAATGGAAAAAGGTCAGTAATCTCCAATGTGTTGTACATACCAGGCATGAAGAGTAATTTTCTCAGTATAGGGCAGTTGATCGAAGAGAATTATAAAGTGTCAATCGAAGATAAGATGATGAGAGTCGTTGATGCAAATGGGAGATTAATCTTGAAGGCTCCTATGTCTCAGAATCGAACCTTCAAGATTGAACTAAATGTGATAGAGTACAAGTTCCTTTTGACTGCAGCTAGCAGAGATGAATAGATATGGCATTATAGACTAGGCCATCTCAACTTCATGGACATCAGAGTTTTGAAGAGAAGAAATATGGTTTCAGGATTGCCAGAAATCAACATTCCAAATGAGGTATGTGAGGAATGTGTGCAGGCGAAGCAACACAAGAATAGCTTCAGCAAGGATGCAAGAAGCAGGTCGAAGGCTAGTCTTGAAGTCATATACTCTGATGTATGTGGACCAATCCAGGTGGATTCGATGGGAGGTAACAAATACTTTGTTACATTCATAGATGATTTCAGTCGAAAGCTGTGGACTTATCTGATCAAGAAGAAAAGTGAAGTGATCGAAGTATTTGCCAAGTTTAAGTTTATGGTCGAAAGACAGAGTGGTCGAAAGCTCAAAGTTTTGAGAACTGGTGGTGGTGGAGAATATGTGTCGAAAGACTTTGACAGGCTATGTGAAAAGGAAAGGATTATGCATGAGGTGGTGCCACCCTATACTCCACAACAAAATGGAATTGAAGAAATGAAGAATCGAACCATCATGAATATGGTGAGAAGTATGTTGAAAGGCAAGAATTTACCTAAAGAGTTTTGGGGTGAAGCTGTTTCGACTGCAATATACATTTTGAACAAATGTCCTACAAATAAGCTAGAAGGAATTACTCCAGAAGAATATTGATCTGGTGTGAAGCCTAGCTTGAGTCATCTGAAGGTATTTGGATCTATAGCACATAGACATGTGCCAAATCAGTTGAGAAGAAAACTTGATGACAAGTCAAGTCAAATGATTCTAGTTGGATATCATTCGACAGGAGGCTACAAGTTGTTCGATCCAAAGAATAATAAGATTGTGATCAGCAGGGACGTGATCATAGACGAGTTTAAAGAATGGGATTGGACTGAAAATATCAAGAAAGATTCAGCGGGAATCCTACTTGAAGAGCCAGAAACTCAAGTCGAAAGAGAAGTTCGACAAGAGGAACCAGCAGATATACCAAATACAAGCAGGCCTTAAAGAACAAGACACATGCCTGCAAGATTGCAAGATTGTGTGATTACATTAGAAGATGTAATAGATAATGAAGGTGAGCTGGTACATTATGCTTTCTATACAGATGTCGAACCTGTTAATACAACTGAAGCATTGAAGGATTCGAAGTGGGTGAAAGCAATGAACGAAGAAGTGAAGTCTATCGAAGACAACAACACTTGGTCACTTGTCAAATTGCCTCAAGGCAAGAAGGCAATTGATGTCAAGTGGGTATAAAAAGTGAAAAAGAATCCGAAAAGTGAAATAACTCGACACAAAGCAAGGCTTATGGCGAAAGGATTTCTACAGAAAGAAGGAATAAACTTCGATGAAGTTTTTGCACCTGTTGCTAGGATCGAAACAATTAGGTTGGTTGTTGGTCTAGCAGAAATAAACAATTGGCACATATGTCAGATGAACGTGAAGTGTGCATTTCTAATTGGACCCTTAGATAAAGAAGTCTATGTTAAACAACCAGTTGGGTTTGTGAAACACGACGAAGAAAGAAAGATATACAGGCTGCATAAATCCCTATATGGATTGAAACAAGCTCCAAGAGCTTGTAATAAGAAAATTGATAGTTTCCTAAGGGAGAAGGAATTTGTGAAGTGCGCATCTGAACATGGAGTATATGTAAGAAGAAGCAAGAGTGAATTGCTTATACTATATCTCTATGTAGATGATTTGTTGATAATAGGTAGCTGCAAAAGTGAGATTGAAGACTTCAAAGGTGATCTCAGCAAGGAATTCGAAATGTCTGATTTGGGTGAGATTTCATATTTCCTTGGCATCGAATTCTACAAGAGTAGTAGAGGATTGATGATGCATCAAAGAAGATATGGAGGAGAAATTCTCAAGAGATTTGAGATGGAAAAATGCAACTCAACTTTGACACCTGCAGAACCAAGACTGCAATTGTCGAAAGATGCAGATGAAGATGATATTGATCCAACCCAATACAGAAGACTTATTGGATCATTGAGATACCTTTGTCATACAAGGCCTAACTTAGCATACAATGTAGGTATGGTAAGCAGATTCATGCAGAAGCCAAAGGTATCACATCTAGCAGCAGTGAAGAGGATACTAAGGTATCTCAAAGGAACCTTCGATTATGGAATTTTGTTTCCTACAACTGTAAAGGAAAAAATGCAAGTTAGTGAGATACACTGATTCGAGTTGGTGTAGTGATGCTGAAGATTGAAAGCCAACAGCAGGATATTTTTTTATGCTAGGTGGTGCACCAGTTGCTTGGAATTCAAGAAAGGAACCAGTAGTGGCATTATCATCATGCGAAGCAGAATACATAGTTGCTTCTCTTTGTGCATGTCAAGCAACTTGGATGGTGAATGTTGTACCCCAAAATTTTCCCTCTCATCTCACAAGGGATCACCCTGGAGCCCAGGTTTGCTTCTATCATGTTTCCAAGCCTTGTACTACAAATTTCCCAAGAAAATCACTTATAAGGGCAAGATGGTCATTTACACGCTGAAAAGTCAAACTTTGACTTTTAGACCAAAATCAAGCTTCAAGAATCATATTTCATCAAGACACGTTGAAATATGATGTTTTGTTTCATCAAAATCCAAAAGGTCAAAATTCTAAATACTTAAAAAAATTTCTAAGTGTTTAAGAAAATATGACAATTTTAGAACTTCTGACCAGGTTATCACCATAACGCTCAGCAAGTTCTGGATATTCTCAAGATAGAGTTTGGGAAGAACTTCTGGGAAAGTTTTCACAAAAGCTCAGTCAGAGTTTGCCAAGGTAATTCAAAGAAGATTAAAGAGCGTGCTGCAAGCTTTCTAGAAAGTCTGAAAGCTCCTTCAGAACATGCTGAAGCCAGAAGATAAGAGGATCAGAAGCTGGGATGCTACGCTGAAGCAGAACTTCTGATCCAGAACTAAACTTTGGTGTAGAGATTCACGTTGCATGATTTCTGGTTGTGATAAGTCTCATCATCATTTAATGCTCATTTAATGATCACAACCACCTTCTGAGTCTTTATCCAAAGGATTTCCACCACGTGTACCTCTACTGTCTTGGGATAGCAACTTAGCTACTAAGCCCATGCTTTGCTTTTTGCTTTTCCTTAATTCCTGCTGACAACCACCATGCTTGCTTCAAAGACAAGGCAGCGCTTCAGCACATGAAGGCTATTTTCAAAGCTTTGGTCAGAACTTGACCAAATCCCAAAACCATGCTTATACAACTTGTTGCAGACCTATAACCAGTAGCTGGTTCAGCCTACGCCTGCATCCCATGATTACACCAAACTAGCATACGAAAACTGTGATGAAAAAAAAGCAAAGGAATAGGATGCCAAAACATGTTCAAGTCCCATTTGTTTTCCCCTAAAAAAATCACAACAAATTCATCTATAAATACTTGGCTTCATCACACGTTCAAGGGGTTGGTTTTTGGAAAGAAATAACCATCAAAAGAGAGAAAAGGAAGTTGTGAAACCTTTATAAAAATCTAGATTTCTCATACACAAAAACAAACCTTTATTCTTCCTTTTTAATCAAAGAGCACAACCACTGTTCCGTCACCCTTGCTGACTCAGAACATCCAAAGGCAGCCACTCAAAGCTCCAAGCACGCTCCAGGTAAGTCTTTCTGACTTTACTTGCTTTTCATTCTGAACATCATTAACATGTAAATATCATAGTATTAATGTAGTACATATCATTGTATGAATAGAAATATTATGGATCAGAACTTCTAGAATAATGCTAGGCTCAGACTTAGGATTGTAAATTCTATGATTTGTTGTGATGTGATCATTCTGATTTGCTGAACTAAATAAATTACTGATGTGCTGATTAAGAGTCGAAACATAACACAAAAATTCTGTTTTTTCACTCACTGTTCTAACACATCACAGAACTTCTGAATTCTCATCACATGTCAAATACACTAAACTTCTGATGTTTCTATAAGCTGTTTTTAAACACTCAGAGTTTATGACTTTCACATGCTGACAATGTACTGAACTGCTGACGTTTGCTCACTGTTTTAGTGTAATACAAAACTTCTGACTTTTGGTTCATGGGCTGCATACCACCCAGAACCTCTGTGTTTGTGCCTTAACATTTCTTGCAGTACCTCAGAGTTTACCAGTTCTGAAGTTCTGAACTTCTGATTCTGACGCTTCCTTCTGAGTCACCACGCGGCTAACTCCAGAACTTCTGATCCTTGTTATTTTCGCTTGCAGCATCACTGTTTCTATCCTTCGTTTATTTTCTTTTTCATCATTTTTAATATTAACTCTTTTTTTTATATTAACATAAAAAAACATAAAATATTTTCCTTTTAATTTATTTCTCTAAGACAAATAAAAACATTTTCTAAACAAGTCTATTTCTTTCTTACACTGTACATTTCAATATGGTTGTAATAATAACTTAGGACTTATTTTTACTTGCAATCCCTATTCGTACATATGTATCCCCGTCCCCTAAATATTGTAATAGCATAGAATTTCATTTTCCACAATTTATTGTTTTCCTAATACTGTATAGTAATTAGGCGTGTATGGCAAGAGATAAAATCAACAAGTATATAACCCTAATCAAAGATTAAATGCATGAAAATCAAACACACTATTCACACATGCACCCTTAAGGTTAACTCCACGTGTTGCCTAAAAATGGCCATGTTATGCATGTGGGATGTCTTAGCACAAACAAAAATATAAGATCATAGTCCTTCAATGACACTATCAAAGTTGCCTTTCGAAATGATCTTAGTCCCTAAAGAAAAATGCTAAGTCATCTCACAACATTGCTATCATGGTCATATGATGACCCAACGCTCGTCCCTTCACATCCAACGATGAGGCTTCTTATCAAATCAATGGTAAGATAGCAACATCTAAAGGAGGATGAAAATCACACTTAAGACCTTTCGAGTAGGTAGGTTCGCTCTTATTTGCTCGCTTGCTCACAACAAAACATTTTATACACCAACATTCTCATTTTGAAACATTTTTAAAAGACAAACACTTTTTACGCGTTCTTATAGAGACGAGAACCATCACAAAGAAAACCCTTTTAAAATCACTTTCAAAAACACATCCCACAAAACACCTTTTTGAACTATTTTCAAAACAAAAACTTTGTATACATTCTTATAGAAACGAGAATCATTATAAAGCTACATTTTCAAAATACTTTCAAAACCACACAAGACACATTCAAACAAAAGCAAGTGATCTAGCGAGTAACTAAGAGCCCATGGAAAACCATGGATGAAAAGGGTTTTAATACCTTCCCTTTTCATAATCTACCCCCTGAACTCAAAAACATCTCTAAAGGTCTTTCTTGTGCTTTTTCACCTTTCCTTTTTGGATAAAAGAAAAGCCGGTGGCGACTCTTGCTAAACCGCAACATTTGTGAACACAAACGAAAAACCTCAAGTCAGTTCTCCCACCATATCACAGAACTGGCGACTCTGCTGGGGATTTACTTAAAAGTGGGGTTACCTTAGGGCTAGATCACCTTTACTTGCTTACATTGTTTGATTTGTTTGCTTTATATTTTGGTTCCTTGTTTGGGTTTGTTTTTAAATCCTACACCTGGATTTGGGGGCACCTTTTAGGTAAGTAGCAATAAACTGTGAGGGAACTGTGCGGCGTAGACTGACATGGTTGAAGCAGTAGCTACATTGATGTGGCACTTTGGTTAGTATCGGTAACCCTTGAGTCAGTCAAGGAGAGTACGGGGCCGCCGCGTGGTGTCGTGAAGCATCAACTGACCTTAGAACCTTACTTGACCAACTTGGCCATTAGGAAGTAGTGAGATAGCCGGTTTCGGTGTAAAGCTGAAAATTGGTTCATACTCGATGCTACACTTATTGAGACTTGACCCTTGAGTTTTGTTCGGTTGCGAGTCAATTTATTATTGAACGAAGTTTGTGGGAAAGGTCAGTGATATTGAGATCCCTTAGAACCCGGTTACTATTAACTAGGACAGGTTGAGCCAACTAAACTTCAAGAGGGTACTTACCTACAAACTCCATGCAAGCCTAAACCTAAGGACTTGTCTGCTTTGTGTGAATATGATTATTTGTATATACACTTGCTTACCTCGCATATTTATACATAACATCATAACATCATACCATAGCATTTTCAATAACCATTTCAAGGATCTCGAGGGTCTTTTGATGCAGGTTACGATGAACCAAATGTCTAGCAAGGGGCAGGGGGATTTATTTTCCTTTGACCAAACACCGTCAAAGATCAAGTACAATAAACTTGAGTCAAGGGATATGACCCACTTGACATGGTGAGCTTAATTCTTGTGGAAGGACATCCACTGATACAAAGTTCTCCAAACAAAGCTGTTGATGAAAGTTCAACTTCTAACATTTTTCTTGTATTTACCCCGCGAGATCCTTGAAAACATGCATCCACATATCATGCATCATATCATGACAGGTTTCTCCCATACAGGTCTCCTTATCTTCCTACTGTTTATTTCAGTAAGATGGATATGGAAAAAACAGTGAAAGATCTCCAAGCTCAAAACGCTCAATTCCAACAAATGTTTTTGGCTATGGCTAAAGGGCAAGAGGACCTAAAAGCTCTCCTTCTCAAAGACAAGAAGAAAAAGCCCAAGAAGTCAATAGGCGTCCTTAACTTGGGAAGAAGACCTGGAGGACCAGTCAAGAGAGCTCTAGATCTTTCAACCCCATCCAACATGGAGGATAGTCTTGAAGAAGACCACAATTTGGAGATTGATGAAGTTGAAGCTGATTACTCCGAGGAACAATATCCTCCCGCTGATGACAAATACAAATAGTTGGAGGATCGCCTCAGTGCTATGGAGATTCAATAGATACCTGGCTTGGATTTATGAGACATGGGTTTGGTTTCTGGAGTGGTCATCCCACTAAAATTCAAAATCCCTACCTTTGACATATACGATGGAGTCTTTTGCCCTAAGATGCACTTAAAGTCTTATGTCCACAAGATTCAACCATACACAACTGATCCGAAGCTTTGGATCCATTTCTTCCAAGAGAGCCTAGTAGGGACTCAACTCGAATGGTTCTATCAATTGGAGAGTTCTCGCATCCACACCTGGGAGGATTTAGCTGTTGCTTTCTACAAGCAGTATCAATACAATGTTGATCTTGCACCAACTCGTGTGCAATTGCATAACATGACCATGGGTTCCAACGAAAGCTTCAAAGGGTACGCCCAAAAATGGAGAGATCTGGCAGGTAGGGTGCAACCCCCTTTAATTGACAGGGAGCTGATTGACATCTTCATGGGAACTTTGACAGGGCCCTTCTTCAAACACTTGATTGGAAGCTCCCCAGCCGGGTTCACCGAGCTAATACTGACCGACGAAAGGGTCGAAGCTAGCATCAAAAGTGGAAAGATTCAAGAAGCTACACCTTCTGATGCTCAGAAAAAGCCATACAATGGGAAGAAAGAGTCCAATGATGTGTATGGTCAAAAGAGTCGTCATGACCAACACGTAGGGGCAATCCTGATCTCTAATCCCACGTATGTTCAATAAAGACAGAGCAATAGGCGTAGGGTAAGATATCAAGAAAGACAGTACACTAACATCAACATGCCTTTGTATCAAGTGTTACAACATTTGCTGAAGTTGAAGCTGATCACGCCAAAGCATCCTCCTCAAAATCACGACACCTCCTCTTCTAAGTACAATCCGGGCGTAAGATGCGCCTATCATTCTGACAGTCTCGGACATGACACCGATGATTGTTGGACTTTGAAGAACAAGATTCAAGACTTGATTGATGCCAAGGAGATCGAGTTTGACCCTCCGGAGACTCCAAACATAATCACTGTTCCTATGACAAATCATTGAAAGCTTTTGTTCATTTGAATTTTCAAGTTGTAATCTCTTTTGTTATTCAAACAATTACCTATTAATGTCAAACTTTGTTTCATTAATGCATTGCATATGTTTGTCTTGATTTAATCCACTCATTTTCATTGCATTTAAACTATGCTTTTTACTCACTTTATGACATTCACCTCTTGCTAAAAGTTACAAGCCTTTAGAGGGAGGATGACGAAAATGATGTCATAATCTCATACAGTATGCTTTTGGATAGACCTTGCTGACGATGTACATGCATTCTTTCAAATCCTAAACACTGGAGTTATAAGGAAGATAATCCCTAGTCAACCCCTTCGAGCCAAAGAAGTAGAAGTTTTCTGTTTAAACACAAATTGAAACCTTTAATCAAAACCTGGGGCTGGGTAGTCTCTCAGTTAATTCAAACGGGCGTTAAGCCGCAAACTCCCATCTCGTAATAAAAGGAATGACATTCAAAAACATTCCTCTGAAATCAAAATATGGTGATGGTTCCCTATCACATAGGCAGTCATTATCTCTCAAAAAGAAAAGCCCACTAAGTCAAAACCTACAAAGGAGACTTAAGAAAACTGGGGCATCCCGCTGACTGTAATCTCAAAACAAGAACAGTCAGGAAAAAATTAGGGATAACAAATCAAGTAAAAAGAGGTCACTACAAATCCTCAACAAACATGGAAAATGTTACAAAAAATGACTGCCTTTCGACAAACTCAACCTGTCTGAACCATCACATTCCAGACTCAATTTGAGTTCAAACGCACAATTAACTGAGCTTAGGACTGAAGAACATCATGAAGAACGGGTGGGTACAAATACACTTTGAGCCTTTATCCTTTGTTTCTTAAACCATGAACCAAGCCACATTACAACCCTTCAAAAGTCCTAATTGAAGCACAGGATAGTTCGAAAGCATACTGTTACAAAAGGTATCCTGACTCCTGTAAGGCTTTACTCAAAATCCAAAGTTGAATTACAAACTTCTTTACTTGCTAAAAACGCATTTTTCAAAACTTCAAGACAAACATAAACTTTGCATTACTTGAATATCACTGTTTGCATTTGGCTATTTGTTTGACAGCAGAGAAGTTCACACAATGAATATCCGATG
Source organism: Vicia faba (assembly GCA_948472305.1). Lineage (NCBI taxonomy): Eukaryota > Viridiplantae > Streptophyta > Magnoliopsida > Fabales > Fabaceae > Vicia > Vicia faba. The sequence goes on from OX451736.1 coordinate 1,626,296,497, forward strand.
AACGAAAGCTCTCTCAGTGAACAAAATCACTTCAAGTGGGATGACACTTCCATTAAAAATATCCTATCAAGGGGGGTACATGACATGTCACTATCCAGCACACCCGGGGCAGTCCAGTCAAGATTCCAAGAAATCTCTCAAGAATTGCAGAGTAACCAGGGGCAAGTCTCCATCTCCATCACTTGGGGCATCGAACGTCAATCCCGACAAAGGGTTACGTACAGTCAAACATTTCCAGGCAGTGCCACAAACACTCGCTACTAGGGGCAGTGACAAATCTCCCCAAAATCCTTCTCATAGGATGATTCCCCAGCCAGAGTTTAATCTCTGAAAACCTTTCCCCAACTGAGATAACCTCAAGAATCCTCGAGGACTTTCCCCAACGAAGTCATCACCTCTCTAGCAGACCGACAACATGATATATTTCCCCAACAAACGGCAGAAATCCCCAGCTTGAGGTGGCCTCTCCAACTACTACAAATCAAAGGACCACAACTCCTCTTCCCCAGTAGACTACTCTACAATCCCCAACAAGTTACTGTGAAACCTGGACCCGATCAGATATCAGTTCAACTTCGACTCCCCAGTAGAGCAACGAACAACCGAGACTCCTGAACTTTTTCCCCAAGCATGAATCAACAATCTCCACAGAGTTTTCAACTTTCCCCAACGGAGTTCTCCTCAACAAAATAGGGATCCCCGGTGGAAACTGTGATACGGTGGGAGAACTGACTTGAGGTTTTGCGTTTATGTTTGCAAATGTTTCGGTTTAGCAAGAGTCGCCACCGACTTTTTATTTTATCCTAAGGAAAGGTCAAAAAGCACAGGAAAGACCTTTGAGATATTTTCTTGGGTTCGGGGAGTAGATTATGAAAAGGGAAGGTGCAAGCACCCTTTTCATCCATGGTTATCCATGGGCTCTTAGTTACTTGTTTAGATCACTTGCTTTTGCTTTTCAATTGTTTGAAATGGTGCTTTGTGTGTGGTTTTGAAAGATGTTTTGAAAAGAGGCCATCGTTGTGGCAACCTTTGTAATGATTTTTGAATGTATACAAAGGTGTTTTTGTCTTTTGAAAAAGGTTTCAATGTTTGAAAGTTTGGATTTGGGAATTGTGTTGTGAAGTGTGTTTGAAAATAGTAAGGATGTTTTGCAAGCTTGATCAAGTAACTAGGAGTTATCTACCCTATTTTACTCAAAGATCTTTCCTATATGTTTTTAACCCTTTTGACAGTGTTGTTTCACCATTGCATTTGGTGAACAACCTTGTATTAGGATGTTAAACGGGATAGGCGCGGGTCATCGTATAGACCATGATAGCAATTGTGTTAAGTATCTTTGGAAAATTTTGAGGGACTTGATCATTTTTGTTTAGGCAACCAAGATAGCGTCATCGAGGGACTATGATCTTTTGTTTTGTTTTTGTTTTGCCAAAGTACCCAACATGCATAACATGGCCCATTTTTAAGGCAACAAGTGAATGTAACCCTAGGGGTGCAAGTGTGCATTGTATTTGATTTTCATGCATTTTTGTCTTTGTATTAGGTCAAGCTACTTGTTGATTTTGGATTTTTGCATACAAACCATAATCTCTAATCATGGCATAATTGAAAGCATAAAGTGCGAGAATTAAAATTCTAAGCTATTACAACATGATTATGGGGATGGGGGTACAATCTTTGAATGGTGATTATTTGACAAGAAATATAAACCCTAATTTACTATTACATCCAAATTGAATATTGGCATAAATAATAAATAGACGATATTTAAATAAACAAATTAAATAAATGTACAAAATATATGAATATGCAAAATGTTTATGTTTATTTTCCATGTATGTAAAAATATTTAATGCAAAAAAGGAAAGAAATAAATAAAAGAAATTATTTTTTTTATTAAGGGTAAAACCCTAATTTTCTTTAGGAAAATAAATATATTAATTATTCTATTTATATATAATAAAATAAAATAATGTGTATAAAATGTATTTTTTTTAAAAAGGGTATTATTTAAATATAATAATAATAAAAAAAATGTATATTTTTTTCATGTTTTTTATTCTCAAGTTTTTATTAAATAAAATAAAAGTATGTATATGTAATATTAATTATATTAAACATGTATAAATAATGAAATAAAATATATACAAAAATAAAAATATATTTAGTATAATACATTATTTTAAATATAAATAAAAATATAAAAGTATGATTTTTAATATTTTATTTCTAAGTTTTCATTAAAATAAAATAAAGATATATGTTCATTAAATTATTTTTATGTTTTAGAAAAATAACAATAAAATACAAAATAAATGTGATAATTTATAAAAATAATTTTTGAGTATTTTTTATATTTGGGAATAATAAAATAAAGTCAGAAATGAAAATAAAAATGCAAAAACATAAAATATCAAGAAATTGGGCCAGGGGGTGCAAAATGTAAAAGGGGGTGTCAATAGTGAGCCAGGACCAAGCCCAGCCCACCACTTCATCTTCAACCTCTGTGCTTCACAAAACGCGCGCACCTGTACCAATTATGAACATCCTGCATACGAGCTCTATTGCAAAAACACATAACATCAAAGTTGTAGAGCTTTTTAAGACGAATTCAACCATATACAAAACTAATCCTAACTCTCAAAGACCAGAGAGAATTTCTCCGACCCTAAAATCTGACCTAGTTTTTTCAGTATGTTCATGGATCAAATTCTCTTAGCATGCTTAATATAAATGAAAATTGAGCATATGTACAGCTTCATGGCAATGAATACTACATTTCTTATTCACAAACCTAAGTCTAAATGTTCCTAAATAGAGAGATAGGAAGTTGACAAAAACCTGTTTCAGCTGACTTCGTGTATGGCAATATGGAGCTTTTCAACAAGGCCTGAGATGTCTGGGAGCTTGCTTGAACTTCACTTGACCTTCTCCAATGCTTTGCTTGCTTTGAATATGCTTGAACAAGCCTACAGAACTTAACCTGAACAAACTCAAAATGAAAATGGAAAACCCTGTAAATGGAGTTACAGTTGGTGTTTAAGGTTTGGGATAGCTTGGATGGATGGAATGGAAGGTGTTTGAATAGGTTTGGGCCAAAACGCACGAGCAAATTGTGCTATGGAAGTCAAGTTGCAGATGCTGCCCTATTTTGCCAATGGGAGGTGATTTCTTGCTATGGGATGTTTGAAGGCTCAAGAGATCGTGTTTTTGGCTCAGAGAAGTGTGAGAAAGATGGTTCAAATGTTTGCACAAGTTAGTTTTGGCGGATGTTCGAGTTCTCATGTATTTGGCATATTTCTTGTATATGAAGCAAAAGTGGGAAGTGATGTCCAACAGGCCTGTACAGGCTATCCTTATGCTTGCACACTTTGCCCTTGGCCCCTCCAACTTGTAGATTTGATTTGTTATATGAGACATGGACCAATGCTCAAGAAATCAGTTTTGACATAAAGCATGATTTAAGCAAAAATGGAAATTTTGCTTTTTCTACTTAGGGATTAATCCAAGGTACAATGCTCTAATGACCAAAACAATGCCTTAGACCAATGGCTTTGCATTTAATTATTGAGTGTGAAGTGGTTTAGAGGCCTGTAATCTAGTGCAAAGCATGCTGATTTGAATTTGCAACTTGTATGAACATGAACATGCCATGGATGAAAAGTGAGTTTTTGCCAACTTCAAGCCTTCGATTCTCCTTAACCACAAATGAGTTTGGAGAGTTCTTGGACATTTTGGAAAGCTTGCAACATTCCCTACATTCCATATTTGAAATGAAAATTGATATTCCAAGTGGAACTATATGAAAAATGGCCAAGAATATAGGTCAAAATCCTGCCTAAGCTAGGGCAAATTTTCTCTAAGTTAAAAGTTTTAGGGACCCTTGTTCCAAAAATCATAACTTGAGATCCAAGCTTCTTTTGGGAAAACTTTTTGAATAAAAGTTGTAGACTTTGTGGAGGACTACAACTTTCATGTTGGAAGTTTTGTTTGAATCCAATTTCATCATGGTGAAAATGTTGGGCAAAGTTAGGAAAAATTAAGAAAATTTCATAACTTAGAAAAATTCTAAGTTATGAAAATTTTCAACTTTAAACCCTAATTTGCAAAAATGGGTTTCTTGATGAAAAAGTTTCATGTTTTGACACATCTTGATGAAAAATGACCCTTGGCACTTGATTTTGACCAAAAAGTCAAAGTTTGACTTTTCAGTGTACAGTCAAATTTTGATCAGTTGACTGAAAAATTCATATGTCAATCCAATGCAATTGAGATCTTTTGAACTTGTTGAATAGGTAAATATGATACCATTAAGTCCTTGAGTCCATGCTTGAACCCAATTTTCCATTGGCTAGGTCAGAAATCAGAAATTGCCTTTGCACAGTCAAAACCCTAAAAATGACCATTTTGCCCTTTTGGTGATCTGATCAAATTTCTTGTGGAGTTGTGGTCCAAACTTGATCAAATGATTCATATGAGTTCATAATGTTGATATGAATCAAAATCTATGAGGTTTGACTGTAAATTGGCCACAGTTGACTTTTTCCCCAATATAGTTGATTTCTAGGTTAACTGTCCAATTGATTGGATAAAAATTTGATTCAAGGCTTGAAACTTGGTATGGACAAACTTATAAGTCTAACATGAAGTATGAAAGTCATTTTGGGCATTGTAAGTCAAAAAATCCCTGTGCAAACTCAAACCCTAATTTAGGTCAACAGTGCAAGGAGGTGTCTTGAGTAGTGTAAAACTAAGCTTGATCTTGAGTTCAAAGAGCCTTGTGATGAGAAATGTTGATAAAATGAGAAGGAAAATTTTGGGGTACAACAGAAACATTTTGAGCAAAGTTTGAAGACACACTTACATCTCAATAACATTCATAACATATGCATACAAAATACATATAACATAAATCTCATTTATTTTGAGAACATCATTACACAATGCATACATCATGACATTGCATACAACTAACTCTTTACCTTTTCAGGAAAGATCGATCGACAGATAAAGGTTATCATCCTTTTGGAGTAGCAGTCGTCGAAGATTCCTTCATTATCTTTTGGAGTAGCAGTCGCCAAAGATTCCTTCATTACCTTTTGCAGTAGCAGTCATCAAAGATTCCTTCATTACCTTTTGGAGTAGAAGTCGTCAAAGATTCCTTCATTACCTTTTGGAGTAGCAGTCGTCAAAGATTTCTTCATTACCTTTTGGAGTAGCAGTCGTCAAAGATTCCTTCATTACCTTTTGGAGTAGCAGTCGTCAAAGATTCCTTCATTACCTTTTGGAGTAGCAGTCGTCAAAGATTCCTTCATTACCTTTTGGAGTAGCAGTCGTCAAAGATTCCTTCATTACCTTTTGGAGTAGCAGTCGTCAAAGATTCCTTCATTACCTATTGGAGTAGCAGTCGTTAAAGATTCCTTCATCATCCTGCTGAGGTAGTAATAGTCCAAGATTCCTTCATCATCCTGCTGAGGTAGTAATCATCCAAGATTCCTTCATCATCCTGCTGAGGTAGTAATCGTCCAAGATTCCTTCATCATCCTGCTGAGGTTGTAGTCATCCAAGATTCCTTCATCATCCTGTTTAAGGTTATAGTCATCCAAGATTCCTTTGTTGTCCTGCTGAGGTTGTAGTCATCCAAAGATTCCTTCATCATCCTGTTGAGGTAGTAATCGTCCAAGATTCCTTCATCATCCTGCTGAGGTAGTAATCATCCAAGATTCCTTTATCATCCTGCTGAGGTAGTAATCATCCAAGATTCCTTCATCATCCTGCTGAGATAGTAATCGTCCAAGATTCCTTCATCATCCTGCTGAGGTAGTAATCGTCTAAGATTCCTTCATCATCCTGCTGAGTCCAGATACAATCACCTTCGGATGGCATCTTTAAGCCCATCTCCAACAACTATCCATTACCTCTCCAAATGGCATCTTTAAGCCCATTCCCTACATAACTAACTAACACATCTTCGAGTGCAAATTTTCTGGGTACTATAGTGTTCAATCATCTTCCACCTTTAAGTCATGAATGACAAATTTACCAATCTAATTCTTCAGGTGTAAGAAGATTAAACAGGGGCAGCTGTTGTACCCCAAAATTTTCCCTCTCATCTCACAAGGGATCACCCTGGAGCCCAGGTTTGATTCTATCAAGTTTCTAAGCCTTGTACTACAAATTTCCCAAGAAAATCACTTATAAGGGCAAGATGGTCATTTACACGCTGAAAAGTCAAACTTTGACTTTTAGACCAAAATCAAGCTTCAAGAATCATATTTCATCAAGACACGTTGAAATATGAAGTTTTGTTTCATCAAAATCCAAAAGGTCAAAATTCTAAATACTTAGAATTTTTTCTAAGTGTTTAAGAAAATATGACAATTTCGAAACTTCTAACCAGGTTATCACCATAACGCTCAGCAAGTTCTGGATATTCTCAAGACAGAGTTTGGGCAGAACTTCTGGGCAAGTTTTCACAAAAGCTCAGTCAGAGTTTGCCAAGGTAATTCAAAGAAGATTAAAGAGCGTGTTGCAAGCTTTCTAGAAAGTCTGAAAGCTCCTTCAGAACATGCTAGAGCTAGAAGATAAGATGATCAGAAGATGGGATGCTACACTGAAGCAGAACTTCTGATCCAAAACTAAGCCTTGGTGTAGAGATTCACGTCGCAGGATTTCTGGTTGTGATAAGTCTCATCATCATTTAACGCTCATTTAATGATCACAACCACCTTCTTAGTCTTTATCCAAAGGATTTCCACCACGTGTACCTCTACTGTCTTGGGATAGCAACTTAGTTACTAAGCTTATGCTTTGCTTTTTGCTTTTCCTTAATTCCTGCTGACAACCACCATGCTTGCTTCAAAGACAAGACAGTGCTTCAGCACATGAAGGCTATTTTCAAAGCTTTGGTCAGAACTTGACCAAATCCCAAAACCTTGCTTATACAACTTGCTGCAGACCTATGATCAGCAACTGGTTCAGCCTACGCCTGCATCCCATGATTACACCAAACTAGCATACGAAAACTGTGATGAAAAAAAAGTAAAGGAACAGGATGCCAAAACAGGTTCAAGTCCCATTTGTTTTCCCCCCAAAATCACAACAAATTCATCTATAAATACTTGGCTTCATCACACGTTCAAGGGGCTAGTTTTTGGAAAGAAAGAACCATCAAAAGAGAGAAAAGGAAGTTGTGAAACCTTCATAAAAATCCAGATTTCTCATACACAAAAACAAACCTTTATTCTTCCTTTTGAATTAAAGAGCACAACCACTGTTTTGTCACCCTTGCTGACTCAGAACATCCAAAGGCAGCCACTCAAAGCTCCAAGCACACTCCAGGTAAGTCTTTCTGACTTTACTTGCTTTTAATTCTGAACATCATTAACATGTAAATGTCATAGTATTAGTGTTGTACATATCAATGTATGAATAGAAAAAATATGGATCAGAACTTCTAGAATAATGCTACGCTTAGACTTAGGATTGGAACTTCTATGATTTGTTGTGCTGTGATCATTCTGATTTGCTGAAATGAATAAATTACCGATATGCTGATTAAGAGTTGAAACGTAACACAAAACTTCTATTTTTTCACTCACTGTTCTAACACAGCACATAACTTCTGAATTCTCATCACATGTCAAATACACTGAACTTCTGATGTTTCCATCAGCTGTTTTCAAACACTCAGAGTTTATGACTTTCACATGCTGACAATGTACTGAACTGTTGATGTTTGCTCACTGTTTTAGTGTAATACAAAACTTATGACTTTTGGTTCACTGGTTGCATGCCACCCAGAACCTCTGTGTTTGTCCCCTAACATTTCTTGCAGGACCTCAGAGTTTACCAGTTCAGAAGTTCTGAACTTCTGATTCTGACGCTTCCTTCTGAGTCACCATGCGGCTAACTCCAGAACTTCTGATCCTTGTTATTTTCGCTTGCAGCAGCACTGTTTCTATCCTTCGTTTATTTTCTTTTTCATCATTTTTAATATTAACTCTTTTTTTTATATTAACATAAAAAAACATAAAATATTTTCCTTTTAATTTATTTCCCTAAGACAAAAAAAAAACATTTTCTAAACAAGTCTATTTCTTTCTTACATTTTCATTTCAATATGGTTGTAATAATAACTTAGGACTTATTTTTACTTGCAATCCCCATTCGTACATATGTATCCCCGTCCCCTAAATATTGTAATAGCGTAGAATTTCATTTTCCGCAATTTATTGTTTTCCTTATACTGTATAGTAATTAGGCGTGTATGGCAAGAGATAAAATTAACAAGTATATAACCCTAATCAAAGATTAAATGCATGAAAATTAAACACACTATTCACACATGCACCCTTAAGGTTAACTCCACTTGTTTCCTAAAAATGGCCATGTTATGCATGTGGGATGTCTTAGCACAAACAAAAATATAAGATCATAGTCCCTCGATGACGCTATCAAAGTTGCCTTTCGAAATGGTCTTAGTATCTAAAGAAAAATGCTAAGTCATCTCACAACATTGCTATCATGGTCATACGATGACCCAATGCCCGTCCCTTCACATCCAACAATGGGACTTCTTATCAAATCAATGATAAGATAGCAACATCTAAAGGAGGAGGAAAAGCACACTTAAGACCTTTCGAGTAGGTAGGTTCGCTCTTAGTTGCTCACTTGCTTACAACAGAACATTTTATACACCAAATGTTGCACCCCAAAATTTTCCCTCCCATATTTCTCAAAATATTGCAAGAAAAATCTCCAAGTGGCTCAAGATTGCTCAAGAGTTGGACAATCAAGCTACCTCCTAAGGCAGACAACCTCAAATTAGGGTTTGGTGTTGTATCAAGATCCTTGAATCCAAATGAACTCAAGTGCTCCCCAATGTCCTAATATGTTCTCAAGGTCTTCCATGTCAAGTTTCAAGCCTTGCAGAGGAAGTTTGGTCAGTCAATTGCTCAAAGGGTCCAAAAATCAATTGTGTTAGGGCAAAAGTCAACTGTGACTTATAAACAGTCAAACTTCAAGATTTTTTTGTCAACATTCTCATTTTTAAGGATATTTCATCATTTGATCAATGGTTGATCATGATTCATCAATGATTTCTCAAAATTCATCAAGACTCAAAAGTTGCTAAATTAGGGTTTTGCATGAAAAGTCAACTCAACTTTGACCAAGCATAACTTCTCATACTTTATGAGAAATAACCCATCCAAAGCTCATTTTGAAGAGTATGAAATTTCCTACAATCCATATTCATACCCAAAGATCAGAAAATGCACTCACAAGAATTTACAAATTTGGACATTATAGGTCATTTTTGAAAGTCAACAAAAACACATTTTTTGCCAAAGCTTATAACTTGAGAACGGAATATCAAAATGAGATGAGACCAAAAGGGTTGGTTAGAGGATATCTCAAGATTTCTAGAAAGTTAAATAACACTTCCAAAAGTTAAAAATTGAAGAAGTTATGCATTGTTGAAGTTGGGTATTTTTGCAAAATTGCCAAAAGTCACCTATCCCCAAAACTCCAAATTTTGTCAAAGGGGCCCATTCTTTTCCACTTGATTTGATCTTGCCACATTGCACACGTGTCCTAGCTTCAGCCTTGTGTCCATTTATCAATTTTATTATTTTATTTGATTTTTTATTGAATTATTTCATTTTAAATCAATTTAAATCAAATAAAATCACAAAACTTGATTACATGGGATTTTTTTCTATTTTCAGGACTTAATCATCATCATCAAGTGGATCAAATTCGTATCAAGAATTCCATGTGCAAAAAGATTGGATTTTAGACAAAATAGGCAAGCTTTCAATGGAGGATCAAATCCAATCTCAAGGCATTGATTTGGAAGGATTCAGCACACATTTGTTGACCTAATGCATTACATATTACTTATACAAGCCAAAGCACACGAGATCAGGACCTGGAGGCTGCAAAATCATCAAGAACCAAACTTGAAAAATTGACAAAAAAGTGTGAAACTGAAATCATTCTTAGAGGCAAATTCAGGAGCAAAACTCAATACTAATCACTTGCTGGACAATCACTGAAGCAAAACCAACCCAAAGCCAGTCTCCATACACGCGCAAAAGCTCTGTAAGTGTCTCGAAAAAATGCTTTTCGTTTGAATTCGTAGATCCTTATTCTTGCACTTTTCTTACAAACTCTTTGCATATTCATGATTATCATCAAATTTATAAGCATTCTGCATTAGCCAATTGTGTTTTGCTGGCCTAGATGAAGAACCCTATATCTAGGGTTCTTCGTTCGTGTTTTGGGGTTTTGCTTTTTTCAGGGAAATCAAGACTAAAAAAGGATATAGGTTTGTTCATGAGGCCTAAACGAATTCAACCATGTGCTTGGAATCAATTTCCATGGACTAGAATGGATTTTAGGATGCACACACGAATTTAGCTGCAGATATAAATCCGCAGGTAAATTTACAGGGTTGAAGGAAGAAGATGATGGTGTGTCTCCCCCTGGTTGGACGGTTCAAACTCGGCGCATTTTTTTTAATATTTTCTGGCATCTGATTTGTTTTCTCATATTATTATTATTGTCCAATATAATAACAACTAAAGCACAATGGTTGAGTGGCAAAGGCGTGTCTCCAATGATCAACAAGACATGGGTTCGAATCCTAGGTCCCCCATGCATTTTTCTATTTTTTCTACAGGTTATCCAGTGTAAATCCAAACGCATGGTCCATCATACTCCCTCCCTTCATCACTTGCCAAATGGCCCCAGGCCAGATCTGGTGATCCAGAATGAAGGCCTATGGTGGGATCAAGTCAAAGCGCCACATGGAATCCAGTAAGGTCAGCAAAGGCCAGCGCCTATTAGGCCTCTGAATTGCCATTCCAACCTCCAAATTGGGCCCAAACCCCCCCTGAGTCTTTCTATATCTTTTTTATTATTATTATTATTATTTAATTGCTTGTTTAATTATTTTTATTATTAATCAACCAACCAAACTTTTTTCTTAATAAAATCAAAAACAAAAAAAAATGTTTTTTCCTTATTAAATTTAATTTCAGTATTTTATTTTTATTGACAATTGTGATCGGTGGATTTAGAACTGACTGTTTAAAGATGGTTCGCGAAATGTCGCGGAAGCAAGAGTCGCCACCGTCTTTTATTTTCTCCAACATGGACAGGACAAAAGCACAGCAAAATTCCTTATGAGAATGTTTCTCGGTTCGGGAGGTAGATTTATAGAGAGGGAAGGTGTTAGCACCCTTTCTATCCATGGTTATCCATGGGCTCTTAGATACTTGCTCTTATGTTTTCAAAATGTTTGCTTTTCAATTGTGAGTGGGTTTGAAAAAGTTTCATTGAAATATTTCTGAATAACTCTTATATCTGTCCTCAAGAGTGTTTGAAAAATTGTTTTGAAAGCTTTTTTGAAAGTGTCGGTGTGAAAAGGTTTTTGTTTTGTTTTTTAGAGAGCAAGTATCCATGAGTCATCTACCTACCCTAAGGAATTAGGCTGTGTAGAAGTCCTTAAGGTAGTGCTATCCCACCATTGAGAGGTAGGTAGCGCCACCGTTGGAGGTGTTCGGGTCAATTCGATTGTAGGGACAGTGTGGTCACCGAAGCAACAGTAGGACACCTTAGAAGCTACCCTTATGTCCTTGATCCTTTTTTAATCCGAGGCAACCGTTTCGAGGCAACTATTTCGAGGCAACTGTTTCGAAGCAACTGTTTCGAGGCGACTGTTTCGAGGCAACTGGATCAGGGACATAAGGACCGCTAAAACGTCCTATATTTGACGACCACGTTTCGAAGGCAACGAATGAGGCGTACCCTAGAAGTGGTGTGTGTATTTGTGTGTTGTTTTCATGTTAAGTTTTATCTTTGATCACGGTATGGTGAGCTACGCTTGTTTTTAATTGACATACATTCTTTCATGCAATTTAGAATTTAGGAGTGCGGAAAATTAAAAGGCGAAAAGATAAAAGCTACGCTATTACAAGGCGCGGGTCTATACATCGCCAAAATACAAAGACCCGTTTTTGATAAAGATGCGGAAAGTAAAAAATGCGGTAAACCTAATTACTATTACATCCGGAAAGCAGTTACATAATATTCAAAAGAAAATAATGCGCGAAAAGAATAAATTGAACGTCCGAGGGTTTTGACCCTTTGCTTGAAATTAAATTAAATTAAAGCCTAATTAATTATTTAATTAAAGAAAAGAAAGTGTCTTTTATATTTTTGGTATTTATGAAAATAAAGAAAAAAAGAATTAAAGAAAACCCTAGTTCTAAATTATTTTAAATTATTGAGAAAATATTAAAGTTAACCTAATTTACTAGTTAATTAATTTACATGTTTATTTACAAAAATAAATAGCAATTAATAATAATAATAAATAATGAGGAAAATAATTAATTAAGAAAAGGATGAAAATGTCAAAAAAACCTAATTCTAGATATTTTTTATTTATTAAGAAAATATTGAATTAAAACCTAATTTAAACTAGATTAATTGCTAGTTATTTATTTACAAAAAATAGGTTAGTGGTGAAATTAATAATAATTAAATATAAAACATTTTTGACTTTCTGATTTTTTATTATGAAAATTAATTAATGGTGAATTAATAAAAACAATTAAAAAAACAATTGAAAAGAATTATAAAAGAAAAGAAAATAAAATTAAAAAGGATGCAAACCAAGGGGGGTTTCAGGCCCAAAGGGGAGGTAAGATTGAAGAATTCTGGCCCATTAGCATAAGGCCTCATTGACTTTTAGGGATCACGTGCGTGTTGGCTGACTGAGGTACACCATGGAATTCATTCAGTGGCCCTTGGATTGATCATCATGAGCGCGTGGCAGCCTTAAGCGTGAGGATGCATGGTGGGATATTGGATGAGTGATGTACCTGAAAGCATTGGAAAAAATATGAAGAGTATATGGGGGGACCTGAGAATCGAACCCAGGTCCCAACGCTTGTAGGACACGTTGCCAGCCAGCTGAGCTATGATGCACATTTGTATATATAATGGATAGTAAATATAATATACAAAAAAAAGTCAGTTATGCTAAAACGTTTAAAAAACGCGCTAACATTTGAATGCCCCAATAGCATGATGTCACGCCTGTCTTCGTCTTCGTTTGTACCTGCAACATGAACAAGATAGCGGGGGTTTTAAACCCCCACTAAGTGGAATAGCGAAAAATAGCGAATAGAAGAGGAATCAACATAAATTGAGCGCGAGAGGTTGGTTGAATTCGTATGGCCTTGACGAATTCAACCATGGTCATGGCTTAGTCCAATTTTTCCTGATACCTAAAGCCCTAATTTGAAGCTTCTGAAAACCTAATTTTCGTCCATGGTGGATTCTGATCCAGGCAACATTAGTTCAATTAAACTGTACCAATCGCTTCAGGAGGTACCTATTAGTATGAATCAAACGAGAAAACAGATTAAAAGCACATGAATCATGCTATGCGAATTTGAAAAACAAGACAAACCGTATGGCCTATGTTCTTGGATTCTTCACGTGTTAGGGTTGATTCTTGATGCCAATAGACTCCTGGAAGGTTCAACAATGTGTTAGAATACTTCTTAGGCTTTGAATTGTACTACAACTATGAAATCAGTTTCACAATTTTCTTGGAATTTTTGCAACTTGGTTATGGATTCTCAGCAGCTTTTTCATGTCCTCTGCACTAGGGTTCACTTGTGCCTTTGTATGTGAATGATTCTAGGTCAAAACCTTGGCCCAAAAGTCCATGAATTGATGTTTCATATCTTTGATTTTCATCATATATTTTTCAATCTTTTTTCATTGAAATATTTGCCAATTATGGATGATTTTCCTTTTTTGAATGAGAAATGATTTTGCCAGCTTGCCCTGATATGATTTGCTTCACAAAAGATCCAAGAATCATATCTTTTTAATTTTCATATAATTAAAATCAATTAAATGAATTAATATAAATATAAATTCAATTAATTAATTAAAAATAAGAAAATAAATTATTTTGAGCCCAATGGGTCGTGCATAGGCTTTGGGTAATGATTCAAGAAAGAATTTGAGGCCCATTAGCAAATTTGAAGTGTTTTAGGCAAAGTTGACTTTTGAAAGTTCCCAAAAATTTCCCAACTTCTCCAATGCATATCTTGCTCAATTTTGAAGCTATGAACATGTTCTTGGACATTTTGGAAAGGTCTTGAAGTCCTCTAACCAATGCCTTTGGTCCCATGTCATTTTGATTTAACAATCTCAAGTTATGGTCTTTGACTTAAAGTGCCTTTTTGTTGACTTTTGAAAATGACCTATAATGTTGAAATTGATAACTTTTTGTGAGAGCATTTCTTGGACTTGGAGTGTGAAGGTGAGTTGTAGGAAATGTCATCCCCTTCAAAATGAGCTTTGGATGGGATTTTTCTGATGAACCATGAAAAATTTATGCCTTGGTCAATTTGCAGTTGACTTTTCAACTGTCCAAAAATAGAAACTTTTGCATCTTGAGACTTTTTGAGCCATGATTGTGGAATCATGATCAAGAATTGATCAAATGATGATTGTGGCTTCAAAATAAGATGTTGACCAAAAATTTTGACTTTTGACTGTCAAATGACTATTTTGCCCCTGCAGTTGACTGTGGAGCATTTAGGGCTTTTGACTGTGCAATTTGATGCTGTGAGTCTTGAAACTTGACATATGAATGCTTGACAATGTATATGGGCATATGGGACTTGATTGGACCCTTGAAAACCTCATTTTCTTTGCAAGAACCAAAACCCTAATTTTGACTGTGTTAGGAGGCAATTGGATTGTGCAGCTCTTGAGAGATTTTGAAGCTTGATCTTGCCAAATCTTGAAGGATATGGGAGGGCAAATTTTGGGGTACAACAGTTGCCCCTGTTCAATCTTCTTAGATCGGAGGATGTAGATTGGCTGGCGTGCCTTTCGTAATCCGAAGGTGGAAGATGATTGAACACTAGAGTGCCCAGAAATTTGCACTCACATAGTAGAATATCAGTAGTGTGATGGCGGGAATGGGCTTACAGATGCCATTTGGAGGAATGATGGATAGGAGGATGGGCTTATAGATGCCATCTGGAGATGTGACAGAACCTTGTCGGGAATGGGCTTATAGATGCCATTTGGAACTGTAATGGTATGTGGATGGGCTTATAGATGCCATCGGGAGATTGTCGATCGCGTAAGAGATTCCTTAGCGAGAACTTGCGTACCTGAGAAAGAAAATAATTACCTGGCCCGTTACAGGGGTTGATCTTCAAACTCTTCATGTAGATGTGCCCTGGCTGGATACAGGTATCGAATCCGGAAAATAGTCGTCAACAGATACACCCTGGCAGGATACAGGAATCGGATCTTCAAACTCTTCAGACGTGCCCTGGCAGGATACAGGAATCGAGTCTGGAATTAGTCGTCAACAGATACACCCTGGAAAGATACAGGAATCGGATCTTCAAACTCTTCAGACGTGCCCTGGCAAGATACAGGAATCGAGTCTGGAATTAGTCGTCAACAGATACACCCTGGCAAGATACAGGAATCAGATCTTCAAACTCTTCAGACGTGCCCTGGCAGGATACAGTAATCGAGTCTGGAATATAGTCGTCAACAGATACACCCTGGCAAGATACAGGAATCGGATCTTCAAACTCTTCAGACGTGCCCTGGCAGGATACAAGAATCGAGTCTGGAATTAGTCGTCAACAGATACACCCTGGCAAGATACAGGAATCGGATCTTCAAACTCTTCAGACGTGCCCTGGCAGGATACAGGAATCGAGTCTGGAATTAGTCGTCAACAGATACACCCTGGCAAGATACAGGAATCGGATCTTCAAACTCTTCAGACGTGCCCTGGCAGGATACAGGAATCGAGTCTGGAATTAGTCGTCAACAGATACACCCTGGCAAGATACAGGAATCGGATCTTCAAACTCTTCAGACGTGCCCTGGCAAGATACAGGAATCGAGTCTGGAATAATCGCTCACAGATGTGCCCTGGCTAGCTACAGGTATCGAATCTGGAATTGCGATAGTTGATAGTAATCATCTTTGTATTGATCTTGGTCCTGAAAGGACAAAACGTTAGTTGTGTGCAATGTCATGATGTATGATATGCATGATGTCATGATGTTCTCAAAAATAAATGAGATTGTATGTTCGTGATGTGTATGTGCATGCTATAATGTATGAAGATGTGATGTTTATGAATGTATTTAGGAAAATAAATCCTTGACGGATGTCGGGAAGTCAAATCCTGGGCTGATATTGAAGAGTAGAGCTTTTTGTTTCCGCTGGGGGTGATGGTTGCAAGAATACCGGTAGGAGAAAATGACTCTGTTGGGGAATAAACTTGGCGAATAGATACTCTGTAGGGAGTGAACTCTGTGGGGAAAGAGAGGTACTTTGCTGAGGTTGATGATAACTCCGCTGGGGATACCATTGTTGAGCTTTGTTGGAAGATTTGATGAACTCCGCTGGGGATAGGAAGACTTCGTCGGGGACGATCTTTCCGTGGCAATTGGCTGAGGATAACCCAGTTATAAGCTCTGGTGAGGAATAACCTTTGAATAAAGTCCGGGGAGACGCGTTCGTGCTCTACAGGGGTAAGCTTCCAGAATCTACTGGGGAGATGGTTCAACTCTCCTGGGGAGACTTTTGAGATTGAACTGGGGAAGTGGCTCTACTTGATGTTCGGTATTCCACCGGGGAACACTCTTATATTAAGACTGCCGGGGATGCTTGTTAGGAATGTTTGTATACTCCGCTGGGGAATATTGAGATCTTCTGGGGATACCCAACTTCCTTAAGGCTGACAGTAGACTAACTCTGTTTGGGGAGAGTGTTGCTGACTTGCTGAAGATGTTGTGTCTGTTTAGGGTTGATGGGAGACCAACTGCTTGGGGGAATATTGTTGAATCTTGTCTTACTCGGCGGGGAGTGAAGGTATCTGGGTTACATTCTTCATCCGAACTTACCTTGGTACCTTGGGGGACAGAGCAATTAGATTGCTTAGACAACTCATTATTGCCCCTGTTTCTGATGTTACCTGTAATTAATCCTTTCTTTCGTATGCAAATATTTATGAGTTAGCAATTAGTGTCAAATGCATATATCACAATTGAACATTGGACGTTCTTTGTAAAACAAAACGGAAAAAGGAAAAACAATTGGCAATTGGTCTGAAAAGTGAATTTGTATTGATTTTTGAATTTGCCTGAAAATAGGCGTTTATGTACAAGAGGCTGACGTCCTAGTAAGAGAACGCCGCCGAACAACAGAGTTTATACAATTTTGTGAAAAAGGAAAACAAAACAGCTATGTGAAAAGATAATCCCACTGGGTTCCAACTCTGCTATCGCCTTTATATCTTCGAGCGTCTCATCACTTGGCTGCTCAGTTGAAGATGAAGCTGATTGATCGATGCCGTCTGAACTTGATGTTGATACCGGATTCTGGATGCAAGGTGATCCAATGAGACATAGTATTATGCTTATCCCTAACTTTTTCCTGGACCGCCCTTTCGGGTTTTCGGTCCACCGGGATACCCATTTTTGCCCAAGCCGCCTTTTCAGGTTTTCGACTTGCCGGGTGTACAGATTTTTTCATTTCATCCCTCATTTTGCCCGAACCCTTTTGGTTCGCCGGGAAGCCCTAATTTTTGCCTAGGTATGTCAACCTAGCGGGTCTTTTATCATGCGTAGTATCTTTTTACTATGTCTGCATTGGCGGGGTGAGGAAGGTCGTCACCATCCATGGTGGTTAGAATCATGGCTCCTCCTGAGAAGACATGTTTAACCAAAAATGGCCCTTCGTATGTGGGGGTCCATTTGCCCCTGGGATCACTTTGAGGAAGAATGATGCGCTTAATTACCAGGTCCCCAACTTGATACTCTTGTGGTCTGACTTTCTTGTTAAATACCCTGATCATCTGCTCTGGATACGTTTGACCATGACAAATAGCAGTGAGTCTCTTTTTGTCAATTAGATTTAATTGATCAAGTCGAGTCTGGATCCAGTCATCTTCGCTCAAGCCTGCATCCTTCATTATCCGGAGAGAGGGTATCTGGACTTCAATCGGCAAGACTGCCTCCATGCCATAGACCAAGGAAAAAGGAGTTTCCCCGGTTGACGTTCTTGCTGAGGTACGGTACCCATGAAGAGCAAACAGTAACATCTCGTGCCAATCTTTATAGGTCACTGTCATCTTCTGCACAATCTTTTTGATATTCTTATTAGCTGCTTCTACAGCCCCATTCATCTTCGGCCGGTAGGGAGAAGAGTTGTGGTGCTGTATCTTGAATTGCTCGCAGAGCTCAGTGATCATCTTGTTATTGAGATTGGTTCCATTGTCCGAAATTATCCTTTCCGGGACGCTGTATCGACAAATCAGATTGTGCCGAATGAACCGTGCCACAACGTTCTTGGTTACGGTCGCGTAGGAAGCTGCTTCAACCCACTTCGTAAAGTAATCAATTGCTACCAGGATGAAGCGATGCCCGTTGGATGCCGTAGGTTTAATCTCTCCGATCATATCAATGCCCCATATTGCAAAAGGCCAAGGTGCAGTCAAGACATTCAGAGGGACTGGAGGAACGTGCACCTTATCAGCATATATTTGGCACTCGTGACATGTCCGAGAATGTTGGTAACAGTCGACTTCCATTGTGGACCAGAAATATCCTGCCCGAAGGATCTTCTTTGCCATGGTGTGTCCACTGGAATGCGTTCCGAAGGTACCTTCGTGTAGCTATGCCATAATCTTTTCTGCTTCAGTCTTATCCACACAACGCAGCAAGGTTGAATCATGGTTTCGCTTGTACAGGATGTCGTTGCTGAGGAAGAACTTTGCAGCGAACCTTCTCATAAACTTCTTGTCATTGATGGATGCACCCTCGGGGTATTCTTGAGCTTCCATATACCTCTTCACCTCATGATACCAGGGTTTTTCAGTTACCTCTTCAGCCTCAAGATCACAACAATATGTAGGTTCGTCCAGTTTCCAGATAATGATCCGGGGGGCCTAATTGTCCCACTTGACTTTGAACATGGAAGACATCGTAGCTAACGCGTCCGCCAACTGATTCTCCTCTCTTGGGAAGTGTTCAAAAGTTATCTCTGTGAAATGGGGGATCAATGTCAACACACACTCTTTGTAAGGAATAAGGTTTAGGTGTTTCGTATCCCACTCGCCTTTGATCTGATTGATCACGAGAGCGGAATCTCCGAAGACACTCAGAAACTTGATCCTTAAGTCAATCGCAGCTTGAAGACCCATGATGCATGCCTCATACTCTGCCATGTTGTTGGTGCAGTTGAAACATAGCCGGGCAGTGAGTGGAGTATGAGTGCCTTTTGGGGATATGATCACAGCGTCGATACCGTTACCCAAAGCGTTGGAGGCTCCATCAAAGTGCATAGACCATCGGGATCCTTCCTCAGGTCCTTCATCCGGTCC
Organism: Vicia faba; assembly: GCA_948472305.1. Classification (NCBI taxonomy): domain Eukaryota; kingdom Viridiplantae; phylum Streptophyta; class Magnoliopsida; order Fabales; family Fabaceae; genus Vicia; species Vicia faba. Next base: position 1,626,315,962 of record OX451736.1, read on the forward strand.
AGGTACTTCACAATCAGTCACTACCATGATGTTCTCGTCAGGAAACTCAAAGTTCATTGACTGGTAATCGTCCACTGCCTGATGTGCCAAGTGGTCTGCCAATACACTTCCTTTGATAGCTTTCTGAGTCGTGTACTGGATGTCATATTCCGTCAAGATCATTTGCCATCTTGTGATTCTTCCAGACAGAGCAGGCTTTTCGAATATGTACTTTATTGGATCCATTTTTGAAATCAACAGAGTAGTGTGAGTCAGCATATACTGTCTCAGCCGGCGAGCAGCCCATACCAAAGCACAACAAGTTTTCTCGAGCAGTGAGTATCGGGTCTCACAGTCGGTAAACTTTTTGCTAAGGTAATAAATAGCGTGCTCTTTTCGGCCAGACTCGTCATGCTGCCCCAGCACACACCCCATTGAGCTGTCAAGTACTGGCAGGTATAGTATTAGAGGTCTCCCTTCAACCGGTGGCATAAGAATGGGTGGTTCTTGGAGATACTCTTTGATTCTGTCAAAAGCGGTCTGACATTCATCATTCTAACGTACTACTTGATCTTTCTTCAGCAGCTTGAAGATTGGTTCACAGGTAGCAGTTAGGTGCGAGATGAATCGGACAATGTAATTCAGACGTCCTAGAAAGCCTCTGACTTCTTTCTCTGTCTTGGGAACTGGCATCTCTTGTATGGCTTTAACCTTGGCAGGGTCCACTTGAATACCTTTGTCGCTCACGACGAAGCCTAGCAACTTTCCAGATCTTACCCCAAATGTGCACTTGTTTGGGTTCAACCTCAGCTTGTACAACTTCAACCGGTCAAACAGCTTCTGTAGATGGTCAAGGTGTTCCTCCTCAGTTTGAGACCTTGCAATCATATCATCGACGTACACTTCAATTTCATGATGGATCATGTCATGAAATAAAGCAACCATGGCACGTTGGTAGGTTGCCCCAGCATTTTTCAACCCAAAAGGCATGACCTTGTAGCAGAAGGTGCCCCACTGAGTAACAAAGGTAGTCTTCTCCATGTCTTCAGGAGCCATTTTGATCTGATTATAACCTGATAAGCCGTCCATGAAGGAGAACACCTTGTGCTGAGCAGTATTGTCAACCAGAACGTCGATGTGAGGCAGAGGGAAATCATCCTTGGGGCTTGCCCTGTTCAGATCCCTGTAGTCAACACACATTCTGACCTTACCATCTTTCTTCGGCACTGGAACCACGTTGGCAACCCACTGAGGGTAAGAAGTCATTGCTAGAAACCCGGCATCAAATTGCTTCATAACCTCAGCTTTGATTTTCTCGGACATCTCTGGACGCATACGGCGGACCTTCTGCTTAACCGGAGGGCAGTCTTCCTTGGTAGGCAAGTGATGGACCACAATGTCGGTATCCAGCCCAGGCATGTCTTCGTAGGACCAGGCAAAAATTTCCATATAGTCATGCAACATCTGAATCAACCGTTGTTTGACGCTGAGCTCCAGATTGGCACCAATCTTAACTTCCTTTCTATCTGTCTCAGTACCCAGATTTACCGTTTCCACTGGCTCTTCATGTGGCTGAATGGCCCTCTCTTCCTGGAGTAATAGTCTTGCAAGCTCACCAGGCACTTCGCAATCATCTTCACCTTCGTCTTCGGCTAAGTTGATCGGATTTTCGAAGTCATAACTGGCAGTAGCAGAGTCGTTACCAGTGAGATCCAGAGTGGATTGAAACCTGTATAAGTGAGTGTGTGTAAATATAGTTGTTTTGCAATATATAAAGAAAGAAAGAAAGGAAGGGAGCACAAGATTTGAAATGCGAAAAACGTCCAATGTTTTTATTCATGATATATGGAAATGACAAGTAATAAGCCTTCACAAATGAAGCCAACGGTGCCCCGGGTAAGACACCGGGCCATAAAGTTTCAATTTATTGTTCATTACAAATAAAAGCACAAAGGAATTCATTACTGCGTAACAAAAGTAACAGGTATGTAGTCTTTTGTAGTCCAATTGTTCAGTCCACCGTCGGTCGTCGGGTAAATCTAGCTGTCAAACTCTGATTCCTCCGCATCACCTTCAATAGCATTCACTCCCGGGTTGGTGATGAACACGGGAGGTCTTCCGATCCTTGCTTTGCGTACAACCCTTTGAGCCTCTGCAATGAAACCCAACCCAAACTTGTCAGTCTTAGGGGTAAAATCAGGGAGCCTGCCCCAGTTTGCACATTCACCTTTTTCAATTACAGCCCGGGCATCCTTCAAGGAAGCCATCTTCAGAGGAAAGTCTTCTTCAATCACTGTTTCCGCTGACGCCAATGTTGGAGGTACCTCTTCAAAATGTTGAAAGGGGGTTTCAATAAACTCCCCGTCCATCTCTATATACCGGAACGAGTTCAGATGACTAACCATGTATTCTTCCTCCCCCTGCACTGTAACAATCTTCCCTCTGACAGGGTATTTGAGCTTTTGGTGTATAGTGGAGGTCACAGCCCCAGCCTTGTGAATCCAAGGTCGACCCAGCAAACAGGAATAAGATGGACGAATGTCCATCACATAGAACGTTGAATCAAAGACTTGGGAACCAACCCGGATCAGAATATCCACTTCACCATCTACCATCCTCTTCGACCCGTTAAAGGCTCGGACCATGATGTTACTAGGCTTCAACTCTAGACCCTCACAATCCAACCTGTCTAAGGCCTTCTTGGGCAATACATTCAGCGAAGAACCAGTGTCTACCAGCACGTGTGCAAGAGTAGTGCCCCTGCATTCTATGGAGACATGCAGGGCATCATTGTGGTTCTTTCCCTTAGCGGTCAGATCAGCATCAGAAAAACCCAGCCCATTGTCAGCGGTCAAATTGGCCACACAATCAGTAAATTGATCAGCCGACGTCTCTTGTGGCACATGGGCCGTCTTCAGAAATGAAATCAGGGCCTTGGCATGGGCCTCTGAACATAGCAGCAATGATAGCATAGAGATCTTGGAGGGGGTATGCCCCGGCTGTTCAACGACATTGAAATCGCTCTTCTTGATGATCTTAAGGATTTCCTCCATCTCTTGCTGGGAGGCTTCAACATTAACAGTCTTCGGTGCCTCCATCTAGGCAGGCACATCAGCAATCCCTTTACCCCGAGTGTCAGATGACTCGGCAGCAGGGGTAGAAACTTGATCAGTAGGGGAAACAAGTGCATTTGTAGGCGTGATGATAAGAGGTCTTCGGATAACTGGTGGCGCAATGTCAGGCGAGAAGAGCCTGCCACTGCGAGTAACTTTAGCGGGACCAGTGATGTTACTGATACTGGTACTGGTGTTGAACTCCTGCTTTACTCCGAGTACATACACATCTGCCCCATAGTGCCATGGGACAGCCTTGTCAGACTTATAGGGGAGGGGCCCCGGAACAGTAATGATAATAGGTGCAACAGACATGATTTTGACGGGCTTCCTCGGGGGAGCTTTGGTAGGATTGTTGAAGATGGTGACAACGGATACTTCTGCAGTAGGAACAATAGGAACAGCGGTCTTCTTGAATAAGATCTCTTTGCTATCCATCAGGCTTTGGACGCCTGACTTCAGCAACGGGCAACCAGTAGGTGAAACAGCACATAACAGGCAACCCTTGCTACAACCCGGAAATAAACCGGCCAGCAACAGGTTCCTCTTGACAGTCAATAAAGGGGTAGCAACATCATCCACAGAAACTGCATACAGGTCTTCCTCAATAGCATTTACTCCATGTTGGGGCATAGGAGCAGTCACAACGTTGGGCCTTTCGGGTGCCTCAAATTGTATTTCCTTGGCGTCGATAAGGTCCTGGACCTTATTTCTCAGGGCCCAGCAATCATCAGTAGAATGCCCCGGGCTATCAGAGTGATAAGCACAACGGGCATTGGGATTATACTTCGGAGAGGTTGTGTTTACCACCTTCGGAGCTTCTCTGACGGTTACCAAGTTGGTCGATAACAGTTGTGGCAAGATCTATGACAAGGTCATATTAAGCCGAGTATATTCTCTTCTGGGTCTCTCACCCCTTGGTTGATTAGGTTGCCGAGGAGCGGCAACAGGCTTTGCAATCACCACCGTGTTGACAACTTGGAGGCGTTCCGGTTTGTTTTGCCTCCTGGGGCCATACACAACACTGGCTTCCTTCTTGAAAGGCTTCTTCTCAGAATTTAAGGACGCACCTTTCTGTATCTTCCCTGATTTCATTCCAGCTTCTATCCTTTCCCCAGTCATAATGAGGTCTGTAAACCCTGCAGACAAATTGCCAATGAGATGATTGAAGAACGGCTCGGATAGGGTCCCCAGGAACATGTCCACAAGTTCACGGTCGGTTAACGGTGGTTGCACCCTGCCAGCCAGGTCCCTCCACTTCTGCGCGTACTCTTTAAAATCTTCTCCCGATCCTAGCGACATACCCTGGAGTTGGATACGTGTAGGAGCGAGGTCGGCATTATAATGATACTGCTTGTAAAAAGCAGTAGCCAAGTCCTCCCAGTTACGAACCTTGGTTCCATCCAGCTGATAGAACCATTCGAGATGAGTCCCTGAAAGACTCTCCTGGAAGAAATGGATCCATAAGTTCTTGTCCACAGTATATGGTTGGATCTTCCGCATATAAGATCTGAGATGTAGCTTAGGGCAAGACGCCCCGTCATACTTTGCGAAAGATGGTGCTTTGAACTTGTGTGGGATTACCACACCAGAAGATAGACCCAAGTCTCCAAAATCCAACCCAGGTACTTGTTGAATTTCCATGGCATTTAGGCGATCCTCTAACTGCTTGTACTTGTCTTCGGCTGGAGGATACTGCTCCTCATTGAAATCGGTCTCGTTGTCAGAGACCACAGGACTAGGAACCCTTCCCCCTTGGGGACTGCCTTTCCCTACAGAAGAACCAGCTTGATCAACCTCATTCTGTAGTGTGTTACCAAACCTTCGGCCAGTGTTGAATAGTACAGTTCTCTTCTTCTTCTTGACCAACAAAGCCTTCAATTCCTCTTGACCTTGGGCCAAACTCATGATCAGCTCTTGGAACTGGGCGTTTTGAGCCTGGAGGGCCTTGATGGATTGCTCAGTAGATGATTCAGGATTCATGATGAGATTGCTGAAATAAACAGCGAAGAACATTAAGCAACCTGAAAAGAAGAGTACCTGTGATGCACATGATGAATGGAATGCGTATGATTTATGTTTTCAAAGATAATCGGGATTCAACTTTGTAAACAAAAGGAACACACTTCATTAGATTTAAGCTTGAAATTTAGATTGTTCAACAGATTGCCCTTAGGCATTACATAAAATGGAAATACTGGAAAGGGAAATGAAAACTGTAAAAGAACATCCAAAGCTCATCATTGATCCCAGGGTCTCCTCTTCTCAGTACGGATGTAGTCATTCAAGGCCCTCTCATTCTCCAACTGCTTTGTCAACTTCTGGATTTTCAATTCCTGCTCGTTGAACTTTTTCCGATAAGAATCTCGTTCTTCTTGTAGTTGCGCCCAAGACCTTTTTAGTGTATCAACATCAGTAGGTATCTGAGGAGGGAGAACAGTTGGAGGAGCCCCATCTCTATCAGGATATTCAAGAATGATGGGTCTGACAGCTTCATATGGCATGCCTAAATTCTGAGCACGGATGCGGACCCATTTGTAGTAGGCTTCCATAGGTAGAGAAGTCTTCGGTCCCAACTCATGTGGGTCAGCTTCGTGAATTCTGTCCCAAGCCTTGATGAACCTACAACGCAGCTCGTCACTGTCTACCTGAAACTCAAAACTGATGTGAGGCACCAACATCTCATGAGGCCCTGCTCTTCTGGCTCTTCCAAACTAGCGGAGAGCTAGACATGGATTATAAGAGATCCCTCCTTGGGTACCAATTAGAGGAACATTAGGATATTCTCCGCAACGATCAATAACAGCTACCTCATCCAAACCCCTGAAAGTCCAAATGATGTCATTATTAGTGAGAGTCATTAACCTATGAGCCCAGCCTCTTCCTTCTTTGTTCTTCAGCACGAACTTAGGGAGGTGCGAGATAAACCACCTCACTAACAAAGGAATACAAAACCACAAAGTTCCTCGTCTTCGGGCAGTACGAGCATAGAGTTGTTGCAGGATATCACCCAAGAGAGTGGGCACAGGGTTCCGAGACATGAAGATCCTTATGGCAGTGATGTTAATGAAGTTATCAGTATTAGGAAACAAGACTAGACCATAGATTAAGAGAGCCAGAATGTCTTCATACGCCCTGAAGTCTAGGTCATTCCAGAAACTGTTAGCTTTACCAATCAGAAACTTGGCCAAGAAACCCTTAACTCTGCTTCTAGTCACCCAGTTGTCCATTACTTCTTTGTGGGTCAAGGGAAGGGCTGCAGCAATCTCCTCAAGCCTAAAAGTCTTTTCCCAACCAGTGAAGGGAGTCTGATCCAAGATAGGGATACCAAGCAAATTAGAGAACTCTTCCAGGGCAGGGACCAGCTGGAAGTCTTGAAAGGTGAAGCAATTATACAAGGGATCATAAAACTGGGTCAAGACACTCATCAGTTGTTGGTCCCACTTTGCCGTGACTAAACCGAGAAGAGAACCATGCCTCTGGATGAAGGAAGTGGTGTTTGGAATTCTGCTAACCAATTCTTCAAGCAGCTCAGGTGGGTGAACAAAATTGAACCGGATAGTATTCCTTCGCACATGCATCATGATGTCCTACAAAACAGAGCAAAGGTGAAACCCTCTTGTCTTTGAAATGGTCAGTCCTTATGCAGGATGCATGCAATGTCCATGATGGTATAATGTTATGATAAAGCACACCACAAATATTCACAAAGGCAAACATGATAAGGCACACAAGTCACACAAGACAACCCTTAGGGTTTAGGCCAGCATGGGGTCTAGGTATTACCCTCTTTCAGTTTGTTGGTTAAGACCTGTCCTATCAAAAGTAACCGGGTTCTAAAGGATCCTAATATCACTGACTACCCTCAATCGGTCATAACTCCAGCATCGCAATCTTTTCTTGCGGCCAGAACCATCGCGAGAGTTTAGCCTCAATGGGTGTAGCATACTTCTACTGTTCTATTGGCCAAGTTGGGTCATTTAAGGTTCTAAGGTAGGTTGGTGCTTAGTGACTCCTCAGAAGACCCATATTCTCCTCGTTGCAACACAAGGGATATCGGTACAGACCAAGGTGCCACACCAACGTAGCCACTGCTTCACCCATGTCGGTCTACGCCAGACAGGTCCCTCACAGCTTATGCTACCTAAAAGGGTATCCCCAGATCCGGGTTAGGATCTATGAAACTCCGAGACAATGCCCACAATAATAAAGCAAACAAACATTCAATTGAAAACATAAGTGTGATCTATCCTAAGGTACACCTCACTTTTCAATATCCCCAGCAGAGTCACCAGTTCTGTGATCGGTGGATTTAGAACTGATTGTTTAACGCTGGTTCGCGAAATGTCGCGGAAGCAAGAGTCGCCACCGTCTTTTATTTTCTCCAACATGGACAGGACAAAAGCACAGCAAAATTCCTTATGAGAATGTTTCTCGGTTCGGGAGGTAGATTTATAGAGAGGGAAGGTGTTAGCACCCTTTCTATCCATGGTTATCCATGGGCTCTTAGATACTTGCTCTTATGTTTTCAAAATGTTTGCTTTTCAATTGTGAGTGGGTTTGAAAAAGTTTCATTGAAAGATTTCTGAATAACTCTTGTATCTGTCCTCAAGAGTGTTTGAAAAATTGTTTTGAAAGCTTTTTTGAAAGTGTCAGTGTGAAAAGGTTTTTGTTTTGTTTTTTAGAGAGAAAGTATCCATGAGTCATCTACCTACTCTAAGGAATTAGGCTGTGTAGAAGTCCTTAAGGTAGTGCTATCCCACCATTGAGAGGTAGGTAGCGCCACCGTTGGAGGTGTTCGGGTCAATTCGATTGTAGGGACAGTGTGGTCACCGAAGCAACAGTAGGACACCTTAGAAGCTACCCTTATGTCCTTGATCCTTTTTTAATCCGAGGCAACCGTTTCGAGGCAACTATTTCGAGGCAACTGTTTCGAGGCAACTGTTTCGAGGCGACTGTTTTGAGGCAACTGGATCAGGGACGTAAGGACCGCTAAAACGTCATATACTTGACGACCACGTTTCGAAGGCAACGAATGAGGCGTACCCTAGAAGTGGTGTGTGTATTTGTGTGTTGTTTTCATGTTAAGTTTTATCTTTGATCATGGCATGGTGAGCTACGCTTGTTTTTAATTGACATACATTCTTTCATGCAATTTAGAATTTAGGAGTGCGGAAAATTAAAAGACGGAAAGATAAAAGCTACGCTATTACAAGGCGCGGGTATATACATCGCCAAAATACAAAGACCCGTTTTTGATAAAGATGCGGAAAGTAAAAAATGCGGTAAACCTAATTACTATTACATCCGGAAAGCAGTTACATAATATTCAAAAGAAAATAATGCGCGAAAAGAATAAATTGAACGTCCGAGGGTTTTGACCCTTTGCTTGAAATTAAATTAAATTAAAGCCTAATTAATTATTTAATTAAAGAAAAGAAAGTGTCTTTTATATTTTTCGTATTTATGAAAATAAAGAAAAAAAGAATTAAAGAAAACCCTAGTTCTAAATTATTTTAAATTATTGAGAAAATATTAAAGTTAACCTAATTTACTAGTTAATTAATTTACATGTTTATTTACAAAAATAAATAGAAATTAATAATAATAATAAATAATGAGGAAAATAATTAATTAAGAAAAGGATGAAAATGTCAAAAAAACCTAATTCTAGATATTTTTTATTTATTAAGAAAATATTGAATTAAAACCTAATTTAAACTAGATTAATTGCTAGTTATTTATTTACAAAAAATAGGTTAGTGGTGAAATTAATAATAATTAAATATAAAACATTTTTGACTTTCTGATTTTTTATTATGAAAATTAATTAATGGTGAATTAATAAAAACAATTAAAAAAACAATTGAAAAGAATTATAAAAGAAAAGAAAAGAAAATTAAAAAGGATGCAAACCAAGGGGGGTTTCAGGCCCAAAGGGGAGGTAAGATTGAAGAATTCTGGCCCATTAGCACAAGGCCTCATTGACTTTTAGGGATCACGTGCGTGTTGGCTGACTGAGGTACACCATGGAATTCATTCAGTGGCCCTTGGATTGATCATCATGAGCGCGTGGCAGCCTTAAGCGTGAGGATGCATGGTGGGATATTGGATGAGTGATGTACCTGAAAGCATTGGAAAAAATATGAAGAGTATATGGGGGGACTTGGGAATCGAACCCAGGTCCCAACGCTTGTAGGACACGTTGCCAGCCAACTGAGCTATGATGCACATTTGTATATATAATGGATAGTAAATATAATATACAAAAAAAAGTCAGTTATGCTAAAACGTTTAAAAAACGCGCTAACATTTGAATGCCCCAATAGCATGATGACACGCCTGTCTTCGTCTTCGTTTGTACCTGCAACATGAACAAGATAGCGGGGGTTTTAAACCCCCACTAAGTGGAATAGCGAAAAATAACGAATAGAAGAGGAATCAACATAAATTGAGCGCGAGAGGTTGGTTGAATTCGTCTGGCCTTGACGAATTCAACCATGGTCATGGCTTAGTCCAATTTTTCCTGATACCTAAAGCCCTAATTTGAAGCTTCTGAAAACCTAATTTTCGTCCATGGTGGATTCTGATCCAGGCAACATTAGTTCAATTAAACTGTACCAATCGCTTCAGGAGGTACCTATTAGTATGAATCAAACGAGAAAACAGATTAAAAGCACATGAATCATGCTATGCGAATTTGAAAAACAAGACAAACCGTATGGCCTATGTTCTTAGATTCTTCACGTGTTAGGGTTGATTCTTGATGCCAATAGACTCCTGGAAGGTTCAGCAATGTGTTAGAATACTTCTTAGGCTTTGAATTGTATTGCAACTATGAAATCAGTTTCACAATTTTCTTGGAATTTTTGCAACTTGGTTATGGATTCTCAGCATCTTTTTCGTGTCCTCTGCACTAGGGTTCACTTATGCCTTTGTATGTGAATGATTCTAGGTCAAAACCTTGGCCCAAAAGTCCATGAATTGATGTTTCATATCTTTGATTTTCATCATATATTTTTCAATCTTTTTTCATTGAAATCTTTGCCAATTATGGATGATTTTCCTTTTTTGAATGAGAAACGATTTTGCCAGCTTGCCCTGATATGATTTGCTTCACAAAAGATCCAAGAATCATATCTTTTTAATTTTCATATAATTAAAATCAATTAAATGAATTAATATAAATATAAATTCAATTAATTAATTAAAAATAAGAAAATAAATTATTTTGAGCTCAATGGGTCGTGCATAGGCTTTGGGTAATGATTCAAGAAAGAATTTGAGGCCCATTAGCAAATTTGAAGTGTTTTAGGCAAAGTTGACTTTTGAAAGTTCCCAAAAATTTCCCAACTTCTCCAATGCATATCTTGCTCAATTTTGAAGCTATGAACATGTTCTTGGACATTTTGGAAAGGTCTTGAAGTCCTCTAACCAATGTCTTTTGTACCATTTCATTTTGATTTACCAATCTCAAGTTATGGTCTTTGACTTAAAGTGCCTTTTTGTTGACTTTTGAAAATGAGCTATAATGTTGAAATTGATAACTTTTTGTGAGAGCATTTCTTGGACTTGGAGTGTGAAGGTGAGTTGTAGGAAATGTCATCCCCTTCAAAATGAGCTTTGGATGGGATTTTTCTGATGAACCATGAAAAAGTTATGCCTTGGTCAATTTGCAGTTGACTTTTCAACTGTCCAAAAATAGAAACTTTTGCATCTTGAGACTTTTTGAGCCATGCTTGTGGAATCATGATCAAGAATTGATCAAATGATGATTGTGGCTTCAAAATAAGATGTTTACCAAAATTTTTGACTTTTGACTATCAAATGACCATTTTGCCCCTACAGTTGACTGTGGAGCATTTAGGGCTTTTGACTGTGCAATTTGATGTTGTGAGTCTTGAAACTTGACATATGAATGCTTGACAATGTATATGGGCATATGAGACTTGATTGGACCCTTGAAAACCTCATTTTCTTTGCAAGAACCAAAACCCTAATTTTGACTGTGTTAGGAGGCAATTGGACTGTGCAGCTCTTGAGAGATTTTGAAGCTTGATCTTGCCAAATCTTGAAGGATATGGGAGGGAAAATTTTGGGGTACAACAACAATTATTAATTATTAATTAATTTAGTTTTAATTAAGAATAACTTTTAATATATTTTGCAATAATTAAAATTAATTTAGACAATTAGGTTTTACTAACATTGATTAAATTATTTTTATTTCTTTAAATACCAAAAACTCAAAAATATTTTTATTAATTAATTTGTATATTAATTTAATAATTAACTTAGTTTAATTCCTTTTTAATTCAAAAACAAACCAAAAATCCTTTCTTTAACAATTAAAGGGTCAAAACCCTAAAAAACTTGCGCCCGATTGAATTTCCCGCACGCGATTCATATTTCAATATTGTATTTGTTTTCAGAATGTAATAGATAATTAGGACTATCTTTATCGCTTTATTTATTTTTCCGCGTTTTAATTTCAAGGGTTGCTTTTGGCGATGTAAATACCCGATGCCTTGTAATAGTTTGTTTAATTTCCGCAATTTAATTTCCGCAACTTATAAACTGTTAGATGTTTGGTAATAGGGAATGCATGACAAGATCGAATGTTTGAACCTAAAATCAACATAGACAACCATTGACATAGATAACATAGATAAACATAGATTCCCCAACACTACGTCACCTAAGTATAACCCTAATGCCCGTTGTGCTTTTCACTCTGATAGCCCGGGACATAATACAGATGATTGTTGGGCTTTGAAGAACAAAATACAGGACTTAATTGATGCTAAGGAGATTGAGTTCTAGTCGCCTGAAAGACCTAATGTTGTGACTGCTCCAATGCCCAAGCATGGAGTGAATGCTATAGAGGAAGACTCATTTGTGGTTTCTGTGAACGACATTGTTACCCCTTTGATGACTGTGAAGAAGAACCTTTTGCTAGCCGGTTTATTTCCGGGCTGTGACGAAGGTTGAAGTATGTGTTTTGTTCTACCTACCGGTTGCCATCTTTTGAAATCAGGTGTCCAACACCTGATGGATAGTAAAGAAATTCTATTTGAGAAGATTGTTATTCCTTTAGTTCGTACTGAAGAAGTTGCTATTATCACCATTTTTAACAATTCTTCTAAGGCTTCCTCGAGAAAGCCTGTTAGAATTACATCTGTTCCAAGAATCGCACCACTGATCATCACTGTTCCTGGGCCTATCCCCTACACCTATGATAAAGCTGTCCCTTGGCATTACGGGACCGATGTTTATTTTCATGGAGCTAAACAAGAGTTAGATGTTGATACCGACGTCAGCAATATTGTTGGACCTGCTAAAGTCACCCGCAGCGGAAGACTTTTCTCACCTGATATCTCTCCACCAACTGCCCGAAAACCTGTTGTTATTACACCTGTCAGTGTACCTGCTACTATTCCTATTCAAGTTCCTATTCTTACCCCTGTCGCCGAGTCATCTGACGCTCGGGGCAAAGGGACCACCAGTGTGCCTGCCCAGACGGAGGCACCAAAGACGATTACTATTGAAGCTTCTAAACAAGAGATGGAAGGGATTACGAAAATCATCAAAAAGAGCGACAACAATGTAGTCGAGCAGCTGGGGCAAACCCCGTCTAAGATCTCTATGTTGTCACTGTTGCTATGCTCAGAGGCCCATGCCAAGGCTCTGATTGTATTCCTGAAGACTGCACACATACCGCCAGAAACGTCAGCTGATCAGTTTAAAGATTGCGTGGCTAGTCTGACTGCTGATAATGGGTTGGGTTTCTCTGACGCCGATTTGACTGCTAAAGGGAAGAATCACAACGATGCCCTGCATGTATCCATTGAATGCAGGGGCACCACTCTTGCTCATGTATTGGTGGATATTGGTTCCTCGTTGAATGTTTTGCCTAAGAAAGCTCTAGACCGGTTGGACTGTGAAGGGTTGGAGCTGAAACCAAGCAACATTGTCGTCGGGGCCTTTGATGGGTCTAAGAGGATGGTGCACGGAGAAGTTGATATCCCGATTAAGGTTGGTTCTCAGGTTTTTGCATCTACATTCTATGTGATGGACATTTGGCCATCTTATTCTTGTTTGCTGGGTCGCCCATGGATCCACAAAGCTGGGGCCGTAACCTCAAAACTCCACCAGAAGCTGAAGTACCCAGTGAAAGGTAAAATTGTGACAGTACAAGGAGAGGAAGAGTACATGGTGAGCCACCTCAACTCTTTCCGATATGTAGAGATGGATGGGGAGTTCATTGAGACCCCATTTCAGCATTTTGAAGAGGTTCCCCAGACACTGGCATCGACTGAGACTGTTGTTGAAGATTCTCCTATGAAGATGGCTTCCTTTAAGGATGCCCGGGCTGTTGTCGAGAAAGGTGGGTGTGCAAATTGGGGCCAACTCCCTGATTTTGAACAGAAGACTAACAAGTTTGGTTTGGGTTTCACTGCAGAGGCTCAAAAGGTTGTTCGGAATGCACGGATCGGAAGACCTCCCTTGTTCATCAGCAATTCAGGAGTAAATGCCATTGAAGACGACGTTGAAGAGTCTGAGTTCGACAATTGGATCTATCCTATGACCGACGGTGGACCAAGCAACTGGACAGCAAAGGACTTCATCCCTATTTCTTTTGTTACCCAGTAATGAAACTTTTTGTTTTGAATTTGTAACAGACAATGTTTTAAACTTTATGGCCCGGTGTCTTACCCGGGGCGCCGTGGCTTCATTTGTGAGGGCTTCATGTGTGCCATTTTCATATATCATTAATAAAAGCATTGGACATTTCTTGCATTTCAAATTTTGCACTCTCTGTCTTTCTTTTATTATATATTGCAAAACAACTTATTTTACACACACTCACGTATACAGGTCTACATCCACTCTGGATATCACTGGTAACGACTCTGCTACTGCCGGTTATGACTTCGAAAATCCGATCAACTTAGCTGAAGACGAAGGTGAAGATGATTGCGAAGTGCCTGGTGAACTGGCAAGACTTCTACTCCAAGAAGAGAGGGCTATACAGTCGCACGAAGAGCCGGTGGAATAAGTGAATCTAGGTACATATATAGACAAGAAAGAGGTCAAGATCGGTGCAAATCTGGAGCTTAGTTGAAACAACGGTTGATTCAGATGCTGCGTGACTATGTTGAGATCTTTGCCTGGTCTTACGAAGATATGCTTGGTTTAGATACTGATATTGTGGTTCATCACTTACCTACCAAGGAAGATTGTCCTCCAGTGAAACAGAAGGTCCGCCGAATGCGCCCAGAGATGTCTGAGAAAATCAAGGTTGAAGTTATGAAACAGTTTTACGCCGGTTTTCTAGCAGTTACTTCTTACCCTCAGTGGGTGGCCAATGTGGTTCCTGTGCCGAAGAAGGATGGTAAGTTTCAAATGTGTGTTGACTATAGGGATATGAACAGGGCAAGCCCCAAGGACGACTTCCCTCTACCTCATATCGACATTCTGGTTGACAACACCGCTCAGCATAAAGTCTTCTCCTTTATGGATGGTTTCTCCGGTTATAATCAGATTAAGATGGCTCCCTAAGACATGGAGAAGACGACCTTTGTTACTCAGTGGGGTACCTTTTTCTACAAGGTCATGCCCTTTGGATTGAAGAATGCTGGGGCAACATATCAGCGTGCCATGGTTGCTTTATTTCATGACATGATCCACCATGAGATTAAAGTATACGTTAACGACATGATTGCAAGGTCCCAAACTGAGGAGGAACACCTTGACCACCTTCAGAAGCTATTTGACAGGTTGAAGTTGTACAAGCTGAGGTTAAACCCGAATAAGTGCACCTTCGGGGTGAGATCTGGTAAGCTACTAGGTTTCGTCGTAAGCGACAAAGGTATTCAAGTGGATCCGACAAAAGTGAAGGCTATACAGGAGATGCCAGCTCCCAGAACAGAGAAAGAAGTCAGAGGCTTTCTGGGATGACTGAATTACATTGCCCGATTCATCCGCACCTGACTGCTACTTGTGAGCCAATCTTCAAGCTACTGAAGAAAGATTAAGTAGTACGTCGGAACGATGAATGCCAGGCCGCTTTCGAAAGGATCAAAGAGTATCTCCAAGAGACACATATTCTGATGCCTCCAGTTGAAAGGAGACCTCTGATCTTATACTTGACAGTACTCGACAACTCAATGGGGTGTGTGTTGGGTCAGCATGACGAGTCTGGCCGAAAAGAGCATGCTATTTATTACCTTAGCAAAAAGTTTACCGACTGTGAGACCCAATACTCACTGCTCGAGAAAAATTGTTGCGCTTTGGCATGGGCTGCTCGCCGGCTGAGGCAGTATATGTTGACTCACACTACTCTGTTGATATCAAAGATGGATCCAATCAAGTATATCTTCGAAAAGCCTGCCTTGTCTGGAAGAATAGCAAGATGGCAAATGATCTTGACTGAGTATGACATCCAGTATACGACCCAAAAGGCAATCAAGGGAAGTGTATTGGCAGACCATTTGGCACATCAGGCAGTGGATGATTACCAGTCTATGAACTTTGAATTCCCGGACGAGAATATCATGTTGGTAACTGATTGTGAGACACCTGGACCAGATGAAGGACCTGAGGAGGGATCCCGATGGTCTATGTACTTCGATGGAGCTTCGAACGCTTTGGGTAATGGCATTGGCGTCATGATCATATCTCCTAAAGGCTCTCATACTCTGTTTACCGCCCGACTATGTTTCAACTGCACCAACAATATGGCGGAGTATGAAGCATGCATCATGGGTCTTCGAGCAGCAATTGACCTAAGGATTAAGTTTCTAAGTGTCTTCGGAGATTCCGCTCTCGTGATCAGTCAGATCAAAGGCGAGTGGGATACGAAACACCCGAATCTTATTCCTTACAAGGAGTATGTGTTGACATTGCTTCCCCACTTCGAAGAGATAACTTTTGAACACTTCCCTAGAGAGGAGAATCAGTTGGAGGACACGCTGGCTACGATGTCTTCTATGTTCAAATTCAATTGGGACAACGAAGCTCCTCTGATCATCATTGAAAAACTGGACGAACTTGCGCATTGCTGTGACATTGAGACTGAAGAGGTAGCGGATAAGCCCTAGTTTCATGAGGTGAAGAGGCATCTTGAAACTCAGGAGTACCCCGAGGGTGCATCTGTTAATGACAAGAAGTTTCTGAGGAGGTTCGCGGCGAAGTTCTTCATCAACAATGGCACTCTATACAAGAGTAACCATGATTCGACCTTACTATGATGTGTGGATAAGAATGAAGCAGAAAGGATCATGGCGGAGTTACATGAAGATACTTTCGGAACTCATTCCAGTGGACACACCATGGTAAAGAAAATCCTTCGGGCAGGATATTATTGGTCCATAATGGAAGCTGATTGTTATCAGCATTCTCGGACATGTCACAAGTGCCAAGTCTATGCTGATAAGGTGCACATACCTCCAATTCCTCTGAACGTCTTGACGACACCTTGGCCTTTTGCAATGTGGAGCATTGATATGATCGGCGAGATCAGACCTACGGCATCCAACGGGCATAGTTTCATCCTGGTAGTAATTGATTACTTTACGAAGTGGGTTGAAGCAACTTCATTTGCTACTGTAACCAAGAACATCGTGGCACGGTTCATTTGGCATAATCTGATCTATCGATATGGTGTACCGGAGAGGATCATTACGGATAATGGTACCAATCTCAATAATAAGATGATCACTGAGCTCTGCAAGCAATTCAAGATACAACATCACAACTCTTCTCCCTACTGGCCGAAGATGAATGGGGTTGTTGAAGCGACTAATAAGAACATTAAGAAGATTGTGCAGAAGATGACAGTGACCTATAAAGACTGGAACGAGATGTTACCGTTTTCTCTTCATGGGTACCGTACCTCAGCACGAACGTCAACAGGGGCAACACCCTATTCCTTGGTATATGGTATGGAGGCAGTCTTGCCTATTGAAGTTCAGATACCCTCTCTTCAGATTATGAAGGATGCAGGTTTGAGCGAAGATGACTGGATTCAGACCCGGCTTGATCAACTAAACTTAATCAACAAAAAGAGACTTACTGCTATTTGTCATGGTCAGACGTACCAAAAACAGATGATCAAGGCATTTAACAAGAAAGTTAGATGACAAGAGTATCAAGTTGGGGATCTGGTAATCAAACACATTATCTTACCTCAAGGTGATCCCAGGGGAAAATGGACCCCTACTTACGAAGGGCCATTTGTGGTTAAGAAAATTTTCTCATGAGGGGCTATGATTCTAACCACCATGGATGGTGACGACCTTCCTGACCCCGTCAATGCAGACATAGTGAAAAGATACTACGCATAATCAAAGACCCGCTAGGTTGACTGGCCTAGGCAAAAATAAGGGCTTCCCGGTGAACCAAAAGGATTCGGGCAAAAATAAGGGATGAAAATGGAAAAATCTATACACCCAGCAAGTCGAAAACCTGAAAAGGCGGCTTGGGCAAAAAGGGGTATCCCGTTGGACTGAAAACTCGAAAGGGCGGTCCAGGCAAAAATTAAGGATTAAAGCGTAACACTATGTCTCATTGGATCACCTTGCATCCAGACTTCGGTATCAACTATTAAGCTCGGACGACACTAATCAATCTGATCTACCTTTAACCAAGTAGCAAAGTGATGAGATGCTTGAGGACATAAGGGAAATAGTAGATTTGGAACCCAGTGGGATTATTCACATAGCTATTTTGTTTTCTTTTCACAAATTGTGTAAATTCTATCTGCTCGGCGGTGTTCTCTTACTAGGACGCCAACCTCTTGTACAAAAATTCCTATTTACAGGCCAAACTTCAAAATCAATACAATTCATTTTCAAATAAATTTCAAACTGTTCTTCTTTATCTATTTTGTTTTGCAAAGAACGTCCAATGTTCATTTTTGATATATGCATTTGACATTAATTACTGCTGATGAATATTTACATGCGAAACAAAAGACGAATTACTGGTAATAGCAGAAACAAGGGGCAATAAGAAGTGTACAAGCTGTATAGTTGCTCTGTCCACCAGGTACAGGGTAAATTCATCTGAAGAATGTGACCAAAGTACTTTCACTCCCCACAAAGTAAGACAATAATGGTAGCTCTCCCCCAGCTGAGACTTGCAAACCGTGAACGAATCAACAATACTCTCCCCAAGCAGAGTTTATCTACCATCAGCACTAAAAGGCTTGACATCCCCGACAGTCTTAATATTCCCCAACGGATTATAAGAATGTTCCCCGGCAGAATACAGGATACCCCCAGTGGAGTTAAAATTTTCCCAGCGCAGTCTGAAAAAGCTTCCCCAACAGAGTTGAAGCATCATCCCCAGTAGACTCTGGAAGTTTATCCCCAGCGGAGTACAGAAATAAATATCCCCAGTCGAGCTCAAAGGATCCTTCCCAGCAGATCTCAAAGGATTATCCCCACAAAAGTCTAACAGGTTATCCCCAGTAAAGTCGCAACCGAGAGATCATCCCCAACGGAGTTCTTTCCTTTCACAAACAGGAATTCAATCCTCAACAGATTCAATATCACCAGCAATGGTAATTCGTCCCCAATGGAATTCATCATTGGAATCCTCAGCAGAGCATCTCTTCCCCACAGGGTAATCTCATCATCAGTATATTCCCCAATGGAGTTATCCTCTCCTGCAGGTCTATTCTCACAATCATCGTCGTTCGTCATCCCCAGCGGAAACGAAGAATCCAACTCTATTCTTCAGCAGCCATCCGGGATTTATTTTCCCCAGCTAGAAACATTACATTCCCATACATCATGATACATGCATATACGCATCATACCACACAATCTCATTTATTTTGAGAGAATTATTGCTTGATATATATCATGCATCATGACATTGCATATGACTAACTCTTTACCTTTTCAGGGAAAGACGAATCAATAAACACCGTTGACTATTCATATGACCTGTTAGTCCCCTCAAAAAGAAAAACTACATCTATGGAAGACTTTTGTCTGGTTCAGTTAAATCGATCCTAAGATTTTTCTAATTCTTATCCAGTCAAAGTTAATCCAAGACCTTCTCTGGTTCAGTCAAATCGACCATAAGATCTCCCTGATTCGTATTCCAGTTGAAGATATTCCAAGACTTTTGTCTGGTTCAGTTAAATCGATCCTAAGATTTTTCTGATTCTGATCCAATCAAAGTTAATCCAAGACCTTCTCTGGTTCAGTCAGATCGACGCTAAGATCTCCCTGATTCGTATTCCAGTTGAAGATATTCCAAGACTTTTGTCTGGTTCAGTTAAATCGACCCTAAGATTTTTCTGATTCCGATCTAGTCAAAGTTAATCCAAGACCTTCTCTAGTTCAGTCAGATCGACCCTAAGATCTCCCTGATTCGTATTCCAATTGAAGATGTTCCAAGACTTTTGTCTGGTTCAGTTAAATCGATCCTAAGATTTTTCTGATTCTGATCCATTCAAAGTTAATCCCAGACCTTCCCTGGTTCAGTCAGATCGACGATAAGATCTCCCTGATTCGTATTCCAGTTGAAGATGTTCCAAGACTTTTGTCTGGTTTAGTTAAATCGATCCTAAGATTTTTCTGATTCTGATCCAGTCAAAGTTAATCCCATACCTTCCCTGGTTCAGTCAGATCGATGATAAGATCTCCCTGATTCGTATTCCAGTCGAAGATATTCCAAGACTTTTGTCTGTTTCAGTTAAATCGATCCTAAGATTTTTCTGATTCTTATCCAGTCAAAGTTAATCCAAGACCTTCTCTAGTTCAGTTAGATCGACGCTAAGATCTCCCTGATTCCTATTCCAGTCGAAGTTCAGACCACCTATCAACAGTCTCTAAATGGCATCTGTAAGCCCATTCCCGACATCACCAAGCTGATACCACTTCATGCGAGTGCAAATTTCTGGGCACTCTAGTGTTCAATCATCTTCCACCTTCGGATCACGAAAGGCCCGAAAGCCAATATACATCCTCAGGTTTAAGAAGATTGAACAGGGGCAGCTGTTGCACCCCAAAATTTGCCCTCCCATATTTCTCAAAACATTGCAAGAAAAATCTCCAAGTGGCTCAAGATTGCTCAATAGTTGGACAATCAAGCTACCTCATAAGGCAGTCAACCTCAAATTAGGGTTTGGTGTTGCATCAAGATCCTTGAATACAAATGACCTCAAGTGATCCCCAATGTCCTAATATGTTCTCAAGGTCATCCATGTCAAGTTTCAAGCCTTGTAGAGGAAGCTTGGTCAGTCAATTGCTCAAAGGGTCCAAAAATCGACTATGTTAGGGCAAAAGTCAACTGTGACCTATAAACAGTCAAACTTCAAGATTTTTTTGTCAACATTCTCATTTTTAAGGATATTTAATCATTTGATCAAGGGTTGATCATGATTCATCAATGATTGCTCAAAATTCATCAAGACTCAAAAGTTGCTAAATTAGGGTTTTGCATGAAAAGTCAACTCAACTTTGACCAAGCATAACTTTCTCATACTTTATGAGAAATGACACATCCAAAGCTCATTTTGAATAGGATGCAATTTACTACAATCCATATTCATACCCCAATATCAGAAAATGCACTCACAATAATTTACAAATTTGGACATTATAGGTCATTTTTGAAAGTCAACAAAAACACCTTTTTTGCAAAAGATTATAACTTGAGCACGGAATATCAAAAAGAGATGAGACCAAAAGGGTTGGTTAGAGGACATCTCAAGCTTTCTAAAAAGTTAAATAACACTTCCAAAAGTTAAAAATTGAAGAAGTTATGAATTGTTGAAGTTGGGCATTTTTGCAAAATTGCCAAAAGTCACCTATCCCTAAAACTCCAAATTTTGTCAAAGGGCCCCATTCTTTTCCACTTGATTTGATCTTGCCACATTGCACGCGTGTCCTAGCTTCAGCCTTGTGTCCATTTATTAATTTTATTATTTTATTTGATTTTTTATTGAATTATTTCATTTTAAATCAATTTAAATCAAATAAAATCACAAAACTTGATTACATGAGATCTTTTTCTATTTTCAGGACTTAATCATCATCATCAAGTGGATCAAATTCGTATCAAGCATTCCATGTGCAAAAAGATTGGATTTTGGACAAAATAGGCAAGCTTTCAATGGAGGATCAAATCCAATCTCAAGGTATTGATTTGGAAGGATTCAGCCCACATTTGTTGACCTAAATGCATTACATATTACTTATACAAGCCAAAGCACACGAGATCAGGACCCGAAGGCTGCAAAATCATCAAGAACCAAACTTGAAAAATTGACAAAAAGTGTGAAACTGAAATCATTCTTAGAGGCAAATTCAGGAGCAAAACTCAATACCAATCACTTGCTGGACAATCATTGAAGCAAAACCAACCCAAAGCCAGTCTCCATACACGCGCAAAAGCTCTGTAAGTGTCTCGAAAAAATGCTTTTCGTTTGAATTCGTAGATCCTTATTCTTGCACTTTTCTTACAAACTCTTTGCATATTCATGATTATCATCAAATTTATAAGCATTCTGCATTAGCCAATTGTGTTTTGCTGGCCTAGATGAAGAACCCCCGTATCTAGGGTTCTTCGTTCGTGTTTTGGGGTTTTGCTTTTTTTAGGGAAATCAAGACTCAAAAAGGATATAGGTTTGTTCAGGAGGCCTAGACGAATTCAACCATGTGCTTGGAATCATTTTCCATGGACTAGAATGGATTTTAGGATGCACACACGAATTTAGCTGCATATATAAATCCGCAGGTAAATTTACAGGGTTGAAGGAAGAAGATGATGACGTGTCTCCCCCTGGTTGGACGGTTCAAACTTGGCGCATTTTTTTTAATATTTTCTGGCATCTGATTTGTTTTCCCATATTATTATTATTGTCCAATATAATAACAACTAAAGCACAATGGTTGAGTGGCAAAGGCGTGTCTCCAATGATCAACAGGACCTGGGTTCGAATCCCAAGTCCCCCATGCATTTGTTCTATTTTTTCTACAGGTTATCCAGTGTAAATCCAAACGCATGCCCTCCCTCCATCACTTGCCAGATGGCCCCAGGCCAGATCTGGTGATCCAGAATGAAGGCCTATGGTGGGATCAAGTCAAAGCGCCACATGGAATCCAGGAAGGTCAGCCAAGGCCAACGCCTATTGGGCCTCTGAATTGCCATTCCAACCTCCAAATTGGGCCCAACCCCCCCCTGAGTCTTTCTATATCTTTTTTTTAATTATTATTATTTAATTGCTTGTTTAATTATTTTTATTATTAATCAACCAACCAAACTTTTTTCTTAATAAAATCAAAAACCAAAAAAATGTTTTTTCCTTATTAAATTTAATTTCAATATTTTATTTTTATTAACAATTATTAATTATTAATTTATTTATTTTTAATTAAGAATAACTTTTAATATATTTTGCAATAATTAAAATTAATTTAGACAATTATGTTTTACTAACATTGATTAAATTATTTTTATTTCTTTAAATACCAAAAACCCAAAAATATTTTTATTAATTAATTTGTTTATTAATTTAATAATTAACTTAGTTTAATTCCTTTTTAATTCAAAAACAAACCAAAAATCCTTTCTTTAACAATTAAAGGGTCAAGACCCTAAAAAACTTGCGCCCGATTGAATTTCCTGCACGCGATTCATATTTCAATATTGTATTTGTTTCCGGAATGTAATAGATAATTAGGACTATCTTTATCGTTTTATTTATTTTTCCGCATTTTAATTTCAAGGGTTGCTTTTGGCGATGTAAATACCCGACGCCTTGTAATAGTTAGCTTAATTTCCGCAACTTATAAACTGTTAGATGTTTGGTAATAGGGAATGCATGACAAGATCGAATGTTTGAACCTAAAATCAACATAGATAACCATTGACATGTACAAAGATAAAATAAACTGAAAATAACACACTCGTACATGCACAGTCTTAGGGTACACCTCACTTGGTTGCCTTCGAACGCGGTCATTGAGTATAGGAAGTTTTAGAGGTCGCCCTCTTGTCCAAAGATCATAGTTGCCTAGAAACGGTTGCCTCGGAAAAATGATCTAAGACATTAGGGTTACCGCTAAGGCATCCTAACATTGCTTTAGTGACCGCATGTCCCTTAATCGAATTGACCCTTAAACTCCAACGACGATGCTACCTACTCATTCATAGTGGGATAGCACTGTCTAAAGGACATTAGCACATATTGATTCCTTTTTCGAGTAGGTAGATGGTTCTTAGATACTTTCTCTTTTCAAAAACAAAAACTTTTCACACTTACACCTTTCAAACAAAAGTTTCTTTCAAACCCACAAACACAAAGAAAAGCAAATTTTGAAAACACTTTGAGCAAGTACCTAAGAGCCCGTGGATAACCACAGATAGAAAGAGTGCTAACACCTTCCATTTCTATAATCTACCCCTCGGACCCGAGAAACATCTCGAAAAAGGAATTTTTCTGTGTTTTTTTTCCTTTCCTTGTTGGATAAAATAAAATACGGTGGCGACTCTTGCTTACCGCGACATTTTGCAAAAACAAACGCAAAACGCAAACCAGCATTCCAAAAACAGTCAGTTCTCTCCCACCGTATCACACCAACATTCTCATTTTGAAACATTTTTAAAAGACAAACACTTTGTACGCATTCTTATAGAGACGAGAACCATCACAAATAAAACCCTTTTAAAATCACTTTCAAAAACACATCCCACAAAACACCTTTTTGAACTATTTTCAAAACAAAAACTTTGTATACATTCTTATAGAAACGAGAATCATTACAAAGCTACATTTTCAAAATACTTTTAAAACCATACAAAACACATTCAAACAAAAGCAAGTGATCCAGAGAGTAACTAAGAGCCCATGGAAAACCATGGATGAAAAGGGTGCTAATACCTTCCCTTTTCATAATCTACCCCCCGAACTCAAAAACATTTCTAAAGGTCTTTCCTGTGCTTTTTCACCTTTCCTTTTTTGATAAAAGAAAAGTCGGTGGTGACTCTTGCTAAACCGCAACATTTGCAAACACAAACACAAAACCTCAAGTCAGTTCTCCCACTGTATCACTGAACTTGGTCGAAGAGATAACAGGGAAAGATCATAGAGCAATTACCATGAAGATCGACAGCATGTCAGCTATCAATCTGGCAAAGAACCCAATAACACATGGTCGAAGCAAGCACATCGAAATTAAGTTCCATTATCTTCGAGAGCAGGTAGCCGATGGGAAGATGAATTTGGAATACTGCAGAACTGAGAATCAGATTGCAGACATCATGACGAAGGGAGTGCAAGTCGAAGTATTCAGAAGACTAAGAGCCATGATAAACATAGATAGTTTAGACACAATGAATTATGTGGTGTGTTAAATTGTAATTCAGTGTGTCGAAAAGATTTGATTTGTTTTAGATTTAAATAGATTTGATTTAATTCTAGAATAAATTAGATTTGATTTAGTAATAAAAAGATATTTTGGGCTTTGGACTTAGGGTGTAAGCTCAGTTATAAATAGAGGGAGTAACCCATATTTTTTGTAAGCAAGTCAAGCAAGTCATTCACAGTATTTTGCAGTTGCAAAGTGAATAAGAAAGTTTTCACTGTTTGTAAGTAGAGAGAAACTCTGCAGAAAATATTTGTCTTGTCTTCTTTTCTTTGTTTGTCTCATAATTAAATTGTCATTATGGTAGAAATTCATCATAGACTTTGGTGGATTTCCAACAATATTAATACCTTTTGTGTTATATATATATATATATATATATATATATATATATATATATATATATATATATATATATATATATATATATATATATATATATATATATATATATATATATATATATATATATATATATATATATATATATATATATATATATATATATATATATATATATATATATATATATATATATATATATATATATATATATATCCAATCACAAGATAATATTAACATAAAACACAACATCATTCATAGAAATATTGTTATAGAACTGCATAAATTCAAACTACTAATACATCACTTTTATAATAGTTTGTGCTGGGTGAATAATACATTATTGTTTCAAAGATAACATCCAAAAGCAAGGCAGATTTCCCATTACATTAATCAATATTCTTAAACTAAAGGGGACCTAAAGCAAATACCGTTGAAACTTAACAAAATGTTTTTGAACCAACCAAAACACCAGAAAAAAACATACATCATTAACCAACATTCACAACCTTCCTAGTAACACCTCCACTTACACTAAAATATAATCAACCAATCCTACTACCTGAACCGACCTTTAGCGGTTCAATATTTTTATAACATGTCTTTCTGCTGGAGGGTCGATAAATGATGAATGCCAACCTATCACCTCTTTTGAGTCGCATATTCTTAACAAACTCATACCAACCATGCCCGATATTCCTTTCTACACAGTACTTTCTTTCAGCAAGGTGAAGTTCACATACATACCTTTCTCCAGTATCAGAATTAACCAACTGAATATGCCTATGCCCGAATTGCAAACAATTCCTTATAACTTTATGAGGGATTTGCTACACATTAACAAAAATTTATGTTAATTTATAGCAAATAACAAACATATCTTGACTTGTATCATTAAATGCAACGTTTTAAACTTACAAACACATTTTTTCGGGATGTCTTCCCATATTTGATCATCCTCTTCCATACAAAGTACCTTGGGCGCCTACTCACTTCGTCATCAATTGACTCTTCATCAGAACTGCATTAACAACATCACCATTACATCTTTATTTAACACATATCCATGGCCACAATATAAACCTTAACATACCAAATAAATTTTTTAACAACTGAAACTATATTAACTTTCTAAATAATATAATATGATGATATACCTTTCATTGTCTGATGAGATCGATATGTGAGATGATCCAGCACCCGATAATCTTTTCTGTTTCTTAACATCCCTTGCTTTCTTCGGTGATTCAAAATCTTTTGATACATGCATGTTGCCCCTTTGTGCTAAGACTTCCCTGTCGAGTGGGTATTGACCTGAAACAACCCTTTTCCCCTTAAGATCCTTGACCTATTCATTTTTCACACCATCAACGACAGATGAGCCACCACATTTTTCTTCAGTTTTTCCATCATCAGCGACACATAAGCCTCCAACTTTTGCTATTTCTGCTATTTTCTTATTCGTGGTTGCAATATGATTAACTCCCTCTGCTTTAAGGTATGCCATGTCCAACCTCATACGTCTCCAAGCAGTTTCTCGCTCCAAACTTTCAATTGACCTGTATAAAATAAAACACAAAATAAATTAGTGTCACTAATTATGGAGAGGAGATGATACCATAGAAATGCAAAAATAATAGAAGCAAAGAGAGAGAAAAAAATCATCTAACTGGGGTAAAGAGAGTGTCACTTGACATTTTAGAGTTTTGGAATGGAGAAGACGACGTTGATACGTGCTCATATAATTTTTCGGTAAAGACAATGGAGATAATGACTTGTGAGTCAGTTCCCCTTGTCTCTTCAAGATTTTATAATCCTACACACATTCATTTTATATTCTTGACTGAACAAATAGAACATTTGATCATTTCAATATAATAATCAATGGCCCATTTGTCTGTTTCTTTAAACACCATTGACAAATATACTCTACTTTTAATTTTTTTAATTTAACTCTTGATATTATTTTACTTGATATAGTTAACAATTTTTTTTTAAATTTCAACATTGCATTTTTTCAATTATTTCTTAAAACTTCAAATCTATTTTTATTCCTTTTTTCCCACATGTTTTATCTCTTTTTAAATTTTTTTATTAATCATAATCAATTATTCTTACTACATAGAATAAGAGTTACTTTCCTAATTAACAATATATTTTAATTTGGATAACACTTTTTTTACTACAAACATTAAACATTACTAATATTTGAGATTTTTTTAAATAACATGTTATATTTGTCTTTTAAATTGTATTTTTTATTAAATTTTGAAATCAAAATCCGTGCGTACCACGACAGTACCTGTGCGAACACAATGTCTATTATACATACAACAATATGTTGTTTCAAATACTTTTACTAATGTCTTAACTTTTTGTTGTAAACTGTTATTTAGGAGAAGTTATAAAGTATTTGAGTTTGGATGAGATTGATATAACTAATACAAGTTATACTGAAGATTATGAGGTGCTAACTCCTGATTTTCTTAGTAAATTGAGAATATTAGGTCTATCAAATTATAGGATCAAATTGAAAGTTGATAACCCCATTATGCTAATGAAAAATTTGGACCAAACTGAGAGATTATGCAATAGAACAAGATTAATTGTTACAAGGTTAACAAATCACATCATTGAGGCAAAATTTATGTCTGCAAAGAACATAGATAATATTTTTTACATTCCCCTGAATGTCTATGTCACATTCTGACTCGCTGTGGCCATTTAAGTTGATTAGGAGATAATTTTCGATCATTATCTTATACGCAATGACGATTAATAAATCACAAGGTCAATCACTTAATAGTGTCAGATTATATTTGCATACTCTCATTTTTAGTCATGGTCAACTGTATGTTGCAATTTCAAGAGTTAAGACAAAAAATGGTTTAAAAATCTTAATACATGACAAACATAATGTACCGTATTCGACTACTACAAATATTGTATACAAGGAGGTTTTCCAAACACTTTGTTAGTTAGTAATTTTTTTTTACCTTATCTTTTGTGATCCAAATTAAATATCCATTTTTATTTTATATATGTACATGCAACAAATTTTATTTATTTATATTTTTTTGCAATTTTGAATAATCATTATATAATTTGATAGATTTCTTTGTATGATGCCGTTTGTTGTTATTGACTGGTTGCTACAATGATGAAGTTCAATGTTGTATGGTTTACATAAAAAATAATTTTAATGATATTTACGGACTGCCTTACAAAGTTGATAAGAAGTATATTGTATTATTCGTGGCAGTTATGTTAACTCTGTTGTTTAATATATTATTTGGAAAAAAATATTTAATATCTTTTGAATTATATTACCTTATCTTTGATATATTTTAACAAACTTAACAAATCGATAATAAATACGTGTGATGAAAATCTAAACAGAACTTGTAAGATAACATAAATTTCTTACTAGTTAATAGATAACTTATAATTTTTTTTTTTTAGATATTCATTGTTAATCTTTGATATTTACCATAACTCTTGTGACACCTAAAATTTAACTCATTTATTTTTTATTTTTAAAAAAATCTCTCTGTATCTCAACTTCTAAACAAAATCTAAAATTATGACTATTTAAGAAACAATTAAAAAATGATTTGAAAAAAATTAGTTACAAATTCCACCATTTAAAATAAACAAAGAGATTTTTTCTAAAAGAATAAATGATAATAAACAAAGAGAATGATAAATAAGATTTATGTCCAAACAAAAATAATACTAATAAAATATATTTATTAACATATATTCTTATTAATGATAACTTATACTCTAAGGACACAAGTTAAGTCAAAAAATTAAATACAAAATATTTATCTTAAAAATTGTACTATTAACTTTTTAAAATTCAAATAATTTGATTAAAATTTATAAGTACCATATCAAATATATATGGGATCACATAATTTGATTAATGTATATGAATCTCATCAATAAAAGACAATAATGTCTTTTAAAAAAAAGTGTCTCTAAAACAACCCTTTAAATTAGAGGGTTTCTTATCTCTCATTACTTTTGTAATGTATTATGCGAAATTTCTTAAATATTTTTTAAAATTGAAGGTATATTTTTGATGTGCATTAAAATCTAATTAATTAAATATTTCATGTATGTAAAATCAGAAATGCATTTCTGATATAAAATCAGAAATATATTTTTGATTCCTAATAAATAATGCATGTCCAACCAAGTGACTGATGATACGGTTCATTATCACTAAAGCATGAGTCATCCTGTATATTATTTATTAAGAATCGAAAATATATTTCCAGTTTTGTATCAGAAATATATTTTATCTTTCGTTTTTATCTTTCGCAGGATTAAATTATATTGACATTTTTTATAAAGAATATAGTACGAACTGAAAATATATTTCTGATTTTAAAGGAGTATTTTCGAAATTGTATAGGGTGATTGTTTTAGCGAAGGTTAGGTTAAGAATTTTTTAAATTAAATTATACTATGACTCATATAGCACACAGCCCTAAAAAGAAGGGGAAATACATTGTATTTCATTTCCCACGCGACCACTGTGTTGTTTGTTGTTGTGTGACCTGTTTATACTTCACAACACAACAAATTCCTACTACAACTGATTCATACTATAAACAAAGATCACAACTTTGCAAAGAGAGAGAGAAAACTTAGGTGGGTTCTTCTTCAATTTCAAGGTATACATCCCCTTCTCTTAAAGATCAAAACTTGAACACGTTAACTCAACTGGGTCACTTGTTTCTTTTGTGATTTGTGACATAACAATAACAAGTGAGTTGTTTGTTTAGAAACATGGATGTGGGTCAGATGCGGAGACAATGGATGGACTACATCAAATCCATGTTCGAGGAGGTTAGTTAGATTAGACCATAAAACATACACTGTCTTAAATTTGTTGTCTTTTCTGGGATGTTTGTTTTTTTTGTATTTGTTGTTGGATGTTATTTAGAATGTTTTGTTTTTGGTTTTTGATTTTGTGTCTCTTTTTTTCCTCTTTTGTTTATGATGAATAAAGAGGTTCTTAGATGGTCAGTTTCTGCAACTTCAACAGCTCCAAGATGAGAATAACCCTGAGTTTGTTTTTGAAGTTGTTTCTCTTTTCTTTGATGATTCTGAGAGGATTCTCAAAGATCTGTCTTTTGCTCTGTGAGTACTCCCTTTTTCCTTTTTTCATGTTGGTTTTTAGAGAATATGATGAATTTGGACAAGTGCATGATCTTTGATTTTCATTGGATTTTACATGTGCAGGGAGCAGCAAAGTGTTGACTTCAAAAAAGTTGATGCTCATGTGCATCAGTTTAAGGGTAGCAGTGCAAGGTATACAGTTTTAATAAAGACAGCTAGACAATGTACAAACTTATAGAATATGAGTAAATAGGAGGACTTTTTGTGCCATTAAGTTCTATTTGGCCTCTACCTGCAATCCTCGGGTAGCTAGAGTAACGATGGTCTGAATCTCACAATAGACTAGTCATGCTTTTTCACTTGTTTAAGGGTGCTACCTTCTGTAGCACCGACACCTCTGAAAAAAGGGGTGTATGTGTTGTGTCCGTGTCTGTGCTTCATAGGTGCTACCGTATGTTTTTAGTTTGCTAAGATAAATTTGTATATTTGTTAACAGCATAGGTGCACAAGGGGTGAAAAATGCCTGCATTGCTTTCCGCAACTTCTGTGAGGAACAAAACATAGATGCGTAAGTTGTTAATCTTCATACTATAGTTGTTTCATAATTTTGACTTTCTAAAGTGAAAGAGTTTGAAGGACAAAGTTTCATAATTTTTTACTAATTTCGTTGTCTGATCATGTATAATTTCTTATTTGTGCAGTTGTCGCAGATGTTTACTGCAAGTGAAACAAGAGTACTTTGTTGTTAAGAATAAGCTTGAAACATTGTTGAGGGTAAGTAACTATACAAAGAAATTCATCCGTAGAATGCTAATTGAAACATTGCAATTTATGTTTCTTGTGTGAATGTTAATTGCAGCTTGAGCAGCAGATAGTTGCAGCTGGCGGCTCGATCCCTATAATGGAACTGGGTTTTTAAAGTGAGTGATATGTAAAAATGCTTGTATTATGATCCTCTTGTCTGTCGAGGATCATCTATTTCTCCTATGTTTCTTGTGAATGTATGAATTTTTATGTGGGTAGAAGTTTTCATCCAATGTACCTTGTTCTTCACAAGAAAACACTTTCATAATCTGTAATATTTTTCATGCTTTAATGAAGGTTAATGGCACCAATATAAGATAGATTAGTCTTCTACTCGATTTCCGTCTCAAGTCTTTATTCGGAGTTCAAATTAGTCAAAGATTCTTTTAAGTCAGAATTCGAACTCGGTTTTTCCAACCGGTAGAATTTCATTGATAGTAGACTAGTTGAAGTCATTTTAACGGCTCGATCATTATCGTTACATGGCAACATCTTATAGGTCATTAGTTGGCAATCCTTGTGGTTGAAAATTGAAGTTGTATAAGCTAATGGGAGATGTAAAGTCACTTTATTATGGAATAAGAAAGTAATTAAGGACGGCTAATAATAATTTAAAATTGATTAGCAAGATAAGGAGAATCTTGAGGAGATATGATTCTTTAGAAAACAAATCATGATGTGGTGTCATTGTTCCCCTTTGTCTACTCCTTAATGGAGCAAATCACATAGGAAGAAGTAAATGCTGAAATTATATAATTATTTTATTTCCCTTTTGTGTAGCAACAATTACGTTCCTTTTGTATTTCAATTTTGTTTTTTTTTATAATGTTCTTATCTTAGGATGCCTTTCAGCCAGATAAGACATGTCAACCCCACAGTAGTAGTGTCAACCTCACCAAACATCATGCTGTGAATGGTTTGTTGTTTTCTGTTGATGTACACACTTAGTATGTGTTTGGATTGGAACAGCTTCATAATTAACTTCTGTCATGTGTCATGTGGATAACTCCATTTTTTCTTCTGTTCTATGAAGCTTCCTACTTTAGCTGATTGGTTTGAATCACCTAGTCTCTTTACATATATCTCACAATAAGTTTTGGCATCAACATGAGTTAAAATTCTCACTGATTTTCCATATTTATTATCCACCATTATGTTGATAACTGTGGTGGGATTTCTTCAAACGAAGTAGCCTTGAAAGCAGGTGCTTGGAAAACAAAACACTGCCTCGGGTGTTTTTTGTGTCCTAAACAAGCTTAAAGTACTTGAAAAAGGACTTGCTTTGTGCTGGATACTAAGTGGAATGAGTGTGATGTTAACTTCTGATTCGAACACTGTCTTGGCAGCTAAAGGGTCCAGGAACATATTGAATTCTGCATACTTGTTGGAAGGAACAGAAAAGAGAATTCCTTTGTCATTTCCACTCTTGCTGATATGTCTTCTCACTACATAAACTTCCTGAAAAATTTTGGACCTGTTATTTATGCCTAATTACCATCTTAAGTTCTTAACTAACAAAATGCATTTTTGAACTGACGGTGAGTTTGGCGAAATTGCAACTATACACTGATTTTGTTGAAACTGGAGTGTAATTTTTATCAAAGTCACAGTGGAACACCATGTTTTTTTTCAAATTCGCTGTCAATCTGTACATGCACAAAATGTTAAATACACAATCAAGTTAGAATATTCAGTTTTATGTTAGAACAAAAATCTAGCTTTCATCAAATGACATAATTTCTATTCATATGAACATTGCTGCTCATTAGATGATTTACCTGAATCATGGAGCTAATGTTTTTAACTGATACAACTTTTGCCAAGTTAGTCAAAGGTCCATTAGTTAATATTGTAATCTTAGACCCCGGTTCTAATGCTTGCAATATCAACTCCAAAATTTCCGTAGCTAGTTGTCTGAGTTCATGATGATCGGTATCTCTAGGAGTTCCAAACTTCACGGAGTTTCAGCTGTGAGCGACTGGAGCACAGAATATCATAGCTGAGAGCGACTAGAGCTACGTAGACGGTTATATCTGGTGCTTCTTTCGGGTGTCACATTTTTATATGGTACATGATGCTCTAGGAGATCCACCTAAGCCAGTTCATCAGAAGATATTAGAGGAGGAGCAGGCAAGGACAAATCATGCGGTTGATGTGTTGCCTAGATGTCATCGTATCATGAAGGTTGGACATACATGTAATGACAAATGACTCTTTCTGGATGGCTATGAGGCGAGAGGCATTGTAGATGCCATGGTGGCGAATGTTTGGGAGGCTATGCAGTACAAGAGGCAACGTAAGAACAGGGGGGCACGAGGCCGAGTCCGTCATACATAATAGATTATATTACTTGTACTTTTGATATATTTTGGGTTGTATTTTATTTATCGATTCTGCTATAACTTTTGGATTAGATTTATGTACTCTTGACTTATAACTTTATATATGTCATTTTCTTCATATCCTTAGTATTGTCGAATCATAGTATACTTTCTAACTATTTGATCTAAGAATCACTTAAAATTAATCAGAATTTACTCCAGGTACATAGGGTGGCTTAAGTTGTTGTATCTTTGAAACTATTTATCTCCTAAAACTAATCAGAATTAAGCAACACTTAATACAGAGATACATCTCTAAATGCTTTACGTAGATGTATCTCTGAATGCTTTTCAACGCTTATAAAATAAAGTAGCTTCCGGAGATGCATCTCTGAAATAAATTAACGTTTAACAAAAAAAATGCGTCTGGAGATACATCTCCGAAAATTGAAGGTCATTTTAAGAATTACATATGTAAGTGTTTGTTGGCAGCAATTTTGGTAAAACAATGACTTGATAATGTTTTGCTAAATTTCTTAACATTTGAAGCAAATTGTTTCGAATGATGTCAAAACAGATGTCTTGACATCAACCTCCTGAACTGAACTCAGTCCAATATCAGTTCTTGTTTTCTGTTTCTTGATTTCCTGCGCGCCATAATTCAGGATTTGTGACTCATAGGCTGCGAAAAATATGGAGGAATATTTTTCTATTTGAATTATCTTTATGGATTATATCTTGGCCTGCTTTCATGAAAATATTCAAAAGATGTGAATATTTGTTTTTCAGTCCAAGCCCACTATTGCGCATATATAAGGACCTGCTTCCTTATTCATATGACTGCAACTTTTGAAGAAGAATACTTTCTTTCTGTTTTAGAAGTCTAAGTCTTTTAATTGGTAAACACTCTAGTATTGATTTAATACTTGTGTTGTTATTTGGATTGTTAATTGTGTATCATTCATAAGCTTTTAAGCATTGAATGATTGAAGTTTTTAAACTTATTATTTCTGTTGTTTCTTCACTGTAAGTGATTGAAGGGATTTGAGGAGGGTCTCATACCTAGGCGAGTCTTAGGTAGAAGTATATCACAGGTAGTGATTAAGTGATTAGATTATAAACTGGTTGCTTACTAAGGGTCTATGAATTGATACTATTTAGTGGACTTGTCCCTGGCTTGGTAGCCCCCGAAATAGGTATTGTTGTACACTGAACTAGGGTAACAATCCCTTGTGTTTTTATTGCTTTTATTATTGTTGCACTTTACTTTGTTCCTCATATATTTATGTCGTGACATCTCCTTCAACATCACATATCTGATACCAGAATTTCAATTGGTATCAGAGCAGGCATCCTGCTCTTTATCTGGGTGAGATCCAGAGAAGATACTTTATGGTACTATGGACAAGGAAGGAGGATTTGTGAACAGATCACCCATTCTGAATGGAAGTAATTATGACTACTAGAAACCACGTATGGTTGCCTTTTTAAAGTCTTTGGACAACAAGACTTGGAAAGATATTTTAAAAGGATGGAAACACCTTATCAAATTGGGAGAAAATGGAGAACCTATTTCTGAGTTAAAACCAGAAGACGATTGGTCTAAAGAAGAAGATGAAATTGCTCTTGGAAATTCTAAAGCCTTGAATGCTATATTTAATGGAATTGACAAGAACATTTTCAGATTAGTGAACTCATGTGAAGTAGCTAAGGATGCACGGGGAATTCTTCAATCTACTCATGAAGGCACATCCCAAGTTAAGATGTCAAGACTCAGTTGCTCACCACAAAATTTGAGAATCTGAGAATGAAGAATGATGAAAGTATTAATGACTTTCATATGAATATTCTTGAAATTGCTAATGCATCCAGTGCTTTAGAAGAGAAAATACCTGAAGTTAAATTGGTGAGAAAGATGCTCAGGTCTCTTCCCAAGAGATTTGATATGAGTGACTGCTATGGAAGAAGCTTAAGACATTGATAAAATGAAAGTGGATGAACTTGTTAGATCCCTTCTGAAATTTCAATCAAGCATCAATGAAAGATATGAAAAGAAGAACAAAAGCATAACCTTTGCTTCAAATACTGAAGATGAAGAGAAAGACTGTGATCTGGATACAGATGGAGGAATATCAAATGCCTTAGCTATGCTTGGAAGATAGTTTAACAAAGTGATAAATAAATGGATAGAAACCAAATATCAAATGTCAAGAACATCTCATCTGACATCCATAAGTCAAATGAGTTTGGAAGAAAAAGGGATGAAGAAAAATCCACTTAAGGGAAGGGAGTACAATGTCATGAATGTGAAGGCTTTGGTCACATTAGAGCTGAATGTCCTACATATCTTAAGAAACAAAAGAAAAATCTATCTGTTACTTGGTCTGAAGAAGACTCAGAGAGTGATCTTGAAGAATCTGCCAAGTATGTTAAAGTATTGACAGGGAAATATGTATCTGATGAAGAATCTAGTGATGAGGAACTAACCTTTGATGATTTAGCTGCTTCATACAAAGAATTATGTCTCATAAGTGCATAAGTGTGCCTTGAAGGGGAGAAAATAAAAGTCCTCATAACTCAGCTGAAGGCAGAAAGGGAAGAGCATTTAAAAACTATTTCTAATCTGGAAAGTGAAGTGAATTCCTTGAATTCAAACCTTGATATAATGGTCAAATCTCTCAAAATGTTGAATAATGGGTCTGAACTTTAGATGAAATTCTTCAAGCAGGAAGAGTGATAAGAGACAAGAGTGGTCTAGGGTTTAATGAGAAAAAGGAACCTAATTCAAAAGAACCTTAATTAGATTCCACTCATACCAAGTCTAAACCAAGGATGTCAAATAAAATGTCTAAACATCATGGAAATAAAGGACATCATGGCAATAAAATGTTTAATCACACCAGAGAGAATTCCCAGTCCTGGAGATGTCATCACCGTGGAAGGCTTGGTCATATAAGGCCCTTCTGTTTCAAGTTGTATGGGTACCCTAAGACTACTCCTCTTCCCAAAACTGATCAAAATTCTCAAAATAGCAAAAAGAAGAAACAATGGATTCTCAAGTCTAATATTTCTAGTTTCATAGCTCACACCTCCCTCAGAGTATAAACTAAAGATGACTGGTACTTTGACAGTGGGTGTTCTAGACACATGACAGATGTCAAGAATCTGTTGGTGGATGTCAAATCTCATTCCACCAGGTATGTGACTTTTGGTGATGGAACAAAAGGTGAAATCAAAGGTGTTGGCAAGCTTGATTGTTCAGGAGTCCCTAAGCTTGACGATGTGTTACTTGTCAAAGGATTAAAGCTAACCTGATAAGCATAAGCCAATTGTGTGATCAAGGATTCAAAGTTAACTTCACCAAGGAAGAATATCTTGTGTGCAATGAAAAGAATGAAGTTATTATGAAAGGAATCAGATCTAAAGACAACTGTTATCTATGAGTTCCTCAAGAGTTGAACTTCTCCTCAACATGTGTTTTAGCCAAAGAGAATAAAGTTAAACTATGACATCAAAAATTGGGGCACTTGCATCTGAAAGGTATGAAAAGAATTATATCTGAAGAAGCAGTGAGAGGGATTCTTAAGCTCAAGATAGAAGAAGGAAGGGTATGTGGTGACTGCCAGATTGGAAAGAAGACTAAGATGTCACATCAGAAGATCCAACATCTTACTACATTAAAAGTTTTAGAACTTCTTCACATGGACTTGATGGGATCTATGCAGGTTGAAAGTCTCGGTGGAAAAAAATATGCCTATGTTGTTGTAGATGATAGAGGATGGAATATTGAAGAAGATGTCTCAGAAGATGTTGGAACATATTTGTCTTATATTTCAACAATATCAAATGACAAAATTATTAATTCTAATCCACCTCAAGAAGATCCTAAGCCTAGTCATCTCAACAAAGGACCTTTAATTAGAACCCTGAGATATCATCCTAAGGAGGTTATCATAGGAGATATAAATAAAGGAGTTACTACCATATCAAGAGATGGGATATCAAACTCTTGTTTTGTGTAAAAAAATTGAGCCTAAGAATGTCAAAGAGGCCCTAACTGATGAGTTATGGATTAATGCTATGCAGGAAGAGTTAGAACAATTCAGTAGAAATGGAGTTTGGGATCATGTTCCAAGACCTGAAGGAACAAATGTGATTGGCACTAAATGGGTGTACAAGAATAAATCTGATGAAATAAGGTGGTGTAATACGGTGGGAGAGCTGACTTGAGTGTTTTGCTTTTGATCGCAATTATTGCAGATAGCAAGATTCGCCACCGACTTTTCTTTTATCCAATAAGGAAAGGGTAAAAAGAACATAAAATACCTTTGAGATATTTTCTTGAGTTCGGGGGGTAAGTTATGAAAAGGGAAGGTGTTAGCACCCTTTTCATCCATAGTTATCTATGGGCTCTTAGTTGCTTGCTAGATCACTTTTGAAATTGCTTTATTTACAATGTGTTTGTGGTGGGTTTTGAAAGTATTTTTTGAAAAGTGTCTTTGTTTAGGCAAACATTGTAATGATTCTCGTCTCTATAAGAATGCATACAAAGTGTTGGACTTTTTGAAAATATTTCAGGTTTTGAAAGTGTTTGGTGTGTTTGAAAAGATGTTTATTTTTGAAGATGGATTATGAGCAAGCAACTAAGAACGTTCTACCTACTCAAAAGTCTTCTGTTCATTTCTTCCTTCCTTTCATAGTGCTATCTTACCATTGATTGGTAAGAAGCCTTATCTTTGGATGTAAAGGGACGGGCATGAGTGTGATACGGTGGGATAACTGACTTGGTGTTTTGCATTTTATCGCAAATGTTACGGTTAGCAAGAGTCGCCACCAACTTTTCTTTTATACAAAAGAAAAGGCTGAAAAGAACAGAAAAGACCTTTGAGATTGTTTCTTGAGTTCGGGGGGTAGATTATGAAAAGGGAAGGTGTTAGCAACCTTTTCGTCCATAATTATCTATGGGCTCTTAGTTGCTTGCTAGATCACTTGCTTTTGTTTGAAAATATGCTTTATGTGGTTTTTGAAAGTATTTTGAAAAGGCGTCTTCGTTTAGGCAAACTTTATAATAGTTCTTGTTTGTAAGAACGTATACAAAGTGTTGTGATTTTGAAAATGTTTCATGTTTGGAAAATATTTTGAAAGTGTTTTTGAAAGTGTTGGTGTTTGTTTTGAAAATAAGCAAGAGTGTTTGATTTGAAATTGAGCAAGCAACTAGGAACAATCTACCTACTCAACAGTCTTTGTTCATTTCTTCCTTCCTTTGATATTGCTATCTTACTATTGATTTGGTAAGAAGTCTTATCTTTGGATGTATAGGGACGGGCGTGGGTCATCGTATAGCCATGATAGCAATGTTGTAAGATATCTTAGCATTCCTCTTTGAGGGACTAAGATCATTTTGAAAGGCAACATTGATAGCGTCATCGAGGGACTATAATCTTGTATTTTTGATTGCTTTTTGCTAAGATATCCCACATGCATAACATGGCCATTTTTGTAAGGCAACAAAGTGGAATTACCCTAAGAGTGCAACTGTGCAAGTGTGTTTGATTTACATGCTTGTTTATCTTGAATTAGGGTTTACTAACTTGTTGATTTTAGTCTTTCCATACAAACCCTAACTACTAGCATTTATATAAAGCGATAAATTGCAGAAAGTAAAATTACTAAGCTATTACATCATTAGGGGATGGGGTATACAAATTTAAAAATGGGGATTGCAAGAAAATTAAACCTAATTAACTATTACAACCATATTGAATAAATGTACAAGAATTGAATAAATAATAATGTACAAATACAAATGGAAAAAGAAATGATTTTTGTTTGGATTTCATGAAAGGGTTTTAATCTTGACCTAATTAAGAAAATGATTAGTTAAAAAATAAACAAAGTTAAACTTAAATTAATTATGAAAGAAATTAAGTTAGAAAAATGATTTTTTAGGGTTTTTTTATGAAAAGGTTTTAGATTAATAATAATAATATGAAAATCAATTAATTCAAAGAAACCTAAGTTCTAATTTAATTTTAATTAAGAAATCAAAAACCTAAATCTAATTATTATTTATTAAAAAAAGAAATTAAATTGTTAAGAACATATTTTTGTTCTTTTTGTTTTATAAAGAAAATAGACTAAATAAGTGTACATAATAAATAAAAATATTTTTTATATTTTTTTAATAACAAAAAAAAATAATAATAATAATAATAATGAAAATAAATAAAATAAAACTGAAATAAA
Organism: Vicia faba; assembly: GCA_948472305.1. Classification (NCBI taxonomy): domain Eukaryota; kingdom Viridiplantae; phylum Streptophyta; class Magnoliopsida; order Fabales; family Fabaceae; genus Vicia; species Vicia faba. Next base: position 1,626,355,289 of record OX451736.1, read on the forward strand.
AATAAAATAAAATAGAAATAAAAAAAATGAAGTAAATAAAATAAAGCTGGGCCAGGTGTGCAATAGTAAGGCAGGGGTGAGAAATCAGTAAAAATGTCTAAGCCCATTGATGGAGGCCCATGTACCTGTTGCTGAAACAAAAAAAAAGTGAAAAAATATGAAAAATGAACAAAAGGGTACCACTGGGGCTCAAACCCAGGTCCCAAAGGTTAACATACGTGCGCTTTACCACTGAGGTGACTATACATCCGTTGATATAAACAAAACAGTAAATATGTAACATAAGTTATGCCCTGAATACAACTTCATCTTCAACCTCCAGCCATGGATCCTGTAACTTCACTATTTCTTAACAAAAATGAAAAGTGCAAACACGAAAGTTGCTCCATTTTTCCATATGAATTCAACCATATAAATATCATAAGCTATAAATCAAAGATGAATGGGAATTTTTGAAAGTACCAAATTCTGACCTAAATATTTCAGAAAGTTCAAACTCAAAATTCTCCTAGCTCAATCAAAATAAATGAAATCTATGGACATGTACAACTTCAGGGCAATGATGTATACATTTTATCTTCACAAATGCAAGTCTAACAATGCCTAAATGAGAAGATAGAAGTTCAAAAATATACCTGAAAACTCTAAATCGTGAAATGAGTTTGAGCTTGATTCAAGGTGCTGCAATGATCAGGTTAGCTTCCTTGAGTCTCTAGGAAGCTAATGCAATGCTTAACTTGAGTTGAGAGTGGATGAAATGGTTTGGAGAAGTCAATGTGCAGTACTCTATTTTTGGTTATAGAGGATGATGGAAGTGGAGTTACAGTCGTGTAACAGGGACATGGATGGTTTGTATTTGATGTAAGGAAGCTTTAGGAACTAAAAGGCCAAAGAACGCACGAGGGAAATGGAAGTTTGATATGTAATGTCAGAATTTTCACAACAATGGTGTTTTGAGGCAATTTCTAGCTAGAGGGAGTTTGGGAGTGTTTCATGGTGTTCAAGCTCGTGTGCTAAGTTGCATAATAGTGTCTCAATGTATAGGAAAATGTTTTTGAGAGCTTTTGCTGATCAGAAGTACAAGTTCACATGTTATGGCCCTTTTTCTTATTTTTGAAGCAAGCTTGATACACATTGCCCCAATGTATAGTACACGACTATCTAGAGTGTTTACAAGCTTTAAACATGTTTATTTGACTTTGTATGTTGAGTGTGTGCTAAACAAACAAGTTAGAGGCTCAAGAAGAGTGGATTTTGTGCATAAAGCCACTTTTCCAAAATGGCAATGTTGCCTTTCTTCCTAAAATGGTATTAAGCATGGGAAATGCATTGAATGCTTGGATTAAAGCTTCTAGAAGCTGTGAAAAACATTAATTATGGAGTTAAAAACAAGTTTGAGGCATGCAAAGCAAAGATTATGCAGCCTAGCATGGATTTGGTTCATGTGTTCATCAAAAAATGACTTGTAATTCAAGTTTGAAAACCCTAACTTCTTGCCTTCGATTCTCCTTGCTCAAATATGATATCATGAGTTCTTGGACATTTTGGAAAGCTTGTAACATCCTCTACAACCTATATGTTTTCCATTTTTGAAAATTCATCTTTGAACTATGTGAAAAATTTCCATGAAGTTAGGTCAAAATCCTGCCTAAACTAGGGCAAAATTTCACTAAGTTTCCAAGTTTCATGAACATGTATTCACAAAATAATAACTTGAAATCCATGCATTTCTAGGAGAAGTTGTGTTCTAAAATGTTTTATATATCATTTAGATCTACAACTTTCATGTTGTAAGTTTCCTTTGAATCATCTTGCATCATGGTGGAAATTTGGCTCAAAGTTATGAAAAAATATGAAATTTTCAACACTTTGAAAAATTTCTAAGTTTAGAAATTTTGACTTTTCAAAATGAAATATTGACTTTTTGATTTCTTGATGAACATGTTTCATATTTTGACATGTTTTTATGAATTATGATCTTTGACACTTGATTTTGACCAAAAAGTCAAAGTTTTGACTTTTCACTATACAGTTTACTTTTCTCAGTTGACTGAAATTCATCTGTCAACCAATTGATCTTGAGAGATGTTTTGAGCCATGCCAATAGGTCAAAATGATGCATTTGAATTCTTGAGATTATGTCTCAAACCAATCAATCATTTGCTAGGTCAAAAATCAGAAATTTCCCCTTCTTAGTCAAAACCCTAATTTTGACCATTTTGCCATTTTGATGATCTGATCAAATTTCTTAAGGAATTGTGATCAAAACTTGATCAAATGGAATATATGAGTTCATAATGTTGATATGGGTAAAAAATTATGAAGTTTGACTGTAAATTGACCATAATTGACTTTTTCCCCAATACAACTGATTTTAGGTCAACTGATCAATTGACTGAGCAAAAATGTGATCCAAGACTTGAAACTTGACATGAGAAATATTTAGAGTCCAAAATGATCCATGGAAGTCATATGAGGCATTAAAAGTCCATTTTTCTGTGTGAAATCTCAAACCCTAATTTTTAGTCATCAGTGCTTGAGGTGGTGTCTTGAGCTGATCAACCCTTGTGCAGTCTTGAACCAAAGGAGATATTGTGAGATATTATTTGAGAAATGATAGAGAAAATTTTGGGGTATAACAACTCCCCTGTTCAATCTTCTTAAACCTGAAGAGTTAGATTGGCGGATCCTCCATTCGTGACTTGAAGGTGGAAGATGATTGAACACTAAAGTGCCCAGAAATTTGCACTCGAAGATGTATTGTGAATGGGATTATAGATGCCATTTGGAGGAATGATGGTGAACACTGGAATAAGTATCAACACAAATCTTTGGTCAATTTATACTAAAACTTGATGTTTCACCTGTGGGACAAAAAAGTTAGTAAAACGCAGATGCATGCATTATGTCTGCAAAATATGGTATTATGCTAGATGCTTTTTGTATGTATATTCTATGGTGTATGAATGTGAGATGCATGTTTGTCCGGGAAAATAAATCCCTGACTGCTGCTGAGGAATTCTGAATCCCGGAGTGCTGTTGGGGATGAATAGTATATATATATATATATATCTTCAAACTTGTTGAAAGGATGCTTCCACTGGGGAATATCACTTGAATGTCAGTTGTTATCTGGTCAGATCCAGGCTTCACAACTTGCTAAGGAGAAGGAAGTTAATTTCTATCTGGTCAGATTCCAGGCTTCACAGTGACTTACTGGGGAAGAGATAAATTAACTGTTATCTAGTCGGATTCTAAGCTTTGCAGAAAATTTCTTGAAATTGAATTGTTATCTGGTCGGGTCCAGGCTTCACAACAAACTTGCTGGGGATAAGGGAGTTAATTGTTATCTGGTCGGATTCTAGGCTTTGCAGTAACTTGCTAGAAAGGATGGAGTTGAACTGATATATGGTCGGGTCTAGGCTTCATAGTAACTTGAAGTGGTAACTATTATCTTGTCGGGTCCATGCTTCATAGTGTCTTGCTGGGATTTGTAGCCAGTTGTTATCTGGTCGGACTCCAGGCTTCACAATAATTTGCTTGAAAAGATAAAACTGATATCTAGTCGGATCCAGGCTTCACAGATTTTGAGGTGGATGAAGTTAGTTGCTATCTGGTTGGGTTCAGGCTTCACAATAAACTTGTCTGAAGAGATAGAGTTGAATTGATATCTGGTCGGGTCCAGGATTTATAGTAACTTGCTTGGAAATTAGTTGTTATCTGGTCAGATTCTAGGTTTCACAATAAACTTCTGAGAGGAATTGCTATCTGGTCGGATCCAGGCTTCACAATAACTTACTTGAAAAGATGAAGTTGAAAACTGATATCTGGTCGGATCCAAGCTTCACAGTAACTTGTTGGGGTAGAGGCAAACTCTACTGGGGAAAAGAAGTTAAACCCTGGTTTGGTTGAGTCCAGGTTCTTCTATATCTTTGAAGAGTTGAACTATTATCCGGTCAGGTCCAGGTTTCATAGTATCTTGCGAAGTTAACTATTATCTGGCGGATCCAGTCTTCATAGTTGAAAGGTTACACTATTATCTGGTCGGATCAAGGATCTATAGTGACTTGAGAAGTTGACTATTATCTGGTCGGGTCCAGGCTTCACAGCAGCTTGAAAGTTGTACTAATATCTGGTCGGATCCAGGCTTCATAGCATTTTTTGGAGGTAGTAAAGGTTTTGTTGATAACTTTACTGGGGATTAGGGGTTGTGGCCCTATGATTTGTAATAATCTGAAAGGCAAACTCAAGCTGGGGGTATGGACTCAGTCGGGGAAGACAGACTCAGCTTGGGGGATATACTCATCTTGGGAAGGATACACTCAGTTGGGGATAACAGATTCAGCTGGGGAAGATAGACTATGCCAGGGGAATTGGAACTCGGTCGGGGAGTTATGCTACTCATTGTTTATTAGGGAAATAAACCCTGTTGGGGAAATAAACCCCGTTGATGAATATTTGATGAACTGCCGATGAGGTGAGTTCTTCGAGAAAGAGATCCACACGGCCTTTTCTTGTAGGGTCAACTTAGCTGGGGAGAGAGCTGCCAAGAGATTGAGACTCTGGTTGGAGATCAATTTATGCAAAGAGACTTTGTGGGGATAATGTTAATGAAATAACTCTGTGGGGGATATCCTATATACATTAAAAAAATACTTGTCGCTGCTTAGCAGGACACATGTGCCAAATAGTTTTAATTATGTTCATATGCATATGCTCATTCAATTTTAGTCATTGGACAAATTTGCATTCAAAATTAAAACAAAATATTTTCACTTTAAAGTATAATTGTATTGATATTTTGCCCATGAATAGGCGTTTTTTTTCTACAAAGAGACGAAGATCCTAGTAAGAGGAAATCGTCGGAAGGAAAACAAAGATTGAAAACAAAACAAATAGCCATGTGAAATGATCTCATTGCATTCCAACTCTACTATTTCCCCAATGTCTTCGAATGCCCCTTGCTGTTGACAGAAGTTGATTGGATTAATCTTGGACCGTTTGAACTCAGACCTTGGTGATAAAACTGACCGTGGTGATTCCATGGGACATAGTCATACGCTTTCAATCCTTAACTTTTACCTGGACCGCCCTTTCGGGTTTTCAGCCCACCAGGATACCCATTTTTGCCCAAGTTGCCCTTTCGGGTTTTCAACTTGCCGGGTGTACAAATCTTTTGCATATATCCAATTTTTGCCCAAACCTTTTGGTTTGCCGGGATGCCCTTATTTTGCCTAGGTGTGTCAACCTAGAAGGTCTCTTATACGTAGTATTTTTTAACTATGTCCGCGTTTATAGGATGCGGGAAGTCTTCACCATCCATGGTAGTCAGCATCATGGCACCGCCATAAAACACTCTCTTGACAACAAATGGCCCTTTGTAGGTGGGAGTCCATTTGCCTCTGGGGTCTCCTTGTGGAAGAATGATGCGCTTTATCACCAAGTCACCAGTTTGATATACTCGAGGCTTAATCTTTTTGTTGAAAGCCTTGATCATACGCTTTTGGTACGTCTGACCATGACAAACAGCAGCTAATCGCTTCTCATCGATCAAGTTTAACTGATCCAATCTTGTCTACATCCACTCGTCTTCGCCTAGGCCTGCTTCATTCATAATCTTCAGTGAGGGAATCTGAACTTCTACTGGAAAAACAACTTCCATTCCATAAACCAAAGAAAAGGGAGTTGCCCTAGTTGATGTCCTAGCTGAAGTACGGTAGTCGTGAAGAGAAAACGTAACATCTCATGCCAGTCCTTATAGGTTACTACCATCTTCTGCACAATCTTCTTAATGTTTTTGTTGGCTGCTTCGACTGCGCCATTCATTTTAGGTCTATATGGAGAAGAATTGTGATGCTTGATCTTGAACTGAGTGCAAAGTTCGGTAATCATAGCATTGTTGAGGTTAGTCTCATTGACGATGATGATCCTTTTGGGGATACTATAGCGGAAGATGAGGTTGTGTTTGATGAATCTGGCTACCACATTCTTGGTGATTGAGGCAAATGAGGCGGCTTCGACCCATTTGGTGAAATAATCAATAGCGACCAGAACGAAGCGATGTCCATTGGAAGCGGTGGGCTTGATCTCTCCAATCATGTCAATTCCCCACATTACAAATGGCCACGGAGCGGTCATGATGTTCAGATGGATAAGAGGTACATGGACCTTGTCAGCATAGATTTGACATTTGTGACAAGTTCTTGAATGTTGATGGCAATCAGTCTCCATTATTGACCAATAGTAGCAAGCTCTTAGGATTTTCTTAGCCATTGTATGCCCACTTGAGTGAATACCAAAGAGACCATCGTGCATGTCTTCCATAATTTCCTCTGCCTCCTTCTTGTCCACACATCGGAGTAGAGTACAATCATGGTTGCGCTTGTACAATATTCTCTTGCTTAGGAAGAATTTCACTGAAAATCTTTGTAAGAACTTTCTGTCATTGATGGACGCTCCCTCAGGATACTCTTGTGCTTCAAGATATCTCATCACCTCATGGTACCAAGGCTTTTCCGTATCAGTGTCAAGCTCACAGCAGTGTGCATGTTCGTCGAATCTTTCAATTGTAATCATAGGGGCTTCGTTGTCCCATCTGACCTTGAACATTGAAGACATGGTTGCCAGCCAACTGACTTTCTTCCCTAGGGAAGTGCTCAAAAGTGATCTCTTCGAAGTAGGGAATCAGGGATAGCACAAGTTCCTTGTAAGGGATGAGATTAGGGTGCTTAGTGTCCCAATCTCCTTTTACTTGGCTAATCACTAGAGCGGAATCGCAAAACACATTCAAATGCTTGATCCTCAAGTCAATGGCATATTTCAGACTCAAAATGCACGCTTCGTACTCAACCATATTGTTCGTGTAATCGAAGCAAATTCTGGCAGTGAAAGGAGTGCGACAACCTTCAGGAGAGATGATCACAACACCAATACCGTTACGCAAGGCGTTGGAAGCTCCATCGAAGACCATAGTCCATCGGGATCCTTGTTCAGGTCCGTCATACGGTCCAGGTTTAGCACAGTCGGTCACCAGCATGATGTTCTCATCCGGGAAGTCAAAGTTCATGGACTGATAATCATCAACAGCTTGATGGGCCAAATGATCTTCTAGTACGCTTCCTTTGATGGCCTTTTGTGTTGTGTATTAAATGTCGTACTCATTCAAGATCATTTGCCATCTGGCTATCCATCCGCAAAGAGCGGGTTTCTCGAAGATGTACTTGATTGGGTCCATCTTAAAAATCAATCGAGTGGTATGAGTCAACATATATTATCTTAGCCGGCGAGCAGCCTATTCCAGAGCCGTCAAGTTTTCTTGAGCAGTGAATATCTGGTTTCACAGTCGGTAAACTTTTTGCTCAGGTAATAAATAACATGCTCTTTTCAGCCATACTCGTCATGTTAGCCTAAAACACACCCCATAGAGTTCTCTAGTACTGTCAAGTACATGATCAAGGGTCTTCCTTCAACTATAGGAATGAGAATAGGAGGCTCTTGTAGATATTATTTGATTTTGTCGAAGGAATCTTGGCATTCATCATTCCATCTGACTACCTGACCTTTCTTCAAGAGTTTGAAGATTGGCTCACAAATAGCAGTCAAGTGAGATATGAAGCGGGCCATGTAATTGAGACGACCCAAGAATCCTCTAACTTCCTTTTCAGAGTGAGGGACTGGAATTTCTTGGATGGTCTTTACCTTGGCAGGATCAACTTCAATGTCTTTATTGCTGACAAAAAAACCTAGAAGCTTTCCAGATCGTACTCCAAATGTGCACTTGTTAGGGTTTAACCTTAACTTGTACTTTTTCAGCCTCTCGAATAGTTTGTACAGGTGATCGAGATGTTCCTCTTCAGTTTATGATCTGGCAATCATATCATCCACATAGACCTCTATTTCATGATGAATCATATCATGAAATAAAGCTACCATAGCTCTTTGATATGTTTCCCCTGCATTCTTCAATCCGAACAACATGACCTTATAGCAAAAGGTGCCCCACTGCGTGATGAAAGTTGTCTTCTCCATGTCTTCGGGAGCCATCTTTATCTGATTATAGCCGGAGAAACCATCCATGAAAGACAAGACTTTATGCTGAGCAGTATTATCGACCAAGACGTCAATGTGTGGTAGAGGTAAGTCATCCTTGGGGCTTGCCCTATTCAGATCCCTATAGTCTACGCACATGCGAACTTTTCCGTCTTTCTTTGGCACTGGCACAACATTTGAAACCCATTGGGGATAGGATGTCACAGCTAAGAATCCTGCATTAAATTGTTTCATCACCTTAGCTTTGATCTTTTCAGACATATCGGGCCTCGTGCGAAGAACCTTTTGTTTCATAGGAGGTCAATCTTCTTTTGTCGGCAGACGATGAACTACGATGTCAGTATCCAACCCTGGTATATCTTCATAAGACCAAGCGAACAATTCCACATAGTCATGCAACATTTGAACCAACCTGCTCTTGACATTGTCTTCTAAGTTAGCCCCGATCTTGACTTCCTTCTTGCCTGTCTCAGTACCCAGATTGATGACTTCAACTGACTCTTCGTGCGGCTGAATAACTTTTCCTCTTGTAATAGAAGTCTGGATAGTTCTCTCGGTATTTCACAATCTTCCTCGCCTTCGTCTTCGGCTTGGTTAATTAGACATTCGAAGTCATAGTTGGCAATAGTAGAGTCATTGGCAATAAGATCCAGAGTGGATGAGGACCTACAAGAGTGTGTGTGCGTGCATGTAATATACATGGCTATTTTGAAAATTTTATTTGAAAAAAAAAGGAAAGAAAATGAACACAAAGATTTGAATGCAAAAGATTCCGATGATTTGTATTGAACGATCATATGATTAGATGAACATAAATAAAACCCTTGACAAATGGACCAAAGTACCCCGGGCGAGGCACATGGCTTAAAAGTCATTGTTAAATCTTACAGACAAAATGTTCTTGAATTGAAAGAAAGCAATAGACAAATGATTACTCCTCAATTAAGGAGATGGGCACGAAGTCCTTTGCATGCCAATTCTTCAGCTCCGTTGTAGTAGGATACACCCAATCTTCAAATGCAACTTCATCATCCGAATCACCCACAGTGTTAACTTCATGGCTTCCAATGCGGAGAGGTGGCTTTCCTGCACGAGCACGCCTCACTTCCTTATGAGCTTTGGCGGTGAAACCCAAACCAAACTTGTCCGCTTTGAATGGGATATCGAGGAGTTGCCCCCAATTATCATAGCTTCCTTCTTCAATTGCAGCACAAGCATCTTTTACTGAAACCATCTTCGGTATAACCGTAATAACTTTGGATTCATCAGAGGAACATTTGGTAGAAGCAACCATTGGCGGTACAACTTCAAAGGCTTGACTCGGGATCTCGATGAATTCTTCATCCATCTCTACATACTTGAAAGAGTTAATGTGGCTGACCATAAACGCTTCCTCTCCACAGACGGTGGCAATTCTTCCCTTGACCGGATATTTTAGTTTCTGATGGAGAGTTGAGGTTACTTCCCCAGCTTTGTGGATCCAAGGGCGACCCAACATACAAGAATAGGCAGGACGGATATCCATGATGTAGAAGGTGGAGTTGAAGATTTAGGAGCCCACCTTGATTGGAAGATCTACTTCTCCATGGACTGCCCTTTTTGATCCATCAAAGGCTCTTACAATGATATCACTTGGCTTCAAGACTAAACCCTCACAGTCTAAACGGTCTAACGCCCCCTTGGGTAGTACGTTTAGAGAAGAACTAGTGTCGACTAAAACATGTGCTAGGGTGGTCCCTTTGCACTCGACAGAAACAAGTAGAGCTTTATTGTGGTTCTTCCCAAGTGGTGTTAGGTCAACATCTGAAAATCCCAAGCCATTATCAGCCGTCAAGCTAGCCACACAATTCTCAAATTGGTCCGTTGTGGTCTCATGAGGGACATGAGCCTTTTTTAAGAATTTGATTAATGTCCGAGCATGGGCATCAGAAAATAATAGTAATGACAACATAGATATCTTAGAAGGGGTTTGCCCCAACTGTTCCATAATCTTGAAGTCGCTCCTTTTTATTATCTTCAAGATCTCGTCCATCTCACGAGCCGAGGGTTCTCCGTTAGCAACGTCCTTTGCGGGTATTTATGTCACGACCGACTCAACAACCTTCTCCTTCCCTCTTGTATCGGTACTTGGCTTAGTGGCAGAGATGCAGATAAGTGTCTTTGCAACAACTGGCGGTGAAATATTGGGTGAAAAGATTCTCCCAGTTCGAGTTACCTTACTTGAGCCAGTTATGTTACCAACATCGTCAGATTTTTCTTCTTCGATCCAAGCGTCTTGTTTAATCCCATGGTAAAACACCTTAGCACCATAGTTCCATGGCACTGCCTTGTTTTAAGAGTATGGAATTGGTCCGGGATTGGTAATTATTAAGGGAGAAACAGTGGGTTCATTTGAAATCTTAATAGGACCTTTGAAGGAGATCCTAAGAGGCTTGTTTGAGATGGTGATAATGGAGAGATCTTCAAATTTGTTAGTCAAACTTTCGGCAAGCGGAGTCTTCTCAAATAAAATTTCGTGGCTATCCATCAGGCGTTGAATGCCTTCCTTTAGCCTTTCACATCCATTAAGTTGTTTGGCACAACAAACACAATCTTTTACACAGCCAGGGAAAATCCCGGCTTTCAACAGGTTCTTTTTGATGATATTCAAAGTAGTAGTCAAGTCTTCGACAAAGGCAATGAAAATTGTATCTTCAACAACATTAACACCCTTGCCATGATTTGGCATATGTGCAATGATTACATTCGGAGTTTGAGGAGGATCGAACTCAATAGTCTTGTTATCAATCAAATCCTAAATTTTATTCTTCAAGGCCCATCATTGGTCAGTCTCATTCCCGTGGCTACTTGAGTGGTAATCACATTTGGCGTTTGGGTTATACTTTGGTGAAGAGGTATCTGGGTTGGCAGGAGGATCTCACAATGTCACCAAATTAGCCTTTAGCAAATGTTGTAGGGCTTGATATAGTAACATGCCTAATGTCCTGAATTGTCTTCTCAGAGTTTCAAACCGTTGGTGATTTGCAGATGGTCTTTGAGTAGGAGTTAGATTGGAGATTCGGACAATGTTAACAGACGGATGATCATTCTTCTTGGTACGGGCCCTTACCCTGTACGCAACATTGATTTCCTTCTTTGCAGCAAAATGTTTATTTACAAGATTTGAAGTGGAGGCAGATGCCACAGAGATCTTCCCACTTTTGATGCCGATTTCAACTCTTTCATCGATTAAGATTAACTCGGTGAATCCGGAAGAGGAACTGCCAACCAACAAGTTAAAGAATAGCCCGGATAAAGTGCCCATAAACATGTCAATGTACTCCCTATCATTCAAAGGAGGTTGAACCCTACTGGCGAGGTTTCTCCACTTTTGTGCATATTCTTTAAATCCTTTATTCTTCCCCATGGTCATATCTTGCAACTGAACTCTCGTTGGTGCCAAGTCGGTGTTATACTGGTACTGATGGTAGAAGCCGGTAGCCCAATCCTCCCAGGTATTGATACGAGAAACATCTAACTGGTAAAATCATTCTAGTTGCATTCCGGCCAAGCTCTCTTGAAAAAAGTGAACCCAGAGTTTCTTATCAGCAATGTGCGGCTGTATCTTGCGCACATAAGATTTTAGGTGAAGTTTTGGACAAGAAACTCCATCGTACTTTGCAAAGACTGGTATTTTGAATTTGTGGGGAATAACAACCCCATAGATCAAACCCAAATCATCAAAATCAAAATCGGTGACGACTTGGATCTCGACGACCTTCAATCTATCTTCTAACTGCTTGTACTTGACATCGGCGGGTGGATACTGCTCGTCAAAATCATCATCAAACGCTTGATCATTAACATAGTCAGCCTAGGTACTCTTAACTTTACCAATCTGATTCTCGTCTTCTTCAGATGAGTCTTCCACTACCAGGATCTAACGAACCGACTCCTTGAACCTTCTACTCATGTTGAGCAGAGCTTTCTTCTTGGGTTTCTTCTTAACTGCCAGCAATGCCATCATATCTTGTTGCCCCTTGGCTAGGGCCAGTAGAGTCTCTTGGAATTGAGAGTTTTGTGCCTGAAGATCCTTCATAGTTTTCTCTAGATCCATCTTGCTTAAATAAACATCAGAAAGATAAGGAAACCTGTTATGCGAAATACCTATCATGTTATGATGCATGGAAGATGTATATGCAAATGATTTCAATGATTTATGGAATTTAAATTTGCATAGACAAAGGAATGAACAAACGTCAATTTTCATTAATTAGCTTGAAAAGAATACAACATGCCTCTTGGGCTTACACAATAACTTTCTAAGATAAAAAGACTGAACGCATCCTCTTCGGTGCAAGGTAGGCGTTCACACTTTGCTCTTCTTGTAGATGCTTTGTAAGTTCCAAGACCCTCTTCTCGCTAGCATAAAATTGAGCTTAGAAAGTATCTCATTCTTCCTTTAGCTGAATCCAACCTTTTTGCAAGTCTTCAAGAGAAGTTGGCATGTCGGGATGAAGGACAGTGTAGGGAACATCTCCTTCAACCACATGCTCCATAATAACTGGTAAGATAGAGGGATAAGGAATCACAAGTTTCTGAGCACGAGATCATACCCACCTAAGGTAAGGCTCAAGGGGAATGGAATTCTTGTGTCGTAGCGTCTTGCTATCCACTTTACTTACCATCCTCCAAGCTCGGATAAACCTCTGGCGGTAGCTTTGAGCGTCGCTTTCATAGTCGAATACCATTCCTTGAATGAGCATCTCATATGGACCATCCCTTCAGGCATAACCAAACTGTCATAAAGCTAAGCAGGAGTTGTAAGTGATACCTCCTATAATGCCAAGTAAAGGGACATTAGGTAATTCACCACAGCGGTCGATGATAGTAACATTCTCCAAGGATCGGGAACACCAATGAACATCTGAATGTCTGAGCATCATCAACCTATGGGACCATCTCGAACCTTGCTCGTTCTTCAACACAGATCGAGGAAGATGCGAAATAAACCATCTTGCAAAGAGAGGAGTTCAACACATGATGATCCCTCTCTTTCTCATAGTGCGAGAGTAAAAAGAATGTCGGATATCTCCCAACAAGGTAGGCACCGGATTGCGAGACATGAAGATTTTGACATCATTTACATCTATGAGTTGGTCAGGGTTTGGAAACAAAACCATCCCATAGATGAGAAGGGCCAAAATTTCTTCAAAAGCTTATAAGTCCAAAGAGTTCCAAAAATCTTGAGCTCTCTCTTACAAGAACTTGGCTAAGAAACCTTTGACACCACTCCTTGTTTCCCAATTAGTTGTGATATCAGATTGTTGCAAGTGTAGGGCCTGAGCAATCTCTTCAGGTTTTGCATCTCTTTCTGTACCTTTGAAGGGTAGTTGATTGAGAATGGAAATCCTCAAAAGTTGGGAGAATTCTTCCAAAGTTGGCACAAGTTGATAATCGGGAAAAGTGAAGCAATGGTGTAGAGGATCAAAGAATTGAATAAGCACCTTCATCATATCTTCATCAGTGTTAGAGGTAACCAGGTTTAGGAGGCGACCATGTCTTTCGGTGAATGGAGATTTCTCAGGAACCCTTGATGCTAACTCTTTAAGTTGAGGAGGAATCCTTACGAGATTGACTTGAATGGTTTTCTTGCGAATAGAAGCCATGTCCTACAAAATAGAACAAAGATAAATCCCAATAATCCTTGAAATGGTTAGTGAGAATGAGTATAATGTTATGATTTTTATGATATTATGTACAAGTAAATATATACAAAAAAGGCAAACAAGTACTTAGGTTTAGGCTTGCATGGAGTCTCATAGGTACGTACCCTCTTGAAGTTTAGTTGGCTCAAACCTGTCCTAGAAATAGTAACCGGGTTCTAAGGGATCTCAATATCACTGATATGTCTTCTCGGGTATTGTTTCAGCGCAAGCCTCTTTCACGGCAACCGAAATATCCTGAAAAGCCAAACCTCAATGAGTGTAGTAACGAGTATCAACCAACTTCGGACTTCACCAAAGTCGGTTATCTCACCACGTCCTAATGGCCAAGTTGGTCAAGTAAAGGTTCTAAAGTCCGTTAGTACTTCATGACATCACTCAGCGGCCCCGTATTCTCCTTGACTACTCAAGGGCTACCGGTACCCACAAATATGTGACACTAACGTAGCTATTTCTTAGACCATGTCGGTATACCCCACACAGTTTCCACAACGTATTGCTACTTACCTATAAGGAGGTATCCTAAATCCAGGTAGAGGATTAGAACAAACCCAAACAAGGAACTAAAACATAAAGCAAACAAATCAAACAATGAAAGCAAATAAAGGTGATCTATCCCTAAGGTAACCCCACTTTTAAGTTTTCCCCAACAGAGTCGCCAGTTCTGTGATACGGTGGGATAACTGACTTGGTGTTTTGCGTTTTATCGCAAATATTGCGGTTAGCAAGAGTCGCCACCGACTTTTCTTTTATCCAAAAGGAATGGCTGAAAAGAACATGAAAGACCTTTGAGATTGTTTCTTGAGTTCGGGGGGGTAGATTATGAAAAGGGAAGGTGTTAGAACCCTTTCATCCATAGTTATCTATGGGCTCTTAGGTGCTTGCTAGATCATTTGTTTTTGTTTGAAAATGTGCTTTGTGTGGTTTTTGAAAGTATTTTGAAAAGGCGCCTTCGTTTAGGCAAACTTTGTAATAGTTCTCGTTTGTAAGAACGTATACAAAGTGTTGAGCTTTTGAAAATGTTTCATGTTTGAAAAATGTTTTGAAAGTGTTTTTGAAAGTGTTGGTGTTTGTTTTGAACATAAGCAAGAGTGTTTGATTTGAAATTGAGCAAGCAACTAGGAACAATCTGCTAACTCAAAAGTCTTTGTTCATTTCTTCCTTCCTTTGATATTGCTATCTTACCATTGATTTGGTAAGAAGCCTTATCTTTGGATGTATAGGGACGAGCGTGGGTCATTGTATAGCCATGATAGCAATGTTGTAAGATATCTTAGCATTTCTCTTTGAGGGACTAAGATCATTTTGAAAGGCAATATTGATAGCGTAATCGAGGGACTATGATCTTGTATTTTTTATTGCTTTTTGCTAAGATATCCCACATACATAACATGGATATTTTTGTAAGGCAACAAAGTGGAATTATCCTAAGGGTGCAAGTGTGCAAGTGTGTTTAATTTACATTCTTGTTTATCTTGAATTAGGGTTTGCTAACTTGTTGATTTTAGTCTTTCCATACAAATCCTAATTACTAGCATTTATATAAAGCGATAAATTGCGGAAAGTAAAATTACTAAGCTATTACATCATTAAGGGAGGGGGTATACAAATTTACAAATGGGGATTGCAAGAAAATTAAGTCTAATTAACTATTACAATCATATTGAATAAATGTACAAGAATTGAATAAATAATAATGTATAAATGCAAATGGAAAAAGAAATGATTTTTGTTTGGATTTCATGAAAGGGTTTTAATCTTGACCTAATTAAGAAATGATTAGTTAAAAAATAAACAAAGTTAAATTTAAATTAATTAAGAAAGAAATTAAGTTAGAAAAATGATTTTTTAGGGTTTTTTTCATGAAAAGGTTTTAGATTAATAATAATAATATGAAAATTAGTTAATTCAAAGAAACCTAAGTTATAAATTAGTTTTAATTAAGAAATCAAAAACCTAAATCTAATTATTATTTATTAAAAAAAGAAATTAAATTGTTAAGAAAATATTTTTGTTCTTTTTGTTTTATAAAGAAAATAGACTAAATAAGTGTACATAATAAATAAAAATATTTTTTATATTTTTTAAATAATAAAATTAATAATAATAATAATAATAATAATAATAATAATAATGAAAATGAATAAAATAAAACTGAAATAAAAATAAAATAAGAAAAAGAAATAAATAAAAAAATGAAGTAAATAAAATAAAGTTGGGCCAGGTGTGCGATAGTAAGGCAGGGGTGAGAAATCAGTAAAAATGTCTAAGCCCACTGATGGAGGCCCACGTACCTGTTGTTGAAACAAAAAAAAAGTGAAAAAAGTGAAAAATAAACAAAAGGGTACCACTGGGACTCGAACCCAGGTCCCAAAGGTTAACATGCGCACACTTTACCACTGGGGTGGCTATACATTCGTTGATATAAATAAAAAAATAAATATGTAACATAAGTTATGCCCTGAATACAACTTCATCTTCAACCTCCAACCATGAATCCTGTAACTTCACCATTTAACAAAAATGAAAAGTACAAACATGAAAGTTGCTCCATTTTCCATATGAATCCAACCATATAAATATCATAAGCTATCAATCAAAGATGAATGAGAATTTTTGATAGTACCAAATTATGACCTAAATATTTCAGAATGTTCAAACTCAAAATTCTCCTAGCTCAATCAAAATAAATGAAATATATGGAAATGTACAGCTTCAGGCAATAATGTCTACATTTTATCTTCACAAATGCAAGCCTAACAATGCCTAAATGAGAAGATAGAAGTTCAAAAAATATACCTCAAAACTGGAAATCGTGAAATGAGTTTGAGATTGATTCAAGGTGCTGCGATGATCATGTTAGCTTCCTTGAGTCTCTAGGAAGCTAATGCAATGCTTAGCTTGAGTTGAGAGTGACTGAAATGGTTTGAAGAAGTCAATGTGTAGTGCTCTGCTTTTGGTTATGGAGGATGATGGAAATGGAGTTACATTCATGTAACAGGGACATGGATGGTTTGTATTTGATGTGAGGAAGCTTTAGGAACTAAAAGGCCAAAGGACGCACGAGGGAAATGGAAGTTTGATATGTAAAGTCAGAATTTGTACAACAATGGTGTTTTGAGACAATTTCTGGCTAGAGGGAGTTTGAGAGTGTTTCAGGGTGTTCAAGCTCGTGTGCTAAGTTTCATAATAGTGTCTCAATGTATAGCAAAAGGTTTTTGAGAGCTTTTGCTGATCAGAAATACAAGTTCACATGTTATGACCCTTTTTCTTGTTTTTGAAGCAAGCTTAATACACATTGTCTCAATGCATAGTACAAGGCTATCTAGAGTGGTTACAAGCTTTAAACATGTTTATCTGACTTTGTATGTTGAGTGTGTGCTGAACAAACAAGTTAGAGGCTCAAGAAGAGTGGACTCTGTGCATAAAGCCACTTTTCAATTGGTTGACATGGCAAGTTTTGACTTTTCAATGTATAGTTGACTTTTCATCAGTTGACTGAAATTTATCTGTCAACCAATTGATCTTGAGAGATGTTTTGAGCCATGCCAATAGTTTAAAATGATGCATTTTAATCCTTGAGATCATGTCTCAAACCAATCAATCATTTGCTAGGTCAAAAATCAGAAATTGCCCCTTCTTAGTCAAAACCCTAATTTTGACCATTTTACCCTTTTGATGATCTGTTAAAATTTCTTGAAGAATTGTGATCCAAACTTAATCAAATGTCATATATGAGTTCATAATGTTGGTATGGGTAAATAATTATGAAGTTTTACTGTAAATTGACCACAATTGACTTTTTCCCCATTACAACTGATTTTAGGTCAACTAATCAATTGACTGATCAAAAATGTGATCCAAGACTTGAAACTTGACATGAACAATCTTGAGAGTCCAAAATGATCCATGAAATTCATATGATGCATTAAAAGTCCATTTGTATTTGTGCAATCTCAAACCCTAATTTTCAGTCATCAGTGCTTAAGGTGGTGTCTTGAGCTGATCAACCCTTGTGCGGTGTTGAACCAAAGGAGATCTTGTGATATATTATTTGAGAAATGAGAGGGAAAATTTTGGGGTACAACAATGGGTCATCGTATGGTCATGAATAGCAATATTGTGAGACATCTTAGCATTTCTCTTAAGGGACTAAGATCATTTGAAGGCAACATTCGAAGTGTCATCGAGGGACTATGATCTTGTATTTTTGATTGTTTTTGCTAAGATGTCTCACATGCATATCATGACCATTTTCTCAAGGAAAAAAGTGGAGTTAACCCTAGAGGTATAAGTGTGCAAAGTGTTTGTATGTCATGCTTGATTTTGTCTTAGATTAGGGTTTTCTAAGCATTGATTTAATCTTTCCATACAAACCCTAATCACTAGCATTTATATGAAAGCGATAAATTGCGGAAAATAAATATCCTACGCTATTACACATTTGGGGAGGGGGATACAAATTTACAAACGGGGATTGCAAGAAATTAAACCCTAATTATATGTTACAACCATATTGAATTTGTACAAGAAATGACATGAATATAATGTACAAGGAATATAAAAAGAAATGGATTTTGCTTTGGATTTTTGTTAGGAAAATTGTTTTGACCTAATTAACCTAAAAGGACGTGTTTAATAAAAAATAGGAAAATAAATCCTAAGTTAAAAGGAAATCAAATTAATCAAGAAATCATTTTTTAGGGTTTTTTATGAAATGCTTTTGGTTAATTAAAATAAATATGAAAATAAAATAGTTTTTGTGATATTTTTATATATTCATAAAATAGACATTATAAATAAATAGTGTGCAAAAAATCAACTCAAAAGGAGTTGTTTTGATTGGTTAGAAAAATGTTGAAGTTTGTTAAAAAAATGAAAACAAACAAGTGATAAAAATTTGTTTTGGTCCTGCCAAGGTTTGAATCCAGGTTCTCCACACCTTTCATTCAAAACAGCCAACACTCAATATGTTATATACCTGCATGTTAGTTTGGAAAAAATGACAAAATAAATACAAAAGGTATCACTGGGGCTTAAACCCAGGACCTTCTACATGGAAAGGCTTTAGCGCACGCTGTTTGTACCACTGGGGTGGTCTGTTTCATCCGTTAGTTATCCAACTTGCACTAAATATAAAATGAACTCATTTATGAAAATTTGAATATGGCTGCATCTTCTTCCTTCGCGCGCGCAGGGATGTACATCACCATTGTCAAGCTTCTAAAAGCTTCATTTCTTAGCCAAATCGAAAAATGTAAATAACAAACCTGCCTAAAATTTGAATACGAATCTAACCACATAATTTTTAAAAGTTATAGGTTAAAGGTTAGCATGAATTTTGTTTGGTACCAAAATCAAAACCTAACTGGTCAGAGTTAAAATTCTTAAGACACAAGCAATGAAAATCAAAACTGAGAGTATGGTCAGCTTCATAGATATGATATATACATCTTTTCTTTTATTTGTATGTACTAAAAATGCTTGTATCAAGATATCATAGTTAAGAAATCTTACCTCTTGAAGTGAAATTTGAATGACCTCCGTATGACTTCCAGAAATGGTTTGATGATGGATTAAGCTTCCCTGGACTTACCTGAAGCTAGTGGGATCACTACATTGCTTTGAAAGCCAGAAGGATTTTGGAGTTGGCTCTTCAAAGTCAGAAATGGAAAACAATGTGGCTTTCGATGCAGATTTTGAGTTCAAGGAGTTTTGAGAAGTTTTGGAAGTGTTCTAAGGCTGGTGTGTGGAAGCTTAGTGAATCGAAAGGCAAAAAAAACACACAGAGTGATTTGAGATTTTGTGTGTAAAGTTAGAATGTGGCAAGTTTTGTGCTTGTGTGCAGGTTCTGAGATTTTGAGAGTTTGGGAGTGTTTGAGGATTTTTCAACACACAAGAATATGGCCCCTTTAGCTTGCAAATGGTCTCTCTATTTATAGAGAAAAGGTTTTGGAAGTTGAAGTAATCAGATTTGTAAGAAAACAAATTATGGTTTGGTTGGAATGCAAATATCAAGTTATGTCAAGTCTTCCATGATCCCAAGATGAAGTACCAAAGTTGTTGGTATAGAGGGGCTACTTTCCATGATTTATGGTGGAGTATAATCAGAAGTAAGAAAGGTACGGGCTCAAGACAAATTTTGTACCAACAAGCTTACTTTATGGAAAGATCTTTTGGAAAATGGCTTAATAACTCGAGTAAGAGCTTAATTCATTGTGTAAACAATTAATTATGGAGTGAAACACAACTTTGAGGCCTGAAAAGTAATATCATGTAGCATGGCCTATGGATTTGACCAATGTTCTTCAAAATTTTGTCTTCGACTTGATTCCTTCTACAAAGATCTTGAATTTATGTAGAACTTTGATCTTTTTCTTTACTCTGGTCGAATACTCCGTCCTTTTGTTTTGATCATATAGATCCATAAATTTCGACCAAACTCATCAATAGACAAAACAATATTTGTTTCCACAAATTGTATGTTCTTTGAATGGACCACATTCATCTGCATGTACCACTTACTTCGTCCTTTCATTTTGATCACATAGATCTACAACCTTCGACCAAACTCATCAACAGACAAAACAATATTTGTTTCCACCAATTGTATGTTCTTAGAATGGACCACATTCATCTGAATGTGCCACTTTGAGTATGCAAGATGATCTCATTGGCATAGTCGAAACAAAAGAATTTCTAGATTGCTTTCCTACTAGTAACCATATCTTGAGTAATCAGTCGATTAAGTGGTCGAAAGTTCAAATGTCCAAACTTAAAATGCCATAACCAACTATCCATGTGGGTCGAAACAAGTTGCTCGAAGGAAGCCATCCCAATCGAAGCTTGTGGATCGAAGCAAGCATGAAGATAGACTTGTAATTCATAGTGTCGAAACTATGTGTGTCGAAGGGTTTAAAGGTGGATCAAAGTAGGTTGCTCGAAGGAAGCCATTGCCCAGTCGAAGCTTGTGGATCAAAGCAAGTATGAAGATAAACTTGTAATTCATAGTGTCAAAACTATGTGGATCGATGCAGGTTGCTCGAAGGAAGCCATTGCCCATTCGAAGCTTGTGGATTAAAGCAGGTTGCTCGAAGGAAGCCATTGACCAGTCGAAGCTTATGGATCGAAGCAGGTTGCTCGAAGGAATCCATTGCTCAGTCGAAGCTTGGGGATCGAAGCAAGCTCGCTCTTCTTCGACTTATCAAAATCTTCCCACCACTCCTTTTTGATCAGTCATGTGGTTCGAACAGGCTGAACCAAATTTTGAATTCGACATGGTTATCTGCAGCTGCACACCTTTTTTCATCTTCTTTGACCTTTCGACAATTTCTTCTTCCTCCTTTCGAGGATTCAGAAGTTCCATCTTAGACCTAATGCTTGAGATCCCAATATGATCCATGAAAACTAAATGGGGCATTAAAAGTCCAATTGTACTTGTCCAAACCCAAACCTTAATTTGAGCCATCAGTGTTGAGGAAGTGTCTTGAGCTGATCAAATCTTATGCAATTTTGAGCAATGGAGATTTTGTGAGAGAATCTTTGAGAAATTGAGAGGGCAAATTTTGGGGTACAACAGCTGCCCCTGTTCAATCTTCTTGAACCTGAAGAGTGAGATTGGCAGATCTGCCTTTCGTGGCTTGAAGGTGAAAGATGATTGAACACTAAAGTGCTCAGAAATTTACACATGATGATATGTTGAATTGGGAATGGGCTTATAGATGCCATTTGGAGAGATGATGGAGATTTGTCGGAGATGGGCTTATAGATGCCATCCAAAGTGACTGCTGGTAAGTGTAAAGCTTGACAACGACATATAATGAAGGAATCTTTGACGACTACGACTTCGACAGGTAATGAAGTAATCTTGCGACTACTACTTCAATAGGTAATGAAGGAATCTGACGACTACTACTTCAACAGGTAATGAAGGAATCTGACGACTACTACTTCAATAGGTAATGAAGGAATCTGATGACTACTACTTCAACAGGTAATGAAGGAATATGACGACTACTACTTCAATAGGTAATGAAGGAATCTTGGATGACTACTACTTCAACATGTAATGAAGGAATCTGATGACTACTACTTCAACAGGTAATGAAGGAATCTTGGTCGACTACTACTTCAACAAGTAATTAAGGAATCTGACGACTACTACTTCAACAGGTAATGAAGGAATCTTGGACGACTACTACTTCAACAAGTAATGAAGGAATCTGACGACTACTACTTCAATAGGTAATGAAGGAATATGACGACTACTACCTCAACAGGTAATGAAGGAATCTGACGACTACTACTTCAATAGGTAATGAAGGAATCTTGGACGACTACTACTTCAAGAGGTAATGAAGGAATATGACGACTACTACTTCAACAAGTAATGAAGGAATCTTGGACGACTACTACTTCAACAAGTAATGAAGGAATCTGACGACTACTACTTCAACAGGTAATGAAGGAATCTTGGACGACTACTACTTCAATAGGTAATAAAGGAATCTGACGACTACTACTTCAATAGGTAATGAAGGAATCTTGGACGACTACTACTTTAACAGGTAATGAAGGAATATGACAACTACTACTTCAACAGGTAATGAAGGAATCTTGGACGACTACTACTTCAACAGGTAATGAAGGAATCTGACGACTGCTACTTCAACAGGTAATGAAGGAATCTTGGATGACAACTACTTCAACATGTAATGAAGGAATCTGATGACTACTACTTCAATAAGTATTAGAAAAAAATCCAAGCTTGATTTTGTCTGGAAGAAGTTTACAGATAGTTGACGACGTTCATCTGTTGATTGATCTTTTCCTGAAAAGGTAAAGAGTTAGTTGTATGCAATGTCATAATGCATGCATTGCGTAATGATGTTCTCAAAATAAGTGAGATTGTGTTATATGCGTTTTGTATGCATATGTCATGATGTGTGAATGTGTAATGTTATTGAAATGTATCTATGTTTGGGAAAATAAATCCCTGACAACTGCTGGGGAGATTTGGGAAGGTCAAATCCAGGAGTACTGCTGGAGATGAAGAGTATGTGTATCTTCAACCTTGCTTAGAGTGCTTCTTCTAGGAATTCATGTTTGCTCTGAGGAAACTCTATAGGGGATACTGATTTCTGCTTTGGGGAGTAGAGTTCATGAATCTTAGTCGTTTGTTACTCTACTGGGGAATTTAATTCTTATTTACCCTCACTCGGGATAAAAGAGACGATTAAACTTTCTACTTGTCTGGGGAGGATGAAGTCAACTGTTATCTGGTCGTATTCTAGGCTTCGCAGCAACTTTCTGGAGATAGTATCAACTCCACTGGGGAAAAGGAATTTTGTCAGTTGATACGTAGTAATTTGAGGAATAAACTCAAACTGGGGAGATTGTAATCCTTTTGGGAAATAAACCCTGTTGAGGAGAATATTTTGAAGACCTTATTATGGAGATGAATTCTTTTGGGGAGAACTTCGCAAGATTTCTTTTTTCAGTTAAGACCAACTCAGCTGGGGAATGTCAGAATGAATCCGAGCCTTGATTGTATATGAGGAGATATAGAACGAGTATTAGAATGTCATCCATATTTGAATCATATCTGAACTGTACTTGTAGAAGAGTCTGGAATGAATGTCAGAATAAATCTGTATTTAGATCGTATCTGCATTGTGTCTAGAAGATGATAAATTGCCGACAATTTCCATCTGTTTGGGAACTGGCATGATGCATGCGTTTGTTGGGAGAAGATCAAACTCCTCTAACCACTGGTGAGTTTGACTATGTCATCGGCTAGAGGATGTCCCACTTTTTTTTGAAGATGCTTCTGCGCTTGTCGGGGATAGCCTTGTGGGGATTGTTCCCTTATTCATGAAGATTATTCTGTGGGGATAATCTTATAGAGGTGGCTCTGGCGACTTCACTGAGGATCACCTTATGAAAGGGACTTTGTGGGGATTTGTCATTGGCCATAGTAGTAAGTGTTGTAGAACTGCCATAAAATGTTTGCTTGGTCGTACGTGACCCTTTACTGGAATTCATGTTCAATGCCCCAAGTGATTCAGATGGAGACCTGCCCCTGGCTATTCAGGACTTTATGAGAGGTTTCTTGGAATTTTGACTTGACTTCCCCAGAGGAGTTGGACAGTAACATGTCATGCCCCCTTGCTTATAGGAGATTTGTCATTGAAAGTGTTTTCCAATTTAAAGTGATTTTGTTTCTTGAGAGAACTTTTGTTCATTGGATATTCACCGTGCAAATTTCTCTATTGTCAAACAAATAGCCATATGCAAACAACAGTATTCAAAAAATGAAAAGTTTATATTTGTCTTGAAGTTTTGAAAATGCATTTTAGCAAATAAAAGAATTTTTGTAAGAATATGAATTCAACTTAGGATTTACAGTAAGCCTTACAGGAGTCAGGATACCTTTTGTAACAGTACGCTTTTGAACTAACCTATGCTTCAATTAGGAATTTTAAAAGGTTGTAACATGGCCGGGTTCATGGTTTAAGAAACAAAGGACAAGGTTCAAAGTTTATTTGTACCCACCCGTTCTTCATGATGTTCTACAATCTTAAACTCAGTTAATTGTGCATTTGTACTCCTATTTAATCTGGAATGATATTTCGATGATGGTTCAGATAAGTTAAGTTTATTTATGAAGGCAGTCATTTTTTGTAACATTTTTCATGTTGTCAAGGATTTGTAGCGACTTCTTTTGATTTATCATCCCTAATTTCTGCCTGACTATTTTTTTGTTTAAAGACTACAGCCAGCGGGATGCCCCAATTTTTTTCTTAAGTCTCCTTCATAGGTTTTGACTTAGTGAGCTTTTCTTTGGAGAGATAATGACTGCCTATTTTATGGGGAACCATCGCCGTATTTTGATTCAGAAGGACGTTCTTGATGTCATTCATTTTTTATGAAGTGAAAGCTTGTGGTTGAACGCACATTTGAATTAACTGAGAAACTACCCTGCCCCAGGTTCTGATTAAAGGTTTCAATTTGTGCGAAAAAGAAAACTCCTACTTCTTTGGCTCAAAGGGGTTGGCTAGGGATTATATTCCTTATAACTCCACTGTTTAGGAATTGAAAGAACGCATGTACATCGTCAGCAAGGTCTGTCCAAAAGCATACTGTATGAGACTATGGCATTATTTTCGTCATCCTCCCTCTAAAGGCTTACAACTTTTAACGAGAGTTGAATATCACAAAAAGGGAATAAAAGCACAGTTTAAATATAGTTAAAACAAATGGATTAATTCAAGAAAAACATATGCAATGCATTAGTGAAGCAAAGTTTAACAATTAATAGATAAGTGTTCGAACAAACAAAAGAGATTACAATTGAAAATTCAAAATGAAATGGACACTCTCAATGATTTGGCATGGGAGCAATGATCACGTTGGGAGTTGACAGAGGGTCGGATTCAATTGTCTTGTTATCAATTAGGTCTTGGATTTTATTCTTTAGAGTCCAACAATCATTTGTATAGTGTTCGCGGCTATTTGAATGGTAAGCACATTTGGCATTTGGGTTGTATTGAGATGAAGATGTATTAGGATTTTGTGGAGGGTCTCTTAGTGAAATGAGCTCAGCTTTTAGTAAATGTTGTAGGGCTTGTGGCAAGGACATACCAATCTTAATGTATTGTCTTTCTTGAAATTTCCTCCTATGCCTACCCTCTCATTGTGATTGAGTAGATGTAGGATTGAAGATCAGGATTGCCCCCACATACTGGTCGTGGTTACTCTTATTATGACCCTTTTGGTTGTACACAACATTAGACTCTCTCTTCCTGTTGTACAGCTTCTTCTGAGTATCAGAGGATGAAGCTACTTGGATCTTTCCGCTTTTAATTATGTTTTCGACTTGTTCCCTAGTCAGAATCAGCTCGGTGAACCCAACTGAGGAGCTTCCAATTAGGTGATTGAAGAAAGGTCCTGTCAAAGTTCCCATAAAGATATCAGCAAGCTCCCTATTAGTTAAGGGTGGCTGCACCCTGCCAGCCAGGTCTCTCCATTTTTGGGCATATTCTTTGAAGCCCTCATTGGAACCCATGGTCATATTTTGTAACTGTACACGAGTTGGTTCAAGATCATCATTGTATTGGTACTGCTTGTAGAAAGCAGCAACTAGATCTTCCCAAGTGTGGATATTAGTCCCATCAAGTTGATAGAACCACTCCAACTGCGTTCCAGATAAGCTTTCTTGGAAAAAGTGAACCCATAAATTCTGATCAGTGGTGTGTGGCTGAATCTTGCAGACATAAGATCTCAGATGCATCTTAGGACAAGAGACCCTGTCATATTTGGAAAATATAGGGATCTTGAATTTATGGAGAATGAATACTCCAGGGACCAAACCTAAGTCTCCAAAGTCTAGACCTGGTACTGCTTTGATTTCCACAGCCTTAAGTCGGTCTTTAAGTTGTTTGTATTTTTCATCTGCAGGTGGATACTGTTTGTGATCGGTGGATCTGGAACTGACTGTTTAACGCTGGTTCGCGAAATGTCGCGGAAGCAAGAGTCGCCACCGTCTTTTATTTTCTCCAAATGGAAAGGACAAAAGAACATAAAAATTCCTTAAAGAGATTGCTCTCGGTTCGGGAGGTAGGTTATAGAAAGGGAAGGTATTAGCACCCTTTCTATCCATGGTTATCCATGGGCTCTTATATACTTGCTCATTTATGTTTTCAAAATGGTTTGTTTGCTTTTCAACTGTGGGTTTTAAAAAGTTTCTTTGAAAATTCCAGTTCGACTCTTGTATCGGTCCTCAAGAGTGTTTGAAAAATTGCTTTCGAAAGCTTTTTGAAAAGGTGTCGGTGTGAAAAGAGTTTTTAATTTTGTTTTTGAAGTTAGAGCAAGTATCTACGAGAACCTACCTACCCTAAGGAATTCGTCTGTGTAAATGTCCTTAAAGTAGTGCCATCCCACCATTGAGAGGTAGGTAGCACCACTGTTGGAGGTGTTCGGGTCAATTCGAGGTTCGGGACATGGTGATCACCAGAGCAATAGGAAGACACCTTAGAAGCTACCCTCATGCCAGGTTCCCGGATCATGAGGACTTACTAAGACATCCTCTACTCGACGATCACCTTTCGAGGCAAGGCAACAGTGAGGCGTACCCTAGGGGTGGTGTGTGATTTGTGTGTCATGTTCATTTGCATTTATCTTGTCATGGTATAGGTGATCTAGCGTTTGTTTTTATTTTTGTCCATTCATTCTTGCATGCCTTGATTAACAATTAAAAGTGCGGAAAAGGTAAAGATTCTAAGCTATTACAAAAGGCGCGGGTCCACATCGCCAAAATTTCCAGAACCCGATTTGACAGAAAAATAAAGGGATAGTGAAAAGTAAAGTGCGAGAAGTTAATTACACGGCTTTGGGAGAGGTACATAAATATTAAAAGAAAAAGACATAAATATGCGAATTGAATAAGAATTAAAAACGAGGGCGTTGGATCCTTTTTAACTAAATTAAATTAAACGATTATTAAAAGGAAAAGAAATTGTCTTTTTGGTATTTTTGTATTTTATGATTTTAATGAAAAAAGAATTAATTAAAATAAAATGTTAACCCTAATTCTAGTTGTTTTTAGTTTATTAAGAAAAGATTAAATTTTAACCTAATATTTAACCTAATTATTTACATGCCATTTAATTATAAAAATAAATAATAGGAGATATTTAATTATTATGAAAGAAAAGAAAAAAAGGATAAAAATGATTATAAACCCTAATTCTACCAATTTTAGATTTTTATTAAGGAAAATATTACAATTAAACCTAATTTAATAACTAAAATTAATTAATGCAATTTATTTACAAAAAATACTAAAATAAAAATATTTATTATTTTTTTTATCTTTTTCTGATTTTTTGGTGTTTTTTATATATTATGAAAATATTAAATTAATTAAAAACAATAATTAAAAGAATGTAAAAATAATGAAAAAATAAAGAATGTAAAAAAATTTTGCAAACCTAGGGGGGGTCTGCCCCCAAATTGGGAGGTAAATCTTTGGCAATTTGAGCCCAATAAGCTTTTAGCCTGGTTGACTTTTCCATTAGCGTGTAGCCTCTTTGACTCAAGTCTATGATGCTCCTCCAATTATAGCCCTGGGATTGCTCTTGGCATACGCGTGACAGGTTTGATTTTGTGGGTGCATGGTGGACACTACTACTGAAATTGCACATGAGTATTAATTGAAAAAATATATAGAAAGGGGTGGGGACCTGGGACTCGAACCCAGGTCCCAGGGGTTATCAGCATACACGTCTACCACTGAGCCATCCAACGCGCGTTTATTATATAATAACTAACAAAAAATATAAGATAAACAAGCATTAGTGGAGCGCTTTTCGCGCAAAATTCGAACCAGCCATTTACACCTTGCCACTTCATCGTCCTCTTCATTGTGCTTTTTTTTTCCTGAAACAAAGAAAGAATGGGCAACGGTTTTGAACCGTTCCCATATATATCATTCTGAAAAATAACGATTAGGCCCTGGAGTCATATAAATTAGGCGCGAGGCATCTAATCTTTTCGTCCAAGCATGCTGGTTGCGTTTATGGCATTGTGACGTTCCAATTTTACTGTATTCAAAAACCCCCAATTCAAAGCTTCACAAACCCTAAAAGACAACAATGGTGGAATCGTATATAGCACACAAAAACTCAATCAAAGTAGGTGGTTAGCTTCAGAACACATCAATTAGTATGAATTCATCAAAGAAACGCAATGAAAATGCCTAAATATGGAAACACGATTATGCATATAATTTGAAACAGTTTGAACCCCTTGTACCAATCCTGGGCGTGTAAGGGTTGGAAAATTATCCAGTTAGCTTCAGTGAGACACGAGGAAGCTTTTGCAATTGGTTTCTTGCTCTGAATCGACCTCTAACCTTGTTTTCAGTTTTGAAATTTTTAGGCCAAAAGTGTGAGTTTGATAATGGAGTTTATGCGCAGCTTTTTGGTTTCTAGGATTAGGTTTAGCATATATATGTACCTGTGAATGATTAGGGTTAAAGAAATTGATCCAAAACCTTTGCATTCATGGTTTGTAAGATTTGATTTTTCAAGATCTTTTTCAATATTTTTTCATGCTATTTTGACCTCAATCATATCCAATCACTTCAATTCCTTCCATATCTGATCATGCACGAATTATTGAGTATATATCATGCATAAAAAGATTGAAAAACTTAGGTTTAGTATTTTTCATGTATTTTATTTAATTAAAATGAATTATTAATAATAAAAATCCAAATAAATAAATAAATAATGAAGAAAAACTTCCCTTTGGGCCAAGTGGTCGTGAACATGCCTTGGATGATGAATTGTGGAAGAAAAAGAGGCCCATTAGCAATTTTAGGTCATTTGAATCAATGTTGACTTTTCAAAATATCCAAAAATTTCCCAACTTCCACAAGGCATAACTTGCTCAAATTTTAAGCTTTTCTCATGTTTTAGGACATTTTGGAAAGGTATTTGAGTCCTCTAACCAATGTATTTGGTCCCATGTCATTTTGATTTTCCAATCCCAAGTTATGGCCTTTGACTTAAAGTCCCTTTTTGTTGACTTTTGAAAATGACCTATAATGTTGAAATTGATAACTTTTTGTGAGAGAATTTCTTGGACTTGGAGTATGAAGAGGAGTTGTAGGAAATGTCTTTCTCTTCAAAATGAGCTTTGGATGGAATTTTTCTGATAATCCATGTGAAAGTTATGCCCTGGTCAGTTTACAGTTGACTTTTTCAACTGTCCAAATAAGGAAACTTTTGCATCTTGATGATTTTTGAGCCAAGCTTTGAGAATCATGATCAAGCATTGATAAAATGATGTTTGTGGCTTCAAAATGAGATGTTGACCAAAAATTTGAACTTTTGATTGTCAAATGACCATTTTGCCCCTACAGTTGACTGTAGTGCAATTAGGGTTTTGACTGTGCAATTTTGTGCTGAAAGTCTTGAAACTTGGTATGAGGATGCTTGACCATATTTATAGGCATGTGGGACTTGATTGGACCCTTGGAAACTTCATTTTCTTGATCAGAACCAAAACCCTAATTTTGACTGTTCAGGAGGCTCTTGAACTGTGCAACCTTTGGGGAATTTTGAAGCATGACTTGGCAATTTCTTGAAGAATTATGGGAGGGCAAATTTTTGGGTACAACAATTGCCCCTGTTCAATCTTCTTAGACCTGAGGATGCAGATTGGCTGACGTGCCTTTCGTAATCCGAAGGTGGAAGATGATTGAACACTAGAGTGCCCAGAAATTTGCGCTCACATAGTAGCAGTGTGATGATGGAATGGGCTTATGGATGCCATTTAGAGGTTGATGAATAGGATGATGGGCTTATAGATGCCATCTGGATGTTGATCGCGTAAGAGATTCCTTAGCGAGAACTTGCGTACCTGCAAAAGAAAAAATGAGTACCTGACATGTTGCAGGAGCTGGTCTTCAGATGCTTTATGTAGATATGTCCTGACTGGTTACAGGAATCGGATCTTTGAACTCTTCAGACGTGCCCTGGCGAGATACAAGAATCGAGTCTGGTAATGTTAGTCTTCAACGGATACACCCTGGCAAGATTCAGGCATCGGATCCTCGAACTCTTCAGACACACCCTGGCAAGATACAGGAATCGGACCTGGTAATGTTAGTCTTCAACGGATACACCCTGGCAAGATTCAGGCATCGGATCCTCGAACTCTTCAGACACACCCTGGCAAGATACAGGAATCAGATCTGGTAATGCTAGTCTTCAACGGATACACCCTGGCAAGATTCAGGTATCGGATCCTCGAACTCTTCAGACACACCCTGGCAAGATACAGGAATCGGATCTGGTAAGGCTAGTCTTCAACGGATACACCCTGGCAAGATTCAGGTATCGGATCCTCGAACTCTTCAGACACACCCTGGCAAGATACAGGAATCAGATCTGGTAATGCTAGTCTTCAACGGATACACCCTGGCAGGATTCAGGCATCGGATCCTCGAACTCTTCAGACACACCCTGGCAAGATACAGGAATCGGATCTGGTAAGGCTAGTCTTCAACGGATACACCCTGGAAAGATTCAGGTATCGGATCCTCGAACTCTTCAGACACACCCTGGCAAGATACAGGAATCGGATCTGGTAATTGGTCGTCAATAGATACACCCTGGCAAGATACAGGAATCAGATCTATAGTTGCGACCATTGATGGTAATCATTTTTGTACTTTTGTCCTGAAAAGACAAGCGTTAGTTGTATGCGATGTCATGTGGTATGACGTGCGAGATGCTCTCTGAATACGTGAGGTTGTATGTTCATGATGCGTATATGCATGCTATAATGTATGAAGATGTTTATGAATGTATTTTTGTCTAGGAAAGTAAATCCTTGACGGGTGCCGGGAAGTCACTCCTGGGCTGATGTTGGAGAATAGGTTTTGCTTCCGCCGGGGATGATAGTTGCAAGAATACCGGTAGGAGAAGATAACTTCGTTGGGGAATAAACTTGGCGAATGGATTACTCTGCGGGGAGCAAAGTACTCTAGCAATCTTGCTGGGAAGCAATGCTCTGTGGGGAGAGAGACTTTGTTGAGTGTCGAAAATAACTTGCTGGGGATATCTTTGTTGTGTTGGAAGTGTTAATAGACTTTGCTGGGGATAAGAAGACTGTGTCGACGACGATCTCTCCGTGGCTCTTGGCTGAGGATAACCCAGTTATATCCTGGTAAGGAAATAACTCTTTAAATAAAGCCGGGAGACGCGTTCGTGTTCTGCGAGGATAAGCTTCTAGAATCTACTGGGGATAAGCTTACTGCTTGGGGAGGTGAATTCCAACTTTCCTGGGAAAACTGGATTGGACTCTCTTGGGGAAGTTTTGAACTGCGGGGGAAGTGATTCCTTTGAATGTTGGTATGCCGCCGGGGAACAATCTTTAGACCAAGACTGCCGGGGATGCTTGTTAAGAATACATATGCTGCTGGGGAGATGTTGAGATCCACTGGAGGATACCCAACTTCCTTAAAATTTGATAACTTTGCTTGGAGAAGAGTGCACTGACTTGCTGGCTCACTCTCTGGGGAATTAAGATGTACTGGTTATGTTTTTTGGCTGAACCTACCTTGGTACCTTGGAGGACAGAACAATTAGATTGCTCAAACAACCCTTTATTGCCCCTGTTTCTAATGTCACTTGTAATTAATCCTTTGTTTCGTATGCAAATATTCATGAGTTAGCAAATTATTGTCAATGCATATATCACAAATTGAACCTTGGACGTTCTTCGCAAAACAAAACAGAAAAAGAAAAACAATTGGCACTTTTAACTGAAAAGTATATTTGTATTGATTTTTGAATGGCCTGTAAATAGGCGTTTTTATGTACAAGAGGCTGACGTCCTAGTAAGAGAATGCCGCCGAACAAAAGAGTTTATACAAATCTTGTACAAAAGAAAATAAAACAGCTGTGTGAAATGAATGATCCCACTGGGTTTCAACTCTGCTATTGCCTTTATAACTCCGAGCGTCTCATCACTTGATGACCTAATCGAAGATGAAGTTGACTGATCGATACCGTCTGAACTTGATGTAGATACCGGATTCTGGATGCAAGGTGATCCAATGAGACATAGTATTACGCTTTATCCCTAACTTTTGCCTGGACCGCCCTTTCGGGTTTTCATTCCACCGGGATACCCATTTTTGCCCAAGCCGCCTTTTCAGGTTTTCGACTTGCCGGGTGTACAGATTTTTTCATTTCATCCCTTCATTTTGCCCGAACCCTTTTGGTTCGCCGGGAAGCCCTAATTTTTGCCTAGGCATGTCAGCCTAGCGGGTCTCTTTTTTCATGCGTAGTATCTTTTTACTATGTCTGCATTGGCGGGGTGAGGAAGGTCGTCACCATCCATGTTGGTTAGAATCATGGCTCCTCCTGAGAACACATGCTTAACCACAAATGGCCCTTCGTACGTAGGGGTCCATTTGACCCTTGGATCACTCTGAGGAAGGATGATTCGTTTGATTACCAGATCCCCAACTTGATATTCCTGTGGCCTGACCTTTTTGTTAAATGCCCTGATCATCCGTTTCTGATACGTCTGACCATGACAGATAGCAGCAAGTCTCTTTTCATCAATGAGGTTTAATTGATCAAGTCGTGTCTGGATCCAATCATCTTTGTTCAGATTTGCATCCTTCATTATCCGGAGAGAGGGTATTTGTACTTCGATTGGTAAGACTGCCTCCATACCGTAAACCAAAGAGAAAGGAGTTGCCCCGGTTGACGTCCTAGCTGAGGTACGGTACCCATGTAGAGCGAACGATAACATCTCGTGCCAATCTTTATAAGTCACTGTCATCTTCTGCAC
Source organism: Vicia faba (assembly GCA_948472305.1). NCBI lineage: Eukaryota > Viridiplantae > Streptophyta > Magnoliopsida > Fabales > Fabaceae > Vicia > Vicia faba. The sequence continues at coordinate 1,626,388,420 of OX451736.1, forward strand.
GATTTTCTTGATATTCTTATTTGCTGCTTCGACAGCCCCATTCATCTTCGGTCTGTAAGGAGAAGAATTGTGGTGCTGTATTTTGAACTGCTCGCAGAGCTCAGTGATTATCTTGTTGTTGAGATTGGTACCGTTGTCTGTAATAATTCTTTCTGGGACGCCGTATCGACAGATCAGGTTGTGCCGAATGAACCGTGCCACAACAATCTTGGTTACCATAGCATAGGACGCTGCTTCAACCCACTTTGTAAAATAATCAATCGCCACTAGGATGAAGCGATGCCCATTAGATGCCGTAGGTTTAATCTCACCGATCATGTCTATGCCCCACATTGCAAACGGCCAAGGCGCAGTCAGAACATTCAGGGGAACTGGAGGAACATGCACCTTGTCTGCATAAATCTGGCACTTATGGCATGTCCTGGAATGTTGGTAGCAGTCAGCTTCCATTGTGGACCAGTAATACCCTGCCCGAAGGATCTTCTTTGCCATTGTATGTCCACTGGAATGTGTACCAAAGGTCCCTTCATGTAGCTCTTCCATGATCCTTTCTGCTTCAGTCTTATCCACACAACGCAGTAAGGTTGAATCATGGTTTCGCTTGTACAAGATTTCGTTGCTAAGGAAGAACTTTGCTGCGAACCTTCTCAGGAACTTCTTATCATTGATAGAGGCACCTTCAGGGTATTCCTGAGTTTCCAAATATCTCTTCACCTCATGGTACCAAGGCTTCTCAGTTACCAATTCAGTCTCGAGATCGCAACAGTATGCCGGTTCGTCCAGTTTCCAGATGATGACCCGGGAGCCTCATTATCCCATTTAACCTTAAACATAGAAGACATTGTAGCTAACGCGTCCGCCAGCTGATTCTCCTCTCTTGGAAAGTGTTCAAAGGTTATTTCTGTGAAGTGGGGGATCAGGGTCAACACACATTCTCTGTAAGGGATAAGATTCAGATGTTTCGTATCCCACTCTCCTTTGATCTGATTGATCACAAGAGCGGAATCTCCGAAGACACTCAGAAACTTGATCCTTAGGTCGATCGCAGCTTGAAGACCCATGATGCATGCCTCATACTCTGCCATGTTGTTGGTACAGTTGAAACATAGTCGGGCAGTGAGCGGAGTATGAGTGCCTTGCGGTGATATGATTATAGCGCCGATACCGTTTCCCAAAGCGTTGGAGGCTCCGTCAAAGTGCATAGACCATCGGGATCCTTCCTCAGGTCCTTCATCCGGTCCAGGTACTTCACAATCAGTCACTATCATGATGCTTTCGTCCGGAAACTCGAAGTTCATTGACTGATAGTCATCTACGGCCTGATGTGCCAAGTGGTCTGCCAATACACTTCCCTTGATGGCTTTCTGGGTTGTATACTAAATGTCGTATTCCGTCAAGATCATTTGCCATCTTGCAATTCTCCCAGACAGAGCAGGCTTTTCAAATATGTACTTTATAGGATCCATCTTTGAGATCAACAAGGTAGTGTGAGTCAGCATATACTGTCTCAGCCGGCGAGCAGCCCATACCAAAGCGCAGCAAGTTTTCTCAAGCAGTGAGTATCGGGTCTCACAGTCGGTAAACTTTTTGCTAAGGTAATAAATGGCATGCTCTTTTCGGCCAGACTCGTCATGCTGCCCCAGCACACACCCCATCGAGTTGTCAAGTACTGTCATGTATAGTATCAGAGGTCTCCCTTCGACTGGTGGCATAAGGATGGGTGGTTCTTGGAGATACTCTTTGATTCTGTCAAAAGCAGCCTGACATTCATCGTTCCAACGTACTACCTGATCTTTCTTCAGCAGCTTGAAGATTGGCTCACAGGTAGCAGTTAGGTGTGAGATGAAGCGAGCAATGTAATTCAGGCGTCCTAAAAAGCCTCTGACCTCCTTCTCTGTCCTAGGAACTGGCATCTCTTGAATAGCTTTAACCTTAGCAGGGTCCACTTGAATACCCTTATCACTTACAACGCAGCCTAGCAACTTCCCAGATCTTACCCCGAAGGTGCACTTGTTCGGGTTCAATCTCAGCTTGTACAGTTTCAACCGATCAAACAACTTCTGCAGATGATCTAGGTGCTCTTCCTCAGTCTGGGACCTTGCGATCATGTCGTCAACATACACTTCTATCTCATGATGGATCATGTCATGAAATAAAGCAACCATGGCACGTTGGTAGGTTGCCCCAGCGTTCTTCAACCCAAATGGCATGACCTTGTAGCAGAAGGTGCCCCACTGAGTAACAAAGGTAGTCTTTTCCATGTCTTCAGGTGCCATCTTGATCTGATTATAACCTGAAAAACCATCCATGAAAGAAAACACCTTATGCTGAGCTGTATTATCAACAAGGACATCAATGTGAGGTAGAGGGAAGTCATCTTTGGGGCTGGCCCTGTTCAGATCCCTGTAGTCGACACACATTCTGACCTTACCGTCCTTCTTAGGTACCGGCACCACATTAGCAACCCACTGAGGGTAAGAAGTCACTGCAAGGAACCCAGCGTCAAACTGTTTCATAACCTCGGCTTTGATCTTCTCAGACATCTCTGGACGCATACGGCGGACCTTTTGCTTAACCGGAGGGCAGTCTTCCTTAGTAGGCAAGTGATGTACCACAATATCGGTATCCAACCCGGGCATGTCTTCGTAGGACCAGGCAAAGATCTCCATATAATCATGCAGCATCTTAGTCAACCGTTGCTTCACGCTGAGCTCTAGGTTGGCACCAATCTTTACCTCTTTCCTGTCTGCTTCAGTACCCAGGTTTATTGTTTCCACTGGCTCTTCATGGGGTTGAATTGCCCTCTCTTCCTGAAGTAGCAGTCTTGCAAGCTCTCCAGGCACTTCGCAATCATCTTCACCTTCGTCTTCGGCTAAGTTGATCGGATTTTCGAAGTCATAACTGGCAGTAGCAGAGTCGTTATCAGTGAGATCCAGAGTAGATTGAAACCTGTATGAGTGAGTGTGTGTGTAAATACAGCTGCTTTGAAAAATATGTAAAAAGGAAGAAAAGACAGAAAAGGAGCACAAGATTTGAAATGCGAGAAAACGTCCAAGATTTTCATTTATGATATATGAAATGACAATTTATATGCCCTCACAAATGAGACCACGGTGCCTCGGGTAAGACACCGGGCCATAGAGTTTATTTATTGTTTATTGCAGCTACCGAAACAAGAGAATTCATTACTCAGTAACAAGAGAAACAGATAGATTGTCCTTTGCACTCCAATTGTTAGGTCCACTGTCGGTTGCCGGGTAAATCCAGCTATCAAACTCAGCTTCATCCACTTCATCCTCGTCCCCAATAGCATTCACTCCATGAGTAGGCAGGGGAGCTGTCACTATATTAGGCTTCTCAGATGCCTCAAACTGTACCTCCTTGGCGTCAATAAGGTCCTGCAGCTTGTTCCTTAAGGCCCAACAGTCATCAGTGGCATGCCCCGGGCTATCGGAGTGATAAGCACAGCGGGCATTTGGATTGTACTTAGGAGATGTAGTATTTGCAAACTTCGGAGCCTCTCTGACGGTTACTAAGTTGGTTAAGAGCAACTGTGGTAAGATCTGCGACAAGGTCATACTCAAACGGGTGAATTCCCTTCTGGGTCTCTCAGCCCTTGGTTGGTTAGCTTGCCAAGGAGCGGCTGCAGGCTTTGCAATCACCAATGCGTTGACAGATTGGCGACGCTCTGGTTTGTCTTGCCTTCTAGGCCCATACACCACACTGGCCTCTTTTTTGAAGGGTTTCTTCTCTGAACCTGTAGATGCACCCTTTGGAATCTTACCAGACTTCAACCCAGCCTCAATTCTCTCTCCAGTCAGGATCAGATCAGTGAACCCTGCAGACGAATTCCCGATAAGATGGTTGAAAAATGGCCCAGATAGGGTCCCCAAGAACATGTCTACCAACTCCCGATCCGTCAACGGAGGCTGCACCCTGCCAGCCAGATTCCTCCACTTCTGAGCGTACTCTTTAAAACCTTCACTTGAACCTAACGACATACCCTGGAGTTGGGTACGTGTAGGGGCAAGGTCGGCATTATATTGATACTGCTTATAGAAAGCAGTAGCCAACTCCTCCCAGTTACGAACCTTGGTCCCATCCAGCTGATAGAACCATTCGAGATGAGTCCCTGAAAGACTCTCCTGGAAGAAGTGGATCCACAAATTCTTATCCACTGAGTACGGTTGAATCTTCCGAACATAGGACCTGAGATGTAGCTTGGGACAAGACGCCCCGTCGTACTTAGTGAAAGATGGTGCTTTGAACTTCCGAGGAATAATCACACCAGTAGACAAATCCAAATCTCCGAAATCCAGCCCAGGTACCTGTTGTACCTCCATAGCATTCAACCTGTCCTCCAACTGCTTGTATCTGTCTTCTGCAGGAGGATACTGCTCTTCATCAAAATCAGTCTCGTTGTCAGAGACTACCAGACTAGGACCTTTTTCTGCTTGAGGAGTACCCTTGCCAATAGAAGAACCAGCCTCTTCATTCTGCAGAGTATTGCCAAACCTTCGGCCCAAGCTGAACAGAACAGTCCTTCTCTTCTTCTTCTTTTCCTTCTTCAGGAGCAGAGCCTTCAGCTCTTCTTGGCCCTGAGCCAAACCCATGATTAATTCCTGAAATTGCGCATTCTGCGCCTGAAGAGCTTTGATGGACATCTCAGTTGATGATGAGTCAGGATTCATGATGGCTGAAATAAACAGCGAAGAACCGTAAGCAACCTGAAAAGAAGAAACCTGCTATGCACATGATGAATGGAATGCGTATGATTTATGTTTTCAAAGACAATCGGGAATCAACTTTGTAAACAAAAAAGGGAACACACTTCATTAGATTCAACTTTGAAACTGAAATTATTCAACAGGTTGCCCTTAGGCGTTACATGAAAGGAAATACTGAAAAGGGAAATAAAATTGTAAAAGAACATCCAGAGCTCCTTATTGATCCCATGGTCTCCTCTTCTCAGTATGGATGTAGGCATTCAGGGCCCTCTCATTCTCCAACTGCTTTGTCAGCTTCTGGATCTTTAATTCCTGCTCGTTGAACTTTTCCCGGTAAGAGTCCCGCTCTTCTCGCAGTTGCGACCAAGATCTCTTCAATGTCTCATAATCAGTAGGTATCTGAGGAGGAAGGATAGTTGGAGGAACACCATCTTTGTCAGGACACTCAAGAATGACGGGTCTGACAGCTTCGTACGGCATACCCAACTTCTGAGCATGGATGCGAACCCATTTGTAGTAGGCTTCCATAGGTAAAGAAGTCTTTGGCCCTAACTCCTGTGGGTCAGCTTTATGAACTTTGTCCCAAGCCTTGATGAACCTACGACGCAGCTCGTCACTATCCACCTGAAACTCAAAACTGATGTGAGGCACCAACATCTCATGGGGGCCTGCTCTTCTTGCTCTTCCAAACTGACGGAGCGCTAGACATGGATTGTAAGAGATCCCTCCTTGGGTACCAATCAGAGGAACATTAGGGTATTCCCCGCATCGATCAATAATAGCTATCTCATCCAAACCTCTGCAAGTCCAAATGATGTCTTTGTCGGTGAGAGACATTAACCTATGAGCCCAACCTCTTCCTTCTTGGTTCTTCAGTACGAACTTAGGGAGGTGCGAAATAAACCACCTCACCAACAAAGGGATACAACACCATAGGGTTCCTCGTCTTCGGGTAGTACGAGCATGAAGTTGTTGCAAGATGTCACCCAAGAGAGTGGGTACCGGATTCTGAGACATAAAGATCCTTATGGCAGTGACATTGATGAAGTTGTCAGGATTAGGAAACAGGACTAACCCATAGATTAGGAGAGCCAAGATGTCTTCATATGCCCTAAAGTCCAGGTCATTCCAGAAACTGTTAGCTTTACCAATCAGAAACTTGGCCAAGAAACCCTTAACTCCGCTTCTAGTCACCCAGTTGTCCATTACCTCTTGATGTGTCAGGGGAAGAGCTGCAGCAACATCCTCAAGCCTGAGGGTCTTTTCCCAACCAGTAAAGGGAGTCTGATCCAAGATAGGGATACCAAGCAAATCAGAGAACTCTTCCAGGGTAGGGACCAGCTGGAAGTCTTGAAAGGTGAAGCACTGGTACAGGGGGTCATAGAACTGGGCCAGAACACTCATCAACTGTTGATCCCGTTTTGCAGTGACTAAACTGAGAAGAGAACCATGCCTCTGAATGAAAGAAGTGGTATTTGGAATTCTGCTAACCAACTCTTCAAGCAACTCAGGTGGGTGAACAAAGTTGAACCGGATAGTATTCCTTCGCGCAGGTATCATAATGTCCTACAAAACAGAGCAAAGGTGAAACCCTCTTGTCTTTGAAATGGTCAGTCCTTATGCAGGATGCATGCAATGCTCATGATGTTATGATGTTATGATAGAGCACACCACAAATAGATACAAAGGCAAACATGGTAAGGCACACAAGTCACACAAGGCAAGCCCCTAAAGTTTAGGCCAGCATGAGGTCTAGGTACTACCCTTTTTCAGTTTGTTGGTTCATACCTGTCCTATCAAAAGTAACCGGGTTCTTAGAGGATCCCAATATCATTGACTACCCTCAATCGGTCATAACTCCAGCATCGCAATCTTTTCTTGCAGCCAGAACCATCACGAGAGTTTAGCCTCAATGGGCGTAGCATACTGCTACTGTTCTAATGGCCAAGTTGGGTCATTTAAGGTTCTAAGGTTGTTGGTGCTTAACGACTCCTCAGAAGACCCATATTCTCCTCGTTGCGACACAAGGGATATCGGTACAGACCAAGGTGCCACACCAACGTAGCCACTGCTTCACCCGTGTCGGTCTACGCCGGATAGGTCCCTCACAGCTTATGCTACCTAAACAGGGTATCCCCAGATCCGGGTTAGGATCTATGTAACTCCCATGCAACCCATAATAGTAAAGCAAGCAAATCAATACAATTGAAAACACAGTTATGAACTAAGCCCTAAGGTACACCTCACTTTAAGTTTAATTCCCCAGCAGAGTCGCCAGTTCTGTGATCGGTGGATCTGGAACTGACTGTTTAACGCTGGTTCGCGAAATGTCGCGGAAGCAAGAGTCGCCACCGTCTTTTATTTTCTCCAAATGGAAAGGACAAAAGCACAGAAAAATTCCTTAAAGAGATTGCTCTCGGTTCGGGAGGTAGGTTATAGAAAGGGAAGGTATTAGCACCCTTTCTATCCATGGTTATCCATGGGCTCTTAGATACTTGCTCATTTGTGTTTTCAAAATGGTTTGTTTGCTTTTCAACTGTGGGTTTTAAAAAGTTTCTTTGAAAATTCCAGTTCGACTCTTGTATCGGTCCTCAAGAGTGTTTGAAAAATTGCTTTCGAAAGCTTTTTGAAAAGGTATCGGTGTGAAAAGAGTTTTTGATTTTGTTTTTGAAGTTAGAGCAAGTATCTACGAGAACCTACCTACCCTAAGGAATTCGTCTGTGTAAATGTCCTTAAAGTAGTGCCATCCCACCATTGAGAGGTAGGTAGCACCACTGTTGGAGGTGTTCGGGTCAATTCGAGGTTCGGGACATGGTGATCACCAGAGCAATAGGAAGACACCTTAGAAGCTACCCTCATGCCAGGTTCCCGGATCATGAGGACTTACTAAGACATCCTCTACTCGACGATCACCTTTCGAGGCAAGGCAACAGTGAGGCGTACCCTAGGGGTGGTGTGTGATTTGTGTGTCATGTTCATTTGCATTTATCTTGTCATGGTATAGGTGATCTAGCGTTTGTTTTTATTTTTGTCCATTCATTCTTGCATGCCTTGATTAACAGTTAAAAGTGCGGAAAAGGTAAAGATTCTAAGCTATTACAAAAGGCGCGGGTCCACATCGCCAAAATTTCCAGAACCCGATTTGACAGAAAAATAAAGGGATAGTGAAAAGTAAAGTGCGAGAAGTTAATTACACGGCTTTGGGAGAGGTACATAAATATTAAAAGAAAAAGACATAAATATGCGAATTGAATAAGAATTAAAAACGAGGGCGTTGGACCCTTTTTAACTAAATTAAATTAAACGATTATTAAAAGGAAAAGAAATTGTCTTTTTGGTATTTTTGTATTTTATGATTTTAATGAAAAAAGAATTAATTAAAATAAAATGTTAACCCTAATTCTAGTTGTTTTTAGTTTATTAAGAAAAGATTAAATTTTAACCTAATATTTAACCTAATTATTTACATGCCATTTAATTATAAAAATAAATAATAGGAGATATTTAATTATTATGAAAGAAAATAAAAAAAGGATAAAAATGATTATAAACCCTAATTCTACCAATTTTAGATTTTTATTAAGGAAAATATTACAATTAAACCTAATTTAATAACTAAAATTAATTAATGCAATTTATTTACAAAAAATACTAAAATAAAAATATTTATTATTTTTTTATCTTTTTCTGATTTTTTGGTGTTTTTTATATATTATGAAAATATTAAATTAATTAAAAACAATAATTAAAAGAATGTAAAAATAATGAAAAAATAAAGAATGTAAAAAAAATTTGCAAACCTAGGGGGGGTCTGCCCCCAAAGTGGGAGGTAAATCTTTGGAAATTTGAGCCCAATAAGCTTTTAGCCTGGTTGACTTTTCCATTAGCGTGTAGCCTCTTTGACTCAAGTCTATGATGCTCCTCCAATTATAGCCCTGGGATTGCTCTTGGCATACGCGTGGCAGGTTTGATTTTGTGGGTGCATGGTGGACACTACTACTGAAATTGCACATGAGTATTAATTGAAAAAATATATAGAAAGGGGTGGGGACCTGGGACTCGAACCCAGGTCCCAGGGGTTATCAGCATACACGTCTACCTCTGAGCCATCCAACGCGCGTTTATTATATAATAACTAACAAAAAATATAAGATAAACAAGCATTAGTGGAGCGCTTTTCGCGCGAAATTCGAACCAGCCATTTACACCTTGCCACTTCATCGTCCTCTTCATTGTGCTTTTTTTTTTCCTGAAACAAAGAAAGAATGGGCAACGGTTTTGAACCGTTCCCATATATATCATTCTGAAAAATAACGATTAGGCCCTGGAGTCATATAAATTAGGCGCGAGGCATCTAATCTTTTCGTCCAAGCATGCTGGTTGCGTTTATGGCATTGTGACGTTCCAATTTTACTGTATTCAAAAACCCCCAATTCAAAGCTTCACAAACCCTAAAAGACAACAATGGTGGAATCGTATATAGCACACAAAAACTCAATCAAAGTAGGTGGTTAGCTTCAGAACACATCAATTAGTATGAATTCATCAAAGAAACGCAATGAAAATGCCTAAATATGGAAACACGATTATGCATATAATTTGAAATAGTTTGAACCCCTTGTACCAATCCTGGGCGTGTAAGGGTTGGAAAATTATCCAGTTAGCTTCAGTGAGACACGAGGAAGCTTTTGCAATTGGTTTCTTGCTCTGAATCGACCTCTAACCTTGTTTTCAGTTTTGAAATTTTTAGGCCAAAAGTGTGAGTTTGATAATGGAGTTTATGCGCAGCTTTTTGGTTTTTAGGATTAGGTTTAGCATATATATGTACCTGTGAATGATTAGGGTTAAAGAAATTGATCCAAAACCTTTGCATTCATGGTTTGTAAGATTTGATTTTTCAAGATCTTTTTCAATATTTTTTCATGCTATTTTGACCTCAATCATATCCAATCACTTCAATTCCTTCCATATCTGATCATGCACGAATTATTGAGTATATATCATGCATAAAAAGATTGAAAAACTTAGGTTTAGTATTTTTCATGTATTTTATTTAATTAAAATGAATTATTAATAATAAAAATCCAAATAAATAAATAAATAATGAATAAAAACTTCCCTTTGGGCCAAGTGGTCGTGCACATGCCTTGGATGATGAATTGTGGAAGAAAAAGAGGCCCATTAGCAATTTTAGGTCATTTGAATCAATGTTGACTTTTCAAAATATCCAAAAATTTCCCAACTTCCACAAGGCATAACTTGCTCAAATTTTAATCTTTGCTCATGTTTTTGGACATTTTGGAAAGGTATTTGAGTCCTTTAACCAATGTCTTTGGTCCCATGTCATTTTGATTTACCAATCTCAAGTTATGGCCTTTGACTTAAAGTCCCTTTTTGTTGACTTTTGAAAATGACCTATAATGTTGAAATTGATAACTTTTTGTGAGAGCATTTCTTGGACTTGGAGTATGAAGAGGAGTTGTAGGAAATGTCTTTCTTTTAAAAATGAGCTTTGGATGGAATTTTTCTGATAATCCATGTGAAAGTTATGCCCTGGTCAATTTACAATTGACTTTTTCAACTGTCCAAATAAGGAAACTTTTGCATCTTGATGATTTTTGAGCCAAGCTTTGAGAATCATGATCAAGCATTGATCAAATGATGTTTGTGGCTTCAAAATGAGATGTTGACCAAAAATTTGAACTTTTGATTGTCAAATGACCATTTTGCCCCTATAGTTGACTGTAGTGCAATTAGGGTTTTGACTGTGCAATTTTGTGCTGAAAGTCTTGAAACTTGGTATGAGGATGCTTGACCATATTTATAGGCACGTGGGACTTGATTGGACCCTTGGAAACTTCATTTTCTTGATCAGAACCAAAACCCTAATTTTGACTGTTCAGGAGGCTCTTGAACTGTGCAACCCTTGGGGAATTTTGAAGCATGACTTGGCAATTTCTTGAAGAATTATGGGAGGGCAAATTTTGGGGTACAACACTGTTCCTCAGAATAGTCTTCGTCCTCAGTAGCTTGGTTATCCCTAGCTCTAGTGCTTCTAGATTCCTCTTCTTGATTGTCTTCTTCCTCAGAAGAAGCATCTTCTTTTTGAGCTAGCTGGGCAGGCCCCTTGAACTTTCTTCCCATGTTGAGGATGACAACCTTCTTCTTAGTCTTCTTCTTGATCCCTTTGGTGAAGAGTGTTTTCAGATCTTCCTGCCCTTTGGCTAAGTTCAGGAACATTTATTGGAACTGGACATTCTGAGCTTGGAGATCTTTAACTGTTTTCTCTAGAGCCATCTCTACTGAAATAAACAGTAAGCAGATGAGAAAATCTTTATGGGGAAAACCTGTTATGATGTCATGCAGGTTATATGGATGCGATGTTTTCAAGGATCTCGTGGGGTAAACACAAGAAGATGTTAGAAGTTGAACTTTGATCACAACTTTGATTGGAGAACTTCATATCATTGAACGTCCTTCCACGAGAATCAAGCTCACTGTGTCAAGTGGGTCATAACCATTGACTCAAGTTATCACGTTTTGGTTTTTGACGGTGTTTGGTTAGAGGAAAATAAATCCTCTTGCCCCTTGATAGACGTCTGGTTCATCATGACCCTGCATCACATTCCCTTGAGATCCTTTAAATGGTTATTGAAAATTCTATGGTATGATGTCATGATGTTTATGTACAAGTAATCATACACCAATAAAGCAAATAAGTCATAAATAATCACATACAAATAAACAAATCCTTAGGTTTAGGCTTGCATGGAGTTTATAGGTAAGTACCCTCTTGAAGTTTAGTTGGTTCACCCTGTCCTAAAAAGTAACCGGGTTCTAGGGAATCTCAATATCACTGACCTTTATTCACTGGGCATTGTTTTAGCACAATCAATCTTTTCTTGCGGCCAAAATATCCCAAAAGTCCGATCTCAATGAGCATAGTATCGAGTATTAACCAATTTTCAGCTTTCCATCGAAACCTGCTATCTCACTACATTCTTAATGGCCAAGTTGTTCAATTAAAGGTTCTAAGGTCAGTTAGTGCTTCATGACACCTCTCAGCAGCCCCGTATTCTCCTCGATTCAACACAAGGGACACCGGTACCAACAAATGCGTCACACTAATGTAGCCATTGCTTCAACCATATCGGTCTATGCCGTACAATTTCCACAATCTATTGCTACTTACCTAATGGTGTTCCCCGATCCGGGTAGAGGATCAATATAAACCCAAACAAATACCCATAAATGTAAAGCAGACAAATCAAACAGTCAAAGCAAGTAAATGTAATCTAGATCTAAGGTAACCCCACTTTTAAGTCTTCCCCATCACAGACGCCAGTTCTGTAATACGGTGGGAAAATTGACTTGGGTGTTTTGCATTTGACCGCAATTGTTGCAGATAGCAAGAGTCACCACCGACTTTTCTTTTATCCAATAAGGAAAGGGTGAAAAGAACAGGAGATAACTTTGAGATATTTTCTTGAGTTCGGGGGGTAGGTTATGAAAATGGAAGGTGTTAGCACCCTTTTCATTCATAGTTATCCATGGACTCTTAGCTGCTTGCTAGACCACTTTTGAAATTGCTTTATTTGAAATGTGTTTGTGGTGGGTTTTGAAAGTATTTTTGAAAAGCGCCCTCGTTTAGGCAAACTTTGTAATGATTCTCGTCTCTATTAGAATGCATACAAAGTGTTGGACTTTTTGAAAATATTCCAGGTTTTGAAAGTGTTTGGTGTGTTTGAAAAGATGTTTATTTTTGAAGATGGATTGTGAGTAAGCAACTAAGAACGTTCTACCTACTCAAAAGTCTTTTGTTAATTTCTTCCTTCCTTTGATATTGCTATCTTACCATTGATTGGTAAGAAGCCTTATCTTTGGATGTAAAGGGACAGGCGTGGGTCATCGTATGATCATGAATAACAATGTTGTGATATATCTTAGCATTTCTCTTGAGGGAATAAGATCATTTGAAGGCAACATTCGAAGTGTCATCGAGGTAATATGATCTTGTATTTTTGATTGTTTTTGCTAAGATGTCTCACATGCATATCATGACCATTTTCTCAAGGCAACAAGTGGAGTTAACCCTAGAGGTGTAAGTGTGCAAAGTGTTTGTATTTCATGCTTGATTTTGTATTGGATTAGGGTTTTCTAAGCATTGATTTTATCTTTCCATACAAACCCTAATTACTAGCATTTATATGAAAGCGATAAATTGCGGAAAATAAATATCCTACACTATTACATCATTTGGGGAGGGGGATACAAATTTACAAATGGGGATTGCAAGCAATTAAATCCTAATTATCTATTACAACTATATTGAATTTGTACAAGAAATGACATGAATATAATGTACAAGGAATATAAAAAGAAATGGATTTTGCTTTGGATTTTTGTTAGGAAAATTGTTTTGACCTAATTAACCTAAAGGGATGTGATTAATAAAAAATAGGAAAATTAATCCGAAGTTAAAAGGAATTCAAATTAATCAAAAATCATATTTTAGGTTTTTTTATGAAAGGCTTTTGGTTAATTAAAATAAATATGAAAATGAAATATTTTTTGTGATATTTTTATATATTCATAAAATATACATTGTAAATGAACAATGTGCAAAAAATCAACTCAAAAGGAGTTATTTTGATTGGTTGGAAAAAATGTTGAAGTTTGTTAAAAAAATGAAAACAAACAAGTGATAAAAATTTGTTTTGGTCCTGCCAAGGTTTGAACCCAGATTCTCCACACCTTTCATTCAAAACAGCCAACACTCAATATGTTATAAACCTGCATGTTAGTTTGGAAAAAATGACAAAATAAATACAAAAGGTCTCGCTGGGGCTCGAACCCAGGACCTTATACATGGAAAGGCTTTAGCGCGCGCTGTTTGTACCACTGAGGTAGTCTGATTCATCTGTTAGTTATCCAACTTGCACTAAATATAAAATGAACTCTTTTCTGAAAATTTGAACATGGTCTCATATTCTTCCTTCGCGCGCGCAGGGATGTATATCACCATTGTCAAGCTTCTAAAAGCTTCATTTCTCAGCCAAATCGAAAAATGTAAATATCAAACCTTCCTAAAATTTGAATACGAATCTAACCACATAATTTTCAAAAGTTATGGGCGAAGGTTAGCATGAATTTTGTTTGGTATCTGTGATCGGTGGATCTGGAACTGACTGTTTAACGCTGGTTCGCGAAATGTCGCGGAAGCAAGAGTCGCCACCGTCTTTTATTTTCTCCAAATGGAAAGGACAAAATCACAGAAAAATTCCTTATAGAGATTGCTCTCGGTTCGGGAGGTAGGTTATAGACAGGAAAGGTGTTAGCACCCTTTCTATCCATGGTTATCCATGGGCTCTTAGATACTTGCTCATTTGTGTTTTCAAAATGGTTTGTTTGCTTTTCAACTGTGGGTTTTAAAAAGTTTCTTTGAAAATTCCAGTTCGACTCTTGTATCGGTCCTCAAGAGTGTTTGAAAAGTTGCTTTCGAAAGCTTTTTGAAAAGGTGTCGGTGTGAAAAGTATTTTTGATTTGTTTTGAAATTAGAGCAAGCATCTAGAGTCGTCTACCTACCCTAAGGAATTCGTCTGTGTAAATGTCCTTTAAAGTAGTGCCATCCCACCATTGAGAGGTAGGTAGCACCACCGTTGGAGGTGTTCGGGTCAATTCGAGGTTCGGGACATGGTGATCACCGGAGTAATAGGAAGACACCTTAGAAGCTACCCTCATGCCAGGTTCCCGGATCATGAGGACTTACTAAGACATCCTCTACTCGACGATCACCTTTCGAGGCAAGGCAACAGTGAGGCGTACCCCAGGGGTGGTGTGTGATTTGTGTGTCATGTTAAGTTATTTTGTCTTGTTCATGTCAAAGTGATCTAAGCGTTTGTTTTTATTTTTGTCATTTATTCTTGCATGCATTTATTTAACAGTTAAAAAAGAGCGGAAAGGTAAAATTCCTAAACTATTACAAAGGCGCGGGTCCACATCGCCAAATTTAATCCAGGACCTGATTTGACATAAAATAAATAAAGAAATAAAATAAAGTGCGAGAAATTAGGTTTACACGGCTTTGGGAGAGGTACATCAATATTTAAAGAAGGAAATAAATAAAATGCGCAAAGAGAATAATAAAAAGAAAAAATCGCAAGCGAGGGCGTTGGACCCTTACAAATTAATTCAATTAAGGAAAAAGAGATTATTTTTAGTTTTTGGTATTTATGGCTTTTTATGTGAATTAAATGAAAAGAATATTAACCCTAATTCTAATTTTTATTTACTAAGAAAAAAAAATATTTAAAGTTAAACCTAAATTAACCTAATTATTTACATGCAACTTGATTTATAAAAGTAAATAATATTTAATATTTAATTATTGTGAAAGAAAAGAAAAAAAGATAAAAATACTTAAAAACCCTAATTCTACCAATTTTAAGTTTATTAGAAAAATATTAAGATTTAACCCTAAATTAAAAAAAAAAAAAACTAAAATCAATTAATAATGTTTATTTACAAAAAATAACATTAAATATTAATATTTATTTTTGTCTTTTTTCTGATTTTATATTGTTTTTATGTTTTCTATGAAAATAATTAAATTAAAGAAACTAATTAAAAAAAATAATTGAATCAAAATAAAAAAATGAAAAAAAATAAAAGAAACTTGCAAACCTTGGGGGGTTTTGTCCCCAGTTGGAGGTATGTCTTAGCAATTTAGGCCCATCTGCTTTAGGCCTTGTGGACTTTTCAGGATGCGTGTAAGTGCGTTGACTAACGAGTATGGTGCTCCTTTGATCAGGGTCGTTGGATTAATCTCAGTAGGCGCGTGGCACGTTTGAGTGGGGAGCATATGGTGGAACCTTGGACCTTGCACTGCATGAGAATACAATTAAAGGAAAAATATAAGGAAAGGGAGGGGGACCTGGGATCGAACCCAGGTCCTGTTGGTTATGAAGTACTCTCTCCACCACTAGGCCATTCACACGCTTTTGATTATACAATAAGAAACAAATAATATAAGGTAAAAACAATGGTTAGTTGAAAATTAGCGCGCAAATTTTAAATGCTCCAATCACTGCCTGACACTTCATCGTCTTCTCCATGGCTTTTGTTTTTTCCTGAAACATAAAAGAATCAGCAACGGTTTTGAACCGTCCCCAAATGCACCATTCTAGAAAATAGCGATTAGCTTGTCTTGGATCAGAAATTGGGCGCGACCCCATCATGAAATTCGTTGGAAGCTCTTGATTCTAATGGTACCATTCCCATGTCTCAATTTTTCCATGATAGAGAAGCCCTAAATTAGAACCTCTGCAACCCTAAAATACAACAATGGCGTTTTTGCATATAGTGCATAAAAACTCAATTCAATCACATGGTTAGTTTCAGAATCATCCAATTAACACAAATCAAGAACAAAAATGCATGGATATGGCCTAAATAGAAAAGCACGATTATGCAAAAAGAGTGATACAGTTTGAACTCCCTATACCAATTCTGGGCGTGTAAGGGTTGGAAAATTATTCAGTTAGCTTCAGTAATGCACGAGGAAGCTTTTGCAATTGGTCTCTTGCTCTGAATCGTGCTAAAACCTAGTTTTCAGTTTCCAATTTTTTTGACAAAAAATTCAACTTTGGTTATGGAGTTTCTGCGCAGCTGGGAGCTTATGAGCACGAGGGTTAGCATATGTATATATGTGTGAGTGATTAGGGTTAAGAAATTGAGCCAAAGAATCCTTGAATTGATGATAAGATATTTGATTTTCCATGCATTAGTTTTCAAATCTTTTTCATGCAAACTTAGTTCAAATCATGTTCAATCATCAAGATTCTTTCCAAATCTGATTATACACAAAATCTTGAGATTACTTCATGCACAAAAAGATTTAAAAAGTTAGGTTTAGTATTTTCCACATATTTATTTTAATTAAATGAATTATTAATCATTAAAAATCCAAATAAATAAATAAAAATGATGAAAAACTTCCCTTTGGGCCAAATGGTCGTGCACATGCCTTGGATAATGAATTGTGGAAGAAAAAGAGGCCCATTAGCATTTTTAAGACATTTGAATCAATGTTGACTTTTCAAAATATCCAAAACTTTCCCAACTTCCACAAGGCACAACTTGCTCAATATTTAAGCTTTGCTCATGTTCTTGGACATTTTGGAAAGGTCTTTGAGTACTCTAACCAATGCCTTTGGTCCCATGTCATTTTGATTTACCAATCTCAAGTTATGGCCTTTGACTTAAAGTCCCTTTTTGTTGACTTTTGAAAATGACCTATAATGTTGAAATTGATAACTTTTTGTGAGAGCATTTCTTGGACTTAAAGTGTGAAGAGGAGTTGTAGGAAATGTCTCTCTCTTCAAAATGAGCTTTAGATGGAATTTTTCTGATAATCCCTGTGGAAGTTATGCCTTGGTCAAGTTACAGTTGACTTTTTCAACTGTCCAAATATGGAAACTTTTGCACCTTGAGACTTTTTGAGCCAAGCTTTGAGAATCATGATCAAGCATTGATTAAATGATGTTTGTGGCTTTAAAATGAGATGTTGACCAAAAATTTGAACTTTTGACTGTCAAATGACCATTTTGCCCCTGCAGTTGACTGTAGTGCAATTAGGGTTTTTGACTGTGCAATTTTGTGCTGTAAGTCTTGAAACTTGGTGTGAGGATGCTCGACCATATTTATAGGCATGTGGGACTTGATTGGATCCTTGGAAACTTCATTTTCTTTGTCAGAACCAAAACCCTAATTTTGACTGTTAGGAGGCCCTTGAACTGTGCAACCCTTGGGGAATTTTGAAGCATTGGCTTGGCAAATCTTGAAGAATATGGGAGGGCAAATTTTGGGGTACAACAGTTGCCCCTGTTCAATCTTCTTAGATCTGAGGATGCAGATTGGCTGACGTGCCTTTCGTAATCCGAAGGTGGAAGATGATTGAACACTAGAGTGCCCAGAAATTTGCGCTCACATAGTAGTGTAATGATGTGAATGGGCTTATAGATGCCATTTGGAGATTGATGAATAGGATGATGGGCTTATAGATGCCATTTGGAGATTGATGAATAGGATGATGGGCTTATAGATGCCATGCTAAGAGGTGATGGATAGGTGGATGGGCTTATAGATGCCATCTGGATGTCAATCGCTTAAGAGATTCCTTAGCGAGAACTTGCGTACCTGCAAAAGAAAAATGATTACCTGACCTGTTACAGGAGCTGGTCTTCCAATTCTTTGTATGGATGTGTCCTGACTGGTTACAGGAGCTGGATCTGGAGCTTCAAACGGTGATGAATGAACCAGGGATGGTTACTACCTCAACAGGAACGGTGAGAGAACCTTGGGCGATTACTACCTCAACAGGAACGCTGAACGAATCTTGGGCGACTTCAACCTCAACAGTAATCATTGAGAGAATCTGGGGATGATTACTACCTCTGCAGTATCGGGGAGAGAACCACAGGCGACTACAACCTCAACAACAATCATTGAAAGAATCTTGGACGACTTCGACTTCAACAGTAACGCTGAGCGAATCTTGGGATGATTACTACCTCCGCAGTATCGGGGAGAGAACCACAGGCGACTACAACCTCAACAGCAATCATTGAGAGAATCTTGGACGACTTCACTTCAACAGTAACGCTGAGCGAATCTTGGGGTGATTACTACCTCCGCAGTATCGGGGAGAGAACCACAGGCAACTACAACCTCAACAACAATCATTGAGAGAATCTTGGACGACTTCACTTCAACAGTAACGCTGAGCGAATCTTGGGGCGATTACTACCTCCGCAGTAACGGGGAGAGAACCACAGGAGACTACAACCTCAACAGCAATCATTGAGAGAATCTTGGATAACTTCTACTGAGTCTTTATCAGGAAAATCTGTTAGGGGTCGATTTAACTGGACTAGAGAAGGCCTTGGACTGGATAAGAAACAGAAAATCTTAGGGTCGATTAACTGAACCGGTCTAGGTCTTGAAATCTTCAACTGGATAAGAAACAGGGAGATCTTAGGGTCGATCTGACTGAACCAGAGAAGGCCTTTGACTGGATAAGAAACAGGAAGATCTTAGGGTCGATCTAACTGAACCGGTCTAGGTCTTGAATATAGCTGAGAACTTAACTGGATCTTTCCTGAAAGGTAAAGGTCAGTCATATGCGATGCATGATATGGATCAAGCAATGCTGTTCTCCACATAAATGAGATTTGTAAGATATGATGCGTATATGCATGCTATAATGTATGGAGATGTGATGTTTATGAATGTATCTATTCGGCTAGGAAAGTAAATCCTTGACGGGTGCCGGGAAGTCACTCCTGGGCTATTGTTGAAGAATAGATCTTTGCTTCCGCTGGGGATGATAGTCGCAAGAATACCAATAGGAGGAGATAACTCCGTTGGGGAATAGACTTGGCGAATGGATTACTCTGCGGGGAGAAAAGTACTCTAGTGATCTTGTTGGGGAGCAATACTCTGTGGGGAGAGAGGTACTTTGCTGGAATGTTGATGGTAACTTCGCTGGGGATACCATTGTTGTGTTGGAAGTGTTAATAGACTTCGCTGGGGATAAAAAGACTGTGTTGATGACGATCTTTCCGTGGCTTTTGGATGAGGATAACCCAGTTATATCCTGACGAGGAAATAACTCTTTGACTAAGCCGGGAGACGCGTTCGTGCTCTGCGAGGATAAGCTTCCAGAATCTACTGGGGATAAGCTTACTGCTTGGGGACATGATTCAACTTTTCTGGGGAAATCTGGATTGGACTCTCCTGGGGAAGGTTGAACTGTACCGAGAAGTGACTTCATTGAATCTTTGATATACCTCCGGGGAACAATCTTTAGGCCAAGACTTCCGGGGATACTTGTTAAGAATACATATGCTGATGGGGAATATTGAGATCTGCTGGAGGATACTCAACTTCCTTACGTTTGATAATATAGTTTGGGGAGAGTGCACTGACTTGCTGGCTCACTCTCTGGGGAATTAAGATGTACTGGTTATATTCTTTAGCTGAACCTACCTTGGTACCTTGGAGGATAGAACAATTAGATTGCTTAGACAACTCTTTTATTGCCCCTGTTTCTAATGTTACTTGTAATTAATCCTTCGTTTCGTATGCAAATATTCGTGAGTTAGCAAATTATTGTCAATGCATATATCACAAATTGAACCTTGGACGTTCTTCGCAAGACAAAACAGAAAAGGAAAAACAATTGGCAATTTTAACTGAAAAGTGTATTTGTATTGATTTTTGAATTTGCCTGTAAATAGGCGTTTATGTACAAGAGGCTGACGTCCTAGTAAGAGAACGCCGCCGAACAAAAGAGTTTATACAAATTTTGTACAAGAGAAAATAAAATAGCTGTGTGAAATGAATGATCCACTGGGTTTCAACTCTGCTATTGCCTTTATATCTCCGAGCGTCTCATCACTTGACGACCTTAGTTAAAGATGAAGCTGACTGATCGATGCCGTCTGAACTTGATGTAGATACCGGATTCTGGATGCAACATGATCCCATGAGACATAGTATTACCCTTTATCCCTAACTTTTGCCTGGACCGCCCTTTCGGGTTTTCAGCCCACCGGGATACCCATTTTTTCCCAAGCCGCCTTTTCGGGTTTTCGACTTGCCGGGTGTACAGATTTTTTTTATTTCATCCCTTCATTTTGCCCGAACCCTTTTGGTTTGCCGGGAAGCCCTAATTTTTGCCTAGGCATGTCAGCCTAGCGGGTCTTTTTCATGCGTAGTATCTTTTTACTATGTCTGCATTGGCGGGGTGAGGAAGGTCGTCACCATCCATGTTGGTTAAAATCATGGCTCCTCCTGAGAACACATGTTTAACCACAAACGGCCCTTCGTACGTAGGGGTCCATTTGCCCCTTGGATCACTCTGAGGAAGGATGATTCGCTTGATTACCAGATCCCCAACTTGATATTCTTGTGGTCTGACCTTTTTGTTAAATGCCCTGATCATCCGTTTCTGGTACGTCTGACCATGACAGATAGCAGCAAGTCTTTTTTCATCAATGAGGTTTAATTGGTCAAGTCGTGTCTGGATCCAATCATCTTCGTTCAGATTTGCATCCTTCATTATCCGGAGAGAGGGTATTTGCACTTCGATCGGTAAGACTGCCTCCATACCGTAGACCAAGGAGAAGGGAGTTGCCCCGGTTGACGTCCTGGCTGAGGTACGGTACCCATGTAGAGCGAACGGTAACATCTCGTGCCAATCTTTATAAGTCACTGTCATTTTCTGCACGATTTTCTTGATATTTTTATTTGCTGCTTCCACAGCCCCATTCATCTTCGGTCTGTAAGGAGAAGAATTGTGGTGCTGTATTTTAAACTGTTCGCAGAGCTCAGTGATCATCTTGTTATTGAGATTGGTACCGTTGTCTGTAATGATCCTTTCGGGGACGCCGTATCGACAGATCAGGTTATGCCGAATGAACCGTGCCACAACTGTCTTGGTTACCGTAGCGTAGGAAGCTGCCTCAACCCACTTCGTGAAATAATCAATTGCTACCAGGATGAAGCGATGCCCGTTAGATGCCGTAGGTTTAATCTCACCGATCATGTCTATGCCCCACATTGCAAACGGCCAAGGCGCCGTCAGAACATTCAGAGGAACTGGAGGAACATGCACCTTGTCTGCATAAATCTGGCATTTATGGCATGTCCGAGAATGTTGATAGCAGTCAGCTTCCATTGTGGACCAGAAATACCCTGCCCGAAGGATCTTTTTAGCCATAGTGTGCCCACTGGAATGCGTTCTAAAGGTACCTTCATGTAGCTCTTCCATGATCCTTTCTGCTTCAGTCTTGTCTACACAACGCAGTAAGGTCGAATCATGGTTTCGCTTGTACAAGATGCCGTTGCTGAGGAAGAACTTTGCTGCGAACCTTCTCAGAAACTTTTTATCGTTGACAGATGCACCTTCAGGGTATTCCTGAGCTTCCAAATATCTCTTCACCTCATGGTACCAAGGCTTCTCAGTCACCAATTCAGTCTCGAGATCGCAACAGTATGCCGGTTCGTCCAGTTTCCAGATGATGATCCGGGGAGCCTCATTATCCCATTTGACCTTGAACATAGAAGACATTGTAGCTAACGCGTCCGCCAACTGATTCTCTTCTCTCGGAAAGTGTTCAAAGGTTATCTTCGTGAAGTGGGGGATCAAAGTCAACACACATTCTCTGTAAGGAATAAGATTCGGATGTTTCGTATCCCACTCTCCTTTGATCTGATTGATCACAAGAGCGGAATCTCCGAAGACACTCAGAAACTTGATCCTTAAGTCGATCGTAGCTTGGAGACCCATGATGCACGCCTCATACTCTGCCATGTTGTTGGTACAGTTGAAACATAGTCGGGCAGTAAGTGGAGTATGAGTGCCTTGAGCTGATATGATTACAACGCCAATACCGTTTCCCAAAGCGTTGGAGGCTCCATCAAAGTGCATAGACCATCGGGATCCTTCCTCAGGTCCTTCATCCGGTCCAGGTACTTCACAATCAGTTACTATCATGATGCTTTCATCCGGAAACTCGAAGTTCATTGACTGATAGTCATCTACGGCCTGATGTGCCAAGTGGTCTGCCAATACACTTCCCTTGATGGCTTTCTGGGTCGTGTACTGAATTTTGTATTCCGTAAAGATCATTTTCCATCTTGCTATTCTCCCAGACAGAGCAGGCTTTTCAAATATGTACTTTATAGGACCCATCTTTAAGATCAACAAAGTAGTGTGAGTCAGCATATACTGTTTCAGCCGGCGAGCAGCCCATACCAAAGCGCAACAAGTTTTCTCAAGCAGTGAGTATCGGGTCTCACAGTCGGTAAAATTTTTGCTAAGGTAATAAATGGCATGCTCTTTTCGGCCAGACTCGTCATGCTGCCCCATCACACACCCCATTGAGTTGTCAAGTACTGTCAGGTATAATATCAGAGGTCTCCCTTCAACCGGTGGCATAAGGATGGGTGGTTCTTGGAGATACTCCTTGATTCTGTCAAAAGCAGCCTGACATTCATCATTCCAACGTACTACCTGATCTTTCTTCAGCAACTTGAAGATTGGCTCACAGGTAGCGGTTAGGTGCGAGATGAATCGAGCAATGTAATTCAGGCATCCTAAAAAGCCTCTGACCTCTTTCTCTGTCTTAGGAACAGACATCTCTTGAATAGCTTTAACCTTGGCAGGGTCCACTTGAATACCCTTATCACTTACAACGAAGCCTAGCAACTTTCCAGATCTTACCCCGAAGGTGCACTTGTTCGCGTTCAACCTCAGCTTGTACAACTTCAGACGGTCAAACAATTTCTGCAGATGATCTAGGTGCTCTTCCTCAGTCTGGGACCTTGCGATCATGTCGTCAACATATACTTCTATCTCATGATGGATCATGTCATGAAATAAAGCAACCATGGCACATTGGTAGGTTGCCCCAGCGTTCTTCAGTCCAAAAGGCATGACCTTGTAGCAGAAAGTGCCCCACTGAGTAACGAAGGTAGTCTTTTCCATGTCTTCAGGTGCCATCTTGATCTGATTGTAACCTGAAAAACCATCCATGAAAGAGAACACCTTATGCTGAGCTGTATTGTCAACAAGGACATCAATGTGAGGTAGGGGGAAGTCATCTTTGGGGCTGGCCCTGTTCAGATCCCTGTAGTCAACACACATTCTGACCTTTCCGTCTTTCTTTGGTACCGGCACCACATTAGCAACCCACTGAGGGTAAGAAGTCACTGCAAGAAACCCATCATCAAACTGTTTCATAACCTCGGCTTTGATCTTCTCAGACATCTCTGGACGCATACGGCGGACTTTTTGCTTAACCGGAGGGCAGTCTTCCTTAGTAGGCAAGTGATGGACCACAATGTCAGTATCCAACCCGGGCATGTCTTCGTAGGACCAAGCAAAGATCTCCATATAATCATGTAGCATCTTAGTCAACCGTTGCTTCACGCTGAGCTCTAGGTTGGCACCAATCTTTACCTCTTTTCTGTCTGCTTCAGTACCCAAGTTTATTGTTTCCACTAGCTCTTCATGTGGTTGAGTTGCCCTCTCTTCCTGGAGTAACAGTCTTGCAAGCTCGCCAGGCACTTCGCAATCATCTTCACCTTCGTCTTCGGCTAAGTTGATCGGATTTTCGAAGTCATAACTGGCAGTAGCAGAGTCGTTACCAGTGAGATCCAGAGTGGATTGAAACCTGTATGAGTGAGTATGTGTAAATACAGCTGTTTTGAAATATATAAAGGAAGGAAAGACAGAAAAGGAGCATAAGATTTGAAATGCGAGAAAACGTCCAAGATCTCCATTCATGATATATGAAATGACAATTTATATGCCCTGACAAGTGAAACCACGGTGCCTCGGGTAAGACACCGGGCCATAAAGTTCGATTTATTGTTTATTACAAATAACAAAACAAAGAAGTTTATTACTGCGTAACAAAAGTAACAGGGGTATGGTCTTTGACAATCCAATTGGTCAATCCGCCTTCAGTTGTCGGGTAGATCCAGCTATTGAACTCAGCTTCATCCACTTCATTATTCTCCCCAATAGCATTCACTCCTGGATTAGTAATGAGCACAGGAGGTCTTCTGGTCTTTGCCTTCCGCATAGCTTTCTGTCCCTCTGCAGTAAAACCCAGTCCAAATTTGTCAATTTTCTGTGTAAAGTCGGGAAGCCTGCCCCAGTTAGCACATTCACCTTTCTGAACCACAGCCCGAGCATCCTTCAGGGAAGCCATCTTCAAAGGAACATCCTCTTCGACCGCTGTTTCTGCTGCTGCTGAAATTGGAAGTACCTCTTCGAAATGCTGAAAGGGGGTTTCAATAAACTCCCCGTCCATCTCAATGTACCTGAAGGAATTCAAATGGCTCACCATATACTCCTCCTCTCCCTGCACAGTGACAATCTTCCCTCTGACAGGGTATTTTAGCTTCTGGTGCAAGGTAGAGGTCACTGCCCCAGCTTTATGGATCCAAGGTCGACCCAGTAGACAAGAATACGATGGACGGATATCCATCACATAAAAGGTAGAGTCAAATACTTGAGAACCCACACGGATAGGAATGTCCACCTCTCCATGGACCATCCTCTTGGAACCGTCAAAGGCTCTGACGATAATATTGCTAGGTTTTAGTTCCAGGCCTTCACAATCCAAACGGTCTAAAGCTTTCTTGGGTAGCACATTCAAGGAAGAACCAGTGTCCACCAACACATGCGCCAGCGTAGTGCCCCTGCATTCAATAGAGACATGCAGGGCATCATTGTGGTCCCTTCCCTTGGCAGTAAGGTTAGCATCTGAGAAACCCAAGCCATTGTCAACTGTCAGATTTGCTACGCAATCAGTGAACTGAACTGCAGATGTCTCCTGTGGTACATGGGCCGTCTTGAGAAATGAGATTAAGGCCTTAGCATGGGCCTCCGAACATAGTAGCAAGGAGAGCATGGAGATCTTGGAGGGCGTATGCCCCAGCTGTTCCACAACATTAAAGTCGCTCTTCTTGATTATTTTTAGGATCTCCTCCATCTCTTGTTGGGAGGCCTCAGCATTTATAGGTATTGGTGCCTCCATCCGGGCAGGCTCATCTTCAATTCCTTTGCCCCGAGCATTGGATGACTCGGCAGCAGGGGAAACAACTTGGTCAGTAACAGGAACAGGTACACTTGTAGGTGTTATTGTAAGGGGTCTTCGAATAGCGGGCGGTGCAATGTCAGGCGAGAAGAGCCTGCCACTGCGGGTAACCTTGGCTGGACCAGTAATATCGCAGATACTGGCGCCAGTGTTGAACTCTTGTTTGATTCCATTCACATACACATCTGCCCGATAGTGCCAGGGGACATCTTTATCAGATACGTAGGGGAGAGGCCCCGGAATAGTAATAACAACAGGTGCAACAGTCATGATTTGAACAGGCTTCCTTGGGAGAGCCTTGGTTGGATTATTGAAGATTGTGACCACAGAGACTTCTTCTACCGGAACCAACTGAACAGCAGACTTCTTAAACAGAATCTCCTTGCTATCCATTAGGCTTTGGATGCCCAACTTCAGCAAAGGACAACCAGATGGGGAAACAGCACAGAACAGGCAACCCTCACTACAACCCGGAAATAAACCGGCCAGCAGTAGGTTCCTCTTGACAGTCTTCAAAGGAGTAGCTACATCATCCACCAAAGCAGCGTATACATCTTCATCAACAGCATTTACTCCATGCTGGGGCATAGGAGCAGTTACCACATTCGGCCTTTCAGGCGCTTCAAACTGTATCTCCTTTGCATCAATAAGGTCTTGCACCTTATTCCTTAATGCCCAACAGTCGTCAGTGGAATGCCCCGGGCTATCGGAGTGATAAGCACAGCGGGCATTTGGATTGTATTTGGGGGAGGCAGTGTTCACAACTTTTGGGGCCTCTCTGACAGTCACTAGGTTGGTGGACAGCAACTGCGGCAAGATCTGCGATAGGGTCATGCTCAAACGGGTGAACTCTCTCCGGGGTCTTTCAGCCCTTTGAGGATTAGTTTGCCGAGGAGCGGCAGCAGGCTTAGCAATCATTATCGCACTGACAGATTGGCGGCGCTCAGATTTCTCTTGTCTTCTAGAGCCGTATACAACACTAGCCTCTTTCTTGAAGGGTTTCTTCTCAGAACTAGACGATGCACCCTTCGGAATCTTACCAGACTTCAACCCAGCCTCGATTCTCTCTCCGGTCAGAATAAGATTAGTAAACCCTGCAGATGAGTTACCGATAAGATGGTTGAAAAATGGCCCAGATAGGGTCCCCAAGAACATGTCTACCAACTCCCGATCAGTCAACGGAGGCTGCACCCTGCCAGCCAGGTCCCTCCACTTCTGAGCGTACTCTTTAAAACCTTCACTTGAACCTAACGACATACCCTGGAGTTGGGTACGCGTAGGGGCAAGGTCGGCATTATATTGATACTGCTTATAGAAAGCAGTAGCCAACTCCTCCCAGTTACGAACCTTGGTCCCATCCAGCTGATAGAACCATTCGAGATGAGTCCCTGAAAGACTCTCCTGGAAGAAGTGGATCCACAAGTTCTTATCCACTGAGTACGGTTGAATCTTCCGCACATACGACCTGAGGTGTAGCTTGGGACAAGACGCCCCGTCATATTTGGTAAAAGATGGTGCTTTGAACTTACGAGGAATGATCACACCAGTAGACAAACCTAAGTCTCCGAAATCCAGCCCGGGCACCTGTTGGATCTCCATAGCATTTAATCTGTCCTCCAACTGCTTGTATCTGTCTTCTGCAGGAGGATATTGTTCTTCATCAAAATCAGTCTCGTTGTCGGAGACTACCGGACTAGGACCTTTTTCCCCTTGAGGAGTACCCTTGCCAATGGAAGAACCAGCCTCTTCATTTTGCAGAGTGTTGCCAAACCTTCGGCCCGAGTTGAAAAGAACAGTCCTTCTCTTCTTCTTCTTTTCCTTCTTCAGGAGCAGAGCCTTCAGCTCTTCTTGGCCCTGAGCCAAACCCATGATTAGTTCCTGAAATTGCGCATTCTGCGCCTGAAGAGCTTTGATGGACATCTCAGTTGATGACGAGTCGGGGTTCATGATGCTGAAATAAACAGCGAAGAACGGTAAGCAACCTGAAAAGAAGAAAACCTGTTATGCACATGATGAATGGAATGCGTATGATTTATGTTTTCAAAGACAATCGGGAATCAACTTTGTAAACAAAAAGGAACACACTTCATTAGATTCAACTTTGAAACTTAAATTGTTCAATAGGTTGCCCTTAGGCGTTACATGAAAGGAAATACTGAAAAGGGAAGTAAAACTGTAAAAGAACACCCATAGCTCCTTATTGATCCCATGGTCTCCTCTTCTCAGTACGGATGTAAGCATTCAAGACTCGCTCATTCTCCAGCTGCTTTGTCAGCTTCTGGATCTTTAATTCCTGCTCGTTGAACTTTTCCCGGTAAGAATCCCGTTCTTCTCGCAGTTGCGACCAAGATCTCTTCAATGTCTCATAATCAGTAGGTATCTGAGGAGGCAGGACAGTTGGAGGAACACCATCTTTGTCAGGACACTCAAGAATGACGGGTCTGACAGCTTCATACGGCATACCTAACTTCTGAGCACGGATGCGAACCCATTTGTAGTAGGCTTCCATAGGTAAAGAAGTCTTTGGCCCCAACTCTTGTGGGTCAGCTTTATGAACTTTGTCCCAAGCCTTGATGAACCTACGACGCAGCTCGTCACTATCCACCTGAAACTCAAAACTGATGTGAGGCACCAACATTTCATGAGGCCCTGCTCTTCTTGCTCTTCCAAACTGACGGAGTGCTAGACATGGATTGTAAGAGATTCCTCCTTGGGTACCAATCAGAGGAACATTAGGGTATTCCCCGCATCGATCAATAACAGCTATCTCATCCAAACCTCTGCAAGTCCAAATGATGTCTTTGTCGGTGAGAGACATTAACCTATGAGCCCAACCTCTTCCTTCTTGGTTCTTCAGTACGAACTTAGGGAGGTGCGAAATAAACCACCTCACCAACAAAGGGATACAACACCATAGGGTTCCTCGTCTTCGGGTAGTACGAGCATGAAGTTGTTGCAAGATGTCACCCAAGAGAGTGGGCACGGGATTCTGAGACATAAAGATCCTTATGGCAGTGACATTGATGAAGTTGTCAGGATTAGGAAACAAGACTAGCCCATAGATTAAGAGAGCCAAGATGTCTTCATATGCCCTAAAGTCCAGGTCATTCCAGAAACTGTTAGCCTTACCAATCAGAAACTTGGCCAAGAAACCCTTAACTCCGCTTCTAGCTACCCAGTTGTCCATTACCTCTTGATGTGTCAAGGGAAGAGCTGCAGAAACATCCTCAAGCCTGAGGGTCTTTTCCCAACCAGTGAAGGGAGTCTGATCCAAGATAGGGATACCAAGCAAATCAGAGAACTCTTCCAGGGTAGGGACCAGCTGGAAGTCTTGAAAGGTGAAGCACTGGTACAAAGGGTCATAGAACTGGGTCAGAACACTCATCAACTGTTGATCCCGCTTTGCAGTGACTAAGCTGAGAAGAGAACCATGCCTCTGAATGAAGGAAATGGTATTTGGAATTCTGCTAACCAACTCTTCAAGCAACTCAGGTGAATGAACAAAGTTGAACTGGATAGTATTCCTTCGCACAGGCATCATGATGTCCTACAAAACAGAGCAAAGGTGAAACCCTCTTGTCTTTGAAATGGTCAGTCCTTATGCAGGATGCATGCAATGCTCATGATGCTATGATGTTATGATAAAGCACACCACAAATAGATACAAAGGCAAACATGGTAAGGCACACAAGTCACACAAGGCAAGCCCCTAAAGTTTTAGGCCAGCATGAGGTCTAGGTACTACCCTCTTTCAGTTTGTTGGTTTATACCTGTCCTATCAAAGTAACCGGGTTCTTAGAGGATCCCAATATCATTGACTACCCTCAATCGGTCATAACTCCAGCATCGCAATCTTTTCTTGCGGCCAGAACCATCACGAGAGTTTAGCCTCAATGGGCGTAGCATACTGCTACTGTTCTAATGGCCAAGTTGTGTCATTTAAGGTTCTAAGGTTGTTGGTGCTTAATGACTCCTTAGAAGACCCATATTCTCCTCGTTGCAACACAAGGGATATCAGTACAGACCAAGGTGCCACACCAACGTAGCCACTGCTTCACCCGTGTCGGTCTATGCCGGACAGGTCCCTCACAGCTTATGCTACCTAACAGGGTATCCCTAGATCCGGGTTAGGATCTATGTAACTCCCATGCAACCCACAAATTTAAAGCAGACAAGTCAATACAATTGAAAACACAATTATGAACTAACCCTAAGGTACACCTCACTTTATAAATATGTCCCAAGCAGAATCGCCAGTTCTGTGATCGGTGGATCTGGAACTGACTGTTTAACGCTGGTTCGCGAAATGTCACGGAAGCAAGAGTCGCCACCGTCTTTTATTTTCTCCAAATGGAAAGGACAAAAGCACAGAAAAATTCCTTATAGAGATTGCTCTCGGTTCGGGAGGCAGGTTATAGAAAGGGAAGATGTTAGCACCCTTTCTATCCATGGTTATCCATGGGCTCTTAGATACTTGCTCATTTGTGTTTTCAAAATGGTTTGTTTGCTTTTCAACTGTGGGTTTTAAAAAGTTTCTTTGAAAATTCCAGTTCGACTCTTGTATCGGTCCTCAAGAGTGTTTGAAAAGTTGCTTTCGAAAGCTTTTTGAAAAGGTGTCGGTGTGAAAAGTATTTTGATTTGTTTTGAAATTAGAGCAAGCATCTAGAGTCGTCTACCTCCCCTAAGGAATTCGTCTGTGTAAATGTCCTTTAAAGTAGTGCCATCCCACCATTGAGAGGTAGGTAGCACCACCGTTGGAGGTGTTCGGGTCAATTCGAGGTTCGGGACATGGTGATCACCGGAGCAGTAGGAAGACACCTTAGAAGCTACCCTCATGCCAGGTTCCCGGATCATGAGGACTTACTAAGACATCCTCTACTCGACGATCACCTTTCGAGGCAAGGCAACAGTGAGGCGTACCCTAGGGGTGGTGTGTGATTTGTGTGTCATGTTCAGTTATTTTGTCTTGTTCATGTCAAAGTGATCTAAGCGTTTGTTTTTATTTTTGTCATTTATTCTTGCATGCATTTATTTAACAGTTAAAAAAGAGCGGAAAGGTAAAATTCCTAAACTATTACAAAGGCGCGGGTCCACATCGCCAAATTTAATCCAGGACCCGATTTGACAGAAAATAAATAAAGAAATAAAATAAAGTGCGAGAAATTAGGTTTACACGGCTTTGGGAGAGGTACATCAATATTTAAAGAAGGAAATAAATAAAATGCGCAAAGAGAATAATAAAAAGAAAAAATCGCAAGCGAGGGCGTTGGACCCTTACAAATTAATTCAATTAAGGAAAAAGAGATTATTTTTAGTTTTTGGTATTTATGGCTTTTTATGTGAATTAAATGAAAAGAATATTAACCCTAATTCTAATTTTTATTTACTAAGAAAAAAAAATATTTAAAGTTAAACCTAAATTAACCTAATTATTTACATGCAACTTGATTTATAAAAGTAAATAATATTTAATATTTAATTATTGTGAAAGAAAAGAAAAAAAGATAAAAATACTTAAAAACCCTAATTCTACCAATTTTAAGTTTATTAGAAAAATATTAAGATTTAACCCTAAATTAAAAAAAAAACTAAAATCAATTAATAATGTTTATTTACAAAAAATAACATTAAATATTAATATTTATTTTTGTCTTTTTTCTGATTTTATATTGTTTTTATGTTTTCTATGAAAATAATTAAATTAAAGAAACTAATTAAAAATAATAATTGAATCAAAATAAAAAAATGAAAAAAAATAAAAGAAACTTGCAAACCTTGGGGGGTTTTGTCCCCAGTTGGAGGTATGTCTTAGCAATTTAGGCCCATCTGCTTTAGGCCTTGTGGACTTTTCAGGATGCGTGTAAGTGCGTTGACTAACGAGTATGGTGCTCCTTTGATCAGGGTCGTTGGATTAATCTCAGTAGGCGCGTGGCACGTTTGAGTGGGGAGCATATGGTGGAACCTTGGACCTTGCACTGCATGAGAATACAATTAAAGGAAAAATATAAGGAAAGGGAGGGGGACCTGGGATCGAACCCAGGTCCTGTTGGTTATGAAGTACTCTCTCCACCACTAGGCCATTCACACGCTTTTGATTATACAATAAGAAATAAATAATATAAGGTAAAAACAATGGTTAGTTGAAAATTAGCGCGCAAATTTTAAATGCTCCAATCACTGCCTGACACTTCATCGTCTTCTCCATGGCTTTTGTTTTTTCCTGAAACATAAAAGAATCAGCAACGGTTTTGAACCGTCCCCAAATGCACCATTCTAGAAAATAGCGATTAGCTTGTCTTGGATCAGAAATTGGGCGCGACCCCATCATGAAATTCGTTGGAAGCTCTTGATTCTAATGGTACCATTCCCATGTCTCAATTTTTCCATGATAGAGAAGCCCTAAATTAGAACCTCTGCAACCCTAAAATACAACAATGGCGTTTTTGCATATAGTGCATAAAAACTCAATTCAATCACATGGTTAGTTTCAGAATCATCCAATTAACACAAATCAAGAACAAAAATGCATGGATATGGCCTAAATAGCAAAGCACGATTATGCAAAAAGAGTGATACAGTTTGAACTCCCTATACCAATTCTGGGCGTGTAAGGGTTGGAAAATTATTCAGTTAGCTTCAGTAATGCACGAGGAAGCTTTTGCAATTGGTCTCTTGCTCTGAATCGTGCTAAAACCTAGTTTTCAGTTTCCAATTTTTTTGACAAAAAATTCAACTTTGGTTATGGAGTTTCTACGCAGCTGGGAGCTTATGAGCACGAGGGTTAGCATATGTATATATGTGTGAGTGATTAGGGTTAAGAAATTGAGCCAAAGAATCCTTGAATTGATGATAAGATATTTGATTTTCCATGCATTAGTTTTCAAATCTTTTTCATGCAAACTTAGTTCAAATCATGTTCAATCATCAAGATTCTTTCCAAATCTGATTATACACAAAATCTTGAGATTATTTCATGCACAAAAAGATTTAAAAAGTTAGGTTTAGTATTTTCCACATATTTATTTTAATTAAATGAATTATTAATCATTAAAAATCCAAATAAATAAATAAAAATGATGAAAAACTTCCCTTTGGGCCAAATGGTCGTGCACATGCCTTGGATAATGAATTGTGGAAGAAAAAGAGGCCCATTAGCATTTTTAAGACATTTGAATCAATGTTGACTTTTCAAAATATCCAAAACTTTCCCAACTTCCACAAGGCACAACTTGCTCAATTTTTAAGATTTTCTCATGTTCTTGGACATTTTGGAAAGGTATTTGAGTCCTCTAACCAATGCCTTTGGTCCCATGTCATTTTGATTTACCAATCTCAAGTTATGGCCTTTGACTTAAAGTCCCATTTTGTTGACTTTTGAAAATGACCTATAATGTTGAAATTGATAACTTTTTGTGAGAGCATTTCTTGGACTTGAAGTGTGAAGAGGAGTTGTAGGAAATGTCTCTCTCTTCAAAATGAGCTTTGGATGGAATTTTTCTGATAATCCCTGTGGAAGTTATGCCTTGGTCAAGTTACAGTTGACTTTTTCAACTGTCCAAATATGGAAACTTTTGCACCTTGAGACTTTTTGAGCCAAGCTTTGAGAATCATGATCAAGCATTGATCAAATGATGTTTGTGGCTTCAAAATGAGATGTTGACCAAAAATTTGAACTTTTGACTGTCAAATGACCATTTTGCCCCTGCAGTTGACTGTAGTGCAATTAGGGTTTTTAACTGTGCAATTTTGTGCTGTAAGTCTTGAAACTTGGTGTGAGGATGCTCGACCATATTTATAGGCATGTGGGACTTGATTGGATCCTTGGAAACTTCATTTTCTTTGTCAGAACCAAAACCCTAATTTTGACTGTTAGGAGGCCCTTGAACTGTGCAACCCTTGGGGAATTTTGAAGCATTGGCTTGGCAAATCTTGAAGAATATGGGAGGGAAAATTTTGGGGTACAACAGTTGCCCCTGTTCAATCTTCTTAGACCTGAGGATGCAGATTGGCTGACGTGCCTTTCGTAATCCGAAGGTGGAAGATGATTGAACACTAGAGTGCCTAGAAATTTGCGCTCACATAGTAGTGTAATGATGGGAATGGGCTTATAGATGCCATTTGGAGATTGATGAATAGGATGATGGGCTTATAGATGCCATTTGGAGATTGATGAATAGGATGATGGGCTTATAGATGCCATGCTAAGAGGTGATGGATAGGTGGATGGGCTTATAGATGCCATCTGGATGTCAATCGCTTAAGAGATTCCTTAGCGAGAACTTGCGTACCTGCAAAAGAAAAATGATTACCTGACCTGTTACAGGAGCTGGTCTTCCAATTCTTTGTATGGATGTGTCCTGACTGGTTACAGGAGCTGGATCTGGGGCTTCAAACGGTGATGAATGAACCAGGGATGGTTACTACCTCAACAGGAACGGTGAGAGAACCTTGGGCGATTACTACCTCAACAGGAACGCTGAACGAATCTTGGGCGACTTCAACCTCAACATTAATAATTGAGAGAATCTGGGGATGATTACTACCTCCGCAGTATCGGGGAGAGAACCACAGGCGACTACAACCTCAACAGCAATCATTGAAAGAATCTTGGACGACTTCGACTTCAACAGTAACGCTGAGCGAATCTTGGGATGATTACTACCTCCGCAGTATCGGGGAGAGAACCACAGGCGACTACAACCTCAACAGCAATCATTGAGAGAATCTTGGACGACTTCACTTCAACAGTAACGCTGAGCGAATCTTGGGGTGATTACTACCTCCGCAGTATCGGGGAGAG
Organism: Vicia faba; assembly: GCA_948472305.1. Classification (NCBI taxonomy): domain Eukaryota; kingdom Viridiplantae; phylum Streptophyta; class Magnoliopsida; order Fabales; family Fabaceae; genus Vicia; species Vicia faba. Next base: position 1,626,422,622 of record OX451736.1, read on the forward strand.
AACCACAGGCAACTACAACCTCAACAACAATCATTGAGAGAATCTTGGACGACTTCACTTCAACAGTAACGCTGAGCGAATCTTGGGGCGATTACTACCTCCGCAGTAACGGGGAGAGAACCACAGGAGACTACAACCTCAACAGCAATCATTGAGAGAATCTTGGATAACTTCTACTGAGTCTTTATCAGGAAAATCTGTTAGGGGTCGATTTAACTGGACTAGAGAAGGCCTTGGACTGGATAAGAAACAGAAAATCTTAGGGTCGATTAACTGAACCGGTCTAGGTCTTGAAATCTTCAACTGGATAAGAAATAGGGAGATCTTAGGGTCGATCTGACTGAACCAGAGAAGGCCTTTGACTGGATAAGAAACAGGAAGATCTTAGGGTCGATCTAACTGAACCGGTCTAGGTCTTGAATATAGCTGAGAACTTAACTGGATCTTTCCTGAAAGGTAAAGGTCAGTCATATGCGATGCATGATATGGATCAAGCAATGTTGTTCTCCACATAAATGAGATTTGTAAGATATGATGCGTATATGCATGCTATAATGTATGGAGATGTGATGTTTATGAATGTATCTATTCGGCTAGGAAAGTAAATCCTTGACGGGTGCCGGGAAGTCACTCCTGGGCTGATGTTGAAGAATAGATCTTTGCTTCCGCTGGGGATGATAGTCGCAAGAATACCAATAGGAGGAGATAACTCCGTTGGGGAATAGACTTGGCGAATGGATTACTCTGCAGGGAGAAAAGTACTCTAGTGATCTTGTTGGGGAGCAATACTCTGTGGGGAGAGAGGTACTTTGCTGGAATGTTGATGGTAACTTCGCTGGGGATACCATTGTTGTGTTGGAAGTGTTAATAGACTTCGCTGGGGATAAAAAGACTGTGTTGACGACGATCTTTCCGTGGCTTTTGGCTGAGGATAACCCAGTTATATCCTGACGAGGAAATAACTCTTTGACTAAGCCGGGAGATGCGTTCGTGCTCTGCGAGGATAAGCTTCCAGAATCTACTGGGGATAAGCTTACTGCTTGGGGAGATGATTCAACTTTCCTGGGGAAATCTGGATTGGACTCTCCTGGGGAAGTTTGAACTGTACCGGGAAGTGACTTCACTGAATCTTTGATATACCTCCGGGGAACAATCTTTAGGCCAAGATTGCCGGGGATACTTGTTAAGAATACATATGCTGATGGGGAATATTGAGATCTGCTGGAGGATACTCAACTTCCTTACGTTTGATAATATAGTTTGGGGAGAGTGCACTGACTTGCTGGCTCACTCTCTGGGGAATTAAGATGTACTGGTTATATTCTTTAGCTGAACCTACCTTGGTACCTTGGAGGATAGAACAATTAGATTGCTTAGACAACTCTTTTATTGCCCCTGTTTCTAATGTTACTTGTAATTAATCCTTCGTTTCGTATGCAAATATTCGTGAGTTAGCAAATTATTGTCAATGCATATATCACAAATTGAACCTTGGACGTTCTTCGCAAGACAAAACAGAAAAGGAAAAACAATTGGCAATTTTAACTGAAAAGTGTATTTGTATTGATTTTTGAATTTGCCTGTAAATAGGCGTTTATGTACAAGAGGCTGACGTCCTAGTAAGAGAACGCCGCCGAACAAAAGAGTTTATACAAATTTTGTACAAGAGAAAATAAAACAGCTGTGTGAAATGAATGATCCACTGGGTTTCAACTCTGCTATTGCCTTTATATCTCCGAGCGTCTCATCACTTGACGACCTTAGTTAAAGATGAAGCTGACTGATCGATGCCGTCTGAACTTGATGTAGATACCGGATTCTGGATGCAACATGATCCCATGAGACATAGTATTACGCTTTATCCCTAACTTTTGCCTGGACCGCCCTTTCGGGTTTTCAGTCCACCGGGATACCCATTTTTGCCCAAGCCGCCTTTTCGGGTTTTCGACTTGCCGGGTGTACAGATTTTTTTTATTTCATCCCTTCATTTTGCCCGAACCCTTTTGGTTCGCCGGGAAGCCCTAATTTTTGCCTAGGCATGTCAGCCTAGCGGGTCTTTTTCATGCGTAGTATCTTTTTACTATGTCTGCATTGGCGGGGTGAGGAAGGTCGTCACCATCCATGTTGGTTAAAATCATGGCTCCTCCTGAGAACACATGTTTAACCACAAACGACCCTTCGTACGTAGGGGTCCATTTGCCCCTTGGATCACTCTGAGGAAGGATGATTCGTTTGATTACCAGATCCCCAACTTGATATTCTTGTGGTCTGACCTTTTTGTTAAATGCCCTGATCATCCGTTTCTGGTACGTCTGACCATGACAGATAGCAGCAAGTCTTTTTTCATCAATGAGGTTTAATTGGTCAAGTCGTGTCTGGATCCAATCATCTTCGTTCAGATTTGCATCCTTCATTATCCGGAGAGAGGGTATTTGCACTTCGATCGGTAAGACTGCCTCCATACCGTAGACCAAGGAGAAGGGAGTTGCCCCGGTTGACGTCCTGGCTGAGGTACGGTACCCATGTAGAGCGAACGGTAACATCTCGTGCCAATCTTTATAAGTCACTGTCATTTTCTGCACGATTTTCTTGATATTTTTATTTGCTGCTTCCACAGCCCCATTCATCTTCATCTTGTATCCCAAAATTTTCCCTCTCATTTATCAAGATTATACTCACAAGATTTCTTTGACTCAAGACTGGATTAGGGTTTGACCAACTCAAGACCTCTCATCAGGCACTGATCACCCAAAATTAGGGTTTGAGTTTTCCCAAGGGTTTTTGGACTATCAATGTTTCATATGACTTTAAAACATCATTATGGACCCCTAGGATTACTCATGATAAGTTTTAAGCCTTGAATCACATTTTTGATCAGTCAATTGGACAGTTGACCTAAAAATCAGCTATATTGAGGAAAAATTCAACCATGGCCAATTTACAGTCAAACTTCATAATTTTTGATCCACATCAACATTCTAGACTCAAATGTATCATTTGATCAAGTTTGGACCATAATTCCTCAAGAAATTTGATCAAATCATCAAAAGGGCAAAATGGTCAAAATTAGGGTTTTGATTGAGAAAGTGCAATTTCTGATTTTTGACCTAGCAAATGACTAATTGGTTTGAAGCATGATCGCAAGAGATCAATTACATCATCTTGACCTAATGACATGGTTCAAAACATTGCATTTTTCATTGGATTGATAGATGAAATTTGCAGTCAACTGATCAAAAGTCAACTGTATACTGAAAAGTCAAACTTTGACTTTTTGGTCAAAATCAAGTGCCAAGGATCACAATTCATCAAAACATGTCAAAATGTGAAACTTGTTCATCAAGAAAGCAAAGATTGAAGATTTGATTTTTGAAATATGAATTTTTCTTAACTTAGAAATTTTTCTAAGTATAGAAAATTTCTTATTTTTTCTCAACTTTAAGCCAAATTTCCACCATGATGCAAGATGATTCAAAGAAAGTTCCCAACATGAAAGTTGTAGACCTCCATGAAATCTACAATCTTGCTTCACACATTTTCCCTAAGGATGCTTGGATCTCAAGATATAATTTTATGAATACATGCTCATGAACTAAAATAACTTAGTGAAATTTTGCCCTAATTTAGGAAGGATTTTGACCCAACTTCATGGAAATTTTTCACCTAGTTCCAAGAGGAATCTTGAAATGAATTTCAAAGATGAGTTATAGAGCACATTGCAATATTTCCAAAATGTCCAAGAACTCCTTGAGATCATTTTTGAGTAGAGAGAATTGAAGAGATGAAGTTGGAAATTTCTCACTTTGAATTCAAGCCATTTCATGAAGAACAAAATTCAAATCCTCAAGCATGCTGTACAATCTTCACTTTTCAGGCCCCAAACTCGTTTGTCACTCCACCATTAATGGATTGCACAAGATTTCATGCCCTAAAGCCAAGCATTCAATGCATTTTACAAGAATATAACCATTTATGGAAGAAAGGCAACGTTGGCATTTTTGAAAAGCATGCTTTATGCATTTTTTCATTTATTGAGCCTTGGACTTGTTCTTTCTACACAAACCAAGCCTCTAAGCCTGAACAAAACATGTTTAAAGCTTCACACTACCCTAGAAGATCAGAACCATGCATTAAGAAGTCATTTCTCACACTTGCTTCAAAAACAAGAAATGTAGCAAGACATGTGATCTTGTACTTCTGAGCAAGCATAAGTCCTCCAATCTTTTGCTCTATATAAAGCTATCACTTTGAAACTAAAAGCATGAATGCCCAAGCCTTGAAACACCATAGAATCATAATTTACATACCAAGCTTCCAAACTTGCCATTTCTGACTTGTGAATTGAATCTTCCATTCCACTCATGCGTTTTCAAGCCTTTTGCTTCCCTAAGCTTCCTTACCTTACAAGAAAACCATCCCACACCCTGAAACATCACTGTAACTCCATCTTCCCCATTGTTGAACTTCAAAAACAGAGTAACACAGGTGGACTTCTAGAGATCATTCCAGCCACCCTCAAGACAAGCTAAGCATTGCATTAGCTTCCTAGAGGTTCAAGGAAGCTAACTTGATCATCACAACATCCTAAAGCAGGCTCATTTCAAAAACACGATTTCCATTTTCAAGGTGAGTTTTCTGTTTTTCCAACTCTTGATACAGGCATAGTTAGCTTTCCATTTGTGAATATAAAATGTAGACATCATTGCTACGAAGTTGTACATGTCGATAACTTGCATTTATATGGCCTAAGTTGAGAGAATTTTGAGCTTGAAGTTTCTGAAAAAAATTAGGTTAAGAATTAGGGCCATTAAAATTCTCTTTGATCTTGGACTTATAGTTTTAGTTATGCACATGGTTAGAATCGTGAGATAAAATGCTATAACATTCATGTTATCAATTTCCATTTTTGTTGAGAGATGAAAGAGTTATAGGAGGTCCGGCTAGCTAGAGGAAGAAGACGAAGTACAGGGCCAAGGAAGCTTTTTGTGTTATGTTTTTCTTGTTTCACATAAACTAACAGATGTACAGCCACCCCAGTGGCAAGGTAGCACGTTGAAAGTGCATAGGTCGTGGGTTCGAACCTTGGCGCTACCTTTTGTTCTTTTACATATTTTTCCAGTTTCATTTTTGGCTGTTTGATGGATGGCCTTCAACATTTGGGCCTTAGCGTTTTTTGCTAACATACTACCCCCTGTTTTCTTGCAGCACCCCAGGCCCATAATTTTTATTATTCATTTTTATTTTCATTTCTATTTTATTAAATATATTTTCCTTAATATTAAAAATCATAAAAAATATAAAAATGCTAAATTTATATTTTAGGTCCATTTTATTTTTATTTTTTCTCATAAAAAATATATTTTATTTTAGTTATATATATATATATATAAAATATATATATATATATATATATATATATATATATATATATATATATATATATATTTATTTTAGTTATATATATATATATATATATATATATATATATATATATATATATATATATATATATATATATATATATATATATATATATATATATATATATATATATATATATATATTCTCTAATAAACTTGTAAATGAAAATAGAATTAGTTTAATCATTTATTTCTTTTTTCTTACATTTATAATTTTTTTTTTACATCTAAAGAGACTAAATATTTTCATAAAATATTATCTATTTTCAATACAAAAAATGCACAAAAAATAATAGTTGTTGTACCCCAAAATTTTCCCTCCCATTTCCTCAACATTTTCTCACCACAAGACCCTTGGAGCTCAAGATCCAGTTAGGGTTTCCTTTGCCCAAGACTTCTCCTTGCACTGGTGACCCAAATTAGGGTTTGTGTTTGCACAAAGATGTTTTGACCTAAAGTGCCCAAGATGACTTTCATGCTTCATATTGGACTCCCAAGTTTATCCATACCAAGTTTCAAGCCTTGATTCCAATCTTTGCCCAGTCAATTGGACAGTTGACCTAGAAATCAACTGTATTGGGGAAAAAGTCAACTGTGGTCAATTGACAGTAAAACCTCATGATTTTTGACCCACATCAACATTATGAACTCATATGAACCATTTGGTCAAGTTTGGATCACAATTCCACAAGAAATTTTATCAGATCACCAAAAGGGCAAAATGGTCATTTTTAGGGTTTTGACTGCACAAAGGCAATTTTTGACTATTTGACCTAGCCAATGGAAAACCAAGCTCACATTTGGACTCAAGGACCCCATGGAATTGTCTTGACATGCTCAACAAGTTCAAAAGATCCCAAATGCACAAGATTAACAGATGAATTTTCCAGTCAACTGAGCCAAATTTGACTGTATACCGAAAAGTCAAAACTTTGACTTTTTGGTCAAAATCAAGTGTCAAGATTCATTTTTCATCAAGACATGTCAAAATATGAAACTTGTTCATCAAGAAATCAAGAATTGCAAATTAGGGTTTAAAATGAAGAATTTTCATAACTTAGAAATTTTCTAAGTTATGAAAATCCCTAATTTTTTCCTAACTTTGTCCCTTTGTTTCACCAAGATACATTTGGATTCAAGGAAAACTCAAAACATGAAAGTTATAGTCCATTGCAAAATATACAACTTTGATTCACAATGTTTCCTCAAAAGAAGCTTGTAGCTCAAGTTATGATTTTTGGAACAAGGGTGCAAAACATTCTTAACTTAGAAATTTTTTGACCTATTCTAGGCAGGATTTTTGCCTAACTTCATGGCCACTTTTCACATGCTTCCACTTGGAATTTAAATTTGCGTTACAAAGATTGATTGTAGTACACATTCCAAGCTTTCCAAAATGTCCAAGAACTCATCAAACAACCTTGTGGTTAGGGAGAATCGAATTTGGCAATATGAGCAAAAGTCACTTTGATTCATGGCCAAAGGCATGTTCATAACTTGTGCATTTTCAAACTCAGCATATGCAAGCTACATTACAGGCCTCTAATCTCATTTACACTCATAAATTTAATGCCAATCCTTTGTGTTTAAGCCTTATCTTGTGTGTTTAACCATTGCATACATGATTGAGCCATAAATGGAAAAAGCAATATATCCATTTTTGAAAAGTTGAACTTTATGTCAAGATTGCAATCTTTGAAGTACAATGCAAATCCTTTTGGCATAAGTTCAGAAACATATCACACTGATCAAGAGGGATGGTTGCAGCATGATTAGGGGGCCTGCACAAGTCTAGAAACGAAGTTGACAATTTTTTGCTTAAGTTAGAAGAAACTTGGCATATTGATATCCAACTCTCATTGCTGCAAGAACTAGCTTAGACAAAATTGTTAGACACATCCCAAACAACATAACTGAGCTAAGGCACGACCAAAACACCTTCCAAACCTCACCATTCATCAAAACACCATCCTACTGCAAAAAACAGAGTCACCTTTGCAGTTGGACTTCCATAACTCAATCCACTCGTGCATTCTTGCTAAAACCAGTTCATACACACTCCATACCACATATACAAGCTATCCCAAGCATTGGACACGACCTGTAACACCTCTAACCAACTTCACCATTTTCACTTTTTCTGTTTTGCAGGTTGATTGCCATAGCTTGATTCACTTAGTTTCAAAGCAAGCTAAAGGTTGGAATAGCATCCCTGGACTTCAAGCAAGCTGTACCAATCCTCACCTTGCCTTGAAAGTGCCTCCATTGCCAGACACGATCCAAGCTGAACAGGTAAGTTCATGGATTTCTATCTCTCAATATAGGAAGAGTTAGCTTTAAGTTTATGAATGAAAAATGTTCTACTCATGGCCCTGAAGCTATACATATCCTCACTTTCCATTTATATTGCATATGCTGAGAGAATTTAAGACCTGAACATTGACAAAAACTTAGGTTAAGAATTAGGGATGGAGAAATTCTCTCTCATTTCTGAGAGTTAGATCAAGTTCTTGGTATGTATGGAATCGTGGCTTGATGCTTGACACTTTTCATGTTATGAGTTTGTGCTAAAAGTCCAGGAATCAGGAGTTATGGTTGAAGCAAGAGAGCGCGCGCGTTTTTCAAACGTTTGTCTGGAGGTTGAAGACAACCTTTCATGGGCTGGGCCTGAGATTGCTTTTCCTTTTCACACCACTGCATTTCACATGCACCCCCTGGCCCATTTTGAGTTTTATTTATCATTTTTAATTTTTTCCTTTTGATTTTGGTTCTATATTTTTATTTAAGCATGAAAAAATATTAAAATTATTTTTCTCACATTTTTTTCATTTTATTTGATATTTATTTGGTTTCATTTAAGTTTTGTACATAAATAAACATAAATATACTTTTATTTTAAATAACTAAAAATAATACAAATATATTTATTTTCTGATTTCATTTTATTTTACCTTTTTGAAAACATTTTATAAAAATATACCTTTTTTTTGTAAATATTAAATACTTAATTTTTGTACATATTTAATATATTTAATAAATAATATACATACTTATATATTTCTTAGTATATTTAGGTAAAAAAACATAAAAAATAATGCATTTTTATTTTTATTAATATTTAACTTAAAAAAATCATTTTTGGCAATATACTTTCTTTTTATTTATTTTTGTACATAATTAATAAATATTGCATATATTATATAATAAATACCTTTTATTTATAAAATTAGGGTTTTGCCCTAAATGCATAAAAATACCAAAAATTAATTCATTTTATTTTTGTTTATTTGACACATGAAAAATACTTTTTTACATACATATAAAAATCATTTTTGCATCTTACATATTTATTTTATTTTTATTTAATTATTGTGCAATTAAATACCTTGTAAAATTTCAATTTGGATGTAATAAGTTTAGGTTTAATTTCTTGCTAAAATATCCCCATTTGAATATTTGTACCCCCCATCCCATATTTGTGTTGTAATAACTCAGGACCTTTTATTTTTCGCATTTAAAAGCTTTCCAATTATGCCATGTTAGACTTAGGGTTTTGTATGCCAAAATCAACCAACAAATAGTTTGACCTAAATTCAAGATAAACAAGCATGAAAATGGACAACACTAATCACACTTGCACCCCTAGGGTACTCCACTTGTTGCCTTCAATAATGGGCCATATTGCATGTTAGGTATCTTTGGCAAAAACAAAACAATCAAATGATCATAGTCCCTCGATGACGCTTTCAAAAGTTGCCTAAAAATGATCAAGTCCCTTAAAGGAAAAATTGCCCAAAGATACTTAGCACCATTGCAATCATGGTCTAAACGATGACCCGCGCCCGTCCCGTTCACATCCTAAGACAAGATTGTCCACCAAATACAATGGTGGAACAAAATTGTTAAAAGGGTTAAAACATAGCAAAGATCTTTGAGAAATTTAGAGTAGACAAACTCTTGGTTACTTGCCAACTTGAAAAACAAAAACACTTGCCTATTTTTCAAAACCACACATCACTACACTTTCAAAACAACTTTCAAAAACATTGAAAACTTTTTTTCAAAAGACATACACTTTTGTATACATCCCAACATGGATCATTACAAAGGTTGCCACCACATTGGCCTCTTTTCAAAACATTTTAAAAACACACACACAAAGCACCATTTCAAACAATTGAAAATCAAGGCAAGTTGATCTAAGCAAGTAACTAAGAGCCCATGGATAACCATGGATAGAAAGGGTGCTAATACCTTCCCTTTCTATAACCTACTCCCCAAACCCAAGAAAACATCTCAAAGGTTTTTGCTGTGCTTTTTAACCTTTCCTTAGGATAAAATAAAAAGTCGGTGGCGACTCTTGCTCAACCGAAACATTTGCGAAAACAAACGCAAAACCTCAAGTCAGTTCTCCCACCGTATCACAGAACTGGTGACTCTGCTGGGGACACTTAAAAGTGGAGTAAACTTAGGGCTTAGATCACCCTCTTGCATGACTAAATTGTTTGTTTTGATTGCTTTACATCTTGGCTCTCTTGTTTGGGTTTGCAATCCTACACTCGGATTTGGGGATTCATAGATAGCAATACATTGTGGAAACTGTGCGGGGTATACCGACATGGTTGAAGCAATAGCTATATTAGTGCGACATATTTGTGAGTACCGGTAACCCTTGAGTTCAATCAAGGAGAGTACGGGGCCGCTGAGTGATGTCACTAAGCACTAATGACCTGGAACCTTACTTGACCATCTTGGCCTTTCATTAGGGGTAGTGAGATGACTGGCTTTGGTGCAGTCCGAAGTTGGTAGATACTCGATACTACACTCATTGAGGGTTGTTTTCTTGGAATATTTTGGTCGCTAGTTAAGTGGCTAAACCAAAACAATGAACAATGAAAATAATCCAGTGATATTGAGCTCCTTATAACCCGGTTACTATTTATAGGACAGGTTTTTAAGCCAACTACACTCAAGAGGGTACTTACCTATGAAACCCCATGCAAGCCTGAAACTAGGGTTTGGTATGATTTGCTTGTACATATGTTTTGTGCATACATCATGAACATCATAAAGCATCATATGCATTCACTAACCATTTCAAGGGTTTAGATCTTCATCTTTGTTCTTGTTTTGTAGGTCATGGAAATTCCTCGCAGGAAAACTATCCAAGTCAACCTTGTGAGAATCCCTCCTCAACTCAAGGAGCTCACATCAAGAATTCTGGAAAGCTCTCCCTTCAGTGAAAGACATGGTAGACTGCTCAGCTTAGTCAACACCAGCATTGAAGAGGACTTGATAAAGGTGTTGTTTCAGTTCTTTGACCCCCTTCACCACTGTTTCACTTTCCCCGACTACCAGCTGGTGCCCACTTTGGAGGAATTTTCTCAACTCCTGAGAATTCCTATCCTTAATCAACTACCCTACAACGGTACGGAAAAGGAACCAAAGCCTGAAGATGTTGCTCAAGCACTACACCTACAGCCATCTGACATCAAGGGGCATTGGGAAACTAGAAGCGGTGTCGAAGGCTTCTTGGCAAAATTCTTGTTTGAGAAGGCACAAGAGTGTTGGAATTCATTGGACCTACAAGCCTTTGAAGAAATTGTGGCCCTCCTCATCTATGGGTTGGTCTTGTTCCCAAATCCTGACCAGCTTATAGATGTCAATGCCGTCAAGATCTTCTTATCCAGGAATCCAATACCAACGTTGCTTGGGGACATTCTTCACTCATTTTACACACGAACAATGAGAAATAGGGGTGTTCTCATGTGCTTTACTCCTCTCCTTGCAAGGTGGTTTATTTAGCACCTTCCACAATCTGTCTTGAAGAATGACCAAGGATTAAGGTGGTCACAACGGTTGATGACCCTCACTCACTCTGATGTACATTGGTGTTCTCGGTCCAGAGAAAATGTCATCATCGTCGATCATTGTGGAGAGTTCCCTAATGTTCCATTACTTGGCATTAGAGGAGGCATCACCTACAACCCTTGTCTAGCCTTGAGATAATTTGGATACACACGGAGGGATGGCCCTCACGACATGTTGATTCCTGACCTAGTTTTTGACTTCGACAACGATGCGCAAGGACTTCGCCAAAGATTCATCAGAGCTTGGAGGATGCCTAACAAGGTAGACAGCAAGACACTGGGGCACAAGAACTCCATCCCTCTTGAGCCTTATCTCAAGTGGGTACGAGCCCGAGCCCAGAGTCTAATGATGCCTTATCCTCATGTTCTGCCTGTGATTAAAGAGCCCGTTAAGGAAGGAGAGGTTTCCTACACCATCCTATATCCTGACATGCCTACATCGTGGGGGGAGATGCAGAAGAGTTGGATCCAACTCAAGGAGGAACGAAACACTTTTGAAGCCAGCTTCTACGCCAGTGAGAAGAAGGTTTTGGAGCTTACCCGCCGACTCCACGAGGAAGAGACCCTCAACACCTACGCCGCACCAAAAAGGATACGCAACATCTTTTTACCCTGAGAAGTTTTTGTAATATTTGGCCCATGGGGCATCTATGTACTGACAAATTTCTTCTTATTAATATGACGTGCGTTCTTTTTGTTTACAACAATTTTGAATTTGCTAAATCCTTGAATGCATTGCATATATAAGCATATCATTCATCATATGCATAAGCAGGTCTCCACACCAGGTTTCCTTATCTTTCTGCTATTTATTTCAGTAAGATGGATCTCGAACAGACAGTCAAGGACTTGCAGTCTCAGAACTCACAATTTCAACAACTCCTGATGACCTTGGCTAAGGGTCAGGAGGATCTAAAGGCCCTGCTGGGGAACAAAGACCAAGTGAAAAAGAAGAAGAAGAGAATCGGGGTGGCTACCCTAGGAAGAAGGTTTGAGGGTGAAGCCAGAAGAGTCCTTCAATTTCCCCCTACATCTGAAGAGGGAACCAGTAAAGGGAATGCGGTTGCAGTACCTTCCGAATCCGAGGTTGAAGAAGAGGAGGCTGAAGAGGACGAAGACTACTCTGATCAACAATACCCGCCCGCTGATGATAAGTACAAAGGCTTGGAAGATAGGTTGGCAGCTATGGAGCTGCAGAGAGTTCCCGACTTAGATTTCGAAGATTTGGGATTAGTTGCTGGAATCGTCATCCCCCCGAAGTTCAAAGTGCCAGCTTTTGCAAGATATGACGGGCTATCTTGCCCGAAAATGCATCTCAGATCATATGTAAGGAAGATCCAACCTTACACTGCAGACAAGAACCTTTGGATCCATTTCTTTCAGGATAGCCTTTCTGGGGCCCAACTCGAGTGGTTCTATCAGCTGGATGGAGCCAGTATCCGAAACTGGGAAGACTTGGCCACCACAATTTTATAAACAGTATCAGTACAATTCTGACCTCGCTCCTACGCGTACCCAACTCCAGGGTATGTCACTAGGAACGGGCGAAGGATTCAAGGAGTATGCGCAAAAGTGGAGAGACCTGGCTGGCAGGGTGCAGCCACCGCTAACTGACCGTGAACTTGTTGACATGTTCCTAGGGACCCTGTCTGGTCCGTTCTTCAATCATCTGATTGGTAATTCCTCTGCTGGGTTTACAGATTTGATCTTGACTGGTGAGAGGATAGAAGCTGGTATCAAGTCGGGAAAGATACAGAAAGGTGCCGCTGCGAGTACTGAGAAGAAGCCCTTCAAGAAGGAAGCTAGTGCTGTTTATGGTCCCAGAAGACAAGTTAAGCCGGAACACCGCCAAGCTGTCAATGCATTGGTAATTTCAAAGCCTGCTGCTTCTCCTCAGCAGTATAATCAACAAAGGGGTGAGAGACCCAAAAGGCAGTACACCCGACTTAGTATGACCCTGTCTCAGATTTTTCCGCAACTACTGTCAACCAACCTGGTAACTGTCAAAGAAGCTCCGAAGGTAGTGAACACAGCTTTTCCAAAGTACAACCCCAACGCCCGTTGCGCTTATCACTCCGATAGCCCCGGGCATACTACGGACGATTGCTGGGCTCTGAGGAATAAGGTTCAAGACCTTATTGATGCTAAGGAAATACAGTTTGAGGCGCCCGAAAGGCCCAATGTTGTGACTGCTCCCATGCCCCAGCATGGAGTGAATGCTGTTGAGGAAGACCGGTATGTGGCCTCCGTGGAAGAGATTGTTACTCCATTATCGACTGTCAAAAGGAATATGTTGCTGGCCGGTTTATTTCCGGGATGTGGTGAAGATTGCCTTCTATGTGTTGTTTCGCCTTTTGTTTGTCCTTTGTTGAAATCAGGTATCCAAAGCCTGATGGATAACAAAGAAATCTTGTTCGAGAAGATTTCCGTTCCTGCTGTCCCTGCTGAAGACGTTTCTATTGTCACTATTTTCAACAAACCTCCCAAGGCTCCTTCAAAGAAGCCTGTCAAAATCATGTCCACTCAGAAGATTGCTCCCGTCATCATCACTGTTCTGGGGCCTCTCCCTTATACATCCGACAAAGCTGTCCCATGGCACTATGGGGCAGATGTTTATGTGCTTGGAGTGAAGCAAGAGTTTGATACAAGTACCGGTGTCAGTAACATCACCGGGCCTGCCAAAATTACTTGCAGTGGTAGGCTGTTCTCGCCAGATATTGCGCCACCAACTATTCAGAAACCCCTTATCATCACACCCGCAAGTGTGCATGTTCCACTTCCTAATCAAATTCCTGTTTCTACCCCTGCTGCCGAGTCATCTGACGCTAGGGGCAAAGGGATTGCTACTGATTTGCCTGCCCTGACGGAGGCACCAAAGACAACCACTGTTGAAGCCTCCCAGCAAGAGATGGAGGAGATCCTCAAGATTATCAAGAAAAGTGATTTCAATGTAGTTGAGTAGTTGGGGCACACCCCATCAAAAATTTCTATGCTATCAATGTTATTGTGTTCAGAGGCCCACGCCAAGGCTCTGATCTCCTTCCTGAAGACGGACCATGTGCCACAAGAAACATCTGCTGATCAATTTACTGATTGTGTGGCCAACTTGACTGCTGATAATGGTCTGGGCTTCTCTGACGCCGATCTGACTGCAAAAGGAAAGAACCATAATGACGCCCTACATGTCTCTATTGAATGCAGGGGCACTACTCTTGCCCATGTGTTGGTAGACACCGGTTCTTCATTGAATGTATTGCCCAAGAAGGCCCTAGACAGGTTAGATTGTGAGGGTTTGGAGCTCAAACCTAGTAACATTGTTGTCCGGGCCTTTGACGGTTCGAAAAGGATGGTACATGGGGAACTTGACATTCCAATCAGAGTTGGTTCTTAAGTTTTTGATTCTACTTTCTATGTAATGGATATCCGGCCATCCTATTCGTGTTTGCTGGGTCGTCCATGGATCCACAAGGCTGGAGCTGTGACCTCCACACTACATCAAAAGCTTAAGTATCCAGTCAGAGGAAAGATTGTTACAGTTCAAGGGGAAGAGGAGTATATGGTCAGCCACTTAAACTCGTTCCGATACATAGAAATGGATGGGGAATTCATTGATACCCCCCTTCAGCACTTTGAAGAGGTGCCTCAGACACTGGCGTCAGCTGAAACTGTGATTGAAGACCCTCCTTTGAAGATGGCTTCCTTAAAGGATGCCCGGGCTGTGATTGAGAAGGGCGAGTGCGCAAACTGGGGCCGACTTCCTGACTTCACTCCGAAGAATGAAAAGTTTGGTTTGGGCTTCACTGCGGAGGCTCAAAAGGCTGTTCGCAAAGCGAGGATTGGAAGACCTCCTGTGTTCATCACCAACCCGGGGGTGAATGCTATTGAAGACGAAGTGGAGGAATCAGAATTCGATAGCTGGATCTACCCAACAACCGATGGTGGACTAAGCAACTGGACTGCCAAAAACTTCACACCTATTACTTTTGTCACTCAGTAATGAACTCTTTTGTTTTCAATTTGTAACAAACAATATGTTGAAACTTTTATGGCTCAGTGTCCTACCCGGGGTACCGTGGCTCCATTTGTGAGGGCTTTTGTATGACATTTTCATATATCATTAATCAAACCGTTGGACGTTTGTTGCATTTCAAATCTTGTGCTCCTTTTCTTTCTTTATCATATATTGCAAAACAGCTATATTTACACACACTCACTTATACAGGTTCCAATCCACTCTGGATCTCACTGGTAACGACTCTGCTACTGCCAGTTATGACTTCGAAAATCCGATCAACTTAGCCGAAGACGAAGGTGAAGATGATTGTGAAGTGCCTGGTGAACTTGCAAGACTGCTACTCCAGGAAGAGAGGGCCATTCAGCTACATGAAAAGCCGGTGGAAACGGTAAATCTGGGTACTGAGACAGACATAAAAGAAGTCAAGATTGGTGCCAATCTAGAGCTCAGTGTGAAGCAACGGTTGATTCAGATGCTGCATGACTATGTGGAAATCTTTGCCTGGTCTTACGAAGACATGCCTGGGTTGGATACCAACATTGTGGTTCATCACCTGCCTACCAAGGAAGACTGCCCTCCGGTAAAACAGAAGATCCGCCGTATGCGTCCAGAGATGTCCGAGAAAATCAAAGCTGAGGTTATGAAACAATTTGATGCCGGGTTTCTAGCTGTAACTTCTTACCCTCAGTGGATTGCCAACGTGGTTCCAGTACCGAAAAAGGATGGTAAGGTCCGGATGTATGTTGATTACATGGATTTGAATAGGGCCAGCCCTAAGGATGATTTCCCTCTGCCTCATATCGATGTTCTGGTTGATAATACCGCTCAGCATAAAGTTTTCTCCTTCATGGACGGCTTCTCCGGTTATAATCAGATCAAGATGGCTCCTGAAGACATGGAGAAGACCACTTTTGTTACTCAGTGGGGCACCTTTTGCTACAAGGTCATGCCTTTTGGGTTGAAGAATGCTGGGGCAACCTACCAACGTGCCATGGTTGCTTTATTTCATGATATGATCCATCACGAGATAGAAGTATACGTCGATGATATGATTGCAAGGTCCCAAACTGAGGAGGAACACCTTGACCATCTACGGAAGCTGTTTGACCATCTGAAGTTGTACAAGCTGAGGTTGAACCCGAACAAGTGCACCTTTAGGGTGAGATCTGGAAAACTACTAGGTTTCATTGTAAGCGACAAAGGTATTCAAGTGGATCCTGCCAAAGTGAAAGCCATACAAGAGATGCCAACTCCCAAGACAGAGAAAGAAGTCAGAGGCTTTCTAGGACGGTTGAATTACATTGCCTGATTCATCTCACATCTAACTGCTACCTGTGAACCAATCTTCAAGCTACTGAAGAAAGATCAAGTAGTACGTTGGAATGATGAATGTCAGGCCGCTTTCGAAAATATCAAAGAGTATCTCCAAGAACCACCCATTCTTATGCCACCGGTTGAAGGGAGACCTCTAATACTATACTTGACAGTACTTGACAACTCAATGGGGTGTGTGCTGGGGCAGCATGACGAGTCTGGCCGAAAAGAGCACGCTATTTATTACCTGAGCAAAAAGTTTACCGACTGTGAGACTCGGTACTCACTGCTCGAGAAAACTTGCTGCGCTCTGGTATGGGCTGCTCGCCGGTTGAGACAGTATATGTTGACTCACACTACTCTGTTGATTTCAAAAATGGATCCAATCAAGTACATATTCGAAAAGCCTGCTCTATCTGGAAGAATAGCAAGATGGCAAATGATCTTGACGGAATATGACATCCAATACACGACTCAAAAAGCAATCAAGGGAAGTGTATTGGCAGACCATTTGGCACACCAACCAGTGGACGATTACCAGTCGTTGAATTTTGAATTTCCAGACGAGGATATCATGATAATAACTGATTGTGAAGTACCTGGACCGGATGAAGGACCTGAGAAAGGATCCCGATGGTCTATTCACTTTGACGGAGCCTCAAACGCTTTGGGTAATGGAATCGGCACTGTGATCATATCTCCTAAAGGCACTCATACTCCACTTACTGCCCGACTGTGTTTCAACTGCACCAACAACATGGCGGAGTATGAGGCATGCATCATGGGTCTTCAAGCTGCAATCGACTTAAAGATCAAGTTTCTGAGTGTCTTCGGAGATTCCTCTCTCGTGATCAATCAGGTCAAAGGCGAGTGGGATACAAAACACCCGAATCTTATTCCTTACAAGGAGTATGTATTGACATTGATCCCCCACTTCGAGGAGATAACTTTTGAGCACTTCCCCAGAGAGGAGAATCAGTTAGCGGACACACTAGCTACGATGTCTTCAATGTTCAAAGTCAAATGGGACAATGAGGCTCCCCGGATCATTATCTGGAAATTGGACGAACCTGCATATTGCTGTGATCTTGAGGCTGAAGAGGTAACTGAAAAACCTTGGTATCATGAGGTGAAGAGATACCTTGAAGCTCAAGAATACCCCGTGGGTGCATCCGTTAATGACAAAAAGTTCCTGAGAAGGTTTGCGGCGAAGTTCTTCCTCAGCAACGACATTCTGTAAAAACGAAACCATGATTCAATCCTGCTACGTTGTGTGGATAAGACTGAAGCAGAAAGGATCATGGCAGAACTACATGAAGGTACATTCGGAACACATTCCAGTGGACATACCATGGCAAAGAAAATCCTTCGGGCATGATATTTCTGGTCCACAATGGAAGCCGACTGTTATCAGCATTCGCGAACTTGTCATAAATGCCAGATCTATGCTGATAAGGTGCATATTCCTCCAGTCCCTCTGAACGTCCTGACGGCACCTTGGCCTTTTGCAATGTGGGGGATTGATATGATCGGCGAGATCCGACCTACGGCATCCAACGAGCATCGCTTCATCCTAGTAGCAATTGATTACTTCACGAAGTGGGTTGAAGCAGCTTCCTATGCTACTGTAACCAAGAGCGTCGTGGCAAGGTTCATTTGGCACAACCTGATCTGTCGATACGGTGTACCTGAGAGGATCATTACGGACAATGGTACCAATCTTAACAACAAGATGGTCACTGAGCTCTGCGAGCAATTCAAGATACAACACCACAATTCTTCTCCCTACCGGCCGAAGATGAATGGGGCTGTAGAAGCGGCAAATAAGAATATCAAGAAGATTGTGCAGAAGATGACAGTGACCTACAAAGATTGGCACAAAATGTTACCGTTTGCTCTTCATGGGTACCGTACCTCAGCACGGACGTCAACAGGGGCAACTCCCTTTTCCTTGGTCTATGGCATGGAGGCAGTCTTGCCTATTGAAGTCCAGATACCCTCTCTCCGGATAATGAAGGATGCAGACTTGAGCGAAGATGACTGGATCCAGACTCGGCTTGACCAATTAAACCTAATTGACGAAAAAAGACTCACTGCTATTTGTCATGGTCAGACGTACCAAAAGCGGATGATCAGGGCATCTAACAAGAAGGTCAGACGACAAGAGTATCAAGTCGGAGACTTGGTAATCAAGCGCATCATTCTTCCTCAAAGTGATCCCAGGGGAAAATGGACCCCTACGTACGAAGGGCCATTTGTGGTTAAACATATCTTCTCAGGAGGAGCTATGATTCTAACCACCATGGATGGTGACGACCTTCCTCACCCCGCCAATGCATACATAGTAAAAAGATACTACGCATGAACTAAAGACCCGCTAGGTTGACACACCTAGGCAAAAATAAGGGCTTCCCGGCGAACCAAAAGGGTTCGGGCAAAAATAAGGGATGAAAATGAAAAAATCTGTACACCCGGCAAGTCGAAAACCTGAAAAGGCGGCTTGGGCAAAAATGGGTATCCCGGTGGACTGAAAACCCGAAAGGGAGGTCCAGGAAAAAGTTAGGGATAAAGCGTAATACCATGTCTCATTGGATCACCTTGCATCCAGAATTCGGCATCAACTATCGGGCTCAGAAGACTTCAATCAATCAGCTTCATCTTCAACTAAGCAGCAGAGTGATGAGACACTCGAAGACATAAAGGCGATAACAGAGTTGGAACCCAGTGGGATTATTTTTCACATAGCTGTTTTGTTTCCTTTCACAAAATTGTATAAACTCTATGTTTCTCGGCGGCGTTCTCTTACTAGGACGTCCGCCTCTTGTACAAAAACGCCTATTTTCAGGCAAATTTCAAAATCAATACAAGTTCAATTTCTCAGACAAATTATCCATTATTTTTCCTTTTTCTGTTTTATTTTGCGAAGAACGTCCAATGTTCACTTTTGATATATGCATTTGACATTAATTGCTAATCGTGGTTAGTTGCATGCGAAACAAAGGACTGATTACAGGTGACATCAGAAACAGGGGCAATGTAGAATTGTCCAAGCAGTCTAGTTGCTCTGTCTGCCAAGGTACCAAGGTAGGTTCGGCTGAAGAACATAACCAAGTCACCTCCACTCCCCACAGATTAAGGCAAGATTCAGAAATACTTTCCCCAAGTAGAGTTGGTTTCCTATCAACCCTGAAAAGGCACAATATTCCCCTAGCAAGTCAGCAATACTCTCCTCAAGCCGAGTTAGTCTATTGTCAACCTTAAGGAAGTTGGGTATCCCCAGAAGATCTCAATATTCCCCAGCAGAGTATAGACATTCCTAAACAAGCATCCCCGACAGTCTTAGCATAAGATTGTTCCCTGGCGGAATACAGACACCCCAGTGGAACCCTTTCCCTAGTACAATCCAAAGTTTCCCCAGGAGAGTGGAATCCATATCCCCAGCAGGTCTTGGAGCTCATCCCCAGTAGATTCTTGAAGCTTATCCCCTGCAGAGTACGAACGTCCCTCCCCGATTTCATTCAAAGGTTATTTCCCCACCAGGGTATAACTGGGTTAGCCTCAGCTAATTACCACAGAAGGATCGTCCTCAGCGAAGTTCTTCCTATCCCCAGCGGAGTTCATCAAAGTTCCCCAACGTAACTTATCAACGGAATCCCCAGCGGAGTTTATCATTGAAATCCCCGGCGGAGTCTATCGTTGAAATCCCCAGCGGAGCTCTCATCAAAACCTCAACGAAGTATCTCTTCCCACAGAGTAATTCCCCTCAGAGTAATCTCTCCAACAAGTTTATTACCCAACAGAGTCATCTTCTCCTACCGGTTTATTCTTGCAACCATCATCCCCAGCGGAAACGAAGAACTCTACTCTTCAACATCAGCCCAGGATTTGATTCCCCGGCCAGTCGTCAAGGATTTATTTTCCTAGACAAAAATACACTCATAGACATTTCACATTTCATACATCCTGCTTACATACACGATGAAGTGCATACAACACTATCTCATTTTGAGCATCATGACATCGTGCATTTCATACATCATGACATTGCATACAACTGATGTTTTGCCTTTTCAGGAAAAAGGTCAATCCAAAGATGATTACTATCAACTATCGCAATTCCAGATTCGATTCCTGTATCTAGCCAGGGCATGTCTGTGAGTGACTAATTGTAGATTCGATACCTGTATCTAGCCAAGGCATATCTGCACGAAGAGTTTGAAGATCAACCCCTGTAACAGGCCAGGAAATTATCTTTCATTCTCAGGACGGAGGCTTACACCTGTATCCAGCCAGGAAAGCTATCTCTACCAACCTTTTGCAATTCCAGATTTTATTCCTGTATCTAGCCAGGGCACATCTGTGAGCAACTAATTCCGGATTCGATACCTGTATCCAGCCAGGGTATATCTGTAGACGACAATTCCAGATTCGATACCTGTATCCAGCCAGGGCATATCTGTAGACGACAATTCCAGATTCGATACCTGTATCTAGCCAGGGCACATCTGTAGACAACAGTTCCAGATTCGATTCCTGTATCTAGCCAGGGCACATCTGTGAGCAACCAATTGTAGATTCGATACCTGTATCTAGCCAGGGCATATCTGCATGAAGAGTTTGAAGATCAACACCTGTAACAAGCCAGGGAACATCTTCCTTTCTCAAAGTACGCAAGTTCTCGCTAAGGAATCTCTTACGCGATCAACACTTCCAAATGGCATCTATAAGCCCATTCCCGACAAGGTTCTGTCACGTCTCCAGATGGCATCTATAAGCCCATCCTCCTATCCATCCTATCTCCAAATGGCATCTGTAAGCCCATTCCCGCCATCACATTGCTGATACTCCAGCATGCGAGTGCAAATTTCAGGGCACTCTAGTGTCCAATCTCCTTTTACCCTCGAGTCACGAAAGGCAAACTTGCCAATCTAACTCTTCAGGTTCAAGAAGATTGACCAGGGGCAACTGTTGTACCCCAAAATTTGCCCTCCCATTTCCTCAACATTTTCTCCCCACAAGACCCTTGGAGCTCAAGATCCAGTTAAGGTTTCCTCTGCCCAAGACTTCTCCTTGCACTGGTGACCCAAATTAGGGTTTGTGTTTGCACAAAGATGTTTTGACCTAAAGTGCCCAAGATGAATTTCATGCTTCATATTGGACTCCCAAGTTTATCCATACCAAGTTTCAAGCCTTGATTCCAATCTTTGCCCAGTCAATTGGACAGTTGACCTAGAAATCAACTGTATTGGGGAAAAAGTCAACTGTGGTCAATTGACAGTCAAACCTCATGATTTTTGACCCACATCAACATTATGAACTCATATGAACCATTTGGTCAAGTTTGGATCATAATTCCACAAGAAATTTGATCAGATCACCAAAAGGGCAAAATGGTCATTTTTAGGGTTTTGACTGCACAAAGGCAATTTTTGACTATTTGACCTAGCCAATGGAAAACCAAGCTCAAATTTGGACTCAAGGACCCCATGGAATTGTCTTGACATGCTCAACAAGTTCAAAAGATCCCAAATGCACAAGATTAACAGATGAATTTTCCAGTCAACTGAGCCAAATTTGACTGTATACTGAAAAGTCAAAACTTTGACTTTTTGGTCAAAATCAAGTGTCAAGATTCATTTTTCATCAAGACATGTCAAAATATGAAACTTGCTCATCAAGAAATCAAGAATTGCAAAATAGGGTTTAAAATGAAGAATTTTCATAACTTAGAAATTTTCTAAGTTATGAAAATCCCTAATTTTTTCCTAACTTTGTCCCTTTTTTTCACCAAGATACATTTGGATTCAAGGAAAACTCAAAACATTAAAGTTATAGTCCATTGCAAAATCTACAACTTTTGATCACAAAGTTTCCTCAAAAGAAGCTTGTAGCTCAAGTTATGATTTTTGGAACAAGGGTGCAAAACATTCTAAACTTAGAAAATTTTTGACCTATTCTAGGCAGGATTTTTGCCTAACTTCATGGCCACTTTTCACATGCTTCCACTTGGAATTTCAATTTTCATTACAAAGATGGATTGTAGTACACATTCCAAGCTTTCCAAAATGTCCAAGAACTCATAAAACAACCTTGTGGTTAGGGAGAATCGAATTTGGCAATATGAGCAAAAGTCACTTTGATTCATGGCCAAAGGCATGTTCATAACTTGTGCATTTTCAAACTCAGCATATGCAAGCTACATTACAGGCCTCTAATCTCATTTACACTCATAAATTTAATGCCAATCCTTTGTGTTTAAGCCTTATCTTGTGTGTTTAACCATTGCATACAAGATTGAGCCATAAATGAAAAAAGCAATATATCCATTTTTGAAAATT
The DNA here is from genome assembly GCA_948472305.1 of Vicia faba. Classification (NCBI taxonomy): domain Eukaryota; kingdom Viridiplantae; phylum Streptophyta; class Magnoliopsida; order Fabales; family Fabaceae; genus Vicia; species Vicia faba. The sequence continues at coordinate 1,626,445,579 of OX451736.1, forward strand.
TGAACTTTATGTCAAGATTGCAATCTTTGAAGTACAATGCAAATCCTTTTGGCACAAGTTCAGAAACATATCACACTGATCAAGAGGGATGGTTGCAGCATGATTAGGGGGCCTGCACAAGTCTAGAAACGAAGTTGACAATTTTTGCTTAAGTTAGAAGAAACTTGGCATATTGATATCCAACTCTCATTGCTGCAAGAACTAGCTTAGACAAACTTGTTAGACACATCCCAAACAACATAACTGAGCTAAGGCACGACCAAAACACCTTCCAAACCTCACCATTCATCAAAACACCCTCCTACTGCAAAAAACAGAGTCACCTCTGCAGTTGGACTTCCATAACTCAATCCACTCGTGCATTCTTGCTAAAACCAGTTCATACACACTCCATACCACATATACAAAGCATTGAACACGACCTGTAACACCTCTAACCAACTTCACCATTTTCACTTTTTCTGTTTTGCAGGTTGATTGCCATAGCTTGATTCACTTGGTTTCAAAGCAAGCTAAAGGTTGGAATAGCATCCCTGGACTTCAAGCAAGCTGTACCAATCCTCACCTTGCCTTGAAAGTGCCTCCATTGCCAGACACGATCCAAGCTGAACAGGTAAGTTCATGGACTTCTATCTCTCAATATAGGAAGAGTTAGTTTTAAGTTTATGAATGAAAAATGTTCTACTCATTTCCCTGAAGCTATACATATCTTCACTTTCCATTTATATTGCATATGCTGAGAGAATTTAAGACCTGAACATTGACAAAAACTTAGGTTAAGAATTAGGGATGGAGAAATTCTCTCTCATTTCTGAGAGTTAGATCAAGTTCTTGGTATGTATGGAATCGTGGCTTGATGCTTGACACTTTTCATGTTATGAGTTTGTGCTAAAAGTCCAGGAATCAGGAGTTGTGGTTGAAGCAAGAGAGCGCGCGCATTTTTCAAACATTTGTCTGGAGGTAGAAGACAACCTTTCATGGGCTGGGCCTGAGATTGCTTTTCCTTTTCACACCACTGCATTTCACATGCACCCCCTGGCCCATTTTGAGTTTTATTTATCATTTTTAATTTTTTCCTTTTGATTTTGGTTCTATATTTTTATTTAAGCATGAAAAAATATTAAAATTATTTTTCTCACATTTTTTTCATTTTATTTGATATTTATTTGGTTTCATTTAAGTTTTGTACATAAATAAACATAAATATACTTTTATTTTAAATAACTAAAAATAATACAAATATATTTATTTTCTGATTTCATTTTATTTTACCTTTTTGAAAACATTTTATAAAAATATACCTTTTTTTTGTAAATATTAAATACTTAATTTTTGTACATATTTAATATATTTAATAAATAATATACATACTTATATATTTCTTAGTATATTTAGGTAAAAAAACATAAAAAATAATGCATTTTTATTTTTATTAATATTTAACTTAAAAAAATCATTTTTGGCAATATACTTTCTTTTTATTTATTTTTGTACATAATTAATAAATATTGCATATATTATATAATAAATACCTTTTATTTATAAAATTAGGGTTTTGCCCTAAATGCATAAAAATACCAAAAATTAATTCATTTTATTTTTGTTTATTTGACACATGAAAAATACTTTTTTACATACATATAAAAATCATTTTTGCATCTTACATATTTATTTTATTTTTATTTAATTATTGTGCAATTAAATACCTTGTAAAATTTCAATTTGGATGTAATAAGTTTAGGTTTAATTTCTTGCTAAAATATCCCCATTTGAACATTTGTACCCCCCATCCCATATTTGTGTTGTAATAACTCAGGACCTTTTATTTTTCACATTTAAAAGCTTTCCAATTATGCCATGTTAGACTTAGGGTTTTGTATGCCAAAATCAACCAACAAATAGTTTGACCTAAATTCAAGATAAACAAGCATGAAAATGGACAACACTAATCACACTTGCATCCCTAGGGTACTCCACTTGTTGCCTTCAATAATGGGCCATATTGCATGTTAGGTATCTTTGGCAAAAACAAAACAATCAAATGATCATAGTCCCTCGATGACGCTTTCAAAAGTTGCCTAAAAATGATCAAGTCCCTTAAAGGAAAAATTGCCCAAAGATACTTGGCACCATTGCAATCATGGTCTAAGCGATGACCCGCACCCGTCCCGTTCACATCCTAAGACAAGATTGTCCACCAAATACAATGGTGGAACAAATTTTTTAAAAGGGTTAAAACATAGCAAAGATCTTTGAGAAATTTAGAGTAGACAAACTCTTGGTTACTTGCCAACTTGCAAAACAAAAACACTTGCCTATTATTCAAAACCACACATCACTACACTTTCAAAACAACTTTCAAAAACATTGAAAACTTTTTTTCAAAAGACATACACTTTTGTATACATCCCAACATGGATCATTACAAAGGTTGCCACCACATTGGCCTCTTTTCAAAACATTTTCAAAACACACACACAAAGCACCATTTCAAACAATTGAAAATCAAGGCAAGTTGATCTAAGCAAGTAACTAAGAGCCCATGGATAACCATGGATAGAAAGGGTGCTAATACCTTCCCTTTCTATAATCTACTCCCCAAACCCAAGAAAATATCTCAAAGGTTTTTGCTGTGCTTTTTAACCTTTCCTTAGGATAAAATAAAAAGTCGGTGGCGACTCTTTCTCAATCGAAACATTTGCGAAAACAAACGCAAAACCTCAAGTCAGTTCTCCCACCGTATCACAATAGTTAAAGAGTTTTATTTTCTTTTAAATTAGAAATTAGGATTAACTATTTTTCAAGAATTAATCTCTTTTTCTTAAGTTATTAGGTTTAGTTCAAAACTTCTTTTCACATAAAAAAAAAACAAAATCGTTTTCTTACATGTACATACCATTACACATTTAATTTATATTGTATCTTATTTGATTCAAATATTCGTGCAAATTCGATTTGATTGTAATAGCTTAATTAGATTTACATTATTGCAAATCCCAATTCACAATTTGTATTCCCCCCTCCCACAAAATGTTGTAATAGCATAGTAATCTTTAAATTACGCAATTTACCGCTTTTACATACCATGTTAGTATTTAGGGTTTGAATGGCAAGATAAAAACAAATCAAATAGAAAACCTTAAATTCATGACAAAATCAAAGCATGAAAATAACACACTTGCACACAAGCATCCTTAGGGTTTCTCCACTTGGTTGCCTGATACAAAATAGCCATATTACGCATGCGAAGTATCTTGGAAAAACAAACAAGTATAAGATCATAGTCCCTCGATGACGCTATTCAAAGTTGCCTTACAAAATGATCTTGGTCCCTCAAAAATGCTAAGATAATTTGCAACATTGCTAATCATGGTTATACGATGACCCACGTCCATCCTGTTTACATCCAAAGATAGGGTTGCTTACCAAATCAATGGTAAGAAAACAATGTCAAAGGAATAGAAAATGAACAAGAAAGACATTTGAGTAGGTAGATTACTCCTAGTTACTCGCTCTATTTTCAAACAACTATCCTTGCTATTTTCAAAACAAACACACAGATTTCCAAACATTTTACAAACATTGAAAACATTTTCAAAAAGACAAACATCTTTGTATACATTCTTACGAACGAGAATCATTACAAAGATTGCCTAAACAATGGCCTCTTTTACAAAATACTTTCAAAACCACACGAAGCACAATTTCAAAACAAAAGCAAGTGATCTAGCAAGTAACTAAGAGCCCATGGAAAACCATGGATGAAAAGGGTGCTAATACCTTCCCTTTTCATAATCTACCCCCCGAACTCAAGAAACAATCTCAAAGGTCTTTCCTGTGCTTTTTCACCTTTCCTTTTGGATAAAAGAAAAGTCAGTGGCACCTCTTGCTAACCGCAACATTTGCGATCAAACGCAAAACACCTCAAGTCAGTTCTCCCACCGTATCACAGAACTGGCGACTCTGTTGGGGATGGTTTATAAAAGTGGGGTTACCTTAGGGCTAAATCACATTTATTTGCTTACATTATTTGATTTGTATGCTTTACATTATGGTTCTTTGTTTGGGTTTGAAATCCTCTACCCAGATTTGGGATACATTATAGGTAAATAGCAATACATTATGGAAACTGTGCGGGGTATACCGACATAGTCTAAGCAATAACTATGTTAGTGTGACATATTTGTGGGTACCGGTAGCCTTTGAGTTAATCAAAGAGAATACGGGGCCGCTCAGTGATGTCATGAAGCACTAATGAACTTCTAGAACCCTTTACTTGACCAACTTGGCCTTTAGGATGTAGTGAGATGACCTGCTTTGGTGCAGTCCGAAGTTGGTAGATACTCGATACTACACTCATTGAGGTTTGGTTTCTTGGGATATTTTGGTCGCCATTAAAGAGGCTTGTGCTGAAACAATGACCAAGGAAACAATCCGGTGATATTGAGCTCCTTAGAACCCGGTTACTATTATTAGGACAGGTTTAAGCCAACTAAACTTCAAGTGGGTACTTACCTATAAAACCCCATGCAAGCCTAAACTAAGAACTTGTTTTCTTTGATTGTATATGCATACTTGTACATAACATCATGGACATCATGAGCATCATATACATCACTAACCATTTCAAGGATTTTGGAGATTCATCTTTGTTCTTATTTTGTAGGATATGGATTCACTTTGCAGGAATACTATCCAAGTCAACCTTGTAAGAATTCCTCCACAACTCAAGGAGCTAGCTTCAAGGATCCCTGAGAAATCTCCATTCATCGAGAGGCATGGTCGTCTACTCAACTTGGTCACCTCCAACACTGATGAGGATATGATAAAGGTGCTCTTCCAGTTCTTTGATCCTTTGCACCATTGCTTCACATTTCCCGACTATCAGCTTGTGCCTACTTTGGAAGAATTTTCTCAACTCTTGAGGATTCCCATTCTCAATCAACTACCTTTAAATGGTACAGAAAGAGACCCAAAGCCAGAAGAGATTGCTCAAACTCTGCACTTGCACTCATCTTATGTCACAACTCATTGGGAAACTAGTAGTGGTGTCAAAGGCTTCTTAGTAAAGTTCCTGTTTGAGAAAGCCCAAAGCTGTTGGAATTCCTTAGACTTGCAAGACTTTGAGGAAATTGTGGCTCTTCTTATCTATGGGATGGTCTTGTTCCATAATCCTGACCAACTCATAGATGTGAGTGCCGCCAAAATCTTCATGTCACGCAATATGGTGCCTACATTGCTAGGGGATATCTTACACTCTTTTCACACTCGCACAATGAGGAAAAGAGGTATCCCTATGTGTTTCACTCCTCTCCTGGCAAGATGGTTTATTTATCATCTTCCCCAATCAGTCTTAAAGAATGAGCAAGGTTTGAGGTGGTCACAAAGGTTAATGACGCTCAAACATTCAGATATTCATTGGTGTTCCTGATCCAAAGAGAATGTTATCATTATTGACCGTTATGGGGGAATTCCCTAATGTCCCTCTACTTGGCATTAGGGGAGGCATCACCTACAACCCATGCTTAGCTCTAAGACAGTTTGGTTACGCCCGAAGGGATGTGCCGCATGAGATGCTGATTCAAGGCTTGGTATTCGACTACGACAATGATAATCAAGGTCTTCGCCAGAGATTCATCCGAGATTGGAGGATGCTAAACAAGGTGGCTTGCTGTGGAAAAAGTTTTTCCCACGAATGGATTAAGGATTTTTGTTATGAGTCCTAATTATTAGCTATTCCCCATTATGTTATGGGGTAGCAAGAAATGTGTAGAAGAAAGAGTATATTGATAAAGATATTTTTTTCCAAAATCAAAAGAGCGATTGGTCCCCAAAAAATAAAGAATTTCTAACTAGCTTGTTGTCCTAGAAAAATTAGAAGGAACAACAAGACTTTAGGACACAAGAATTACATACCTCTTGAGCCTTACCTCAAGTGGGTAAGAATCTGCGCTCAAAGTCTTATGATGCCTTATCCTTCCATCCTTCCAGTTATCATTGAGCCTGTTAAGGAAGGAGAAGTTCCATACACTATCCTACATCCTGACATGCCCACATCTCTTGAATACCTACAAAGGGATTGGATACAGCTCAAAGGAGAGCGAGATACTTTCGAAGCCCAATTCTACGCAAGTGAGAAAAAGGTTTTGGAACTCACTAGGCTACTTCATGAGGAGCAGACTCTAAATGCCTACATAGCACCAAAGAGGATGCGCACTACTTTTTTATCTTAGAGTTTTGTATTATTTTGTCCAAAGGGCATTGATGTATTCAAACTCTATCTTATTAATATAACGTGTGTTTCCTTTTTGTTTAAAAACGAACTTGAATCTTTAAAATCCTTGAAAACATTGCATATGTACATATCATTCATCATAACATAAGTAGGTCTTTTGCAACGAGTTTCCTCATTTCTCTACTGTTTATTTCAGTGAGATGGATCTCGAACAGACAGTCAAAGATCTCCAAATCCAAAACACGCAGTTTCAGCAATTGCTCATGACCCTAGCCAAGGGGAAAGAAGAGTTAAAGACTCTGCTAGCTGAAGAAAAGAAGAAGAAAACAAAGAAAGCCACTGGGGTTTTGAACATGGGGAGAAGGTTTCAGGGACAAACTAGAAGAACCTTGAATTTTGCAACAACATCCGAGGAAGGAGAAGGGAAAAGAAAGGAAACAGGGGTTCCGTCAGAATCTGAAGAGGAGGAAGACTACTCTGAGGAACAATATCCTCCAGCAGATGATAAGTACAGACATCTTGAAGAGCGTTTGAGCGCTATGGAAATACAAAAGGTGCCAGGTCTAGACTTTGAAGAATTGGGACTAGTATCGGGGATCGTGCTCCCTCTGAAGTTCAAAGTGCCTTTGTTCACAAAATATGATAGAGTGTCATGTCCTAAGATGCACCTCCGATCATATGTGAGAAAGATCCAACCACACTTCACCGATAAAGACTTGTGGGTACATTTTTTCCAATATAGCCTATCTGGAACACAACTCAACTGGTTTTACCAATTGGAAAGGGCCGACATCCACAACTGGGAAGATCTTGCCACAACTTTCTATAAGCAATACCAGTATAATGCTGATTTGGAACCTACCCGTACTCAACTTCAGAGTATGACTATGGCTTCCAATGAGGGTTTCAAGGATTACGCGCAGAAATGGAGAGATCTAGCTGGGAGAGTGCAACCTCCTCTGTCTGAAAGGGAGTTGGTGGATATGTTCTTAGGAACTCTATCAGGCCCTTTCTTCAACCATCTGATTGGAAGCTCATCTGCAGGACTTACTGAGTTAATACTGACCGGAGAAAGGGTGGAAGCAGGCATAAAAAATGGAAAGATTCAGAAGGATTCATCTGCCTCTACAGCTATGAGAAAGCCTTTCATTGGGAAGAAGGAGGTATTTGCTGTTTATCCATAAAGTAACCAAGGGAGAGCCGAGCGCCGACCAATGGTAGGGGCTGTCATGATCCCAAAGCCTACATCTGATAAACCAAGAAGTAACCAACCGAGGGTGGAAAGGCCAGTCCGACAACTCACCAGAATCAATATGTCTCTAGCCCAGGTTTTACCGCACCTTCTGAGATCTAATTTGACAATTTGAAAGAAGCTCCAAAGAACCCCAATACAACGTCCCCTCCTTATCACCCAAATTCCCGTTGCGCATATCATTTCGAAAGTCCGGGTCACGACACTAACAACTGTTGGGCCTTGAAAAACAAAATTCAAGACCTTATAGAGGCAAAAGAGATTGAGTCTGATGCGCCCGAGAAGCCAAACGTCATTTCTGCTCCTATGCCTAGACATGGTCACCACACCAATGCTATTGAAGAATATTTGTTTATTACCATAATTGATGAACTCTTGACTCCACTTCCAATCATTAAGATAAACTTGTTGAAAGCCGGTGTATTCCCGGGTTGTAATGAAGACTTCCATCTTTTCTTATCCTCACCAACTGATTACCTTTTGTTGAAAACATGCATTCAACGCTTGATAGACAAAAAAGAGATTCTATTTGAAAGTACTCCTGTTTCACCTGTTCTTGTTGAAGACGTTTCAATCATCACCATCTCCGCCAATTCTTCCAGGGTCCCCAAAAGACACGTTAGGATTACATCGGTTCCAAAAACTACTCCTCTTATAATCACAATGCCTGGGCCAGTCCCATATGAATCAGACAAAACGGTGTCGTGGAATTACGGTGGAGACATCTACTACCATGGTATCAAACAAGATGGGCTGGCCGCCGAAGAGATAAACTCCGAAGAAGAAGACTCCGACATTAGAAATATTTCCGAAACCAGTAAGATTATCTGAAGCGGTAGAATCTTCTCTCCAGAGATTGCCCCCCCAAAGGCAGTTTTTGGACCCGTGGTTACTACAAAGGTTACTTTCGTACCGCTAATCATCTCCGCAAGAGCTCCTATTGACGAAGACGATACAACCCCTGCTGTCATTCCTACCAACACTCCTGCTGCTGAAACTCGAGGAAAAAGTATTCAGATAGAGCCTGTCCAGACGAAGGCTCAACCACTGACTATCCCCGAAACCTCCAAGAAAGAAATGGAGGAGATATTGAGAATAATAAAGAGGAGGGACTACAACGTAGTTGAACAGTTGGGGAAAACTCCCTCCAAAATATCCATGTTGGCATTGTTATTATGTTCCTAGGCACATGCGAAAGCCCTGGTGAAGTTCCTAAAGACAACCCATGTGCCTCAAGAGACGCCTGCTGACCAATTTCAAGATTGCGTGGCTAGCTTGACGGTGGATAACGGCCTAGGCTTCTCGGATGCTGATCTGACACCAAAGGGAAGAAAGCACAACGAGGCATTGCATGTCTCTTTGGAATGTAGAGGAACAACTCTGGCCCATGTCTTGGTGGACACTGGTTCATCTTTGAATGTCTTACCTAAGAAAGCTCTCAACATATTAGACTGCGAAGGACTGCCGTTGAAACCCAGTAACATAGTCGTGAGAGCATTTGATGGCTCAAAGAGGATGGTGCACGGGGAGGTGGATATCCCCATAAAGGTAGGGACTCAAACTTTTAACTCAACCTTCTATGTAATGGACATCCGACCCTCTTACTCCTGTCTGCTAGGACAACCATGGATCCATAATGCCGGCACTGTCACCTCTACACTGCACCAGATGCTGAAATATCTGGTCCAGGGAAAGATTATCACTGTCCACGAAGAGGAAGAGTATATGATTAGCCACCTCAATTCTTTCTGGTATGTGGAATTGGATGGCGAGTTCATTGAAACTCCTTTTCAACATTTCGAAGAAGTTCCCCAAGAGGTAGCAGTGACCAAGACTGCGTCCCACATTCCCAAGATTACAAGACCTCCGCTCCGGATGTCATCTCTGAAGGACGCCAAAGCAGTAGTAGAGGAGGGTGGATGCACCATCTGGGGGAAACTTCCAGATATTCCGTATAAATTTGACAAGTTTGGTTTAGGGTTCACTTCAAGTGCTCAGAAGGTTGTCTGTCGTGCTCGTGCTGGAGGGCCACCCTTGAAGATTAGCAACCGAGAGGTCAACGCGGAAGAAGATGGTGAAGAGGATTGCAACTTGGAGGATTGGATCTTTCCTACTATCAACGGAGGACTTCGCAATTGGGAGGCCAGAGAATTTGTCCCAATAACTTTCATCCCTCATTGATTTATCTTTACATTTCTGTTGGACTTTTAATTTTCACAAACAATTCGCACATTTAAAACCTTGTGTCTTTCCCGAGGCACAATGGTCCATTTGTAAGGGTTATTATTTCATATTCATATGACATTCAATGAATCATGGACGTTTTTTCACATACAAACTTTTGTGCTAATTGTTTTTCTTTTACATTTTATTTTTTAAAGGATGGCTATACCCTTACACACACCCACACTCACAAATGCAGGTACCCCTCCATTCAAGATCTCATGGGTAACGATACTGCTATGGCCTTTTGTGACTTTGAAGATCTAATCTACCAAGCCGAAGACGAAGGTGAGGAAGATTGTGAAGTACCAGGGGAACTGGCCAGACTACTACAACAAGAGGAAAGAGCCATTCAGTTTCACGAGGAACCTGTGGATACAATCAATATGGGTATCGAGGAGGATAAAAAAGAGGTCAAGTTGGGTGCCAATCTAGAGCCCATTGTCAAGGAGCGTCTGATTCAGCTGTTGCATGATTATGTTAAGATCTTTTCTTGGTCATATGAAGATATGCCGGGACTTGATACGGACATCGTGGTACATCGTCTGCCGACAAGGGAAGATTTCCCGCCAGTAAAACAAAAGGTTCGTCGCATGCGACCAGATATGTCAGAGAAGATTAAAGTCGAACTCATGAAGCAATTCAATGTTGGATTCTTGGCTGTCACTTCCTATCCCCAATGGGTTTCCAACATTGTTCCCGTGCCTAAAAAGGTCGACAAAGTACGAATGTGTGTGGACTATAGAGATTTGAATAGGGCCAACCCTATAGACGATTTTCCACTTCCCCACATCGATATCCTGGTTGACAATACGACCCAACACAAAGTGTTTTCCTTCATGGACGGATTCTCAGGTTATAACCAAATCAAAATGGCACCTGAGGACATGGAGAAAACTACATTTGTCACACAGTGGGGCACATTCTGCTACAAAGTGATGCCATTCGGACTGAACAATGCTGGGGAAACCTATCAACGCGCCATGGTAGCTTTATTTCACGACATGATACATCATGGAATAGAGGTCTATGTAGATGATATGATAGCCTGCTCACAAACAGAGGAAGAGCACCTTGATCACTTGCAAAAGCTGTTTGAGAGATTGAAGAAGTATAAGCTAAGGTTAAATCCAAACAAGTGCACGTTCGGAGTACGGTCCGATAAACTCCTAGGCTTTGTCGTCAGCAACAAAGGTATTGAGGTCGATCCTGCCAAGGTTAAAGAAATACAAGAAATGCCTGCTCCTCGTACTGAGAAGGAAGTCAGAGGATTCTTGGGATGCCTGAACTATATTGCCAGATTCATTTTTCACCTAACAGCTACTTGTGAGCCAATCTTCAAACTATTGAAGAAAGATCAAGTAGTCAGATGGAACGATGAATGCCAGGTTTCTTTTGACAAGATCAAGGAGTACTTACAAGAGCCTCCTATTTTGATGCCACCAGTCGAGGGAAAACCACTGATCATGTATCTGACCATTTTAGAGAACTCAATGGGGTGTGTATTGGGGTAGCATGACGAGTCTGGCCGAAAAGAGCATGCTATTTACTACCTGAGCAAAAAGTTTACCGACTGTGAAACCAGATATTCACTGCTCGAGAAAACTTGCTGCGCTCTGGCATGGGCTGCTCGCCGGCTAAGACAGTATATGCTGACTCATACTACCTTATTGATATCTAAGATGGATCCGATAAAATACATCTTCGAGAAGCCTGCTCTGTCTGGGAGAATAGCTAGGTGGCAGATGATCCTGACATAATATGACATACAGTATACTACCCAGAAAGCTATAAAGGGCAGTGTTCTAGCTGATCATCTTGCTCATCAAGCTGTAGAAGATTATCAGCCCATGAAATTTGAATTCCCAGATGAAGACATCATGACATTAGACAACTGTGAAGAAATCAGACCATATGATGGACATGAACAAGGATCCTGATGGACCCTGTTCTTTGATGGGGCATCCAATTCACTTTGTAATGGTATCAGTGCTGTACTCATATCTCCAGAAGGCTGTCATACTCCCTTTACTACCAGACTTTGCTTCAACTGTACAAACAACATGGCGGAGTACGAAGCATGCATCTTTGGTTTCAGAGTTGCCATAGACTTGGGAATCAAATCTTTAGATGTGTTTGGAGACTCAGCTTTGGTCATCAGTCAGATCAAAGGGGAATGGGACACTAAGCACCCAAACCTTATCCCTTACAAAGAACATGTTTTGACATTGCTACCACATTTTGAGAAGATTACCTTTGAGCATTTCCCGCGAGAAGAAAATCAGCTAGCAGACGCTCTAGCCATAATGTCATCTATGTTTAAACTTAATTGGGATAACGAGGCTCCCCAGATCACCATCGAATGAATAGATGAGCTGGTGCACTGTCACGAGATTAATATTGAAGAGGTAATGGACCAGCCTTGGTTTCATGAAGTCAAGAGGTATCTAGAGGCTTAGGAATATCCATAATGAGCTTAAATCAATGATAATAAGTTCCTAAGAAGGTTCTCTGCTAAGTTCTTCCTGATTAATGACATCCTGTACAAACGTAATCATGACTCCATTCTGCTTCGGTGTGTGGATAAGTTTGAAGCGGAAAAGATCATGGCTGAATTACATGAAGGTACTTTTGGCACCCACTCCAGTGGGCATACTGTTGTACCCCAAAATTTTCCCTCCCATATTTCTCAATACATTTCAAGTGAGGTCCTCAAATTGCTCAAGGAAGTCCAAGGGATTCACCAGACAAACTCTCTCCTAAGGCAGTCTACCTCAAATTAGGGTTTCATGTTTCATCAAGATACTTGAGTCCAAGGGATCCCAAATTCTCACCATTTGTCCTAATATTTTCTCAAGATCATCCATGTCAAGTTTCAATCCCTACAGAGAAAGTTTGCTCAGTCAATTGCTCAAAGGCCTGAAAATCGATTGTGCTAGGGCAAAAGTCAACTATGGCCCACATACAGTCAAACTTCAAGATTTTTGGTCAACATCCTCATTTTGAAGTATTATTCATCATTATATGAAGGGTTGATCATGATTCATCAAGGATTTCTCACAATTCATCAAAACCCAAAAGTTGCTAAATTAGGGTTTTGTAGGAAAAGTCAACTCAACTTTGACCAAGCATAACTTTCTCATATTTTATGAGAAATGACCCATCCAAAGCTAATTTTTATTAGGATGCAATTCCCTACAATTCATCTTCATCTACCAAGTTCAAAATATTCACTCACAAGAAGTTATGAATTTGGACATTATAGGTCACTTTGAAAAGTCAACAAAAACACTTTTTTTGTCAAAACTTTATACATGAACATGGAAGAATCAATTGAGATGAGACCAAAAGGGTTTCTTATAGGACATCTCAAGCTTTCTTAAAAGTCCCAGAACACCTTCAAAGAGTCAAAATTGAAGAAGTTATGCATTGGTGAAGTTGACCTTTTTTTGCAAAATTGCCAAAAGTCAAAAGTGCCTCAAATTGCAAATTTTGTCAAATGGGCCCTACTTTTTGCACTTGTTTTGAGTTTGTAACATTGTCCACGAGCCCTAGATCTTTCCACTTTCCTTTATTTTATTTTTGCCATTTATTTTGATTTTTTATTTCAATTAAATCAAATTAAATCAAAACAAATCATGGAAATATCAAAACCGTTTAAGTCTTAAGATTTGATGCATGTTTCAGGTCTCTTATACAGCTAGCAAGAGAATCAGATCGTGTAAGGCATGGTTGGGCATAAAAAGATTTATTTTTGCTTATTTTTGGAAAGATTTTCATGGAAATCAAATCATGATCAAAGACCATAATTGACAAAGATTGAAGGCATATTTGTAACCTTAATTCGATCCTTGGTATATAGTGGACAAGTGCAGACCAAAAACACAAGGTTTTGAGGCGTGTAGAGGAAGAACAAAACTTGAAAAAACTCAATAAAAGTGGTGACTTGATTTCATACTTCCAAGCATTTTCAAGACTCCCAAGCCATCTCATTCGCTTCCTGGACACTCAAGGAAGCCATAGCAATCAAGAGCAAGCGTTCTCGTGCCCAGAATCCGGTTCCACGACCCCCACGGTTTTCCCTTATTTCCAAAATCAAATCTCTTTATTCTTACATCTTTATCATGTTTCAATAGCATATTTGTAATCCCTAACGTGTTTGCAAGCTCATGGTGACAATTAATTGCGTTTTTGTTGGCTATATAGAGAAACACCATTGCTAGGTTTTTCTGTTGTGTTTTGGGATCTTTTTATACAGCCAAAATTGGTCCACAAGAAGGGCACCATGATGCTCAGCAGGCCAAGACGAATTGGTCCACAACATTAGAATTCATTTATCGTGTCTGTTGTACCCCAAAATTTGCCCTCCCATATTTCTCAAAACATTTCAAGAAAAATTCACAAGTCCAACCCGGCGCATCATATTCAGGTGTTCTTTCACCAAGATATCTCTGATAACGTATTCTTAAATTCAGGTTCGGCTCAAGAGTCAATTCTTTAAAGAAGGTATCTGAATGTGTGAGTTTTCTTAAATAAATATGGTGAAAAAGTGTGCTGAAAGTGCAGTTTTTATGCGCTAAAAAATTCATAACTTGAAGATCGTGACTCGTTTTGAACCCGTTCCGGTGGCCAAAATTCCATCATGACATTATCTACGTTTTCATCTCTCACAGCCGGAAGCCAATTTCGATCAGAAGGTCTTCAAAAATGTGGATTTATCAAGTATTTTCGTACAGAAAATTTGTGACAAAAGTTTATTTGCATCATGTTCAGAAAATTATAACTTGGTCGATTTTCATTGTATCGAGCTGGTTCCGGCGCAAAAATTTCACAAATTGAGTTGGCTACATTTTCACAGAAGGTATTGAGTTCAAACGGTATTCAAAAGGCCTTCGTTTTTTGCTCAGAGTGCGTGACACGCTGAAAATCCTGAATGCTGAATATTATTTCATCTGGGCCGAAACTTCGAAAATTCATAACTCGGTAAATTTTTATCGGATTGAGCTCATATTTTTACACAAGGTTACTGACTCATAGATCTACAACTTTGCTTCAAAAGTCGATACCGGATTATGCTCCGATCAATACCAGTTTTTTATTGAATAACGTGTCAGAGTCGACACTGGAGCCCAAAATAAGTTTGTCTGAGCTGAAACTTCAAAAATTCATAACTAATTCATTGTTTATCCGATTGAACCGATTTTCGGACAGAAGTTAGTTCTCGATGTCGGCTACATTTTATTTTCACATTTCAACTTCAAAAATTGCACTTAAGTCCCCGCGATTTAGCCTGAAAAGTGACGAACTCAAGTGAACATTGGAAGCCCAATTGCACATTCAAAGCCCGTTTTCTTTACTCTAATTTCCATTATATAATCACATTCTTTTCACACAAACCTGAGGGGAGAAAAAAACCTTGTCACAACACTGTCAGAATATCAAATCCTTTCAAGAACCCTAAAACCTTGAAATTCTTATTACAAATCCCTCTCTCACTACAAACAAGCCATCTCAGTTACAAACCAACATCTCACTACTTCTTTAGTAAGGGTAAGGCTGACTTGATCTCCATGATCAAAAGGGCATAAAAGCATTCATGTCACTACTTTTCCAATAAGGGTAAGGTTGATTTGATCTCCATGATCAAAAGCGTATAATCATTCATACATGCCATATTGACCTAAACATTAAATTTCTTCATATATTGGCTTTATTTGTATTTTATGATATATAATAATTTATTTAATGTGTTCATGAGATTCAACACTGCAGATTTAGACAGGATCCCATGCAGGTTCATTAAGGAACGTTGAGGCCAAAACACAAATGGCCAAAAGCCAAAAGCCAAATGGGCAAAACAGAACAGCTTACACATGACACCAATACATGGCGAGGCAGACATCCTGAGAAGGTTAAGGAACGTTGAGGCCAGAACACAAATGGCCAAAAGCCAAAACACAAATGGCCAAAACAAAACAGTTTACACATGACGCAAATAGCTGTTTCACCCCTCCAATCAGGCTCGTATACTCCTAAACTCTCTCTATTTTTATTATTTTCCTTTAATTAATTAATCATTATTCTTTTTATTAATCACTAACCAATTAACATTTTTTCCTAATAAAATCAAAAACACAAAAAATATTTTATTTATTAAAATTAACTTCATCACTTTTATTTTTGTAAATAAATAAATTTAATCAATTTAGCTTTAATTAGATTTAACTTTTAATATTTTTTGCAATATTTAAAATCAATTTAGAATATTAGGTTTTTATTAGCATTAATTCAATTTATTTTATTTCTTTAAAAAACTCAAAAATCCAAAAATATTTTCATTATTTAATTTAATTTAATTGTTCATTTAATTTAATTCCATTTAATTCAAAAATAACCAAAAAAATCACTTTCTTTCACAAAAGGGTCAAAACCCCAAAAAACTCGCATCCGATTTAATTTCCCGCATGCGATCCATTTTATCATATTATTGTATCTGTTTCCCGGAGTGTAATAGCTCTTAATTAGGACTTTAATTATTTATCGCTTTATTTTTACTTTCCGCATTTTATTTCAAGGGTTGTTTTTGGCGATGTAAATACCCGACGCCTTGTAATAGTTTAGAGTTAATTTCCGCAATTTAAATTTCGCAACTATTAACTGCTAGATGTATGCTAACTAGGCTATGCATGTCAAGATCTCTCTTAAATTAAAATCAATCGTAGCTCACCATAACATGTACAAAGATAACATAACTGAAACCTGACACACTCGCACATGCCACTCCTAGGGTACGCCTCACTTGGTTGCCTCAACGTGGTCATTGAGTATAGGGTGTTTTAGAGGTCACCCTCCTGTCTAAAGATTAAAGTTGCCTCGAAATGGTTGCCTCGATAAAAAATGATCTAAGACATTAGGGTTACCGCTAAGGCATCCTACCATTGCTTTAGTGACCACATGTCCCTAACATCGAATTGACCCGAAAACTCCAACGTCGGTGCTACCTACTTCTCAATAGTGGGATAGTACTGTCTAAAGGACATTTACACAGCTTAATTTCTTTAGAGTAGGTAGAGGTTCTCAGGTACTTGCTCTTTCAAAACGAAACAACTTTTCGCACTTACACTTTTTGAACAAAGTTTTCAAACAAACACTTCATACACTCTTGAGGACAGATACAAGAGTTAAATCGAAGTTTTCAAACAAAACTCTTTTCAAAACCCACAAACACAAGAAAAGCAAAACTTTTTGAAAACATAGTGAGCAAGTACCTAAGAGCCCGTGGATAACCACGGATAGAAAGGGTGCTAACACCTTCCCTTTCTATAATCTACCTCCCGAACCCGAGAAATATCTCAAAAAAGGAATTTTTCTATGCTTTTGTCCTTTCCTTATTGGATAAAATAAAAGACAGTGGCGACTCTTGCTTACCGCGACATTTTGCAAAAAAACAAACGCAAAACGCGAACCAGCATTCCAAAAACAGTCAGTTCACATTCCCACCGTTCACAGAATTGGCGACTCTGCTGGGGATCTTATAAGTGAGGCGTACCTTAGGATTAGATCACTTGTGTTTTCAATTGTATGCTTTGTATGCTTTAAATTTTGTGGGCTTGTATCAGAGTTTTATAGATCCTAACCCAGATCTGGGGGTACCCTTTTTAGGTAAGTAGCAATAAACTGTGAGGGACCTGTCCGGCATAGACCGACACGGGTGAAGCAGTAGCTACGTTGGTGTGACACCTTGGTCTGTACCGATATCCCTTGTGTTGGAACGAGGAGAATATGGGTCTTCTGAGGAGTCATTAAGCACCAACTGACCTTAGAACCTTAAATTGTCCAACTTGGCCATAGAACAGTAGCAGTATGCTACACTCATTGAGACTAAACTCTCGCGATGGTTCCGACCGCAAGAAAAGGTTGCCAAACTGGAATTATGACCGATTGAGGGTAGTCAGTGATATTGAGATCCTCTAGAACCCGGTTACTATTTTTAGGACAGGTCTTAACCAACTGAAACTGAAAGAGGGTAGTACCTGAACTCCATGCCGGCCTAAAACTTAAGGCTATATGTGTGACTTGTGTGCCTTCAAACTTGAACTACTTGCACATTCTTGTTATCTGACAAATATGAGTATCTTGCAGGTTTTGTTTACAGTCCTTATTCATTGCAGGGCTTACTTACATCACCTCACACGCTTAACATACACATCATAACATCATACCATAACATTTCCTTAACCATTTCAAGGATCTCAAGGGTTTGTGATGCATGTCATGATGAACCAGACGTCAAACAAGGGGCAAAGTGGATTTATTTTCCTCTAGCCAAGGTTGTCTAGAAATCTAAGCACGATAACTTGAGTCAGGGGCTATGACCCACTCGATATGGTGAGCCTAACTCTTGAAGAAGGACTCTCAGCAACATGAAGTTCCTTCAATCAAGCTACCAGATTCAAATTCTAACGGTTTCTTGTTTACCCCACGAGATCCTTGAAAACATTGCATACATATATCATACATACCATTGCATTACAGGTACCCTCTTACAGGTCACTTACCTCCTTCGTTGTTTATTTCAGCAATCCTCATGACTACTGAATCGTCCACTGAGCAAGCTATCAAGGCCCTCCAGGCCCAGAATGCCCAGTTCCAAGAGTTGGTTATGAGCCTAGCCCAGGGTCAACAGGATTTGAAGACTCTGATTCTGAAAGAGAGGAAGAAGAAGAAGAAGAGGACCGTCTTGTTCAACACTGGACGCAGATTTGGAAATGGACTGCAGAATGAGGTTGATCTGACTACCTCATCTGTAGAGAAAGACAGTCCACAAGAAAGGAGGGCTCCTAGCCCTATAGTCTCCGACAACGAGACGGACTATGATGAAGAACAGTATCCTCCCGCTGAAGATAAGTACAAACAGCTGGAAGACCGTTTGAGCGCTATGGAGATACAGAAGGTGCCCGGTCTGGACTTCGAAGATCTAGGTCTATCCTCTAGGGTGGTGATTCCCCATAAATTTAAGGCACCTGCCTTTGCCAAGTATGACGGAGCTTCCTGTCCAAAGCTGCACCTCCGGTCATATGTGAGGAGGATCCAACCTTACACTGCTGACAAGAACTTGTGGATCCATTTCTTTCAAGACAGTCTTTCAGGGACTCAACTTGAGTGGTTCTATCAGTTGGATGAAGCCAGTATCCGCAGCTGGGAAGATTTGGCTACTGCGTTCTATAGGCAGTACCAGTATAACTCCAACCTCGCTCCTACACGTACCCAACTCTAGGGTATGTCAATAGGGACGGGTGAAGGATTTAAAGAGTATGCTCATAAATGGAGAGACCTTGCTGGAAGGGTGCAACCACCTTTGGCTGATCGTGAACTTGTCGATATGTTTCTGGGGACCCTGTCTGGTCCATTCTTTAATCATCTGATTGGAAGCTCTTCAGTCGGATTTACAGACCTTATCTTGACTGGGGAGAGAACTGAAGCTGGCATCAAAAGTGGGAAGATTCAAGAAGCTACACCTTCTGATGCTCAGAAAAAGCCTTACAGTGGGAAGAAAGAGTCCAATGTTGTGTACAGTCAAAAGAGTCATCGTGACCAACACGTAGGGGCAGTCTTGATCTCTGGTTCTGCGTCACACCGACAACAGCAAAAGGGAAATCAACGAAGGTCGGACGATCCTAAAAGACAGTTCACCAACATCAACATGCCATTGTCACAAGCATTACAGCACATGTTGAAGATGAATCTGATTACGGTGATAAACCCTCATCCGAACCCTAAGACTTCTTCACCTAACTACAACCCAGATGCCAGGTGTGCTTATCATTCAGGTAGCCCGGGGCACGATACTAACGATTGTTGGGCGCTGAAATACAAGATTCAGAATATGATTGACGCTAAGGAGATCTAATTCAAGCCTCCTGAGACTCCCAATGTGATCACTGCTCCCTTGCCAAAACATGGCTAGGATTGGAAGAACTTTTGTTCATTTGAATTCGGAAGTTGTATTTTTCTTTGCTTATTCAAACAATTATCATGTCAAACTCTTTTATTTCATTAATGCATTACACGTGTCTATTTTGAATTAATCGTTTTCACTATGCTTAAAATTGCTTCATATTTCCTTTTTGTGATGTTCAAACTCTCGATTAAGAAATTCTAAACCTTTTGAGGGAGGATGACGAAAACGATACCACAATCTTTACAGTATGCTTTTGAACAGACCCCGCTGATGATGTACAGGCATTGTTTCAAATCCTAAACAATGGAGTTATAAGGAAGATAATCCCTAGTCAACCCCTTTGAGCCAAAGAAGTTGGAGTTTTTCTTTTCACAAATTAAAACCCTTAATCATAACCTGGGGCAGGGTAGTTCTCTCAGTTGATCCAGGTGCACAATGAATGGCATCAAAGAAGTCCTTCTGAAACAAAAGACGGTGTTAGTTCCATATAATCGTCAGGACAGGCAGTCGTTATCTTTCAAAACAAAAGCCCAATAAGTCAAAACCTATGAAGGAGACTTACAAAACTGGGGCATCCCACTGACTGTAATCACAAAAGAAACAGTTCAGGCAAAAAGACAGGGATAATAAAATCAAAAAGAAAGAGGTCCTGCAAACTCTTATAAAAATGACTTCCTGTTCAAAATAAATTGTCAATATCCGAACCATCACCGGAATATCAGAGCAAAGACTTAAACAAGATCTAATGCACGATTAGCTGAGTTTAGGATCGAAGAACATCACGAAGAACGGGTGGGTACAAAAAAAATTTGAGCCTTTATCCTTTGTTTTTTAAACCGTGAACCAGGCCACGTTATAACCCTTAAAAGTCCTAGCTGAAGCATGGGTTAGTTCGAAAGCATACTGTTACAAAAGGTATCCTGACTCCTGTAGGGCTTGCTGTAAAATCCTGAGTTGACATCACATTTTACAAAAAATTCACTTGTTTTATTGAAAACTACATTTTCAAAAAAAAAACTTCAAGACAGACACAAGCTTTGCATTCTTAAAATAACATTGTTTGCATATGGCTATTTGTTCAAACAGCATAGAAATTCGCACGACGAATATCTAGTGAACAAAAACCTTCTCAATAAAAAGAGTCACCTAAAGTGGAAAAAACACTTCCAAGCAAGGGGCAGACATAACCATTGTCCATCATCTGGGGCAGTCAAGTCAAGATTCAAGGAATCTCTCAAGATGCCAAATAGCCAGGGGCAAATCTCCTCCTGAATCACTTGGGGCATTAGACATGAATTCCAGCGACGAATCTTGCACGATCAAACGTCTTCTGGTAGTATGGAAACACAACACAACTGACAGTGACAACTCCCTACATTCTGAGAATGTGGACATAGTCAAAAAATACTACGCATAATCAAAGACCCGCTAGGCCGACTGGCCTAGGCAAAAATAAGGGCTTTCCGGCGAACCAAAAGAGTTCGGGCAAAAATAAGGGATGAAAATAAAAAAATTTGTACACCCAGCAAGTCGAAAACCTGAAAAGGCGGCTTGGGCAAAAAAGGGTATCCCGATGGACTGAAAACCCAAAAGGGCGGTCCAGGAAAAAATTACGGATCAAAGCGTACGACTATGTCCCGTCATCTCGTCACTTGCCTACCAGAAGAAGATTTGTCAATGGGCAGTTATCAAGCACCTCATAGGCCTTCAGCTGAAGAATATGGCTAAGATACCTTCACTCCCCACAGAGTAAGACAGTAATGGAAGCTCTCCCCACTGAGACCTGCAACCATGGACGAATCAGCAATACTCTCCCCCAAGAAGAGTTAGTCTACCGTCAGTCCCGAAAAGGCTCGGTATTCCCAGAAGGTTTTAGTATTCCCCAGCGGAGTATAAAGATATTCCCCAGCAAGCGTAGAGAGCATCCCCGACGGTCTTAATATTCCTCAACGAAATATAAGAATGTTCCCCGGTGGAATACAAGATACCCCCAGTGGAGCCATTTCCCCAGCGCAGTCTAAAAAAGGGCTTCCCCAATAGAGAGTTGAATCATCTTCCCCAGTAGATTCTGGAAGCTTGTCCCCTGCAGAATACAAATGCATCTCCTCAGCCAAATCCAGAGGTTATCCCCACAAGAGTCTAACTGGGTTATCCTCAGCAAGTTGCAACTGAAAGATCATCCCCAACGAAGTTCTTTCTATCCCCAGTGGAGTTCATCATCAAAATCCCAAACAGAGCTTATCAACGGGATCCCCAACGGAGTTATCGTTAACATCTCAGCAAAGCATCTCTTCCCACAGAGTAATTCCCCGCAGAGTAATATCTTCACCGGTTTATTCCCCAACGGAGTTCTTTTCTCCTGCAGGTTTATTCTCACAATCATCTTCGTTCATCATCCCCAGCGGAAACGAAGAACTCAACTCTATTCTCCAGCAGCTCCGGGATTTATTTTCCCAGACGAAAATACATTCACAAACAGTTCACATTTCATACCTTCTATTTACATACATGATAAAGTGCACACGACACGATCTCATTTATTTTTGAGAACATCATGACATCATGCATTTCATACATCATGACATTGCATACAGCTAACGTTTACCTTTTCAGGAAAAAGTCAATCAACAGATGGCTACTATCAACCTTTTCAAGTCCCAGTTTAATACCTGTAATAAGCCAGGAAAATTCTGTGGACGACTGATTGTAGGTTAATACCTGAAACCAGACAGGACAATTATCTACTTGACCATCATGAAGCAACCCTACACCGGTTCCTTCTCAATTTCAGATGAAGTTTCACACGGACTCATCGTCAGGCAACCCTACACAGGTTCCTTCCTTCCAAGATGAAGTTTTACATGGACTCATCATCAGGCGACCCTACACCGGTTCCTTCTCAATTTCAGATGAAGTTTTACACGGACTCATCGTCAGGAAACCCTACACAGGTTCCTTCCTTCCAAGATGAAGTTTTACACGGACTCATCATCAGGCGACCCTACATCAGTTCCTTCTCAATTTCAGATGAAGTTTTACACGGACTCATCGTCAGGCAACCCTACACAGATTCCTTCCTTCCAAGATGCAGTTTCACACGAACTCATCATCAAAGTAACCTTACTCAGGTTCCTCCAGAAGTTTTACACGGACTTATCACAAAGTAACCTTACTCAGGTTCCTCCAGAAGTTTTACACGGACTTATCACCTTACTCAGGTTTCTCCAGAAGTTTTACACGGACTCATCATCAGGCGACCCTACACCGGTTCCTTCTCGTTCCAAGATGCAGTTTCACATGAACTCATCGTCAAAGTAACCCTACACCGGTTCCTTCTCCTCCAGAAGTTTCACACGGACTCATCATCAGGCAACCCTACACCGATTCTTTCTCTTTCAGATGAAGTTTCACACGGACTCATCATCAAGCAACCCTACACCGGTTCCTTCTCTTTCTGATGCAGTTTCACACGGACTCATCATCAGTCAACCCTACACAGGTTTCCTTCCTTCCAAAATGCAGTTTCACACAGACTCATCATCAGTCAACCCTACACAGGTTTCCTTCCTTCCAAAATGCAGTTTAACACGGACTCATCATCAGGAAACCCTACACAGGTTTCTTCTTTCAACTTACAAAATTACAATTCAACAAACAATCTCCAGATGACATCTATAAGCCCATCCTCCTACCAACAATCTCCAAATGGCATCTGTAAGCTCATTCCCGACATCACAATGCTGATACTACACCATGCGAGTGCAAATTTTTGGGCACTCTAGTGTTCAATTATCTTCCACCTTCGGATCACGAAAGGCTCGAAAGTCAATCTATATCCTCAGGTTTAAGAAAATTGAACAGGGGCAACTGTTGTACCCCAAAATTTACCCTCCCATATTTCTCAAAACATTTCAAGAAAAATTCACAAGTCCAACCCGGCGCGTCATATTCAGGTGTTCTTTCACCAAGATATCTCTGATAACGTATTCTCAAATTCAGATTCGGTTCAAGAGTCAATTCTTTAAAGAAGGTATCCGAATGTGTGAGTTTTCTTAAAGAAATATGGTGAAAAAGTGTGATGAAAGTGCAGTTTTTACGCGCTAAAAAATTCATAACTTGAAGATCGTGACTCGTTTTGAACCCGTTCCGGTGGCCAAAATTCCGTCTTGACATTATCTACGTTTTCATCTCTCACGGCTGGAAGCCAATTTCGATCAGAAGGTCTTCAAAAATGTGGATTTATCAAGTATTTTCGTACAGAAAATTTGTGACAGAAGTTTATTTGCGTCATGTTCAGAAAATCATAACTTGGTCGATTTTCATCGTATCGAGCTGGTTCCGGCGCCAAAATTTCACAAATTGAGTTGGCTACATTTTCACAGAAGGTATTGAGTTAAAACGGTATTCAAAAGGCCTTCGTTTTTTGCTCAGAGTGCGTGATACACTGAAAATCCTGAATGCTGAATATTATTTTATCTGGGCCGAAACTTCGAAAATTCATAACTCGGTCAATTTTTATCGGATTGAGCTCATATTTTTACACAAGGTCACTGACTCATAGATCTACAACTTTGCTTCAAAAGTAGAGACCGGATTATGCTCCGACCAATACCAGTTTTTATTGAAGAACGTGTCAGAGTCAACACTGGAGCCCAAAATAAGTTTGTCTGAGCTAAAACTTTAAACATTCATAACTAATTCACCGTTTATCCGATTGAGCCGATTTTCGGACAGAAGTTAGTTCTCGATGTCGGCTACAATTTGTTTTCACATTTCAACTTCAAAAATTGCACTTAAGTCCCTACGATTTAGCCTGGAAAGTGACGAACTCAAGTGAACATTGAAAGCCCAATTGCACATTCAAAGCCCGTTTTATTTACTCTAATTTCCATTATATAATCACATTCTTTTCACACAAACCTGAGGGGAGAAAAAAACCTTGCCACAACACTGTCAGAATATCAAATCCTTTCAAGAACCCTAAAACCTTAAAATCCTTATTACAAATCCCTCTCTCACTACAAACAAGTCATCTCAGTTACAAACCAACATCTCACTACTTCTTCAGTAAGGGTAAGGCTGGCTTGATCTCCATGATCAAAAGGGCATAAAAGCATTCATGTCACTACTTTTCCAATAAGGGTAAGGTTGATTTGATCTCCATGATCAAAAGGGTATAATCATTCATACATGTCATATTGACCTAAACATTAAATTTCTTCATATATTGACTTTATTTGTATTTTATGATATATAGTAATTTATTTAATGTGCTCATGAGATTCAACACTGCAAATTTAGACAGGATCCCATGCAGGTTCATTAAGGAACGTTGAGGCCCAAACACAAATGGCCAAAAGTCAAAAGCCAAATGGCCAAAACAGAACAGCTTACACATGACACCAATACATGGCGAGGCAGACATCCTGAGAAGGTTAAGGAACGTTGAGGCCAGAACACAAATGGCCAAAAGCCAAAACACAAATGGCCAAAACAAAAAAGTTTACACATGACGCCAACAGCTGTTTCACCCCTCCAATCAGGTCCGTATACTCCTAAACTCTCTCTCTATTTTTATTATTTTCCTTTAATTAATTAATCATTATTCTTTTTATTAATCACTAACCAATTAACATTTTTTCTTAATAAAATCAAAAACACAAAAAATATTTTATTTATTAAAATTAACTTCATCACTTTTATTTTTGTAAATAAATTAATTTAATCAATTTATCTTTAATTAGATTTAACTTTTAATATTTTTTGCAATATTTAAAATCAATTTAGAATATTAGGTTTTTATTAGCATTAATTCAATTTATTTTATTTCTTTAAAAAACTCAAAAATCCAAAAATATTTTCATTATTTAATTTAATTTAATTGTTCATTTAATTTAATTCCATTTAATTCAAAAATAACCAAAAAAATCACTTTCTTTCACAAAAGGGTCAAAACCCCAAAAAACTCGCATCCGATTTAATTTCCCGCACGCGATCCATTTTATCATATTATTGTATCTGTTTCCCGGAATGTAGTAGCTCTTAATTAGGATTTTAATTATTTATCGCTTTATTTTTACTTTCCGCATTTTATTTCAAGGGTTGTTTTTGGCGATGTAAATACCCGATGCCTTGTAATAGTTTAGAGTTAATTTCCGCAATTTAAATTCCGCAACTATTAACTGCTAGATGTATGCTAACTAGGCTATGCATGTCAAGATCTCTCTTAAATTAAAATCAATCGTAGCTCACCATAACATGTACAAAGATAACATAACTGAAACCTGACACACTCGCACATGCCACTCCTAGGGTACGCCTCACTTGGTTGCCTCGACGTGGTCATTGAGTATAGGGTGTTTTAGAGGCCGCCCTCCTGTCTAAAGATCAAAGTTTCCTCGAAACAGTTGCCTCGATAAAAAATGATCTAAGACATTAGGGTTACCGCTAAGGCATCCTACCATTGCTTTAGTGACCACATGTCCCTAACATCGAATTGACCCGAAAACTCCAACGACGGTGCTACCTACTTCTCAATAGTGGGATAGTACTGTCTAAAGGACATTTGCACAGCTTAATTTCTTTTGAGTAGGTAGAGGTTCTCAGGTACTTGCTCTTTCAAAACGAAACAACTTTTCGCACTTACACTTTTTGAACAAAGTTTTCAAACAAACACTTCATACACTCTTGAGGACAAATACAAGAGTTAAATCGAAGTTTTCAAACAAAACTCTTTTCAAAACCCACAAACACAAGAAAAGAAAAACTTTTTGAAAACATAGTGAGCAAGTACCTAAGAGCCCGTGGATAACCACGGATAGAAAGGGTGCTAACACCTTCTCTTTCTATAATCTACCTCCCGAACCCGAGAAATATCTCAAAAAAGGAATTTTTCTGTGCTTTTGTCCTTTCCTTGTTGGATAAAATAAAAGACGGTGGCGACTCTTGCTTACCGCGACATTTTGCAAAAAAAAAAACGCAAAACACGAACCAGCATTCCAAAAACAGTCAGTTCTCATTCCCACCGATCAGTGTCTGTATGTGATTTTGAAATATGCAGGAGTTATAGCGACAAACATTTGTCTGTAGGTAAAAGTCTCTGACTTTTACCAACGGAGAAGGGAAGAAGACGACCTGCGTGGCACCATCCCATTTGCTTGTTTGAAATCTGGCGCGTGTTTGGTAGCTAGCTTCGCTTTATTTATTTATTTATTTATTTTTGTTTCATATATTAACAAATTGAATCAAGTGGCCTAGTGGTGGCCAAGGAGGCGCTAAGGCATTAGATGGCATGAGGTCAGGGGTTTGACCCCTGCCTCCAAACATTTGCAATTTTTCTTAAATTTTCTTTACAGATTCCATATCCCACACAGGCGTAAAGACCACCATATGCCTTCAGGATTCAATCATTGGATCTCCAGAAGGCCAGATCTGAAGGCCATCATGTGATGATCCACCAAAAGCCTTGGTCAATGCACAACATGGGAGCATAGAATTCAACATGGGTCAATGGACTTTGGGCCCAAAAGCTTGCTAATGACACCCCCCTTTTCAGCTTCCATACAGGCCCAATACTCTTTTCTTTTACATTTTCTTATTTAATTTACTTAAATTATTTTATTAACACATAAAATTAATTCTTTTTATCAAAAAATCATAAAATCAATTTTCACCCAAATTAGACTTAGGTTTTATTTTTTATAAAAAATTAATTCAATTAGTTAATTTAATTTTTTAGGTAACTTTAAATTCCTTTGTAAATAAATTAAAATCAATTAGAAAATTAGGGTTTTTGTTTTAATTTAATTATTCTTTTCTTTTCTTAAAAATAACCAAAATACAAAAATAGGGCAAGATTAATTATTTTCTTTAATTTAATTTAATTAGTAATTAGGTACATATTTAGTTTAAAACCTTATTTTCTTAAAATAATCAAAAACAACCAAAAAAATGACTTTTCTTTTAATTAGGATAGACGGGGTCAAAACCCTAATTTTACTCATCCTCGATTCGTCGCGTGTGTTTATTTTATTTTGCAATATTGATGTAATTGCTCATGGGATGTAATAGATTAATTAGGACTTTTTTCGTTTATTTATCGTTTTAGCGGGTTTTTTTGGCTATGTAATTAATACCCGAAGCCTTGTAATAGCGTAGCTTTATTTTCTCGCACTTTAATTCTCGCAAATATTAACTGTTAGATGTATGATAATAGGGTTGCATGACAAGACTGTATGTAAATTTTAAAACGGTTAGCAAACCCTAAATGTGCAAAGATAATAACTTGAAATTTAATCACTCGCACATGCACACTCCTAGGGTATACTCTCACTTCGGTTGCCTTCGGTAAACGATCATTAAGTATAGGATATTTTAGTGGTCTCCCTCTTGTCTAAACAAAAGATCAAAGTCCCGTTCAGATATGTTGCCTCGGAAAGGTTGCCTCGGAAATGTTGCCTCGAATATGATCTTAAGACATTAGGGTTATTACTAAGACGTCCTAGCATTGCTTTAGTGATCGTACGTCCCTTTTCGAATTGACCCTTACAAAATCCAACGATGGTGCTACCTATTCCTCAATAGTAGGATAGCGCTGTCTAAAGGAAACAAGAACAAAAACAATCCCTCTTTTGAGTAGGTAGATGCTAGTAGGTACTTGCTCAAATCAAACTTTCTCACACCAAAACACTTTTCAAACAAAGTTTTCAAAACGACTTCGTAACACTCTTGAGGACTGATACAAGGGTTAAAACAAAGTAAAACAAAAACTTTTCAAAATACACAAACATGGATAAAATAAAAGTCGGTGATGACTCTTGCTTACCGCGACATTTTGCGAACACAAACGCAAAACACAAACCAGCATTTTCCTAAAACAGTCTGGTTTTACCACCATATCACAAAACTGGTAACTCTGCTGGGGACGTAAATAAGTGGGGTATACATTAGGATTAGTTCATCATAAATTGCTTCTCTTGTTTGATTTGATTGCTTTACTTTTGAGGGTTTATATTGGGAGTTAATATAGATCCTAACTCAGATATGGGGAACACCTTTTAGGTATGTAGCAATAAACTGTGAGGGAACTGTACGGCGTAGACCGATACGGTTGAAGCAGTAGCTACGTTGATGTGGCACATTGGTTGGTACCAGTATCCCTTGTTGAGAAACGAGGAGAATACGGGGCTGCTATATGGGCCGTTAAGCATCAACTGACCTTAGAACCTATAATTGACCAACTTGGCCATAGGAAGTAGTGAGATAGCCGGTCTCGGTGTAAAGCTGGGAACTGGTTGATACTCGATGCTACACTCATTGAGACCATACTCTCGAGATAGTTCCGGCCGCAAGAAAAGATTGCGTGAGCTGAAACCATGACCGATGGAGGATGTTCAGTGATATTGAGAACCTCTAGAACCCGGTTATTATTATTAGGACAGTTTGAAACTAACTGAACTTCAAGAGGGTAGTACCTAGACCCCATGCAAGCCTTAAACTTAAGGGCTTCTATGTGACTTGTTTGCCTTTACCATGTTTGTTATCTGCTATACCTGTGGTGTGTTTTTATCATGACATCATGCATCATAACATAACATGCATACTTCATTAGACTAACCATTTCAAAGACCGAGGGGATTTATCTTGGTTCTGTTTTGCAGATTATGGCTTCCATGCGCAGAAACACCATTTGAGTTAACTTTGTGCAAATACCTGCTCAACTCAAAGAGTTAGCCTCAAGAGTTTATGAGACTTCTTCATTCATTAAGAGACATGGTCAACTTCTTAGCCTGGTTACCTCAAAGTTTGATGAGCAGATGATGAGTGTGCTTTTCCAGTTCTTCGATCCTGTGCATCATTGCTTCACCTTCCCAGATGATCAGCTGGTTCCCACTTTGGAAGAGTTTTCTCACTTATTGGGTATATCCATCCCCGAGCAGATGCCTTTCACAGGTTTGGAAGAGGCTCCTAGACCAGAGGACATTGCTTCAGCTTTACATTTGAAAAGGGCTGTTGTAGTATCCAACTGGGAGACACGAAGCAGGGTTAAAGGTTTCTTAGCCAAGTTTCTAATGGATCAAGCTCAACTGTTCTGGGATAATTTGGACTTTCAGGCTTTTGAAGACATCTTGGCTCTCCTCATCTACGATTTAGT
Source organism: Vicia faba (assembly GCA_948472305.1). NCBI lineage: Eukaryota > Viridiplantae > Streptophyta > Magnoliopsida > Fabales > Fabaceae > Vicia > Vicia faba. The sequence goes on from OX451736.1 coordinate 1,626,475,403, forward strand.
TCTTTTCCTGAATCCAGATTCCTTCATAGATGTGAACGCAGTTAAGATCTTCTTGTCTCGCAATCCTGTGCCTACTCTTTTGGGTGATATTTTGCATGCTCTCTACACTCGTACCGTGCGAAGAAGAGGGACCCTCATGTGTTGCACGCTGCTGCTGGTGAGGTGGTTTATTTCGCACCTCCCTAAGTCCGTGTTGAAGAATGAGGAAGGTTTAGGATGGTCTTACAGGATTATGTCCCTTTCCCATACAGACATTCTTTGGAGTTCTAAGGCTATGGAAAGTGTTGCTGTCATTGATCGATGTGGGGGATACCCTAATGTCCCGTTGCTTGGAATCATAGGGGGAATAACATACAGTCCTTGTTTGGATTTACGACAGTTTGGTCACGCTCGGAGAGACGGTCCTCATGAGCTGCTTCTTACAGATATTGCATTTGACTATAAGGAGGACGTTGATGAGCATCGCCCCAGGTTTATACGAGCTTGGGGCATGGTGAATAGGTCTTACCCTCACGAGCTAGGACCAAAGACTTCTCTCCCTATGCAACCTTATCTTCAGTGGGTTCGAGCCCGTGCTCAAAAGCTTGGGATGCCTTATGAAGCTGTGTTGCCAGTGACTGTGGAGCATACCAATGAAGAGGGCGTTCCCTATACAGTCCTTTATCCTTACATGTCCACTGATCTTGGGGCATTGAAGAGATCCTGGATTCAGCTGAAGGAAGAAAGGGATACCTACCGGGAGAAGTATCATGAGCAAGAAAAGGAAGATCTTGAAGCTCACGAGGCAACTTGAGAATAAAAGGACAATCAATGATTACGTCAGCACGAAGAGAAAGTGACCATGGGATTTCTGATTTTGCTTGTTTCTAGTTCAGATTTATTTTCAGTTTATTTCTTTTGTAACGCCTTAAGGGCATTGTTAAAATTTTTTACAAGTTTAATCTAGTAAAGTTTGTTTATTTCTTGGTTTGTAAATTTAAATCTCCCAAAGTCTTTGAAATCATTTCATACGCATTCCATTATCATGCACCTCATTATAGGTATCATTACATGTTTCTCAACTTCTTCATTGTTTATTTCAGCACAGAATGTCTTCTGAAATACCTACCGATCAAGCCATCAAAGCTCTTCAAGCGCAAAATTCTCAATTTCAAGAGATGTTCTTGAACTTGGCTAAAGGGCAAGAGGATTTGAAGACTCTCATCCTGAAGGAGAAGAAGAAGAAGAAGAAGAAGGTGGTTCTTCTGAACATGGGTCACAGATTTTGGAATAGGTTGCGACAGGAAGCTGATCTGTCTCATTCATCCAAAGGAGGAGAGAATCAAGAGGAAGAAAAGGGTCCTAGCCCTGTGGTTTCTGATAATGACACTAATTTTGATGATGAACAGTACCCTCCTGCTGAGGATAGGTACAAACAACTTGAATACCGTCTGAGTGCTATGGAGATTCAGAAGGTCCCTGGGCTGGACTTCAGAGATTTGGGACTAGCATCAGGCGTGGTGATCCCTCACAAATTTAAAGCTCGATTTTTGCTAAGTACGATGGAGTGTCATGTCCAAAACTCCATCTCCGCTCGTACGTCAGGAAAATCCAACCTTACACTGCTGATAGGAATTTGTGGGTGCATTTCTTTCAAGATAGTCTGTCAGGGACTCAACTTGAATGGTTTTATCAATTGGAAGGAGATAATGTCCGAAACTGGGAAGACCTTGCTGCTGCTTTCTACAAGCAGTACCAGTATAACACCGACCTTGCTCCCACTCGTACTCAAATTCAAGGTATGTCTATGGGTGCAAGTGAAGGTTTTAAAGACTATGCTCAGAAGTGGAGAGATCTGGATGGAAGAGTCCAACCCCCTCTGTCTGATAGGGAGTTGGTTGATATGTTTCTGGGGACCTTGTCTGGTCCATTTTTTAATCATTTGATCGGCAGTTCATCATCTGGGTTTACTGAATTGATTTTGACTGGGGAGAGAGTAGAAGCTGGTATCCGAAGTGGTAAGATACAAAAAGGTGCTTCATAAAGTGCAGAAAAGAGGCCTTTCACTGGCAAGAAAGAAGTTAGTGCAGTCTACAGCTCGAGGAGCCAAAATCGACCTGAACACCGTCAAGCAGTGAATGCGGTAGTAATATCGAGACCCACCGTTGCCCCACAATGCAACAATCAACAAAGAATGGAGAGACCGCAGAGGCAGTACACTCGGCTTAATATGACTTTGTCTCAAATTCTACCGCAATTGTTGAAGACCAGCCTGGTAACTCTGAGGGAAGCCCCAAAGAATCCCAGCACCACATCTCCGCTGTATAATCTGAACGCCTGCTGTGCCTATCACTCTGATAGCCCAGGTCATGATACGAACAACTGTTGGGCCTTGAAGAATAAGGTGCAAGATTTGATTGAAGCTAAAGAGATCGAGTTTGACGCTCTAGAGAAATCCAACGTCATAACTGCTCCTATGCCCAAGCATGGTCATGGAGTAAATGCTGTGGATGATGATTTATTTGTGACCTCCGTAGAAGACATTTCTACTCCGTTGATGACATTTAAGAAGAACCTATTGTTGGCCGGTTTATTTCCGGGCTGTGGCGAAGGTTACCACCTATGTTCAAGCCTGCCTGTTGGTTGCTACTTATTGAAATCAGGTGTTCAGCGCCTGATGGATAACAAAGAGATCCTGTTCGAGAAGACTTTGATTCCGCTAATTCATGTTGAAGAAGTTTCCATCATAACCATTTCCGCCAATCCTTCCAAGGCTTCCTCGAGAAAGCATGTTAGGATTAAATCTGTTCCAAGAGTTGCTCCATTAATCATTACTATTCCTGGTCCTATCCCATACACTTTAGATAAGGCTGTGCCGTGGCACTATGGGGCCGATGTGTATTATCATGGGGTCAAACAAGATTTGAAGATTGAAGAAACTAATGCTGATATCAGCAATATTGTTGGGGCTAGCAAGGTCACCAGAAGTGGAAGACTCTTCTCTCATGAGATTTCCCCACCAACTGTTCAAAAGCCTGTTGCCATTCCATCTGCTAATACATCAACTACTATTCCAATTCTTACTCCAGTTATCACCCCTGTCGCCAAGTCATCTGACACTCGGGGCAAAGAAGTTACAGGTGAGCCTGCCCGGATGGAGGCACCTAAAAAGATCATTGTAGAAACCTCTAAGCAGGAGATAGAGGAAATTCTGAATATTATCAAGAAGAGCGACTACAACGTAGTCGAGCAGCTGGGGCAGACCCCGTTAAAAATCTCCATGTTGTCCTTATTATTATGTTCAGAAGCCCATGCAAAGGCTTTAATTGCTTTCCTCAAAACTGCGCATGTGCCACAAGAAACTTTTGCCGATCAATTCAAAGACTGCGTAGCTAGTTTGACTGCCGACAACGGGTTGGGTTTCTCAGACGCAAATCTGACTGCTAAAGGAAGAAATCACAATGATGCCTTGCACGTCTCGATCGAGTGCAGTGGCACTACTCTGGCCCATGTACTGGTGGATACTGGGTCCTCATTAAATGTTTTGCCAAAGAAAGCTTTAGATCGTCTGGACTGTGAAGGTTTGGTTCTGAAGCTGTGTAATATTGTAGTCAAGGCCTTTGACGGGTCAAAAAGGATGGTGCACGGGGAGGTGGACGTCCTAGTTAAAGTTGGCTCTCAGACTTTCGCATCTACGTTTTATGTGATGGATATCCGACCATATTATTCTTGTTTGCTGGGTTGCCCGTGGATTCATAAGGCTGGGTGTTGTACCCCAAAATTTTCCCTCCAATATTTTTTAAGAATTGTCAAGATTAATCTTCAAGTTGCTCAAGATGGCTCAAGAATTGGACAGTCAAATCATCTCCTAAGGCAGTCAATTCAAAATTAGGGTTTTGTGTTACATCAAGGTAATTACATCCAAATGGTCTCAAATTATCCCCAATGTCCTAATATGTTCTCAAGTTCATCCATGTCAAATTTCAAGCCTTGCAGAGAAAGTTTGGTCAGTTAATTGCTCAAGAAGCCCAAAAATCGACTGTGCTACGACAAAGGTCAGCTGTGACCCAAAACCAGTCAAACCTCAAGACTTTTTGTCAAAATTATCATTTTGAAGTATAATTCATCATTTGATCAAGGGTTGATCATGATTCATCAAGGATTGCTCAAGATTCATCAAGATTCATCAAGATTCAAAAGTTGCTAAATTAGGGTTTTGCAGGAAAAGTCAACTCAACTTTGACCAAGCATAAATTTCGCATACTTTATGAGAAATTACCCATCCAAAGCTCATTTTGAAGAGGATGCAATTTCCTACAATCCATCTTCACACCCCAAGATCAAGAAATGCTCTCACAAAAAGTTACAAATTTGGACATTATAGGTCATTTTTGAAAGTCAACAAAAACACCTTTTTTGCCAAAGCTTATAACTTGAGAATGGAATATCAAAATGAGATGAGACAAAAAGGGTTGGTTATAGGACATCTCAAGGTTTCTAAAAAGTCCAATAAAACTTCCAAAAGTTCAAAATTGAATAAGTTATGCATTGTTGAAGTTGGGCATTTTTCCAAAAGTGCCAAAAGTCAACTATCCTCAAAACTCCAATTTTTGACAAAAGGGCCCACTTTTTTCCATTTGATTTGGTCTTATCACACCACACACGTGTCCCATCTTCAGTTTCATGTCCATTCATTAAATTTTCTATTTTATTTAATTTTTATTGAATTAATTCATTTTAAATCAATATTAATTCAAATAAAATCCAAAAATTGATGGAATGATATCTTTTTGATCATTACAGCTTTCAATTAACATTATACACCTAATCAAATTCGTATCAAGCTTTGTTATGCACAAAAAAATCAGATTTGGACATTTTTGGAAACTTTATCAATGGTGATCAAATCATATCTCAAAATCTTCAATGCACATGGATTGGAGGCCCAAGATTTGACCTAATGCAATCCCATATACACACACAAGCCAGGCATACAGAGAACACGACCTAAGCACTGCAGAAACGGCAAAACCAAAACTGAAAAAAACCTTGAAAAGTTGGAGATCTAAATCCACATTGGAGGCGTTTTCAAAGCAAAATCTCCACATAGCTCTCTTGCCTGATATCCAGTGGAGCTAAAGCAATCAAAACCAAGCCTTGAGACCTCTTAAATCATGCTGTAAGTGTTCTTGAACATGGCTCTGAACATGAGATCGTGATTCCATATTTTGGCATTCTCTGAACAAATCGTTTGTGCATTCATGTTTAACGTCCGATTTCCAACATTCCTGCATTATTCAATTTTTTTTCATGGCCTATAACCTTAGATCCGAAGCTAGGGTTTGTGTTCTTGTTTTTTAGGCATTTCTGATGCAGGTAAAATTAGGACAAATAATTGGTACATGGATGCTCAGGGAGGAGAGACGAACACATTGGTGTTCTTAGTTTGTGTTTATAGGACCTGGAATCCATTCTAGAATCGAGCCATGGATTTTGATGCGGAATAAAATCCGCAGGAAAAAACACAGTCTTCGTTGAAGAAGATGAAGACGTGGCTCATCCTCACTGGCCCGTTCATAATTTCGCGCTTGTTTTTATTTTATTTTTCAGACATAGTAGTTATTTTCACATATATTATTCTTTGGTTATTATTCTAACAACTAAGCAGGTCAGTTGGGTTGGTAACGCGCTAGTGAATGGTCTCATGGGACCTGGGTTCGAATCCCAGGTCCCCCAATACATTTGTTTCTTTTTTTTCTTCAGGTATTCCCACACAATGCTCAAAGTATGGTCCACCGTATGCATCCAATTTCCAAACGCCAGATGGCCTGCAAATCAAATCCAATGGCTCAAATGGAATATCCACCATGGTCTTTAGTCAACAGGCACTCATGGGATGTCAGAAGTCAAACGAGGTTGGTTTGAGTATGCCTCAGAATTGCTGAACATACACCCAAAATTAGGCCCACACCACCTGGGTTATTTCTTTTACTCTTTATATTTTCATTTATTTATTTTGTTCTAATTTTTATTTTATTGTTAATTAACCAATTTATTTTTCTTAATAAAATCAGAAAACATAAAAAATATTATTTTTATTTATTAAATTTAATTTCATCACTTTATTTTTGTAAATAAACATTAATCAATTAATTTAGTTTTTAATTAGGGACAATTTTAATATTTTTGCAATAAATTAAAATTAATATAGAATTAGGTTTTTAATAATTTTAATCACTATTATTTTATTTCTTTAAATATATAAAAACCAAAAAACATTTTTTATTTAATTAATTAAGTAACTTAGGTTTAATTTAATTCCACAATTTCAAAAATAACAAAAAAACATGCTTTCTTTAATAAAAAAGGGTCAAAACCCTAAAAAATGCGCCGTCTTAATTTCTCGCATGCGATCTATATTTGAATATTGTAATTGCTTCCAGTATCTAATAGAATTTATATTAGGACTTTAATTATTTATCGCTTTTTATTTACTTTCCGCAATTTAAATTAAAGGGTTTGTTTTTGGCGATGTAAATACCCGACGCCTTGTAATAGTTTAGATTTAATTTCCCGCAATTTAATTTCCGCAACTATACAATGTTAGATGTTTGATAAATAGGCAACGCATGACAAGATTAATCTTTAACCTAAAATCAACATAGCTCACCATAACATGTACAGATAAAATTAACCGAAATAACACACTCGCACATGCCACTCTTAGGGTACACCTCACTTGGTTGCCTCGAACGTGGTCATTGAGTATAGGAAGTTTTAGAGGTCGCCCTCTTGTCCAAAGATCATAGTTGCCTCGGAAAAATGATCTAAGACATTAGGGTTACCACTAAGGCGTCCTAACATTGCTTTAGTGACCACACGTCCCTTAATCGAATTGACCCGAAAACTCCAACGACGATGCTACCTACTCCTCAATAGTGGGATAACGTTGTCTAAAGGACATTAGCACAGTTTAATTCCTTTTTTGAGTAGGTAGATGGTTCTTAAGTACTTGCTCCTTTTAAAACAAAACAAAACTTTTCGCACTCACACTCTCTTTAAAACAAAAACTCTTTCAAACCCACAAACACAAAGAAAAGCAAACTTTTGAAAACACAATGAGCAAGTACCTAAGAGCCCGTGGATAACCACAGATAGAAAGGGTGCTAACACCTTCCCTTTCTATAATATACCTCCCGAACCCGAGAAATATCTCAAAAAGGAATTTTTCTGTGCTTTTGTCCTTTCCTTGTTGGATAAAAATAAAAGACGGTGACGACTCTTGCTTACCGCGACATTTTGAGAAAACAAACACAAACCCGAACCAGCATCCCAAAACAGTCAGTTCTCATTCCCACTGATCACAGAACTGGCGACTCTGCTGGGGATATATTATAAAGTGAGGTGTACCTTAGGATTAGATCATTGTGTTTTCAATTGTATGCTTTGTATGCTTTAATTTTGTGGGCTTGTATCGGAGTTCTATAGATCCTAACCCGGATCCGGGGATACCCTTTAGGTAAGTAGCAATAAACTGTGAGGGAACTGTCCGGCGTAGACCGACACGGTTGAAGCAGTAGCTACGTTAGTGTGGCACTTTAGTCTGTACCGATATCCCTTGTGTTGGAACGAGGAGAATATGGGTCTTCTAAGGGGTCATTAAGCACCAACTGACCTTAGAACCATAAATTGACCAACTTGGCCATAGAACAGTAGCAGTATGCTACACTCATTGAGACTAAACTCTCGCGATGATTCCGGCCGCAAGAAAAGGTTGCTAACTTGGAATTATGACCGATTGAGGGTAGTCAGTGATATTGAGATCCTCTAGAACCCGGTTACTATTTTTAGGACAAGTTTAAACCAACTGAACTGAAAGAGGGTATTACCTAAGCTCCATGCCAGCCTGAAATCTAAGGGCTCTCAGTGTGACTTGTGTGCCTTTACCATGTATCTTTTTGTGGATACTTGTGGTGTGCTTACTATCATGACATCATGACATCATAACATTGCATACATCTTGCATAAGACTAACCTATTTCAAAGACAAGAGGGTTTCATCTTTGCTCTGTTTTGTAGGTCATCATGATGCATATGCGTAAGAATACTATCCGGATCAACTTTGTCCAAGTCCCTACCTTGATTAAAGAGTTGGTTGCCAAGATGCATGACACTACTTCCTTCAAAAGGAGGCATGGTTCTCTTCTCAGTTTGGTCACCTCTAAATTGGACGAGCAGATGATGAGTGTTCTGGTCCAATTCTATGATCCGCTGTACCATTGTTTTACTTTTCAAGACTATCAGCTGGTTCCCACCCTAGAAGAGTTCTCTGAGCTGCTCGGTATCTCTGTTCTGGAGCAGACCCCGTTTACTGGTTGGGAGAAGACCCTTAGGCCCGAAGAGATTGCTGCAGCCCTTCATTTGACCAAGGAGGAGGTAATGGCTAATTGGGAGACTAGGAGTGGAGCAAAGGGCTTTCTGACTAAGTTCTTGGTTGGCAAGGCTAACTACTTCTGGGATAGCCTAGACTTTAAGGCCTTCGAGGATATTCTGGCTCTTCTGATTTATGGCTTGGTATTATTTCCGAATCCTGACACTTTTGTTGATGTGAATGCGATAAAGATCTTCATCTCTCAGAACCCTGTACCCACTCTCTTGGGTGACATTCTTCATCAGCTCTATGCTCGTACGACCCGAAAGCGGGGAACCTTAATGTGTTGTGCTCCATTATTGTCGAGGTGGTTTATTTCGCACCTCCCCAAGTCAGTGCTGAAGAACAAATAAGGAATGGGCTGGGCTTATAGGGTGATGTCTCTTTCTCATAATGACATTATCTGGACTCTCAAAGGTATGGATGAGGTGACTATCATTGATCGCTGTGGAGAATACCCCAATGTTCCCCTGCTAGGAACCCATGGAGAAATTTCTTACAACCCATGCTTAGCTCTCTGTCAGTTTGGAAGAGCCAGAAGAGAAGGACCTCATGAGATGCTGATGCCTCATATCATCTTTGATTTTCAGAGGGATAGCGACGAGCAGCATCGCAGATTCATAAGGGCTTGGGACAGTGTTCACCAATCTGATCCACATGAGCTGGGCCCAAAGACTTCTCTGCCAATGGATCCATATCTCAGATGGGTCCGCATCCGTGCCCAGAAGCTAGGTATGCCATATGAAGCTGTGCGGCCTGTCACTCTTGAAGTTGCTAATGAAGAAGGGGTTCTTACAACTATTCTTCATCCTTATATGCCCACTGACATTGGGGCACTGAAGAGATCTTGGATGCAACTGCGGGAAGAACATGATTCTTATCGGGAGAAGTTCAACAAGCAGGAGCAGAAGATCTAGAGGTTGACTAGGTAGTTGGAGAACGAGCGGATTCTCAGCGACTATGTCCGCATTGATAAGAAGAGACCATGGGAGCATTGATGGACCTTTGATGATTTCCTTTCTAGTTTTTTGTTTACTTTTCAGTATTTCCATTCTTGTAATGCCTTAAGGGCAATTTGTTGAACAATTTAAATTTTGAAGTTTAAATCTAATAAAGTGCGTTTCCTTTCTTGTTTACAAATTTGAATCCCGATTGTCTTTGAAATCATAAATCATACGCATTTCATCTCATGCACTTCATAAACAGGTACCCTTCACAGGTCTCTTATCTTCTTCGCTGTTTATTTCAGCGATCATCATGTCTACTGAACCTTCAACTGAGCAAGCTATCAAGGCCCTTCAGGCCCAGAATGCCCAATTTCAAGAGCTGTTCATGAATCTAGCTAAGGGTCAGCAGGACCTGAAGACCTTGATTCTGAAAGAGAAGAAGAAGAAGAAGAGGACCATTCTGTTTAACATAGGACACAGGTTTAGGAACAGGCTACAGAATGAAGTTGATATGACCACCTCATCTACAGGGAAAGATAGTCCACAAGAAAGGAGGGCTCCTAGCCCCGTGGTCTCCGACAACGAGACGGACTACGATGAAGAACAGTATCCTCCTTCTGAGGATAAGTACAAACAACTGGAAGACCGTTTGAGCGCTATGGAAATTCAGAAGGTGCCCGGTCTGAAATTCAGAGATCTAGGTCTATCATCTGGGGTGGTGATTCCCCATAAATTCAAGTCACCAGCCTTTGCCAAGTATGATGGAGTTTCCTGTCCGAAGCTGCACCTCCGGTCATATGTGAGGAAGATCCAGCCTTACACTGCTGATAAGAACTTATGGATCCATTTCTTTCAAGACAGTCTCTCAGGGACTCAGCTTGAATGGTTCTATCAGTTGGACGGAGCCAGTATCCGCAGTTGGGATGATTTGGCTACTGCATTCTACAGGCAGTATCAGTACAACTCCGACCTCGCTCCTACGCGTACCCAACTCCAGGGTATGTCAATGGGAACGGGTGAAGGATTTAAAGATTATGCTCAAAAGTGGAGAGACCTCGCCAGAAGGGTACAACCGCCCTTAGCTGATCAGGAACTTGTTGACATGTTTTTAGGGACCCTGTCTGGTCCATTTTTCAACCACTTGATTGGAAGCTCTTCATCTGGGTTTACAGATCTTATTTTGACTGGTGAGAGGATTGAAGCTGGTATTAAGGCTGGGAAGATACATAAGGGTGCCTCATCAAGCACCAAGAAGAAGCCGTTTAAGAAAGAGTCCAGTGTTGTCTACAGTGCAAGAAGACAGAATAGACCTGAACACCGCCAAGCTGTCAATGCGGTTGTTATTTCAAAACCTACCTGTGCTCCTCAGTACAACAATCAACAAAAGGACGAGATACCTAAGAGGCAATTTACTCGTCTCAGCATGACCTTATCTCAGATTCTGCCACAGTTGCTGAAGACTAATCTGGTGACTCTAAGGGAAGCCCCAAAGAATTCAAATACAACGTCACCAAGGTATAACCCTAACACCCACTGTGCTTATCACTCCGATAGCCCGGGGCATAATACAGATGATTGTTGGAGTCTGAAAAATAAGGTACAAGACTTGATCAATGCAAAGGAGATTGAGTTTGGAGCACCAGAGAAGCCTAAACAGGAGGCAGGGGTAAATGCTATCAGGGATGACGACGATGAAGAGTTTGATATTGACAGTTGGATCTACCCGACTACCAATGGTGGATTAAGAAACTGGACAGCGAAGGATTCTATGCTCGTTTCAGTTATCACCCAGTAATGAAACTTTTGTTTTGAATTTGTAATAGACAATGTCTTAAACTTTATGGCCCAATGTCTTACCCGGGGCATCGTGGCTTCATTTGTGAGGGCTTATGTGTGTCATTTTCATATATCATTGATAAAAGCATTGGACGTTTCTTGCATTTCAAATATTGCGCTCCTTGTTTTTCTTTATTATATATTGCAAAACAGCTATTTACACACACTCACATATACAGGTCCACATCCACTCTGGATCTCACTGGTAACGACACTGCTATTGCCAGTTATGACTTCGAAAATCCAATCAACTTAGCCGAAGACAAAGGTGAAAATGATTGTGAAGTGCCTGGTGAACTTGCAAGACTGCTACTCCAGGAAGAGAGGGCCATTCAACCACATGAAGAGCCAGTGGAAACAGTGAATCTGGGTACCGAGACGGACAATAAGGAGGTTAAGATTGGTGCAAATTTGGAAGCTAGCGTGAAACAACGGTTGATTTAAATGCTGCATGACTATGTTGAGATCTTTTCCTGGTCTTACAAAGATATGCCTGGGTTGGATACTGACATTGTGGTTCATCGCCTGCCTACCAAGGAAGACTGTCCTCCAGTAAAACAGAAGGTCCGCCGAATGCGCCCAGAGATGTCTGAGAAAATCAAGGCTGAGGTTATGAAACAGTTTGACGTCGGCTTTCTAGCAGTTACTTCTTACCCTTAGTGGGTGGACAATGTGGTTCTAGTACCGAAGAAGGATGGTAAGGTCCGAATGTGTGTTGACTACAAGGATTTGAACAGGGCGAGCCCTAAGGATGACTCCCCTCTACCTCATATTGACGTTCTGGTCGACAACACCGCTTAGCATAAGGTCTTCTCCTTCATGGATGGATTCTCCGGTTATAATTAGATAAAAATGGCTCCCGAAGACATGGAGAAGACAACCTTTGTTACTTAGTGGGGCACCTTTTGCTACAAGGTCATGCCTTTTGGGTTGAAGAATGCTGGGGCAACATATCAGCGTGCCATGGTTGCTTTGTTTCATGACATGATCCATCATGAGATTGAAGTATATGTCGATGGTATGATTGCAAGGTCTCAGACTGAGGAAGAACACCTTGACCATCTGCAGAAGCTGTTTGACAGGCTGAAATTGTACAAGTTGAGGTTGAACCCGAACAAATGCACCTTCAGGGTGAGATCTGGCAAACTACTAGGTTTCGTTGTAAGCGACAAAGGTATTCAAGTTGACCCTGCAAAATTGAAAGCCATACAAGAGATGCCAGCTCCCAGAACAGAGAAAGAAGTCAGAGGCTTCCTGGGACGACTGAATTATATTGCCCGATTCATCTCGCACCTGACTGCTACGTGTGAGCCAATCTTAAAACTACTTAAGAAAGATCAAGTAGTACGTTGGAACAATGAATGTCAGGCCGCTTTCGAAAGGATCAAAGAGTATTTCCAAAAGCCACCCATCCTGATGCCACCAGTTGAAGGGAGACCTTTGATCTTATACTTGACAGTGCTCGATAACTCAATGGGGTGTGTGCTGGGGCAGAATGACGAGTCTGGCCGAAAAGAGCATGCAATTTACTACCTTAGAAAAAAGTTTACCGACTGTGAAACCTGATACTCACTGCTCGAGAAAACTTGCTGCGCTTTGGCATGGGCTGCTCGCCGGCTGAGACAGTATATGTTGACTCACACTACTCTGTTGATTTCAAAGATGGATCCAATCAAGTATATCTTCGAAAAGCCTGCCTTGTCCGAAAGAATAGCAAGATGGAAGATGATCTTGACTGAGTATGACATCCAATATACGACCCAAAAGGCAATCAAGGGAAGTGTATTGGCAGACCATTTGGCACATCAGGCAGTGGATGATTACCAGTCTATGAAGTTTGAATTCCTGGACGAGAATATCATGTTAGTAACTGATTATGAGATACCTGGACCGGATGAAGGACCCGAGGAAGGATCCCGATGGTCCATGAACTTTGATGGAGCTTCGAACGCTTTGGGTAATGGCATTGGCGCCGTGATCATATATCCTAAAGGCTCCCATACTCCATTCACTGACTATGTTTCAACTGCACCAACAATATGGCGGAGTATGAAGCATGCATTATGGGACTTCGAGAAGCAATTGACCTAAGGATTAAGTTTCTAAGTGTCTTTAGAGATTCCGCTCTCGTGATCAGTCAGATCAAAGGCGAGTGGGATACAAAACACCCGAATCTTATTCCTTACAAGGAGTATGTGTTGACGTTGCTTCCCCATTTCGAGGAGATAACCTTTGAACACTTCCCTAGAGAGGGGAATTAGTTGGCGGACGCACTGGCTACAATGTCTTCTATGTTCAAAGTCAATTGGGACAACAAGGCTCCCCGGATTGTCATTGAAAGATTGGACGAACCTGCACATTGCTGTGACCTTGAGACTGAAGAAGTAACAGGAAAGCCCTGGTATCATGAGGTGAAAAGGTATCTTGAGGCTCAGGAATACCCCGAGGGTGCATCTGTTAATGATAAGAAGTTTCTGAGGAGGTTCGCGGTGAAGTTCTTCATCAGCAATGGCATTCTTTTCAAGCGTAACCATGATTCGACCTTACTGCGTTGTGTGGATAAGATTGAAGCAAAAAGGATCATGGCAGAGTTGCATGAAGGTACTTTCGGAACTCATTCCAGTGGACATACCATGGCAAAGAAAATCCTTCGAGAAGGATATTATTGGTCCACAATGGAAGCCGACTGTTATCAGCATTCTCGGACATGTAACAAGTGCCAGGTCTATGCTGATAAGGTGCACATACCCCCAGTTCCTCTGAACGTCTTGACGGCACCTTGGCCTTTTGCAATGTGGGCCATTGATATGATCAGCGAGATCAGGCCTACGACATCCAACGGGCATCGTTTCATCCTGGTAGCTATTGATTATTTTACGAAGTGGGTTGAAGCAGCTTCCTTTGCTACTGTAACCAAGAACGTCGTGGCACGGTTCATTCGACACAATCTGATCTGTCGATATGGTGTACCAGAGAGGATCATTACGGACAATGGTACCAATCTCAACAACAAAATGATCACTAAGTTCTGCGAGCAATTCAAGATACAACATCACAACTCTTCTCCCTACCGGCCGAAGATGAATGGGGCTGTAGAAGCAGCTAATAAGAACCTCAAGAAGATTGTGCAGAAGATGATAGTGACATTAAAAGACTGGCACGAGATGTTACCATTTGCTCTTCACGGATACCGTACCTCATCACGGACGTCAACAGGGGCAACACCCTATTCCTTGGTTTATGGCATAGAGGCAGTCTTGCCTATTGAAGTTCAGATACCCTCTCTTCGGATCATGAAGGATGCAGGCTTAAGCGAAGATGACTGGATTCAGACTCGGCTTGATCAACTGAACCTAATCAACAAAAAGAGACTTACTGCTATTTGTCATGGTCAGACGTACCAAAAACGGATGATTAAGGCATTTAACAAGAAAGTTAGACGACAAGAGTATTAAGTTGGGGATCTGGTAATCAAGCGCATTATCCTACCTCAAGGGGATCCCAGGGGCAAATAGACCCCTACTTACGAAGGGCCATTTGTGGTTAAGAACATTTTCTCAGGAGGAGCTATGATTCTAACCACCATGGATGGTGACGACCTTCCTCACCCCGTCAATGCAGACATAGTGAAAAGATACTACGCATAATCAAAGACCCTCTAGGTTGACTGGCCTAGGAAAAATAAGGGCTTCCCGGCGAACCAAAAGGGTTCGGGCAAAAATAAGGGATGAAAATAAAAAAATATGTACACCCGGCAAGTCGAAAACCTGAAAAGGCGGCTTGGGCAAAAATGGGTATCCCGGTGGACTGAAAACCCGAAAGGGCAGTCCAGGAAAAAGTTAGGGATCAAAGCGTAACACTATGTCTCATTGGATCACCTTGCATCCAGACTTCGGTATCGACTATCAAGCTCAAACGACACTAATCAATCAGATTCATCTTCAACTAAGCAGCAAAGTGATGAGATGCTTGAAGATATAAAGGCAATAGCAGAGTTGGAACCCAGTGGTATTATTCACATAGCTGTTTTGTTTCCCTTTCACAAATTATATAAATTCTATTTGTTCGGCGGCGTTCTCTTACTAGGACGTCAGCCTCTTGTACAAAAACGCCTATTTTTAGGCCAAACTTCAAAATCAATACAAATTCATTTTCAGAAATTTCAAGCTGCTTTTCCTTTATCTGTTTTGTTTTGCAAAGAACGTCCAATGTTCATTTTTGATATATGCATTTGACATTAATTGTTGATCATAAATATTTACATGCGAAACGAAAGACGAATTACTGGTAATAATAGAAACAGGGGCAAATAAGAATTGTCTGAACTGTACAAGTTGCTCTGTCCACCAGGTACAAGGTAGATCCAGCTGAAGAATATGGCTACGATACCTTCACTCCCCGCAAAGCAAGACAGTAATGGTAGCTCTCCCAGCTGAGACTTGCAGTTAGGTACAAATCAACAATACTCTCCCCAAGCAGAGTTAGTCTACCATCAGCCCTAAAAAGGCTTGGTATCCCCAGAAGGTAATATTCCTCAGCAGAGTATAAAGATATTCCCCAGCAAGTATTAGAGTATCCCCGGCAGTCTTAATATTCCTCAATGGAGTATAAGAATGTTCCCCGGCAGAATACAAGATACCCCAGTGGAGTCAATTTTCCCAGCACAATCTAAAAAGCTTCCCCAACGGAGTTGAATCATCATCCCCAGTAGACTCTGGAAGTTTATCCCCAGCGGAGTACAAAATAAATCTCCCCAGCCAAATTCAAAAGGATTATCCCTACAGAAGTCTAACAAGGTTATCTCCAGCAAGTTGCAACTGAAAGATCATCGCCAGCGAAGTTCTTTCCTTTCCCCGAATAGGAATTCAATTCTCAACAAATTCAATATCACCAGCAACGGTAATCCATCCCCAGCGGAGTTCATCATTGAAATCCCCAACAGAGCTTATCAACGGAATCCCCAGCAGAGTTTATCGTTAAAATCTTCAGCAGAATATCTCTCCCCACAGAGTAATTCCCCCACAGAGTAATCTCTTCATCAGTTTATTCCCCAACGGAGTTCCCTTCTCCCGCAGGTTTATCTTCACAGTCATCTTCGTTCATCATCCCCAACGGAAACGAAGAACTCAACTCTATTCTCCAGCATCTCCGGGATTTATTTTCCCCAGCTAAAACATTACATGTCTATACATCATGATACATGCATATACGCATCATACCATACAATCTCATTTATGTTGAGAACATCATTGCTTGATCCATATCATGCATTGCATATGACTGACCTTTACCTTTCAGGAAGGATGCAATTAAACTCTCAACCTGTCAATGGAGACAACCTGTCAATGGAGACAACCTGTCAATGGAGACAACCTGTCAATGGAGATAAACTGTCAATGGAGACAACCCGTCAATGGAGACAACCTGTCAATGGAGACAACTTGTCAATGGAGACAACCTGTCAATGGAGACAACCTATCAATTGAGACAACTCGTCAATAGAGACGACCCGTCAATGGAGACAACCCTTCAATAGAGACAATCTGTCAATGGAGACAACCCGTCAATGGAGACAACCCGTCAATAGAGACAACCCGTCAAAGGAGACACCCCATCAATAGAGACAACCCGTCAATGGAGACAACCCGTCAATGGAGACAACCCGTCAATGGAGACAACCCGTCAATAGAGACAACCCGTCAATGAAGACAACCTGTCAATGGAGACAACCCGTCAAAAGAGACAACTTGTCAATGGAGACAACCCGTCAATGGAGACAACCCGTCAATAGAGACAACTCGTCAAAAGAGACACCCTGTAAAAAGAGACAACCCGTCAGCAAAGACAAAACCACCTACCAACAATCTCCAAATGGCATCTGTAATCCCATTCCTGACATCACCAAGCTGATACCACTTCATGCGAGTGCAAATTTCTGGGCACTCTAGTGTTCAATCATCTCCCACCTTCGGATCACGAAAGGCCCGAACGCCAATCTATATCCTCAAGTTTAAGAAGATTGAACATGGGAAACTATTGTACCCCAAAATTTGCCCTCCCATATTTCTCAAGAATTGTCAAGAATAATCTTCAAGTTGCTCAAGATGGCTCAAGAATTGGACAGTCAAATCATCTCCTAAGGCATTCAATTCAAAATTAGGGTTTTGTGTTGCATCAAGGTACTCACATCCAAATGGTCTCAAATTCTCCCCAATGTCCTAATATGTTCTCAAGTTCATCCATGTCAAATTTCAAGCCTTGCAGAGAAAGTTTGGTCAGTCAATTGCTCAAGAAGCCCAAAAATCGACTGTGCTAGGGCAAAGGTCAACTGTGACCCAAAACCAGTCAAACCTCAAGATTTTTTGTCAACATTATCATTTTGAAGGATAATTAATCATTTGATCAAGGGTTGATCATGATTAATCAAGGATTGCTCAAGATTCATCAAGATTCAAAAGTTGTAAATTAGGGTTTTGTAGGAAAAGTCAACTCAACTTTGACCAAGCATAACTTTCTCATACTTTATGAGAAATGACCCATACAAATCTCATTTTGAATAGGATGCAATTTCCTACAATCCATCTTCACACCCCAAGATCAAGAAATTCTCTCACAAAAAGTTACAAATGTGGACATTATAGGTCATTTTTGAAAGTCAACAAAAACACCTTTTTTTGCCAAAGCTTATAACTTGAGCATGGAATATCAAAATGAGATGAGACCAAAAGGGTTGGTTATAGGACATCTCAAGGTTTCTAAAAAGTCCAAGAACACTTCCAAAAGTTCAAAATTGAAGAAGTTATGCATTGTTGAAGTTGGGCATTTTTCCAAAAGTGCCAAAAGTCAACTATCCTCAAAACTCTAATTTTTGACAAAAGGGACCACTTTTTTCCATTTGATTTGGTCTTATCACACCACACACGTGTCCCATCTTCAGTTTCATGTCCATTCATTAAATTTTCTATTTTATTTAATTTTTATTGAATTAATTCATTTTAAATCAATATTAATTTAAATAAAATCCAAAAATTGATGGAATGATACCTTTTTGATCATTACAGCTTTCAATTAACATTATACACCTAATCAAATTTGTATCAAGCTTTGTTATGCACAAAAAATCAGATTTGGACATTTTTGGAAACTTTATCAATGGTGATCAAATCATATCTCAAAATCTTCAATGCACATGGATTGGAGGCCCAAGATTTGACCTAATGCAATCCCATATACACACACAAGCCAGGCATACAGAGAACACGGCCTAAGAACTGCAGAAATGGCAAAACCAAAACTGAAAAAAACCTTGAAAAGTTGGAGATCGAAATCCACATTGGAGGCGTTTTCAAAGCAAAATCTCCACATAGCTCTCTTGCCTGATATCCAGTGGAGCTAAAGCAATCAAAACCAAGCCTTGAGACCTCTTAAATCACGCTGTAAGTATTCTTGAACATGGCTCTGAACATGAGATCGTGATTCCATATTTTGGCATTCTCTGAACAAATCGTTTGTGCATTCATGTTTAACGTCTGATTTCCAACATTCCTGCATTATTTAATTTTATTTTCATGGCCTATAACCTTAGATCCGAAGTTAGGGTTTGTGTTCTTGTTTTTTAGGCATTTTTGATGCAGGTAAAATTAGGACAAATAATTGCTACAGGGATGCTCAGGGAGGAGAGACGAACATGTTGGTGTTCTTAGTTTGTGTTTATAGGACCTGGAATCCATTCTAGAATCGAGCCATGGATTTTGATGCAGAATAAAATCCGCAGGAAAAAACACAGTCTTCGTTGAAGAAGATGAAGACGTGGCTCATCCTCACTGGCCCGTTCATAATTTCGCGCTTGTTTTTTTTATTTTTCAGACATAGTAGTTATTTTCACATATATTATTCTTTGGTTATTATTCTAACAACTAAGCAGGTCAGTTGGGTTGGTAACGCGCTAGTGAATGGTCTCATGGGACCTGGGTTCGAATCCCAGGTCCCCTAATACATTTGTTTCTTTTTTTTTCTTCAGGTATTCCCACACAATGCTCAAAGTATGGTCCACCGTATGCATCCAATTTCCAAACGCCAGATGGCCTGCAAATCAAATCCAATGGCTCAAATGGAATATCCACCATGGTATTTAGTCAACAAGCACTCATGGGATGTCAGAAGTCAAACGAGGCTGGCTTGAGTGGGCCTCAGAATTGCTGAACATACACCCAGAATTAGGCCCACACCCCCTGGGTTATTTCTTTTACTCTTTATATTTTCATTTATATATTTTGTTCTAATTTTTATTTTATTGTTAATTAACCAATTTATTTTTCTTAATAAAATCAGAAAACATAAAAAATATTATTTTTATTTATTAAATTTAATTTCATCACTTTATTTTTGTAAATAAACATTAATCAATTAATTTAGTTTTTAATTAGGGACAATTTTAATATTTTTGCAATAAATTAAAATTAATATAGAATTAGGTTTTTAATAATTTTAATCACTTTTATTTTATTTCTTTAAATATAATAAAATCAAAAAACATTTTTTTATTTAATTACTTAAGTAACTTAGGTTTAATTTAATTCCACAATTTCAAAAATAACAAAAAAACATGCTTTCTTTAATAAAAAAAGGGTCAAAACCCTAAAAAATGCGCCGTCTTAATTTCTCGCACGCGATCTATATTTGAATATTGTAATTGCTTCCAGTATGTAATAGCTTTTAAATTAGGACTTTAATTATTTATCGCTTTTTATTTACTTTCCGCAATTTAAATTAAAGGGTTTGTTTTTGGCGATGTAAATACCCGACGCCTTGTAATAGTTTAGATTTAATTTCCCGCAATTTAATTTCCATAACTATACAATGTTAGATGTTTGATAAATAGGCAACGCATAACAAGATCAATCTTTAACCTAAAATCAACATAGCTCACCATAACATGTACAGATAAAATTAACCGAAATAACACACTCGCACATGCCACTCTTAGGGTACACCTCACTTGGTTGCCTCGAACGTGGTCATTGAGTATAGGAAGTTTTAGAGGTTGCCCTCTTATCCAAAGATCATAGTTGCCTCGAAACGGTTGCCTCGGAAAAATGATCTAAGACATTAGGGTTACCACTAAGGCGTCCTAACATTGCTTTAGTGACCACACGTCCCTTAATCGAATTGACCCGAAAACTCCAACGACGATGCTACCTACTCCTCAATAGTGAGATAGCGTTGTCTAAAGGACATTAGCACAGTTTAATTCCTTTTTAGAGTAGGTAGATGGTTCTTAAGTACTCGCTCCTTTTAAAACAAAACAAAACTTTTCGCACTCACACTCTCTTTAAAATAAAAACTCTTTTCAAACCCACAAACACAAAGAAAAGCAAACTTTTGAAAACACAATGAGCAAGTACCTAAGAGCCCATGGATAACCACAGATAGAAAGGGTGCTAACACCTTCCCTTTCTATAATCTACCTCCCGAACCCGAGAAATATCTCAAAAAGGAATTTTTTTGTGCTTTTGTCCTTTCCTTGTTGGATAAAAATAAAAGACGGTGGAGACTCTTGCTTACCGCGACATTTTGAAAAAACAAACGCAAACACAAACCAGCATTCCAAAACAGTCAGTTCTCATTCCCACCGATCACACTGGGGCAGTGACTTCTACGCTCCATCAGATGTTGAAATATCCAGTAAAAAGGAAGATTGTTACGGTACAAGGTGAGGAGGAGTACATGGTGAGACATCTTAATTCCTTTCGCTATGTGGAGATGGATGAGGAGTTCATTGAAACCCCGTGTCAGAACTTTGAAGAGGTTCCTCAGACTCTGGCGTCAACTGAAGTTGTTGTTGACCAACCTCAAATGAAGATGGCTTTCCTCAAGGATGCCAGGGCTGTAATTGAAAAAGAGTCTCAAAGGGTTGTATGGCGTGCGCGAAATTGAATACCTCCTTTGAACATCAGTAATCAGGGAGTGAATGCAATTGAGGATGAGGAAGAAGAGTCAGAGTTCGATAACTGGATTTACCCGACTACCAACGGTGGTTTGAACAACTGGACGACGAAGGACTTTGTGCCCGTTTCTTTTATTACACAGTAATTGACTTTTGTTTTAAGATTTGTAACAGACAGTTTGAAACTTTACGGCCCGGTGCCTTGCCCGAGGCACCTCGGCTTTGTTTGTGAGGTCTTATTATTTGTCATTTTCATATATCATCAATAAAACATTGGACGTTTTCTTGCATTACAAATTTTGTGCTCCTTGTTTTTCTCTTCTGTCTTGCACTTTATCAAAATAGCTATTGTCTTACACACACTCACATATCATAATGCAAATCCACATCCACTCTGGATCTCATTGATAACGACTCTACTACTGTCGGTTATGACTTCGAAAATCCGATCAACCAAGCCGAGGACGAAGGTGAGGATGATTGTGAGGTGCCTGGAGAGCTTGTTAGACTGCTACTACAGGAAGAGAGGGCCATACAGCCTCATGAAGAGCCAGTGGATCAGTGAATTTGGGTACGGAGGAAGACAAGAAAGAGGTCAAGATAGGTGCAAATCTGGAATCTAGTATCAAGCAGCGGTTGATACAGATGCTACGCGACTATGTTGAGATCTTCGCTTGATCTTATGAAGATATGCCTGGTTTAGACACTGACATTATGGTACACCTCCTGCCAACTAAAGACGAATGCCCTCCGGTAAAGCAGAAGGTTCGCCGTATGCGCCCCGAGATGTCTGAGAAAATCAAAGCTGAGGTCATGAAACAGTTTGACACCAGATTTCTAGCTGTCACTTCTTATCCATAATGGGTTTCCAACGTCGTTCCGGTGCCGAAGAAAGATGGTGAGGTACGGATGTGTGTGGACTATAGGGATCTGAATAGGGCGAGCCCTAAAGATGATTTTCCACTTCCTCACATCGATGTTCTGGTCGACAACACCGCACAACATAAGGTCTTCTCCTTTATGGATGGTTTTTCCGGTTACAATCAGATTAAGATGGCTCCCAAGGACATGGAGAAGACAACTTTTGTTACACAGTGGGGCACCTTCTGTTACAAGGTAATGCCTTTCGGGTTGAAGAATGTTGGGGCAACGTATCAGCGCGCCATGGTCGCTTTGTTCCACGACATGATTCACCATGAGATTGAGGTTTACGTTGATGACATGATCGCAAGGTCCCAACACCAATTCCCCTACAGATCAAAGATTCTCGATCTTGACTCCTCAGAACCAATTCCCCTAGCAGAACGAAGATTCTCATTCTCAATTCCTCACAGAGTTTTCAGATATTCCCCAGTGGAGTTCTCCTCAAACAACGAAACAAGAATCCCCAGTAGATTGGCATATAACCCGAACTCCTGATTTTCTCTAGCAGTATAGCTTCTCCCCACAGAGGTTGTCAAAGAGCTTGAAGACACACATACTCTTCAACAAGGATCCATGATTTATCTTCCCCGACGGCAGTCAAATATTTTTATTATCTCCAGCTATCCAGGATTTATTTTCCTTAGCAAGACAACTCATCAGCTTACATGCGCATACATTGCATTCGTATATCATAAACATTGATAAAATACATATATTGCATCATACATTTCATGCAACATAACTTTGTGTTTCAGCTAATATTTTACCCTTTTCAGGATAAGATTAGCAAGCTTCGAATTCAAGGATTTCTGAAAACAGTTTACGGATGCTTCCCAACATGGATGTTAATCTATCGCTTGTTTAGATTCAACTTTTGAAAACAGTTTACGGATGCTTCCCAACATGGATGTTAATCTGTTGCTTGTTCAACCCCAGAATCATGAAAACAGTTTATGGATGCTTCCCAACATGGATGTTAATATATCGCTTGTTCAGATTCAACTTTTGAAAACAGTTTACGGATGCTTCCCAACATGGATGTTAATCTGTTTCTTGTTCAACCCCAGAATCATGAAAACATTTTATGGATGCTTCCCAACATGGATGTTAATCTATCGCTTGTTCAGATTCAACTTTTGAAAACAGTTTACGGATGCTTCCCAACATGGATGTTAATCTGTTGCTTGTTCAACCCCAGAATCATGAAAACAGTTTATGGATGCTTCCCAACATGGATGTTAATCTATCGCTTGTTCATATTCAACTTTTGAAAACAGTTTACGGATGCTTCCGAACATGGATGTTAATCTATTGCTTGTTCATCCCCAGAACCATGAAAACAATTTACGGATACTTCCCAACATGGATGTTAATATATCGCTTGTTCAGATTCAACTTTTGAAAACAGTTTACGGATGCTTCCCAACATGGATGTTAATCTATCGCTTGTTCAGATTCAGCTCATTGAAAACAGTTTACGAACGCTTCCAAACATGGATGTTAATCTATCGCTTGTTCAGATTCAACTTTTGAAAACAGTTTACGGGTGCTTCCAAACACGGATGTTAATCTATTGCTTATTCAAACCCCCATCTCAGACACGTTCCAGACATGGATACCTTTCTGATACTCATTCTTTCACCTACAACATACAGTTCAACAAACATTCTCGGATGGCATCTTTTAAGCCCATCTCCGACAAGATTCTGTCACATCTCCAAATGGCATCTTTAAGCCCATTCCCTCAATTATGCTTTGACGATTGCAAATTTATGGGCACTCTAGTGTCCAATCATCTTTTACCTTCGAGTCGCGAACGGCAAAATTGCCAATCTAACTCCTCAAGTTCAAGAAGATTGAACAGGGGCAACTGTTGTACCCCAAAATTTGCCCTCCCTTTTCCATAAGAAATTACAACCCTAAGGTTTTCTTAGATTTTCAAGATTGGCTCAAGAATCGATCAAACAGACTGTTCTCTGGAAGTAAATCAAGAATTAGGGTTTTTCTCTCGCATTTCTCAAAAGAAGCATAATCCCCAGAAATTCAATTAGCTGCTACATGTTTTCACGCTTGTTCAAGTTTACTGGTCGTTCTCAAAGCCTGGTTATCTGGGATAAGGGCTGAGACTCTTATTTGGAATATTAAGGCATCTGCTTGTTAATGGAACTAAAATGTTTGCTTGTTAATGGAATGTTTGCTTGTTTATTGGAATACACAACGCGTATGTTGATTGGAACACTGTCGCAAGTTATGAGATTACAGAGTTTTTAGGGATTACTTGGATTTTAAGTTATATGTATTAGAAATGTTGGAATGCAATTTCAGTTATTTTAAATCAGGAATCTTAAATAAAAAGTGAAGATGCAAAGGAAGAATTGAAAGATATTGACAGTAGAAGGATTTATTGAATTATCAATTGATCTCATAAAAGACTTTTTTATTCATTGCAAATGATTGTTACAAAAATAGTTTATTGTTTGAATATTATACGTTTTACAACTTATAGTATTTGAAGAATAAATTATTACAATGAATAAAAAATTCTAAGCCTAAGCCTCCTAAACTCCATTGCTCCCATGCTTAAAGTCTTCTGCTTCTGTTATTTTGTCGCCGTCCAAGTTGCATTCACCTGAAAAAGACAAATAAAAAGAAATTAGTACAGTTAATTGAAAAAAGAATTTTCAAACAAAAAAGAAAGGAGAAGGTCATCATTAAAATTTTCCGTCTGGAATCAGAATGCTTATTTTTCATCACGTTTTATTTTTCTCTTTGCAAATCACAAGAAGATTGCTCTTCTTGGTTCACAAAGAGAAAATTAAAAATACAAATTGAAAATATTGCAGCAACAAAGGCAAACCAAGGCGCCTAAATTCAAACTAGGCAAGCTGAATGCAAACATAGCTACCAAACATTTCAAAGTCAGCAACCAAGTGGTGTAACAAGCAGCATTGCAACAAAACATGACAATTTTACAAACATAGGCACCCATTGTACTTCATTGCAAACATAAGCATGTCAAACTAAGAAAACTAAGCATGGCAAACCAAACCAGATGCAAACTGTCAAGTAAGACAACTACCAAGGCAAAAAGTACATAATGCAGAAAGTACAACAAAAGCAGGAAAATGCAGCATGCAAATACAGCAGGAGGAAAACCTATTGACAAGCAAAAGACTTGTCAGAAGCCATCATCATTTTCCAGGGGAAAACATTTCAGAATATAATATAAGAAGCAAAAAATGCTTTTTCATGGAGGGAAAAAGAGAGAAAGATATCACCTTGGGTGAAGTTTGCAGTTTGGAAAAAGCGGGCTGTCTCAAGTTAACAAAGGAAAAAACAAAAAGATATAAAACTGAAGAATGTATAACAGTCTAGGGAGAGAACATTAGAGCCCAGCCAGAAATATCAAAAATCTCCAAGCCTGCTATCAAAAACACCAAACTACAGCAAAACTGTAACAAACTTGCAAGCCTGTGCAAACAAGCCAGCAAACCTGCAATCCAAAACTTGCACAACTTGTAAACTTGCCAAACTGTTTGGCCAAACTGTGAAACCACAAAACCTGCATAATAGGCCAACACTTCCAAAAACCTGCAAGTTTGCTCAAACAAACAAACTGCAAGCTTGCTCAAACAAACAAACTGCAAGTTTGCTCAAACAAATAAACTGCAAGTTTGCTCAAACCCATAAACTGAAACAACAATCCAACTTGCAGAATAACTACAAACTACCACAACCAAGCAGCATAGCCAAGCCCACAAAACTGCAACAATAAACACAAAATAGTTGGCCAAACTGTGAACCAACTGCAGGTTTGCCAAACTACAGAACCAAACCATCAACAAACAAGGTTTCAGAAGCTTATAACAAGATTCATCATCAACCAACAATCATCATCATCATTAAGCAATCCACAATAGAAAATCAAAAGCTTCAAAACAAGTTCATCATCATTCAAGAGAGGAAGAAATAAAGGTTCAGAAGAAAAGCTACCAACAATAACAGATTTCAGATTACAAACATCAACATTCACATTCAAGAAAAGAGGAAACAATTTTCAAGAAGTGAAACAACCAACACGTTTATTCAGAAAATTTTCATCATCAAACAACATTCAAATCTTAAAGAACCAAAGAGAGATACCAGAAGCTCTTAGGCCATCATCTTCCTCCGCCTCTAGCCGCCACAGAAGCGCCGCCGGTCCAACCTTCTCTCCCTCCATTTTACAGAAAATCCCCAAGGTATGATTTTCTCAAACTCTTACTGAATCTCAAGCATGTAAACAACATGGGTTAAAATGAAGCAAACATGCAAAACAAATTGTAAAAATCAATCACACAACGAAACTGTAAAACCACAAAAAAAAGAGAAACGAGCTATACCGTTCGAACGAGACTTTGGATCGTCGTGAAGAGGTGAGAGAGTGAGGTGGCGCAACCGGCGGCTAGGGTTCATGGAGGTAGGTCAGAAGCTTTGGCCTAAGAAGGATTAAGAGGAAGAAGGAGCAAAGGGGCGCCGCTGTGAAAACCTAAAACATGCAAACCCTAATTTGTTCACAAAATTCTGAAACCCCAAAACAATTGTACAAACTGGACATTGTGCCTTCGCCCCAAACAAATGCGCCAAGCCCATCTGATTGCTAGCCCCCCCCCCCCCCCCTTGTCTATTCTAACCTCCTTTCTGCCTTTTTCTTTTCTTTATTTTTTGGGCCTAACCCCAAACAATGCCATAAGCCCATCTTTTTTATTTATTTCATTTCTTTTGTTTAAATTAATACCTTTTTTAAATTAATTTCATTCTAAATAAATTGTTTTCTTTTCTTTTGTTAATAATAAAACCAAATAATATATTAAAATTTTGTTTTGATTTTCTTAATATAATTTTCTTTTTTAATAATTGTTACCTTTAACGAAAATACAAGAATAATAGAAAATTTGTTCATTTAATTTTTCTTTTAAACTTTTTATTTACATGATTAATAAAAAACACATATAAAAGAATAATAATAATTTTTAATCTTTCTTTCTTTTAGAATAGATTTTTATTTGTAAATAAATACATGCATCTCATAATGTTATTGATTTCTTCATTTGTTATAATCTTATATTGAATTGCAACGATTCGATTTGGTTGTAATATTTAGACATTATTATCCTTGTGAGATTCATCCCCATTTGTAAACAATTGTACCCCCATCCCCGGATACTTTTGTAATAGCTTAGAATTTTAATTCTCGCACTTTACGCTTTCAAATATGCCATGACTAGAGATTAGAGTTTGTATGCGAAAATCTAAAATCAATCGCTAGATGACCTAATACAAGATTTGAATGCATGAAAATGACAAACACAATTCACACATGCACCTCTAGGGTAACCTCGCTTGTTGCCTCGGAAAATGCAATCATGTCCCTCGAATATGAGACACTCTAGAAAATGTCCCTTCGATAAACAAAGATCGTAGTCCCTCGATGTCCCTCAATGTTGCCTTCGATAAAATGATCTCGTCCCTTACAAAATTGCTAGAGCGTCTCACAAGTTGCTTTCAATGATTGTATGCGATGACCCGCGCCTGTCCAGTTTAACATCCTAACACAAGGTTGTTCACCAAATGCAATGGTGAAATAACACTGTCAAAAGGGTTAAAAACATAAGAAAGATCTTTGAGTAAAATAGGGTAGACAACTCTTAGTTACTTGATCAAAAGCTTGCAAAATCGTCCTTGCCATTTTCAAACACACCTCACAACACAATTTCAAAATAAACTTTCAAAACATTGAAATATCTTTTCAAAAGACAAACACCTTTGTAAAACATTCAAACAAGAATTGTTACAAAGGTTGCCTAGACAAGGCCTCTTTTTCAAAGCATTTTCAAAACCACACACACAAAGCACCATTTCAAACAATTGAAAAGCAAAAAGCAAGTGATCTAAAACAAGTAATTAAGAGCCCATGGAAAACCATGGATAAAAAGGGTGCTTGCACCTTACCTTTTCATAATCTACCCTCCGAACCCAAAAAAACATCTCAAAGGTCTTTCCTGTGCTTTTTGACCTTTCCTTTGGATAAAATAAAAAGTCGGTGGCGACTCTTGCTAAACCGCACAATTGCGAACACTAACGCAAAACCTCAAGTCAGTTCTCCCACCGTATCACAGAACTGGCGACTCTGCTGGGGAGAATTCTAAAAGTGGGGTTACCTTAGGGTTTTAGATCACCTTTACATGCTTACCTTGATTGCTTTGATTGCTTTAATTTTTTGGGTTCCTTGTTTGGGTTTGTTTTAAATCCTACACCCGGATTTGGGGACACCTTTTAGGTAAGTAGCAATAAACTGCGAGGGAACTGTGCGGGGTATACCGACATGGTTGAAGCAGTGGCTACGTTAGTGAGACATATTTGTGAGTACCGGTAGCCTTTGAGTTAATCAAAGAGAATATTGGGCCGTTGTGTGATGTCATGAAGCACTAACGAACTATTAGAACCTTACTTGACCATCTTGGACTTTTTAGGGGTAGTGAGATGATCGGCTTTGGTGCAGTCCGAAGTTGGTAGATACTCGATACTACACTCATTAAGGGTTGTTTTCTTGGAATATTTCGGTCGCCAGTTAAGTGGCTAAACTGAAACAATGAACACAGAAAATAATCCAGTGATATTGAGCTCCTTAGAACCCGGTTACTATTTCTAGGACAGGTTGAGCCAACTAACTTCAAGAGGGTACTTACCTACGAACCCCATGCAAGCCTAAACCTAAGGACTTGTCTGCTATGTGTGAATGTGATTATTTATATATACACTTGCTTACTTTTGCATACTTGTATATAACATCATAACATCATACCATAGCATTTTCAATAACCATTTCAAGGATCTTGAGGGTCTTTGATGAAGGGGCACGTTGAACCAGACGTCTACCAAAGGGAAAGAGGATTCATTTTCCTCTAAACAAATGTCGTTAAAGATCAAGTACAACAACTTGAATCGAGGGCTATGACCCACTTGACATGGTGAGCTTGATTCTCGTGGAAAGACATCTACCAATACAAAGTTCTCCAATCAAAGACGTTGATCGAAGTTCAACCTCTAACATTTTCTTGTGTTTACCCTGCGAGATCCTTGAAAACATGCATCCACATATCATGCCTTGTATCATGACAGGTTTCCCCTTTCAGGTCTCCTTACCTTCCTACTGTTTATTTCAGTAGAGATGGCTCTAGAGAGGACTGTTAAAGATATCCAGGCTCAAAATGCTAAACTTCAAGAAATGTTCTTGAACTTGTCCAAGGGGCAGGAAGAAGTGAAAGCTCTCCTCACAAGGAGCATGGTCCTAGGGAATCCAGGCAGCGTCAGGAATGATCAGTTGGAAGGGCTACAGATTGAGTTGGAAACAATGAAAATCCAGATGATGGGACAACTGGTGGGTCAGATGGCTCTCATTCAAAACCTGGCTCAAGGACAAGAAGAGCTAAGGGTCCTCATCAACAAGCTGCTTCAAGATAACCAAGTGGGGAAAATAACTAGGGTTGAAGATCAAGTCACCATTCAGCCTCCTTTGGGACAAGAAGCCAAGGGAAAGTCTCCCCAACTTGCTTCAGAGTCACAAGCCCAACAACAACCTCACCAACATCAACGGGGTAATCGGCGTAAGCAAAATACATCTAGAAGGCGCTTCACTGAGATTAACATACCATTATATCAAGTACTGGAACGCTTGTTGGAGGTCAATCTGACTGTATTAAAGGATCCTCTTCGGAATACAAATACCACTTCTCCATATTATCATCCCAATGCATTATGTGCATACCACTCTTATAGTCCTGGACATGACACCGACGGCTGTTGGGCTCTTAAAAACAAGACCCAAGACTTGATTGACAGAGGAGTGCTGGAATTCACACAGGATGGCCAGATGAAAATCTTTCGCTGAGGTTTCTCCACCTGAAATGACAAGTTCGAACTAAGAGACTTTTGTTTCATTTGAATTTTCAAATTGTAATTTCTTTTGTTATTCAAACAATTATCTGTTGATGTCAAACTCTGTTTCATTAATGCATTGCATATGTTTGTCTTGAATTCATCCATTCGTTTTCACTATTCTTGAACTATGCTTCTTACTTTCTTTATGATATCTAACTCTTGCTAAAAGTCACAAGCCTTTAGAGGGAGGATGACGAAAAAATGCCATAATCTCATACAGTATGCTTTTGGACCGACCTTGCTAACGATGTACAAGCGTTTCTTTCAAATCATAAAACACTAGAGTTATAAGGAAGATAATACCTAGTCAACCCCTTTGAGCCAAATAAGTAGAAGTTTTCTATTTTAAACACAAATTGAAACCTTTAATCAAACCTGGGGCAGGGTAGTCTCTCAGTTAATTCAAAATGTGCGTTTAGCCGCAAACTCTCAGTTTGTAATACAGTGAACGACATCAAAAACATTCCCTCGGAATCAAAAGACAGTGATGGTTCCTTATCCCATAGGCAGTCATTATCTATCCCAAAAAAATAAAATCACACTGAGTCAAAGCCTACAAAGGAGGCTTAGGAAAGCTGGGGCATCCCGCTGACTGTAAATCTCAAAAAACAGGAACAGTCAGGCAAAAATCAGGGATAATAAATCGAAAGAAAGAGGTCACTACAAATCCTCAACAACATGAAAAAATGTTGCAAAAAATGATGATGACTGTCTTCCAACAAATTCAACTTGTGTGAACCATCACCAAAACGTCATTCCAAGACTCATTTGGAGTTCAACGCACAATTTACTGAGTTTAGGATTGAAGAACATCACAAAGAGGGGGTGGGTACAAATATACTTTGAGCCTTTATCCTTTGTTTCTGAAACCGTGAACCAAGCCACGTTACAACCCTTCAAAAGTTCTAATTGAAGCATGGGTTAGTTCGAAAGCATACTGTCACAAAAGGTATCATGACTCCTGTAAGGCTTTGCTCTAAATCTTGTGTTGAATTTATCTGCTAAAAAACACATTTTTCAAAAAAATTTCAAGACAAGCATGAACTTTGCATTATTTGAATATCGTTGTTTGCACATGGTTATTTGTTTAACAGCGAAGAAATTCACACAGTGAATGTTCGGATGAACGAAAGCTCTCTCAGTGAATAAAATCACTTCAAGTGGGATGACACTCCCGTTGCAAAAATATCCCATCAACAAAAGGGGACTTAGTATGGTATTGTCCAGTAAACCTGGGGCAGTCCAGTCAATATTTCAGCAAATCTCTCAAAGTCCAGTAAACTCGGGGAAGTCCAGTCAAGATTTCAAGAAATCTCTCAATCGTAGAATAACCAGGGGAAAGTCTCCGTCACCGTCACTTGGGGAATTAAACATCAATCTCATCAAAGGGTTACATACAGTCCAAATTTCCTGGCAGTGTCACAAACATTTGATACTAGGGACAGTGACGAATCTCTCCAAAATCCTTCTGAAAAGAAATTCAAGAATCCTCGAAAAGTTCAACACCTCTCTAGCAGACCAGCAGTCATGGGTTTATTTCCCCAACACTTGTCAAGGATTTATTCTCCAAAACAAAATTACATTTCAATAACATTCATAACATATGCAGATTGATCGGCAGGTAAAGGTTATCATTACCTTTTGGAGTAGTAATCGTCCAAGATTCCTTCATTACTTTTTGGAGTAGTAATCGTCCAAGATTCCTTCATCACCCTTTGGAGTAGTAATCGTCCAAGATTCCTTCATTACCTTTTGGAGTTGCAGTCGTCAAAGATTCCTTCATCATCCGTTTGAGTCAAGGTTAACCCAAGACCTTCTCTGGTTCAGTCAGATCGACACTAAGATCTCCCTGATTCTTATTCCAGTGGAAGATATTCCGGGTTTTGATGTTTCAGATAAATCTCTCAACAATTCATTCTGATTTACTTCCAGATTTTTTTCACTATCAGAGACGAAGAATCCAACCCTTTTCTCCATCACCAGTTCGGGATTTATTTTCCCCAACGAAAGGTCATCTTGAAAAAACATTACACATCCGTACATCAGGACATCATACAATGCAATCTCATTTATTTTGAGAACATCATTGTTTGATATATGTCATGCCACTAACCTTTGCCTTTTAGGAAAGATACAATCAATTTCTCACAAAAA
Source organism: Vicia faba (assembly GCA_948472305.1). Lineage (NCBI taxonomy): Eukaryota > Viridiplantae > Streptophyta > Magnoliopsida > Fabales > Fabaceae > Vicia > Vicia faba. The sequence goes on from OX451736.1 coordinate 1,626,507,600, forward strand.
ATTCGTATCGTGAAGCCTGGACGTTGACCAGATAACGATTCAAGACTGTGAAACCTGGATGTTGACCAGATAACAGTAAGGTATACTATGAAACTTGGATGTTGACCAAATAGCAGTTTACTCGGCCAATTACTTTGAAGCCCGGATTCAACCGGATAATAGTAGACCCCAAAATGAAAAGGAAAACCGGAAGTGACCGGATAAGCATTTGATTTCTTTCTAAAGACTGGATGTTGACCAGATAGGAAGAAAGGTACTGTGAAACCTGGACGTTGACCAGATAACAGTCTAACCGCCTGAATGAAGAGTCTCATTCTTGCTTCCTCAAAAGATTGGTATACTCCCAACCTCCTGATACCATTAACAGAATGAAGATTCTCATCCTTGAAACCTCAGAAGATTGGTATACTCCCAAGCTCCTGATACCATTAACAGAATGAAGATTCTCATCTTTAAAACCTCAGAAGATTGGCATACTCCCAACCTCCTGACCCAAACGCCTGAATGAAGATTCTCATTCTTGCTTCTCCTGTAGATTGGCATACACCTAACCTCCTAACCCAACAGAATGAAGATTCTCATTCTCAAATAGGCGCACACCTAGGTTCTCGATATTCTCGACAGATTGAAGATTCTCATTCTCAAAGTGGCATATAACCTGATATTCCCGATAGAATGAAGATTCTCATTCTTAAAGTGGCATACAACTTTAACTCCTGAACTTCTTCCAAACAGGAATAAGCTTTTCCCAGAGCCCTGAGCTTACTCTCCAGCAGGATAGCTACTCTTAAACAGTATGGCTATTCCCCACAGAGTTTTTACTCCCTAACAAAATCAAGATTCTCATCCTTGATTCTCTAGTGAAGTTGACAAAGCCTTCCTCACTCTCTGCATAAATTTGTCAGAGTTTTTAATCCCCTGCAGATCGAAGATTCTCGTTCTTGACTCCTCAGCACCAATTCCCTTAGCAGAAAGAAGATTCTCATTCTCAATTCCTCAGAGTTTTCAGATATTCCCCAGCGGAGTTCTCCTAAAACAACGAAACAAGAATCCCTAGTAGATTGGCATACAACCCGAACTCCTGATTTTCTCCAACAATATAGCTTCTCCCCACAGAGGTTGTCAAAGAGCTTGAATACACACATACTCTTCAACAAGGATCCAGGATTTATCTTCCCTGACGGCAGTCAAAGATTTTTATTATCTCCAGCTATCCAGGATTTATTTTCCTCAGCAAGACAGCTCATCAGCTTACATGCGCATAAATTGCATTCATATATCATAAAGATTGATAAAACACATATATTTCATCATACATTTCATGCAACATAACTTTGTGTTTCAACTAATATTTTACCTTTTTCAGGATAAGATTAGCAAGCTTCGAATTCAAGGATTTCTGAAAACAGTTTACGGATGCTTCCCAACATGGATGTTAATCTATCGCTTGTTCAGATTCATCTTTTGAAAACAGTTTACGGATGCTTCCAACCATGGATGTTAATCTGTTGCTTGTTCGACCCCAAAATCATGAAAATAGTTTATGGATGCTTCCTAACATGGATGTTAATCTATCGCTTATTCAGATTCAACTTTTGAAAACAGTTTACGGATGCTTCCCAACATGGATGTTAATTTGTTGCTTGTTCAACCCCAGAATCATGAAAACAGTTTATGGATGCTTCCCAACATGGATGTTAATCTATCGCTCGTTCAGATTCAACTTTTGAAAACAGTTTACGGATGCTTCCCAACATGGATGTTAATCTGTTGCTTGTTCAACCCCAGAATCATGAAAACAGTTTATGGATGCTTCCCAACATGGATGTTAATCTATCGCTTGTTCAGATTCAACTTTTGAAAACAGTTTATGGATGCTTCCCAACATGGATGTTAATCTATTTCTTGTTCATCCCCAGAACCATGAAAACAGTTTACGGATACTTCCCAACATGGATGTTAATCTATCGCTTGTTCAGATTCAACTTTTGAAAACAGTTTACGGATGCTTCCCAACATGGATGTTAATCTATCGCTTGTTCAGATTCAGCTCATTGAAAACAGTTTACGGACACTTCCAAACATGGATTCTAATCTATCGCTTGTTCAGATTCAACTTTTGAAAACAGTTTACGGGTGCTTCCAAACACGGATGTTAATCTATTGCTTATTCAAACCCCCATCTCAGAGACGTTCCAGACATGGATACCTTTCTAATACTCATTCTTTCACCTACAACATACAGTTCAACAAACATTCTCGGATGGCATCTTTTAAGCCCATCTCCGACAAGATTCTGTCACATCTCCAAATGGCATCTTTAAGCCCATTCCCTCAACTATGCTTTGACGAGTGCAAATTTATGGGCACTCTAGTGTCCAATCATCTTTTACCTTCGAGTCGCGAACGGAAAAATTGCCAATCTAACTCCTCAGGTTCAAGAAGATTGAACATGGGCAACTGTTGTACCCCAAAATTTGCCCTCCCTTTTCCATAAGAAATTACAACCCTAGGGTTTTCTCAGATTTTCAAGATTGGCCCAAGAATCTATCAAACAGACTGTTCTCTGGCAGTAAATCAAGAATTAGGGTTTTTCTCTCGCATTTCTCAGAAGAAGCATAATCCCCAGAAACTCAATTAGCTGCTACATGTTTTCACGCTTGTTCAAGTTTACTGGTCGTTCTCAAAGCCTGGTTATCTGGGATAAGGGCTGAGACTCTTATTTGGAATATTAAGGCATCTGCTTGTTAATGGAACTAAAACATTTGCTTGTTAATGGAATGCTTGCTTGTTTATTGGAATACACAACGCGTATGTTGATTAGAACACTGTCGCAAATTATGAGATTACAGAGTTTTTAGGGATTACTTGGATTTTAAGTTATCTGTATTAGAAATGCTGGAATGCAATTTCAGTTATTTTAAATCAGGAATCTTAAATAAAAAGTGAAGATGCAAAGGAAGAATTGAAATATATTGATAGTAGAAGGATTTATTGAATTATCAATTGATCTCATAAAAGACTTTTTTATTCATTGTAAATGATTGTTACAAAAATAGTTTATTGTTTGAGTATTATACGTTTTACAACTTATAGTATTTGAAGAATAAATTATTACAATGAATAAAAAATTCTAAGCCTAAGCCTCCTAAACTCCATTGCTCCCATGCTCAAAGTCTTCTGCTTCCGTTGCTTTGTCGCCGTCCAAGTTGCATTCACCTGAAAAAGACAAAGAAAAAGAAATTAGTACAGTTACTTGAAAAAAGAATTTTCAAACAAAAAAGAAAGGAGAAGGTCATCATTAAAATTTGCCGTCTGGAATCAGAATGCTTATTTTTCATCACGTTTTATTTTTCTCTTTGCAAATCACAAGAAGATTGCTCTTCTTGGTTCACAAAGAGAAAATTAAAAATACAAATTGAAAATATTGCAGCAACAAAGGCAAACCAAGGCGCCAAAATTCAAACTAGGCAAGCTGAATGCAAACATAGCTACCAAACATTTCAAAGTCAGCAACCAATTGGTGTAACAAGCAACATTGCAACAAAATATGACAATTTTACAAACATAGGCGCCCATTGTACTGCATTGCAAACATAAGCATGTCAAACTAAGCAAACTAAGCATGGCAAACCAAACCAGATGCAAACTGTCAAGTAAGCCAACTACAAAGGCAAAAAGTATATAATGCAGAAAGTACAGCAAAAGCAGGCAAATGCAGCATGCAAATACAGCAGGAGGAAAACCTATTGACAAGCAAAAGACTTGTCAGAAGCCATCATCATTTTCCAGGGCAAACTTTTCAGAATATAATATAATAAGCAAAAAATGCTTTTTCATGGAGGGAAAAAGAGAGAAAGATATCACCTTGGGTGAAGTTTGCAGTTTGGCAAAAGCAGGCTGTCTCAAGTTAACAAAGGAAAAAACAAAAAGATATAAAACTGAAGACTGCATAACAGTCTAGGGAGAGAACATTAGTGCCCAGCCAGAAATCTCAAAAATCTCCAAGCCTGCTATCAAAAACATCAAACTACAGCAAAACTGTAACAAACTTATAAGCCTGTGCAAATAAGCCAGCAAACCTGCAATCCAAAACCTGCACAACTTGTAAACTTGCCAAACTGTTTTGCCAAACTGTGAAACCACAAAACCTGCATAATAGGCCAACACTTCCAAAAACCTGCAAGCTTGCTCAAACAAACAAACTGCAAGCTTGCTCAAACAAACAAACTGCAAGCTTGCTCAAACAAACAAACTGCAAGCTTGCTCAAACAAACAAACTGCAACAACAACCCAACCTGAAGAATAACTGTAAACTACCACAACCAAGCAGCATAGCCAAGCCCATAAAACTGCAACAATAAACACAAAACAGTTGGCCAAACTGTGAACCAACTGCAGGTTTGCCAAACTACAGAACCAAACCATCAACAAACAAGGTTTCAGAAGCTTATAACAAGCTTCATCATCAACCAACAATCATCATCATCATTAAGCAATCCACAATAGAAAATCAAAAGCTTCAGAACAAGTTCATCATCATTCAAGAGAGGAAGAAATAAAGTTTCAGAAGAAAAGCTACCAATAATAACAAATTTTAGATTACAAACATCAACATTCACATTCAAGAAAAGAGGAAACAGTTTTCAAGAAGTGAAACAACCAACACGTTTTTTCAGAAAATTTTCATCATCAAACAACATTCAAATCTTAAAGAACCAAAGAGAGATACCAGAAGTGCTTAGGCCATCATCTTCCTCCGCCTCTAGCAGCCACAGAAGCGCCGCCGGTCCAACCTTCTCTCCCTCCATTTTACAGAAAATCCCCAAGGTATGATTTTCTCAAACTCTTACTGCATCTTAAGCATGTAAACAACATGGGTTAAAACGAAGCAAACATGCAAAACAAACTGTAAAAATCAATCACACAACGAAATTGTAAAACCACAAAAAAAAGAGAAACGAGCTATACCGTTCGAACAAGACTTTGGATCGTCGTGAAGAGGTGAGAGAGTGAGGTGGCGCAACCGGCGGCTAGGGCTCATGGAGGTAGGTCAGAAGCTTTGGCCTGAGAAGGATGAAGAGGAAGAAGGAGCAAAGGGGCGCCGCTGTGAAAACCTAAAACATGCAAACCCTAATTTGTTCACAAAATTCTGAAACCCCAAAACAATTGTACAAACTAGACATTAAGCCTTCGCCCCAAACAAATGCGCCAAGCCCATCTGATTGCTAGCGCGTGCCCCCCTTGTCTATTCTAACCTCCTTTCTGCCTTTTTCTTTTCTTTATTTTTTGGGCCTAACCCCAAACAATGCCATAAGCCCATTTTTTTTTATTTATTTCATTTCTTTTGTTTAAATTAATACCTTTTTTTTTATTAATTTCATTCTAAATAAATTTTTTTCTTTTCTTTTGTTAATAATAAAACCAAATAATATATTAAAATTTTATTTTGATTTTCTTAATATAGTTTTATTTTTTAATAATTGTTACCTTTAATAAAAATACAAGAATAATAGAAACTTTGTTCATTTAATTTTTCTTTTAAACTTTTTATTTACATGATTAATAAAAAACACATAAAAGAATAATGTGATACGGTGGGGGAACTAACTTGGGATTTTGCGTTTATGTTCGCAAATGTTTCGGTTTAGCAAGAGTCGCCACCGACTTTTTATTTTATCCAAAAGAAAGGTCAAAAAGCACAGGAAAGACCTTTGAGATGTTTTCTTGGGTTCGGGGAGTAGATTATGAAAAGGGAAGGTGCAAGCACCCTTTTCATCCATGGTTATCCATGGGCTCTTAGTTACTTGTTTAGATCACTTGCTTTGCTTTTCCAATTGTTTGAAATGGTGCTTTGTGTGTGGTTTTGAAAGATGTTTTGAAAAGAGGCCATCGTTGTGGCAACCTTTGTAATGATTCTTGTTTGAATGTATACAAAGGTGTTTTTGTCTTTTGAAAAGATTTCAATGTTTGAAAATTTGGATTTGGATAATGTTTTGAAATTGTGTTGTGAAGTGTGTTTGAAAATAGCAAGGATGTTTTGCAAGCTTTTGATCAAGCAACTAAGAGCTATTTACCCTATTTTACTCAAAGATCTTTCCTAATGTTTTTAACCCTTTTGACAGTGTTGTTTCACCATTGCATTTGGTGAACAACCTTGTGTTAGGATGTTAAACGGGACAGGCGCGGGTCATTGTAAAAACCATGATAGCAATTGTGTCAAGTATCTTTGGCAATTTTTGAGGGACTTGATCATTTTTGTTTAGGCAACCAAGATAGCATCATCGAGGGACTATGATCTTTTGTTTTGTTTTGGTTTTGCCAAAGTTCCCAACATGCATACCATGGCCCGTTTTTGAAGGCAACAAGTGGATTGTAACCCTAGGGGTGCAAGTGTGCATTGTGTTTGATTCTCATGCATTTTTATCTTTGATTAGGTCAAGCTATTTGTTGATTTGGATTTTTGCATACAAATCCTAATTCTCTAATCATGGCATAATTGAAAGCGTAAAGTGCGAGAATTTAAAATTCTAAGCTATTACAACATGATTATAGGGATGGGGGTACAATTTTGAATGGTGGGTATTTGACAAGAAATATAAACCCTAATTTACTATTACATCCAAATTGAATTTGCTTGCATAAATATTAAATGGACAATATTTAAATAAACAAAATAAATAAATATCAAATAATATGTATTATGCAAAAAGGTTTTTTTTTTGTTTACCTATGTATGTAAAAGTATTTTTAATGTAAAAAAAGTATAAGGAAATAAATAAAAAAAAAAGATTAATTTTATTTGTTTAAGAGTAAAACCCTAATTTCTTTAAGAAAATAAAATATTATATTATTTATATACAATAAAATATATTAATATGTACAAAATGAAATATACTTAAAAAAGTATTTTTTTAGTATATAAAAAATAAAAATGTAATATTTCATATTTTTTATTCTAGAGTATTTACAAAATAAAAAAAAGTATATATTTATTATGTGTATATTAATCAAATTATATATGTACAAAATAAAATAAAATATGTACAAAAATAAAATATATTCAAGAAAATATTTTTAGTATGAATAAAAATAAAGAACAAAAATAGAAGTATAAACTACATATTATTTTCAAGTCTTAATAAATAATACAAAAGTATTTAAATACTTTTCAAGTTAGAAAAATTAAAATAAAATGCCAAATAAATGTGAAAAATTTATGAAAATATTTTTAAGCATTTTTTATATTTGGAAATAAATAAACAAAATCAGAAATGAAAATAAAAATGCAAAAATGTGAAAATACAAGAAATTGGGCCAGGGGGTGCAAAAATGAAAATGGGATGTGCCAAGAGTGAGCCAGGCCAAGCCCAGCCCACCACTTCATCTTCTTCCTCCAGCATTTTGAAAATACGTGCGCGCCTGTACAAACTTGGATATCCTGTATACGTGATCTATTGCAAAAACATACAACAAACTTGTAGAGAATTTCAAGACGATTCCAACCATATAAACAACTAATCCTAACTCTCAAAGACCAGAGATAATTTCTCTGGCCCTAAAATCTGACCTAGTTTTTTTAGCATGTTCATGGATGAAATTCTTCTAGCACACTTAATATAAATGAAAACTGAGCATATGTACAACTTCATGGCATTGAATACTACATTTTATTATTCACAAACCTAAGGCTAAATGTTCCTAGATAGAGAGATAGAAAGTGAAGAAAAACCTGTTTCAGTTGGATTCGTGTAGGAAAATGTAGTGCTTCTCAACAAGTTTTGAGATGTCTGGTAGCTTGCCTGAACTTCACTTGTCCTTTTCCAATAGCTAGCTTGCCTTGAATGTCCTTGAATCAGCCTATAGAACTCAACCTGCACAAGCTTGAAATGAAAATGGTGAACACTGTAAATGGAGTTACAGTTGGTAATGGAGATTTGGGATAGCTTGAGTGAGTTGAATGAAAAGTGTTTGAAGCAAAATGGGGTAAAACGCACGAGCCAAATGAGCTGGGGAACTCAAGTTGCAGCACCTGCCCTGTTTTGCCAAAGAAGTGTGATTTCTGGCTATGGGGTATTTTGGGGCTCAATCACTCGTTTTTCTAGCTCAAAGGGTTGTGAGAAAAATGTTTGAAGTCTTTGTGTAAGTTGATCTTTACTGGTTTTCAAGTTCTAAGCATTTGGACAAGTTTTTTGTTTTTGAAGCAAGAAAGTGGACTTGTGGTTACAGGACTGTACAGGCCATCTTATCACCTTGCATACAATCCTCTTGGCCCCTCTAATTAGTGGATTTTTTTAGCTTCCATATATTTGGCTCTATGCTCAAGGATTAGTGGTTTGACATAAAGCAAACTTTTGCAAAAATGGAAATGTGCCTTTTACCATTTAGGGATTAAACTTGTGTACAATACCCTAATGACCAAGACAATGTATTAGCTCAATGGATTTGAATTAAATTATGGAGTGTGAAATGTTTTAGAGGCCTGCAAACTAGTACAAGGCATGCTGGTTTGAAAATGCAACTTGAGTGAACATGATTTTGCCATGGACACAAAGTGAGTTTTTGCCAACTTCAAGCATTCGATTCTCCCTAACCACAAATGTGTTTGAGGTGTTCTTGGATAATTTGGAAAGCTTGAAAAATTATCTATAATCCATCTTTGAAATGCAACTTGAGACTCCAAGTGGAACTATGTGAAAAATGGCCAAGAAAATAGGTCAAAATCCTGCCTAAACTAGGGCAAAATTTCACTAAGTCAAAAGTTTTAGGGACCCTTGTTCCAAAAATCATAATTTGAGATCCAAGCTTCTTTTGAGAAAACTTTGTGAATCAAAGTTGTATACTTTGTGGAGGACTACAACTTTCATGTTTTAAGTTTTGTTTGAATCCATTTTCATCAAGGTGAAAATGTGGGACAAAGTTAGGAAAAATTAAGAAAATTTCATAACTTAGAAAAATTCTAAGTTATGATTTTTTTTCAAATTCAAACCCTAATTTGAAATTTTAGGTTTCTTGATGAAAAAGTTTCATAATTTGACACATCTTGATGAAAAATGACCCTTGGCACTTGATTTTGACCAAAAAGTCAAAGTTTGACTTTTCAGTATATAGTCAAATTTTGATCAGTTGACTGAAAAATTCATGTGACAATCCCATGCATTTGAGATCTTTTGAACTTGTTGAATAGGTCAAGATGATTCCATTGAGTCCTTGGTTGAACCTAATTTGCCATTGGCTAGGTCAAAAAGTCAGAAATTGCCTTTGTACAATCTAAACCCTAAAAATGACCATTTTGCCCTTTTGGTGATTTGATCAAATTTCTTGTGGAATTATGGTCCAAACTTGATCAAATGGTTCATATGAGTTCATAATGTTGATGTGGGTCAAAATTCATGAGGTTTGACTGTAAATTGGCCACATTTGACTTTTCCCCAATACAGTTGATTTCTAGTCAACTGTCCAATTGACTGGGAAAAAATTTGATTCAAGGCTTGAAACTTGGTATGGACAAACTTATGAGTCCAATATGAAGTATGAAAGTCAATTTGAGCATTGAAAGTCCAAAAATCCCTGTGCAAACTCAAACCCTAATTTAGGTCATCAATGCAAGGAGATGTCTTGAGTAGAGCAAACCCTAGCTTGATCTTGAGTTCAAAGAGCCTTGTGATGAGAAATGTTGATAATAGGAGAGGGGAAATTTTGGGGTACAACAGTTGCCCCTGTTCAATCTTCTTGAACCTGAAGAGTTAGATTGACAAGTTTGCCTTTCGTGACTCGAAGGTAAAAGAGGATTGGACACTAGAGTGCCCGTAAATTTGCACTCGTCAAAATGTAGCTGAGGGAATGGGCTTAAGGATGCCATTTGGAAATGGTAGAATCTTGCTGGAGATGGGCTTATAGATGCCATCCAAAACTTGTTTGTTGAAAATCAGTAGAATGAACATCAGAATGGTATCCATATTTGGAACGTATCTGAGCTGTATCTGGAGACTGGGTTCGTATGAGCAAAGAAATGGCGTCTGTGTCTAGAACGTATTCGAGATGTAACTGTATTTGATTCTTGAATGAATATCAGAATGACTGCCGTGTCTGGAGTGTATCTGTATTCTGAATGGGTGACAGAGAAACATCTGTGTATGGAGCATCTATGTGTTAGGGATAAATTCCGAATGAGTGATAGAATGGAAACCTTGTCTGGAGCGTACCTGGACTGTATCTGAAGTTGAGATCTGTATGAGTAGCAGAATGACTTCCGTGTTTGGAGTGTATCCGTACTGTAACTGGGATATGGACAAGTGACAGAATGACTTCTTTGTCTGGAGTGTATCTGAACTTGAAGTTGATAGTTGAATCTGAATGAGAAATAGAATGGCTTCCTCGTCTGGAGCGTATCTAGTCTGTATCTGATTGCTGAAGTCTGAATGAGTAGTAGAATGACCGCTGTGTCTGGGGGTGTATCTATACTGTATCTTGACTTGAAATTCTGAATGAGTAATAGAATGACCGCCGTGTCTGGGGGTGTATCCATACTGTATTTGAAATCTCTGAATAGTTGTTAAAGATAGCTTTTTAATCTTATCCTGAAAAGGGTAGAATGTTAGCTAAAGCACAAAGTTATGTTGCATGATATGTATGATGCAATAAAATGTGTTCCATCAATGTTTATGATATATGAATGTAATGGATGTGCATGTGAGCTGATTAGCTGTCTTGCTGAGGATAATAATTCCTTGATAGCTGGAGATAATGAAATCTTTGACTGCTGTCGGGGGAAGTAAATCCTTGACCGATGCTGGGGATTCCAAAAATCTTTTATTGCTGAAGATGAGAGAACCATGCTGATTACTGTTGGGGATAGAAAATCCTTGGCAACCTGCGGGGATTATCAAAACTTTGACAACTTCTGTGGGGATGTGAGAATCCTTCATGACTTTCCTGGGGAAACAAGGAAAAATCCGACGACCTCTACTGGGGAATTAAAACCTGGGAGGCTTCAAATGGAGAAACGGGAATTAGAATCTTCATTCTGTCGAGAAATAACTCTGTGAGGAGAGTGTTTATTCTGCCGGGGAAATCAGGAGCTTGGGTTGTATGCCAATCTACTGGGGGATTATCCTAGTTGGGGATAAGACAAAAAAAGTTAACTGTTATCTGGTTGATTCTCAGACTTTTAAGATAACCTGCTGGGGAAATTGGGGAAAACTAAATGGTTCTCGCTGAGGATTGATAGTTGGAAATTTGACTCCGCTGGGGAAGAAGGTTTCATCTTCGCTGAGGGTCTGTAGTTCAAATTTTTCGAGCTCCCCTGGGGATCGGGAGTTTAGAGACTTAACTCTGATGGGAATTTTGAAGCTTAACTCCGCTGGGGATATGTACTTCAAGGTTTTATCTTGGTTGAGGATCTGAATGTCATATTGTAGGGGATTTCCTCTGGAATAGCCTAAAGACATTTTCCTACACCTTCAACCTATCAGTAATTATCTTTTCTCATTTCATTTTATTTGTAAGCAGTGATTATATTCAAATGCATATGCTCATTTAACAAATCATTGGACGTTTTCAAATAAAACATAATTGTAAAAAGAAAGAAAAGGCAAGCGAATTTCTGCACTTTGAGGTATCTTTGTATTAACTTTGTAAGTATTTTTGTATAGAGGAGACAGACATCCTAGTAAGAGAATGTTGTCGTAAAATTGAGAAAAAATTTATACAAAAAGAAAGATGGTTATGTGTAATAATTCCACGGGGTTCCCATTCTGCTATAGCCTTCACAACTCTGAGTATCTTATCCATTTGTTGCTTCGTCCGCAGATGATTGGATAGATCAGAAGCTTAGAGTTTGGTCATGAAGAGATTGTCCTTAAAGTGATCTGACGAGACATAGTCATACGCTTTAATTCCATAACTTTTTCCTGGACCGCCCTTTCGGGTTTTCGATCCACCGGGAAACCCTTTTTTGCCCAAGTCGCCCTTTCGGGTTTTCAACTTGCCGGGTGTACAGGTTTTTTTGTTTATCCCTAATTTTTGCCTGAACCGCCCTTTCGGGTTTTTGATTCACCGGGATGCCCATTTTTTCCCAAGTCGCCCTTTCGGGTTTTCAACTTGTCGGGTCGTTTACGCGTAGTATCTTTTGACTATGTCTGCATTCGCAGGGTGCGGCAGGTCGTCACCGTCCATAGTGGTCAGAATCATTGCCCCACCAGAAAAGATGTTCTTGATCACAAATGGTCCTTCGTAAGTAGGAGTCCACTTGCCCCTGGGATCACTTTGCGGCAAGATGATCCTCTTGATTACAAGATCTCCAACTTGATATACCTGATGCCTGACTTTCTTGTTGAAAGCCTTGATCATCCGTTTTTGATACGTCTGACCATGACAAACAAAAGTAAGTCGCTTCTCGTCGATCAGATTAAGTTGATCAAGCCGGGTCTAAATCCAATCGTCTTCACTTAAACCAACATCCTTCATAATCCTCAAGGAAGGAATCTGAACTTCCATAGGTAGAACAACTTCCATGCCATATACAAAAGAAAAAGGGGTTTCCCCTGTTGAAGTACGCGCCGTGGTACGATATCCATGCAGAGCAAACGGTAACATCTCATGCCAGTCCTTGTAGGTGACTGTCATCTTTTGAATGATCTTCTTGATATTTTTGTTCGCGGCTTCAACAACACCGTTCATCTTTGGCCGATAGGGAGATGAATTGTGATGTTAAATCTTGAACTGTTCGCACAGAGCGGTGATCACAGTGTTGTTCAAATTTGTACCATTGTCTGTGATGATCCTGTCAGGGATACCATACCGGCATATGATATTCTGCTTGATGAAGCGAGCAACGACATTCTTTGTAATGGAGGCGTAGGAAGCTGCTTTGACCCACTTGGTAAAATAATCAATAGCGACCAAGATGAATCAATGTCCATTGGATGCCGTAGGCTTGATCTCTCAAATCATGTCGATTCCCCACATCGAATGGACAAGGGGATGTCAGAATGTTGAGATGAACTGGAGGAATATGTACCTTGTCAGCATAGACTTGACATTTGTGACAAGTACGGGAATGTTGATGACAATCAGCTTCCATGGTAGACCAGTAGTAGCCTGCCCTTAGAATCTTCTTAGCCATCGTATGTCCGCTTAAGTGGGTGCCAAACGTGCCACTATGTATTTCGGTCATGATCAACTCAGCTTCAAACTTGTCCACACAACAAAGTAGAACACAATTGTTGTACCCCAAAATTTGCCCTCCCTTTCTTCAGGAAACCATCTTGGATTTTCAAGGTCCCCCTGAAACAAATCCAAGTCCTGAGTTATCCCTTTGCCCAAGCAAGCCACTTACAAGAGCAAGATGATCTCACGAACTCCAGAAACAACACTTTTATCTTGAGAAAAAAATCAAATTCAAAGTACTTAGAATGCTTCTCTAAAATAAGTGTTTTTAGAAAAATCAGCGCTTCAGAACTTCTGGACCCACTCCAGATGAAAACGGTCAGAAGTTGCAAGCTTGGCTCAGCGTGGTCAGAAGTTGGCTCTTCAGCAGCTACATCAGTTCAATCAGAAGTTGTAAACGTGGTTCAGAATGTAAGCCTCAAACAGAACATGCCCCTTCAGCAGTTACACAAGCTCAGTCAGAATTTGCTAAAGGAATGCAAGAGAAGCAGGAAAGTCTGAAGGCTCCTTCAGAACAGGTTGAAATTAGAAGATGAAAGATCAGAAGAGTGGGTGTTACACTGATAAAGAATCTCCAGAGCTTACTAAGACAGCAGGAAGCCAAGGCCAGAGCATGGTTTACGCTGCTGATTCCACGCTGGTTTCCATTACCAGAATGTTGATGTTGATAGGTCTTGTCACCATTTAATGCCCATTAATGCTTCCAACCACTCCTGAGCATTCACGTGTGGCTGGGAAAACGCTTTTGCACAGATTCTGGCATGGGTCTTCACGCCACCGCCCACTTCAGAGGTCACTTCTCCCCAATCTACGCCTGCTGCTGCAACCTAGGCTGAAAGCTAGCTGTTATCACAACTTCCCAGGAATTTCTGTCAAAGAACAAATTCAAACTCTGTTGGCGCCTTAAATGTTCAAGGCATCCACAAGAACTTTGCCTATAAATAGAGAGTCTTCACCACTGCAAAAGGGGTTCAGAAAAAGAAATAGAAAAATTGCTAAGAGAGAAACAGAACTCCTAGCAACACAGCATTCTGAAACTCTGCCAAAATCTCCAGCTTTGTTTCATAACTTTGAGTTTCTCACCTTCAAACTTCATCAAATATCCAGTTTTTTCTGTAAACCAAAAGACACCCTTTCCAAACTTCTGACCCTACATACGTATACACCTTTACTTCCCCTTTTCAAATCTGTCAAGAACACCACCAGAACCAAAAGCTAAACTTTCACTCACCAATTTTTCCAAACAGTCAGGTAAGCACCTGCTGACCCTCATCACGCTGTTAAGCATCATCAGTTGTGCATATTCAAATAACATAATGTAAATATCATGTTGTTGCTGTTTATGTTCTGAGGATTTTTATACCTCAGAACGTTCTGAGCCAGTATAGGATTTACCTGTGACCTTGGTGATTCTGACCTCTGAAACATTTTTGTATTTGCTGGATCTGTTCCAAATATGTTTCCTGTTTTGTGGAGTAACAACAGGATTGCTGATGTTCTGATTAGTAAAGGAAAAAGCCAAGTGCTGACTTTGACGTTAGCACATCTGAAGCCTGTTTTGCTGTCAATGATATCAGAACCTCTGAGAGTTACTGCCTTTTCAGCAGAATCAGAACTTCTGGTTTCTCCACTAACAAACTTCTGTCTTGCAGCGCAGGGAAATCATAACTTTTGATTTCCCCACTAACAAGGTTCTGTTTTGCAGGTGCCAGAGTCAGAAGTTCTGACTCATACAGTTTCACTAACAGGTTGATCATCTGGCAGCGGATCTGGGTCAGAACTTCTGATGACCTCCCAGCAGCGCGCGGGCTCCCTCTCTCTCTCTATATCTTGTTTTTTGCTATTTTCTTTTTTGTCTATTTTTCTCGTTGAACCCCCCATGTACAAATGTGTATCCCCCTCCCCTAATTGTTGTAATAGCGTAGGATTTTACATTTCCGCTTCTTATTGCTAGTAATTAGGACGTGTATGGCAAGATAAAATCAATGAAATAGAAAAACCTAATTCAAAGAAAAAAACTCTTGTATGCAATAAAACACACTTGCACGCTAACACCCCTAGGGTTACATCCACTTGTTGCCTTTCAAAAATTGGGCCATGTTTGCACGTCGAGTATCTTTGGGCAAAACAAATAACTCAAATGATCATAGTCCCTCGATGACGCTTTTTTGCCTAAAATGATCAAAGTCCCTTAAAGAAAATGCCCAAAGACACTTGGCACCATTGCAATTATGGTCTAAACGACGACCCACGCCCGTCCCTTTCACATCCTAACACAAGATTGTCCACCAAATACAATGGTGAAACAAAATTGTTAAAAGGGTTAAAACATAGCAATAATCTTTGAGAAAATTAGGGTAGATAGCTCTTGGTTACTTGTCAATTTGCAAAACAAAACACTTGCCTATTTTTAAAAACAACACATCACAATACATTTTCAAAACAAACCTTCAAAAACATTGAAAACCTTTTTTTCAAAAGACATACACCTTTGTATACATCCCAACATGGATCATTACAAAGGTTGCCACCACATTGGCCTCTTTTCAAAATATTTTCAAAACCCACACACAAAGCATCATTTCAAACAATTGAAAACCAAGGCAAGTTGATCTAAGCAAGTACCTAAGAGCCCATGGATAACCATGGATAGAAAGGGTGCTAATACCTTCCCTTTCTATAATCTACTCCCCGAACCCAAGAAAAATATCAAAGGTTTTTGCTGTGCTTTTTAAACCTTTCCTTAGGATAAAATAAAAAGTCGGTGGCGACTCTTGCTCAACCGAAACATTTGCGAATACAAACGCAAAACCATAGTCAGTTCTCCCACCGTATCACAGAACTGGCAACTCTGCTGGGGAAAATTTTAAAAGTGGAGTAACCTTAGGGCTTAGATCACCCTCTTGCATGACTAATTGTTTGATTTGATTGCTTTATATTTTTTGGCTCTCTTGTTTGGGTTTGCAATCCTACACCCGAATTTTGGGAAACATTCATAGATAGCAATACGTTATGGAAACTGTGCGGGGTATACCGACACGGTCGAAGCAATAGCTATATTAGTGTGACATATTTGTGAGTACCGGTAACCCTTGAGTTCAATCAAGGAGAGTACGGGGCCGCTGAGT
Organism: Vicia faba; assembly: GCA_948472305.1. Lineage (NCBI taxonomy): Eukaryota > Viridiplantae > Streptophyta > Magnoliopsida > Fabales > Fabaceae > Vicia > Vicia faba. The sequence goes on from OX451736.1 coordinate 1,626,523,898, forward strand.
GATGTCACTAAGCACTAATGACCTAGAACCTTACTTGACCATCTTGGCCTTTTATTAGGGGTAGTGAGATGACCGACTTTGGTGCAGTCCGAAGTTGGTAGATACTCGATACTACACTCATTGAGGGTTGTTTTCTTGGAATATTTTGGTCGCTAGTTAATTGGCTAAACCAAAACAATGAACAATGAAAATAATCCCGTGATATTGAGCTCCTTAGAACCCGGTTACTATTTATAGGACAAGTTTTTAAGCCAACTACACTCAAGAGGGTACTTACCTATGAAACCCCATGCAAGCCTGAAACTAGGGTTTGGTGTGATTTGCTTGTACATATGTGTTGTGCATACATCATGGACATCATAAAACATCATACGCATTCACTAACCATTTCAAGGGTTTTGGATCTTCATCTTTGTTCCTGTTTTGTAGGTCATGGAAGTTCCTCGCAGAAAAACCATTCAAGTCAACCTTGTGAGAATCTCTCCTCAACTCAAGGAGCTCACCTCCAGAATTCCGGAAAGCTCATCCTTCAGTGAAAGACATGGTAGACTGCTCAGCCTAGTCAACACCAACATTGAAGAAGACACGATAAAGGTGCTATTCCAGTTCTTTGACCCTCTTCACCACTGTTTCACTTTCCCTGATTACCAGTTGGTGCCCACTTTGGAGGAGTTTTCTCAACTCCTGAGAATTCCTATCCTTAATCAACTACCTTTCAACGGTACGGAAAAGGAACCAAAGCCGGAATATGTTGCTCGAGCATTACATCTACAAACATCCGACATCAAGGGGCATTGGGAAACCAGAAGCGGCGTCAAGGGATTCTTAGCAAAATTCTTGTTTGAGAAAGCACAAGAATGTTGGAACTCATTGGACCTACAAGCCTTTGAAGAAATTGTGGCACTCCTTATCTATGGGTTGGTCTTGTTCCCAAATCCTGACCAATTGGTAGATGTCAATGCCGTCAAAATCTTCTTGTCCAGAAATCCGATACCAACATTGCTTGGGGACATCCTTCACTCATTTTACACATGAACAATGAGAAAGAGGGGTGTTCTCATGTGCTGTACTCCTCTCCTTGCAAGGTGGTTTATTTCGCACCTTCCACAATCTGTCTTGAAGAACGACCAAGGCTCAAGGTGGTCCCAACGGTTGATGACTCTTACTCACTCTGATGTACATTGGTGTTCTCGGTCCAGAGAAAATGTCATCATCGTCGATCGTTGCGGAGAATTTCCTAATGTTCCTTTACTTGGAATTAGAGGAGGCATCACCTACAACCCTTGCCTAACTTTGAGACAATTTGGATATGCACGGAGGGATGGTCCTCATGACATGTTGATTTCTGACCTAGTTTTTGACTTCGACAACGATGCGTAAGGACTTCGCCAAAGATTCATCAGAGCTTGGAGGATGCCTAACAAGGTAGACAGCAAGACACTAGGGCACCAGAATTCCATCCCTCTTGAGCCTTATCTCAAGTGGGTCCGAGCCCGAGCCCAAAGTTTGATGATGCCTTATCCTCATATTCTCCCTGTGATTAAAGAGCCCGTCAATGAAGGAGAGGTTCCCTACACCATCCTACATCCAGACATGCCTACATCGTGGGAGGAAATGCAGAAAAGTTGGATTCAACTCAAGGAGGAACAGAATACTTTTGAAGCTAGCTTCTATGCCAGTGAGAAGAAGGTTCTAGAGCTTACCCGCCGACTCCATGAGCAAGAGGCCCTCAACACCTACATCGCACCAAAGAGGATGCGCAATGTCTTTTTGCCTTGAGAAGTTATTTTGTAATATTTGGCCCATGGGGCATTTATGTACTAACAAATTTCTTCTTATTAATATGACGTGCATTCTTCTTTGTCTGAAACAATTTTGAATGTTCTAAATCCTTGAATGCATTGCATACATAAGCATGCCATTCATCATGAGCATAAGCAGGTCTCACTCCAGGTTTCCTTATCTGTCTGCTGTTTATTTCAGCAGGATGGATCTCGAGCAAACAGTCAAAGACCTACAAGCTCAGAATGCACAGTTCCAGCAACTCTTGATGACCTTGGCTAAGGGTCAGGAGGATATCAAGACTCAATTGGGGAACAAGGACCCAGTGAAAAAGAAGAAAAAGAGACTCGGGATGGCTACTTTAGGGAGAAGATTTGACGGAGAAGCTCGTAGAGTGCTTGAATTTCCTCCTATCTCTGATGAAGGAACCAGCAAAGGGGGTGGAGCTGCGGTACCTTCCGAGTCTGATGCGGAAGAGGAGGAGGTCGAAGAGGATGAAGATTATACTGATCAGCAATACCCTCCAGCTGATGATAAATACAAAGGGCTAGAAGACAGGTTGGCCGCCATGGAGCTACAAAGGGTACCGGGTTTGGATTTTGAAGACTTGGGTTTGGTTGCTGGGATTGTGATTCCCCTAAAATTCAAAGTGCCAGTGTTTGTGAGGTATGATGGGTTGTCCTATCCCAAAATGCATCTCAGATCCTACGTAAGAAAAATTCAACCCTATACGGCAGATAAAAACCTTTGGATTCATTTCTTTCAAGACAGTCTTTCTGGAGCTCAGTTGGAGTGGTTTTATCAGCTAGAAAGAACCAGCGTTCGAAATTGGGAAGATTTGGCCACCGCTTTCTACAAACAATACCAATACAATTCTGACCTTGCCCCTACTCGTACCCAACTTCAGGGTATGTCGTTAGGAACAGGCGAAGGATTCAAAGAGTACGCACAAAAATGGAGGGATTTGGCTGGCAGGGTGCAGCCTCCTTTAACCGATCGTGAACTTGTTGATATGTTTCTAGGGACCCTATCTGGGCCATTTTTCAATCATCTGATTGGTAACTCTTCCGCGGGGTTTACCGATTTAATCTTAACGGGCGAAAGAATAGAAGCTGGCATCAAGTCAGGAAAGATTCAGAAGGGTATTGCTGTAAGTACTGAGAGGAGGCCTTTTAAGAAGGAAGCAAGTGCCGTCTATGGTCCTAGAAGAAAAGTCAAGCCAGAAAGTCACCAAGCCGTCAATGCTCTGGTCATTTCAAAACCTGTTGCTGCTCCTCAGCAGTACAATCAACAAAGAGGTGAAAGACCCAAGAGACAGTATACTCGGTTGAGTATGACCTTGTCACAAATTTTACCCCAACTATTATCAACCAACTTGGTGACCATCAAAGAAGCTCCTAAAGTCGTGAATACTGCATCTCCTAAGTATAACCCAAATGCCCGTTGTGCTTATCATTCTAATAGCCCCGGGCATACTACTGATGATTGCTGGGCCTTGAGAAACAAAGTGCAAGATCTTATTGACGCGAAGGAAATTCAGTTTGAAGCGCCTGAAAGACCGAATGTTGTAACTGCTCCTATGCCCCAGCATAGAGTAAATGCCATTGAAGAAGAGTTGTATGCTATTTCAGTGAATGATGTTGCTACCCCTTTGTTGACTGTTAAAAGGAACTTACTACTAGCCGGTTTATTTCCGGGTTGTAGTAAGGGTTGCCTCCTGTGTGCTGTTATCCCTACCAGTTGTCCACTGTTGAAATCAGGCATCCAAAGCCTGATGGATAGCAAGGAAATTCTGTTCAAGAAAACGGCTGTTCCGTTTGTTTCCGTTGAAGAAATATCTGTCGTCACAATTTACAATCTTGCCAAAGCTCCCATGAAGAAACCAGTCCAAATTATGTCTGTTGCACCCATTACTATTACTGTTCCGGGGCCTCTCCCCTATGAGTCTGATAAAGCAGTCCCATGGCATTATGGGGCCGATGTGTATGTGCTTGGGGTGAAGCAGGAGTTCAACACCAATACCAGTATCAGTAACATCACTGTTCCCGCCAAGATTACCCGCAGTGGCAGGCTCTTCTCGCCTGACATTGCACCGCCAGTTATCCGAAAACCTCTCACCATCACACCCGCAAGTGTGCATGTTCCAATTCAAGTTCCTGTGTCTACTACTGCCGCCAAGTCCTCTGATACTCGGGGCAAAGAAGTTGCTACCGATTTTCCTGCCAGGACGGAGGCACCAAAAAAGACTGCTGTAGAAGCCTCCCAACAAGAAATGGAGGAAATTCTTAAAATCATCAAAAAGAGTGACTTTAACGTTGTTGAACAATTGGGGCATACTCCCTCCAAAATCTCTATGTTATCATTACTGCTATGCTCAGAGGCCCACGCAAAAGCCTTGATTTCATTTCTGAAAATGGCCCATGTGCCGCAAGAGACCTCCGCGGATCAATTCACCGACTGTGTGGCTAATTTGACGGCTGACAATGGCTTGGGGTTCTCGGATGCTGACCTCACCCCCAAAGGGAAAAATCACAATGATGCCCTGCATGTTTCCATAGAATGCAGGGGCACTACTCTCGCACACTTATTAGTGGATACCGGTTCTTCCCTGAATGTTTTGCCCAAGAAGGCATTGGATCGCTTGGATTGTGAAGGTTTGGAATTGAAACCTAGTAACATCATTGTTAGAGCCTTCGACGGTTCTAAGAGGATGGTGCACGGTGAAGTAAACATTCCTATTCGTGTGGGTTCCCAAGTCTTCGACTCAACGTTCTATGTAATGGATATTTGTCCGTCTTACTCCTGCTTGTTAGGTCGGCCCTGGATTCACAAGGCTGGGGCAGTAACCTCCACTCTACACCAAAAGCTCAAATACCCTGTCAAAGGGAAGATTGTTACTGTGCAGGGTGAGGAGGAATACATGGTTAGTCACTTAAATTCATTCCGGTATATCGAGATGGACGGGGAGTTTATTGAAACCCCCTTTCAGCATTTTGAGGAGGTACCTCCAACGTTGGCATCAGCTGAAGCAGTGGTTGAAGAAGACTTTCCGTTGAAGATGGCATCCTTGAAGGATGCCCGGGCTGTAATCAAGAAAGGCAATTGTGCAAACTGGGGTCAGCTTCCTGACTTCACTCGAAAGAACGATAAGTTTGGGCTGGGCTTTACTGCAGAGGCTCAGAAGGCTGTGCGCAAGGAAAAGATCAGAAAGGCTCCGGTGTTCATTTCCAACCCAAGGGTGAATGCTATTGAGGAGGATGTAGAGGAAGCGGAGTTTGACAGTTGGATCTACCCGACCACCAGCAACGAACCAAGCAACTGGACGGCAAAGGATTTTACACCTATCACATTTGTCACGCAGTAATTAACTCTTTTAATTTTCAATTTGTAACAAACAATATGTTAAAATTTTGTTGGCTCGGTGCCCTACCCGGGGCATCGTAGCTCCATTTGTGAGGGCTTTTTGTATGACATTTCCATATATCATCAATCAAAACATTGGACGTTTGTTGCATTTCAAATCTTGTGCTCTTTTTCTGTGTTATATATTGCAAAACAACTATATTTACACACACTCACTTATACAGGTTTCAATCCACTATGGATCTCACTGGTAACAGCTATGCTACCGCCAGTTATGACTTCGAGAATCCGATCAACTTGGCCGAAGACGAAGGTGAAGGTGATTGTGAAGTGCCCGATGAACTCGCAAGACTGCTACTCCAGGAAGAGAGGTCTATTCAACCACATGAAGAGCCGGTGGAAACAATTAACCTGGGTACGGAGACAGATAGGAAAGAGGTCAAGATTGGGGCTAATCTAGAGCTCAGCGTGAAGCAACGATTGATCCAGATGCTACATGATTTCATAGAGATCTTTGCTTGGTCATACGAAGATATGCCTGGTTTGGATGCCGACATTGTAGTTCATCACCTGCCAACTAAGAAAGATTGCCCTCCGGTAAAGCAAAAGGTTCGCCGCATGCGCCCAGAGATGTCCAAAAAGATCAAGGCAGAGGTTATGAAGCAATTCGATGCCGGATTTCTAGCAGTAACTTCTTACCCTCAGTGGGTTGCCAATGTGGTGCCAGTGCCGAAGAAGGACGGTAAAGTCAGAATGTGTGTTGACTACAGGGATTTAAACAGGGCAAGCCCCAAGGATGATTTTCCTCTGCCGCACATCGACGTTCTCGTTGACAATACTGCTCAACACAAGGTTTTCTCCTTCATGGATGGTTTTTCAGGGTATAACCAGATCAAGATGGCTCCGGAGGATATGGAGAAGACTACCTTTGTGACTCAGTGGGGCACCTTCTGTTACAAAGTTATGCCATTCGGATTGAAAAATGCTGGGGCAACCTATCAACGTGCCATGGTTGCTTTATTTCATGATATGATCCATCATGAGATTGAGGTATACGTCGATGACATGATTGCAAGGTCTCAAACTGAGGAGGAGCACCTTGATCATCTGAGGAAGCTATTTGACCGACTGAAGTTATATAAGCTGAGGTTGAATCCCAACAAATGCACCTTTGGGGTGAGGTCCGGAAAATTGCTAGGTTTCATTATGAGTGATAAAGGTATTCAGGTGGACCCTGCCAAGGTAAAAGCCATACAAGAGATGCCAACTCCAAAGATAGAGAAAGAAGTCAGAGGCTTCCTAGGACGACTGAATTACATTGCCCGATTCATCTCACATCTGACTGCTACTTGTGAGCCAATCTTCAAATTACTGAAGAAAGATCAAGTAGTACGCTGGAATGATGAATGTCAGACTGCCTTTGAAAAGATAAAGGAATATCTCCAAGAGCCACCCATTCTTATGCCGCCAGTGGAAGGAAGACCTCTGATACTATATTTAACAGTACTTGACAATTCAATGGGGTGTGTGCTGGGACAGCATGACGAGTCCGGCCGAAAAGAGCATGCTATTTATTACTTGAGCAAAAAGTTTACCGACTGTGAGTCTCGTTACTCACTGCTTGAGAAAACTTGTTGCGCTCTAGTATGGGCTTCTCGCCGGCTGAGACAGTATATGCTGACTCACACCACTTTGTTGATTTTAAAGATGGATCCCATCAAGTACATATTTGAAAAGCCCGCTCTGTCCGGAAGAATAGCGAGATGGCAAATGATCTTAACAGAATATGATATCCAGTATATAACTCAGAAAGCAATTAAAGGAAGTGTACTGGCAGATCATTTGGCACACCAACCTGTGGACGATTACCAATCCTTGAACTTTGATTTTCCGGACGAAGACATCATGGTGGTAACTGACTGTGAAATACCTGGACCGGATGAAGGACCTGAGGAAGGATCCCGATGGTCTATGCATTTTGACGGAGCCTCCAATGCTTTGGGTAACGGCGTCGGCGCTGTAATCATATCTCCCAAAGGAACTCATACTCCACTCACCGCCCGATTATGTTTTAACTGCACCAACAACATGGCAGAATATGAGGCATGTATCATGGGTCTACAAGCTGCAATCGATTTAAGGATCAAATTCCTGAGTGTCTTCGGAGATTCCGCTCTCGTGATCAATCAGATCAAAGGCGAATGGGATATGAAACACCCAAATCTTATTCCTTACAAGGAGTATGTGTTGACCTTGCTTCCCCACTTTGAAGAAATAACTTTTGAGCACTTCCCAAGAGAGGAGAATCAGCTAGCGGACGCACTGGCTATGATGTCTTCAATGTTCAAGGTTAAATGGGACAATGAGGCTCCCCGGATCATCATCTGGAGGTTGGACGAACCGGCATACTGCTGTGACCTCGAGGCCGAGAAGGCAACTGAAAAACCCTGGTATCATGAGGTGAAAAGGTACTTAGAAGCTCAGGAATACCCTGAAGGTGCGTCTGTCAAGGACAAGAAGTTCATGAGGAGGTTTGCGGCAAAATTCTTCCTCAGCAGCGGCATCCTCTACAAACGGAATCATGATTCAACTCTACTACGTTGTGTGGATAAGGCCGAAGCATAGAAAATCATGATAGAACTGCATGAAGGTACATTCGGAACACATTCCAGTGGACACACCATGGCAAAGAAAATCCTACGGGCAGGATATTTCTGGTCCACAATGGAAGCCGATTGTTACCAACACTCTCGAACTTGTCACAAATGCCAGATCTATGCTGACAAGGTGCATATTCCCCCAGTCCCTCTGAACGTCCTGACGGCACCTTGGCCTTTTTCAATGTGGGGCATTGATATGATCGGTGAGATCCGACCGACGGCATCCAATGGGCATCGCTTCATCTTGGTGGCGATCGATTACTTCACGAAGTGGGTTGAGGCAGCTTCCTACGCAACGGTAACCAAGAGCGCCGTGGCACGTTTTATCCGGCATAATCTGACCTGTCGATACGGCGTCCCGGAAAGAATCATCACGGACAATGGTACCAATCTCAATAATAAGATGATCACTGAACTCTGCGAACAATTCAAGATACAGCACCACAACTCTTCTCCCTACCGGCCGAAGATGAATGGGGCTGTAGAGGCAGCTAATAAGAATATCAAGAAAATTGTGCAAAAGATGACAATGACCTTTAAAGATTGGCATGAGATGTTACCGTTCGCTCTTCATGGGTACCATACCTCAGCAAGGACGTCAACCGGGGCAACTCCTTTCTCCTTGGTTTATGGCATGGAGGCAGTCTTGCCAATTGAAGTCCAGATACCCTCTCTCCGGATAATGAAGGATGCAGACTTGAATGAAGATGACTGGATCCAGACTCGACTTGATCAATTAAATTTGATTGACGAAAAGAGACTCACCTCTATCTGTCATGGTCAGACGTATCAAAAACAGATGATCAGGGCATTTAACAAGAAAGTCAGACCACAAGAGTATCAAGTTGGGGACCTGGTAATCAAACGCATCATCCTTCCTCAAAGTGATCCCCGGGGCAAATGGACCCCTACTTACGAAGGGCCATTTGTGGTTAAACATGTATTCTCAGGAGGAGCCATGATCCTAACCACCATGGATGGCAACGACCTTCCTCACCCCGCCAATGCAGACATAGTGAAAAGATACTACGCGTGAATAAAAGACCCGCTAGGTTGACATACCTAGGCAAAAATAAGGGCTTCCCGGCGAACCAAAAGGGTTCGGGCAAAAATAAGGGATGAAATGAAAAAAATCTGTACACCCGGCAAGTCGAAAACCTGAAAAGGCGGCTTGGGCAAAAATGGGTATCCCGGTGGACTGAAAACCCGAAAGGGCGGTCCAGGCAAAAGTTAGGGATAAAGCGTAACACTATGTCTCATTGGATCACTTTGCATCCGGAATTCGGCATCAACTGTCTGGCTCAGATTTCGGCATCGACCAATCAACTTCATTTTCAACTAGGCAGCAAAGCGATGAGACGCTTGGGGACATAAAGGCGATAGCAGAGTTGGAACCCAGTGGGATTGTTCACATAGCTGTTTTGTTTTCAAAATTGTAAATTCTGTGTTATTCGGCGGCGTCCTCTTACTAGGATGTCAGCCTCTTGTACAAAAACGCCTATTCACAGGCAAAGTCCAAATCAATACAAATTCACTTGTCCATACAAGTTGCCATTGTTTTTTTCTTTTTCTGTTTTGTCTTGCGAAGAACGTCCAATATTCATTTTTGATATATGCATTTGACATTAAATTGCTGATTCATAAATATTTGCAAAAGATTAATTACAAGTGACATCAGAAACAGGGGCAATGAAAGGTTATCTGATGCAGTCTGTTTGCTTTGTCTGCCAAGGTACCAAGGTAGACTCGACTGAAGAATGTGACCAAATCATCTCTCTCCCCGCAGATTAAGACAAGATTCCGCAATGCTTTCCCCAAGCGGAGTTGACTCCCCGTCAATCCTGAAAAGGCACAACTTTCCCTGGCAGGTCTTAAAGCTTATCCCCAGTAGATTCTGGAAGCTTGTTCCCTGCAGAATACGGACGTCTTTCCCGAGCTTTATTCAGAGTTATTCCTCATAAGGGCTTATAACTGGGTTATCCTCAGCTAATCGCCACGGAAGATCGCCCTCAACAAGGTTCTTTCAATCCCCAGCATGAGTCTATCTTTGGTATTCCCCAGCGGAGTTTATCTCTGGTATCCCCAATGGAGTTTATCATCATTATCCCCAGCGGAATTCATCATTGAAGTCGTCCTCAGCAGGCCTCTCATCAAAAACTTCACCAGAATATCTTTTCCACAAAAATTCTCCGGCCGATTGTCAAGGATTTATTTTCCTAAAGACGAAAATACATTCATAAACATTTCACCTACATACATGATAAAGTACATACAACGCTGTCTCATGTTAAAACATCATGCATATCATACATCATGACATTGCATACAACTTATGTTTTGCCTTTTCAGGGAAAAAGACAATCCCAAAGACAACTACCTTCAACTGTCACAATTCCAGATTCGATACCTGTATCTAGCCAGGGCACATCTGAGAGTGATCAGTTTCCAGACTCGATTCCTGTATCTAGCCAGGGCACGTCTGAAGAGTTCGAAGATTCGATTCCTGTATCCAGCCAGGGCACATCTATCAACTACAACATTTCCAGATTCGATTCCTGTATCCAGCCAGGGCATATCTGTTGACCACATTTCCAGACTCGATTCCTGTATCTAGCCAGGGCACGTCTGAAGAGTTCGAAGATTCGATTCCTGTATCCAGCCAGGGCACATCTATCAACTACAACATTTCCAGATTCGATTCCTGTTTCCAGCCAGGGCATATCTGTTGACCACATTTCCAGACTCGATTCTTGTATCTAGCCAGGGCACGTCTGAAGAGTTCGAAGATTCGATTCCTGTATCCAGCCAGGGCACATCTATCAACTACAACATTTCCAGATTCAACTCCTGTATCCAGCCAGGGCACATCTGTGAGCCACCGATTGTAGATTCAATACCTGTATCCAGCCAGGGCATATCTGCATAAGGAGATTGAAGATCAAACACCTGTAACAAGCTAGGAAAACGTCTGCCTTTCTCAGATACATAAAGTTCTTGCTAAGGAATCTCTTGTGCGATCAACACTTCCAAATGGCATCTGTAAGCCCATTCCTGACAAAGTTCTGTCACATCTCCAGATGGCATCTATAAGCCCATCTCCCTATCCACCACCTCTCCAAATGGCATCTATAAGCCCATTCCCGCCATCACATTTGCTGATACTCCAACATGCGAGTGCAAATTTCCGGGCACTCTAGTGTCCAATCTCCTTTTACCTTCAAGTGGCGAAAGGCAAGATCACCAATCTAACTCTTCAGGTTCAAGAAGATTGAACAGGGGCAACTCTTGTACCCCAAAATTTGCCCTCCCTTTCTTCAGGAAACCATCTTGGATTTTCAAGGTCCCCCTGAAACAAATCCAAGTCCTGAGTTATCCCTTTGCCCAAGCAAGCCACTTACAAGAGCAAGATGATCTCACGAACTCCAGAAACAACACTTTTATCTTGAGAAAAAAAATCAAATTCAAAGTACTTAGAATGCTTCTCTAAAATAAGTGTTTTTAGAAAAATCAGCGCTTCAGAACTTCTGGACCCACTCCAGATGAAAACGGTCAGAAGTTGCAAGCTTGGCTCAGCGTGGTCAGAAGTTGGCTCTTCAGCAGCTACATCAGTTCAATCAGAAGTTGTAAACGTGGTTCAGAATGTAAGCCTCAAACAGAACATGCCCCTTCAGCAGTTACACAAGCTCAGTCAGAATTTGCTAAAGGAATGCAAGAGAAGCAGGAAAGTCTGAAGGCTCCTTCAGAACAGGTTGAAATTAGAAGATGAAAGATCAGAAGAGTGGGTGTTACACTGATAAAGAATCTCCAGAGCTTACTAAGACAGCAGGAAGCCAAGGCCAGAGCATGGTTTACGCTGCTGATTCCACGCTGGTTTCCATTACCAGAATGTTGATGTTGATAGGTCTTGTCACCATTTAATGCCCATTAATGCTTCCAACCACTCCTGAGCATTCACGTGTGGCTGGGAAAACGCTTTTGCACAGATTCTGGCATGGGTCTTCACGCCACCGCCCACTTCAGAGGTCACTTCTCCCCAATCTACGCCTGCTGCTGCAACCTAGGCTGAAAGCTAGCTGTTATCACAACTTCCCAGGAATTTCTGTCAAAGAACAAATTCAAACTCTGTTGGCGCCTTAAATGTTCAAGGCATCCACAAGAACTTTGCCTATAAATAGAGAGTCTTCACCACTGCAAAAGGGGTTCAGAAAAAGAAATAGAAAAATTGCTAAGAGAGAAACAGAACTCCTAGCAACACAGCATTCTGAAACTCTGCCAAAATCTCCAGCTTTGTTTCATAACTTTGAGTTTCTCACCTTCAAACTTCATCAAATATCCAGTTTTTTCTGTAAACCAAAAGACACCCTTTCCAAACTTCTGACCCTACATACGTATACACCTTTACTTCCCCTTTTCAAATCTGTCAAGAACACCACCAGAACCAAAAGCTAAACTTTCACTCACCAATTTTTCCAAACAGTCAGGTAAGCACCTGCTGACCCTCATCACGCTGTTAAGCATCATCAGTTGTGCATATTCAAATAACATAATGTAAATATCATGTTGTTGCTGTTTATGTTCTGAGGATTTTTATACCTCAGAACGTTCTGAGCCAGTATAGGATTTGCCTGTGACCTTGGTGATTCTGACCTCTGAAACATTTTTGTATTTGCTGGATCTGTTCCAAATATGTTTCCTATTTTGTGGAGTAACAACAGGATTGCAGATGTTCTGATTAGTACAGGAAAAAGCCAAGTGCTGACTTTGATGTTAGCACATCTGAAGCCTGTTTTGCTGTCAATGATATCAGAACCTCTGAGAGTTATTGCCTTTTCAGCAGAATCAGAACTTCTGGTTTCTCCACTAACAAACTTCTGTCTTGCAGCGCAGGGAAATCAGAACTTCTGATTTCCCCACTAACAAGGTTCTGTTTTGCAGGTGCCAGAGTCAGAAGTTCTGAATCATACAGTTTCACTAACAGGTTGATCATCTGGCAGCGGATCTGGGTCATAACTTCTGATAACCTCCCAGCAGCGCGCGGGCTCCCTCTCTCTCTCTCTCTCTCTATATATCTTGTTTTTTGCTATTTTCTTTTTTGTCTATTTTTCTCGTTGAACCCCCCATGTACAAATGTGTATCCCCCTCCCCTAATTGTTGTAATAGCGTAGGATTTTACATTTCCGCTTCTTATTGCTAGTAATTAGGACGTGTATGGCAAGATAAAATCAATGAAATAGAAAAACCTAATTCAAAGAAAAAAACTCTTGTATGCAATAAAACACACTTGCACACTAACACCCCTAGGGTTACATCCACTTGTTGCCTTTCAAAAATTGGGCCATGTTTGCACGTCGAGTATCTTTGGGCAAAACAAATAACTAAAATGATCATAGTCCCTCGATGATGCTTTTTTGCCTAAAATGATCAAAGTCCCTTAAAGAAAATGCCCAAAGACACTTGGCACCATTGCAATTATGGTCTAAACGACGACCCACGCCCGTCCCTTTCACATCCTAACACAAGATTGTCCACCAAATACAATGGTGAAACAAAATTGTTAAAAGGGTTAAAACATAGCAATAATCTTTGAGAAAATTAGGGTAGATAGCTCTTGGTTACTTGTCAATTTGCAAAACAAAACACTTGCCTATTTTTAAAAACAACACATCACAATACATTTTCAAAACAAACCTTTAAAAACATTGAAAACCTTTTTTTCAAAAGACATACACCTTTGTATACATCCCAACATGGATCATTACAAAGGTTGCCACCACATTGGCCTCTTTTCAAAATATTTTCAAAACCCACACACAAAGCATCATTTCAAACAATTGAAAACCAAGGCAAGTTGATCTAAGCAAGTACCTAAGAGCCCATGGATAACCATGGATAGAAAGGGTGCTAATACCTTCCCTTTCTATAATCTACTCCCCAAACCCAAGAAAAATCTCAAAGGTTTTTGCTGTGCTTTTTAAACCTTTCCTTAGGATAAAATAAAAAGTCGGTGGCGACTCTTGCTCAACCGAAACATTTGCGAATACAAACGAAAAACCATAGTCAATTCTCCCACCGTATCACAACAATCATGGCTGCGCTTATATAAGATACCATTGCTCAGGAAGAACTTGGCAGCAAATCTCCTTAAGAACTTTTTGTCATTGACGGAAGCTCCTTCAGGGTATTCTCGAGCATGGAGATACCTTTTGATTTCATGAAACCAGGGTTGTTCCACTACTTCTTCGGTATTAATCTCATGACAGTGCGCAGGTTCGTCCATTCGCTCGATGGTGATTTGGGGAGCCTCATTATCCCAGTTGAGTTTAAACATGGAAGACATTGTAGCCAGAGCATCCGCTAGCTAATTTTCTTCTCGCGGGAAGTGCTCTAAGGTAATCTGTTCGAAATGAGGCAACAATGTTAAGACATGTTCTTTGTATGGGATAATATTAGGATGTCTAGTGTCCCACTCTCCTTTGATTTGACTGATAACCAACACTGAGTCACCAAATACGACCAAAGATTTGATTCCTAAGTCAATAGCAGCCTTGAGACCAAAGATACAAGCTTTATACTCGGCCATGTTGTTGGTGAAGTTGAAGCAAAGTCTAGCCGTGAAAGGTGTATGGCAACCTTCCGGAGAAATAAGTACCACACTGATACCATTGCCAAGGGCATTTGAAGCACCATCAAAGTACAGGGTCCATCGTGATCCTTGTTCAGGTCCGTCATACGGTCCGTTACCTTCAATGTTGTCCAATGTCATAATGTCCTCGTCAGGGAAGTCGAACCTCATAGATTGGTAATCTTCGACGACTTGATGAGCTAGATGGTCAGCTAGTACACTCCCCTTTATAGCTTTTTGGATTGTGTACTGGATATCATACTCTATCAGGATCATCTGCCATCTAGCGATTCTTCAGGATAAAGCAGGCTTCTCGAAGATATACTTGATCGGATCCATTTTAGAAATCAGCAAAGTGGTATGTGTCAACATATACTGCCTTAGCCGGTGAGCAGCCCATACCAAAGCGCAACATGTTTTCTCGAGCAGTGAGTAGCGAGTCTCACAGTCGGTAAAATTTTTGCTAAGGTAATAAATGGCATGCTCTTTTCGGCCAGACTCGTCATGTTGGCCCAGTACGCACCCCATTGAATTATCCAAAACAGTCAGATACATGATTAAAGGTCATCCCCTGAACGGGTGGCATCAAGATAGGAGGTTCCGGCAAATACTCCTTGATCTTATCAAAAGAAACTTGACAATCATTGTTCCATTCAACCACCTGATCTTTGTTCAACAGCTTGAAGATTGGTTCACAGGTAGATGTTAGGTGAGAGATGAACCTCACAATATAGTTTAAGCGTCCCAAGAAACCTCTAACCTCCTTTTCAGTGCGGGGGGCAGGCATTTCTTGTATAGCTTTGACTTTAGCAGGATCAACCTTAATGCCTTTGTTACTGACGATAAATCCCAAAAGTTTACCAGACCTGACTCCGAAAGTGCACTTGCTAGGGTTCAGTCTGAGCTTATACTCCTTCAATCTGACAAACAGCTTTTGCAGATGGTCGAGGTGTTCTTCTTCTGTCTGTGAACGGGCTATCATGTCGTCTACGTAGACTTCAATCTCATGATGTATCATGTAATGAAACAAAGCTACCATGGCTCGCTGATAGGTTTCCCCAGCATTCTTCAGTCTGAATGGCATCACTTTATAGCAAAAGGTACCCCACTGCATGACAAAAGTAATCTTCTCCATGTCTTCGGGGGCCATTTTGATCTGGTTGTATCCCGAGAATCCACCCATGAAATAAAATACCTTGTGTTGAGTTGTGTTGTCAACCAAGATGTCAATGTGTGGTAGTGGAAAATCATCTTTAGGGCTAGCCCTGTTTAAGTCCCGATAGTCCACACACATTCTGACTTTGCCGTCCTTCTTAGGCACGGGTACAATGTTAGCAACCCATTATGGATAGGAAGTAACAGCCAGAAAGCCAGCATTGAATTGCTTCATCACCTCAGCTTTGATTTTTTCAGACATGTCGAGCCTCATTCGGTGGACTTTTTGTTTGATTGGTGGACAGTCTTCTCTTGTAGGGAGACGGTGAACCACAATATCTGTATCTAGTCCCGACATGTCTTCATAGGACCAGGCGAAGATTTCAACATATTATTTCAACAACTGTACTAAGCGCTCTTTGACACTTGGCTTCAGGTTGGCACCCACCTTAACCTATTTCTTGTCTTCCTCAGTTCCCAAATTGACAGTCTCTAGCAACTCTTCATGGGGCAAAATAGCCCTCTCTTCTTGTTGCAAAAGTCTGGCTAACTCTCCAGGCACTTCACAGTCTTCATCACCTTCGTACTCGACATGATTGACCAAATCTTCAGAGTCACCGAAGGCTAAAGCAGAATAGTCACCCATGGAATCCGGAGTGGATGGGTACCTGCATTTTGTGAGTGTGGGTGTGTGTAAGGGATAGCCATCCTTAAACAAAACAAAATGTAAAAGGAAAGAAAATGAACACAACAGTGTATAGATGAAAACGTCTAATGATTCACTTAAAAATGGCATATGATAATGAAGAAATCAAGCCCTTACAAATGGACCTATATGCCCTGGGTAAGGCATAAGGTGAAAATAGTGTATGAATTATTTAATTATTACAGACCAAAATAGGAAATTGTTCAAAGATAAATTACTGGTTGATGAAAGTGATGGGAACAGAGTCTTTTGCTTCCCAGTTGCTTAATCCTCCTTCGACGGTTGGAAAGATCCAATATTCAAAGTTGTCTTCTTCATCATCATGTTCTAAGGCATTAATTCCATGGTGAGTGATTTTTATGGGTGGTCCTCCAGCCCGGGAGAGACGCACAGCTTTCTGGCCAGCAGCAGTAAAACCTAGTCCGAACTTGTCTGTCTTGTGAGGAAAATCAGGCAGTTGCCCCCACACTGTATTCTTTCCTTCTTTGATTACAACCTCCACATCTTTGAGGCATGCCATCCGAGACACAGGCTTGGAAATGATAGGCACATCAGCCATTGTCTTTGCAACTGCGACTTCAAGAGGAACCTCTTCAAAATGTTGGAAATGCGTTTCTATGAATTCGCCATCCAACTCCACATAGCGGAAGGAGTTAAGGTGACTTATCATGTACACTTCCTCCCCATGAACCGTTATGATCTTACCCTGAACTGGATACTTTAGCATTTGGTGCAGAGAGGAAGTGACTACCCCAGCATTGTGAATCCATGTCCTTCCGAACAAGCATGAATATGAAGGACGGGTGTCCATCACATAAAAAGTAGAGTTGAAAATTTCTGTACCCACTTTGACTGGAATGTCCACTTCTCCGTGAACCATCCTCTTAGAACCGTCGAAGGCTCTAACAACGATGTTACTGGGCTTTAGGGTCAAACCTTCGCAGTCCAATCTGTCCAACACCTTCTTCGGTAGAACATTTAAAGATGAATCGGTGTCAACCAGAACATGGGCAAGTGTGGTCCCCCTGCACTCTACCGAGACATGCAGCGCGTCGTTATGTTTTCTTCCCTTAGGGGTTAAATCAGCATCGGAAAAACCAAGACCATTATCGGTAGTAAGGATAGCCACGCACTCTTGAAACTGGTGTGCATAAGTTTCTTGAGGCACGTGTGCCGTCTTTAAAAATTTGATCAAGGCCTTAGCATGAGCCTCAGAGCAGAGTAGGAGAGCCAGCATGGAGATTTTGGAAGGGGTCTGCCCTAGCTGCTCCACGACATCGTAGTCGCTCTTCTTGATTATCTTTAAGATTTCTTCCATCTCTTTATGGGTGGTCTCGGGGATAACCACAATTTGAGCCTTCGTCCTGACAGGCGTTTCTTGTATCCCTTTACCCTTATTGGTAGTAGCATCAGAGGGTCCAGCTTTGGGAGCATCGAATTCTTCAATTACCGGGCTTTGCACAGATGGCTTGACAGGCACAACAACTCTCGAGGGTCCGAAGATTGCCCGTGGAGGAGCAATCTCCGGAGAGAAGATCCTTCTGCTGCGAGTTATCTTGCTCGTTCCCGCAATATTCCCTATATCAGGGGTTTCATCATCGGAATTCTCTTGGACTGATTCAATCTGCTTGATACCATGGTAGAAGATTTCTCCTCCGTAATTCCATGGTATCGTCTTGTTAGATTTATACGGGACAGGCCCCGGCATGGTGATTTTCAACGGCACAAACTTAGGATCAGGCATAATCTTAACAGGCCTTTTGCAGGTCTTGGAAAGATCGTCGAAGATGGTTATTATAGAAATTTCATTGGTTGGAGTATCGAAAGTAATAGGAGTAACATGAGTGATAGTATCAACAGGAGTCTTTTGAAAGAGGATCTCTTGGGTATCCATCAGGCGTTGGATGCCTAATTTCAACAGTGGGCAGTCAGCTTGCAAGTTTGAACTGAAGTAAAAGTCTTTTCCACAGCCTGGGAATATCTCGGCTTTCATCAAATTCACTTTAATCACTGGTAATGGAGTCATTAATTCATTAACGGTGGTGACATGAAGGTCTTCCATAACGACATGAACATTATGACCGTGCTTGGGCATTGGGGCAGAAATCACATTCGGCTTTTCGGGCGCATCGAATTCTACCTCCTTGGTGTCTATTAAGTCTTGGATCTTGTTTTTAAGAGCCCAACAGTTGTTGGTATCATGCGCTACACTGTCAGAGTGGTATGCACATTTTGCATTGGAGTGATAATAAGGAGAAGAGGTATTGGGGTTCTTCGGCGCTTCTTTCAAGTTGGTGAGATTTAGCTTTAACAGATGAGGGAGGACTTGAGCCGGTGTCATGTTGATTCGGGTGAATTTCCGTTATGGCCTTTCTACCCTTTGCTGATTAGCTCTTGGTTGATTGCTGCGAGGTTGATCGGCTGAGGAGTTTTGGATCATAACAGCCCCCACCGTTGGTCGGCGCTCTGTTCTTCCTTGGTTTCTCTGGTTGTGAACAGAAGAAACTTCCATCTTAGCTGGGAAGGTCTTCTTAATAGCAGTGGAAACGGAGGCATCTTTCTGAATTTTACCACTCTTAATGCCAGCTTCGACCCTTTCACCAGTAAGAATTAATTCGGTGAATCCTGTAGATGAAATCCTGATTAAATGATTGAAGAATGGACCTAACAGAGTCCCTAAAAACATGTCAACCAGCTCTCTATCTGACAATGGTGGCTGCACCCTTCCAGCCAAATCCCGCCACTTCTGGGCATACTCCTTAAATCCCTCATTAGAGGCCATACCCATACTCTGAAGTTGAGTACGAGTAGGCGCTAAATCTGCATTGTATTGGTATTGTCGGTAGAAAGCAGCAGCTAAATCTTCCCAGTTATGAACATCCGACCTCTCAAGTTGATAGAACCAGTCCAACTGCGTGCCTGACAAACTATCTTGAAAAAAATGGACCCAAAGATCTTTATCAGAAGAGTGAGGTTGGATTTTTCTTACGTAGGATCTTAGATGCATCTTTGGACAGGACAAACCGTCATACTTAGCAAATGTAGGTACTTTGAACTTGGGAGGAATGACGATCCCAGCGACCAACCCTAGTTCTTCGAAATCTAACCCAGGTACCCTTTGCAACTCCATGGCTGCCAAACGATCCTCAAGATTTTTATACTTATCATCCGCTGGCGGGTATTGCTGTTCGGAGTAATCTTCATCCTCTTCCTCTTCTTCTTCTTCAGCTTCAGATTCAGAAGGCATTGCAACTCCTTTACCTTTACCAGCCCCTTCATCAGACGTTGAGGGGAACTCGAGGATCCTTCTAGCCTGGTTTTCAAATCTTCTTCCCATAGTGGCCATACCGGTCCTTTTCTTTTTATTCTCTTTGTCTTTCCCTTTTTCCAACAGTGCTTTAAGGTCCTCTTGACCCTTTTCTAAGTCACGAGGAGTTGCTGGAATTGCGAATTCTGTGCTTGCAGATCCTTAACCGTCTGCTCCAAATCCATCTTGCTGAAATAAACAGCAGAAAGATAAGGAAACCTGGTGTGAAGACCTGTTTATGCATATGATGAATGATATGTTATTCATGTAATGCATTCAAGGATTCAGAAATTCAAATTTGTTGCAAACAAAAAGAACACACGTCATATTAAGAAAAAATTTGTTAGTACATAAATGCCCCATGGGCAAAATATCACAAAATTCTTAATTTAAAAAGACATTGCGCATCCTCTTTGGCGTGATGTAAGTGTTGAGAGTTTCCTCCTCATGAAGTCGGCGGGTAAGCTCCAAAACCTTCTTCTCACTGGCATAGAAGCCGGCTTCAAAAGTATTCCGTTCTTCCTTGAGCTGGATCCAACTCTTTTGCAATTCTTCTAATGATGTTGGCATGTCTGGATGTAGGAGGGTGTATGGAACCTCTCCTTTCATAACAGGCTCTTTGATCACGGGGAGAATGTGAGGGTATGGCATCATAAGATTCTGGGCGCGGGTTCGTACCCACTTGAGATAAGGCTCAAGGGGGATGGAATTCTTGTGCCCCAGTGTCTTACTATCCACTTTGTTGGGCATCCTCCAAGCTCGGATAAATCTTTGTCGAAGTCCTTGAGCATCGTTGTCGAAGTCAAAAACTAGGTCAGGAATCAGCATATCACGAGGACCATCTTTCCGGGCATATCCAAACTGCCTTAGAGCTAAACAGGGGTTGTAGGTGATGCCTCCCCTAATGCCAAGTAGTGGGACATTAGGGAATTCCCTGCAACGATCAATGATGATGACATTTTCTCTGGACCGAGAACACCAATGAACATCAGAATGTATGAGGGTCATCAACCGTTGTGACCACCTTAAACCCTGCTCATTCTTCAAAACTGATTGGGGAAGGTGATAAATAAACCACCTTGCTAGAAGAGGAGTACAGCACATGAGAACACCTCTTTTTCTCATTGTTCGTGTGTGAAATGAGTGTAGGATATCCCCAAGCAATGTAGGCACAGGATTCCGAGATATGAAAATCTTGACAGCATTCACATCTATAAGCTGATCTTTGGGAACAAGACCAACCCATAGATGAGGAGTGCCACAATATCTTCAAAAGCTTGTAGATCTAGAGAATTCCAACAGTCTTGTGCCTTCTCAAATAGAAACTTTGCCAAGAAACCCTTGACACCACTTCTGGTTTCCCAATGACCTTTGATATCAGATGGTTGCAAGTGTAAGGCTTGAGCAACATCTTCAGGCTTTGGTTCTCTTTCTGTACCATTGTAGGGTAGTTGATGGAGAATAGGAATCCTCAAGAGTTGAGAAAATTCCTTTAAAGTAGGTACTAGTTGGTAATCAGGGAATGTGAAACAGTGGTGTAGGGGGTCAAAGAATTGGAAGAGAACTTTCACCATGTCTTCTTTAATGTTGGAGTTGACCAATTTGAGAAGTCTACCATGTCTTTCACTGAAGAGAGAATTCTCTGGAATCTTGGAAGCAAGCTCCTTGAGTTGAGGAGGGATCCTCACAAGGTTAACCTGAATAGTTTTTCTGCAGAGTGATTCCATGACCTACAAAACAGGAACAAAGATGAAGATCCAAACCCTTGAAATGGTTAGTGGATGCAAATGATGCTTCATGATGTATGCACAAGTATATGTACAAGCAAGTCACACAAGTTCCTAGTTTCAGGCTTGATTGGGGTTTCATAGGTAAGTACCCTCTTGAAGTTAGTTGGCTCAACCTGTCCTATAAATAGTAACCGGGTTCTAAGGAGCTCAATATCACTGGATTATTTTCTGTGTTCATTGTTTCAGTTTAGCCACTTAACTAGCGACCAAAATATTCCAAGAAAACAACCCTCAATGAGTGTAGTATCGAGTATCTAACAACTTCGGACTGCACCAAAGCCGGTCATCTCACTATCCCTAAAAAGGCCAAGATGGTCAAGTAAAGGTTCTAAAAGTCCATTAGTGCTTCATGATATCACTCAGCGGCCCTGTATTCTCTTTGATTGACTCAAAGGCTACCGGTACCCATAAATATGCCGCACTAATATAGCTATTGCTTCAACCATGTCGGTATACCCCGCACAGTTTCCACAATGTATTGCTATTTACCTATGAATGTTTCCCAAATCCGGGTAAAGGATTCAAACCCAAACAAATAGAACCAAATGTAAAGCAATCAAAGCAAACAAAGTAAGCATGTAAAGGTGATCTAAACCCTAAGGTTACTCCACTTTTAGATAATTCCGCGGCAGAGTCGCCAGTTTTGTGATACAGTGGGGGAACTGACTTGGGATTTTGTGTTTGTGTTCGCAAATGTTTCGGTTTAGTAAGAGTCGCCACCGACTTTTTATTTTATCCAAAGGAAAGGTCAAAAAACACAGGAAAGACCTTTGAGATGTTTTCTTGGGTTCGGGGAGTAGATTATGAAAAGGGAAGGTGCAAGCACCCTTTTCATCCATGGTTATCCATGGGCTCTTAGTTACTTGTTTAGATCACTTGCTTTGATTTTCCAATTGTTTGAAATGGTTCTTTGTGTGTGGTTTTGAAAGATGTTTTTAAAAGAGTCAATCGTTGTGGCAACCTTTGTAATGATTCTTGTTTGAATGTATACAAAGGTGTTTTTGTCTTTTGAAAATATTTCAATGTTTGAAAATTTGGATTTGGATAATGTTTTGAAATTGTGTTGTGAAGTGTGTTTGAAAATAACAAGGGTGTTTTGCAAGCTTTTGATCAAGCAACTAAGAGTTATCTATCCTATTTTACTCAAAGATCTTTCCTAATGTTTTTAACCCTTTTGACAGTGTTGTTTCACCATTGCATTTAGTGAACAACCTTGGGTTAGGATGTTAAACGGGACAGGCGCGGGTCATCGTACAGACCATGATAGCAATTGTGTCAAGTATCTTTGGCAATTTTTGAGGGACTTGATCATTTTTTTGTTTAGGCAACCAGGATAGCATCATCGAGGGACTATGATCTTTTGTTTTGTTTTTGTTTTGCCAAAGTTCCCAACATGCATACCATGGCCCATTTTTGAAGGCAACAAGTGGATTGTAACCCTAGGGGTGCAAGTGTGCATTGTGTTTGATTCTCATACATTTTTATCTTTGATTAGGTCAAGCTATTTGTTGAATTGGATTTTTGCATACAAACCCTAATTCTCTAATCATTGCATAATTGAAAGCGTAAAGTGCGAGAATTTAAAATTCTAAGCTATTACAATATGATTATAGGGATGGGGATACAATTTTGAATGGCGGGTATTTGACAATAAATATAAACCCTAATTTACTATTACATCCAAATTGAATTTGCTTGCATAAATATTAAATGGACAATATTTAAATAAACAAAATAAATAAATATCAAATAATATGTATTATGCAAAAAGGTTTTTTTTGTTTACCTATGTATGTAAAAGTATTTTTAATGTAAAAAAGTATAAGGAAATAAATAAATAAAAAAGATTAATTTTATTTGTTTAAGAGTAAAACCCTAATTTCTTTAAGAAAATAAAATAAAATATTATTTATATACAATAAAATATATTAATATGTACAAAATGAAATATACTTTAAAAAGTATTCTTTTAGTATATAAAAAATAAAAATGTAATATTTCATATTTTTTATTCTAGAGTATTTACAAAATAAAAAAAGTATATATTTATTATGTGTATATTAATCAAATAAAATATGTACAAAATAAAATAAAATATGTACAAAAATAAAATATATTCAAGAAAATATTTTTAGTATGAATAAAAATAAAGAACAAAAATAGAAGTATAAACTACATATTATTTTCAAGTCTTAATAAATAATACAAAAGTATTTAAATACTTTTCAAGTTAGAAAAATTAAAATAAAATGCCAAATAAATGTGAAAATTTTATGAAAATATTTTTAAGCATTTTTTATATTTGGAAATAAATAAACAAAGTCAGAAATGAAAACAAAAATGCAAAAATGTGAAAATACAAGAAATGGAGCCAGGGGGTGCAAAAATGAAAATGGGAGGTGCCAAGAGTGAGCCAGGCCAAGCCCAACCCACCACTTCATCTTCTTCCTCCAGCATTTTGAAAATACGCGCGCGCCTGTACAAACTTGGATATCCTGTATACGTGATCTATTGCAAAAACATACAACATCAAACTTGTAGAGAATTTCAAGATGATTCCAACCATATAAACAACTAATCATAATCTCAAAGACCAGAGAGAATTTCTCTGGCCCTAAAATCTGACCTAGTTTTCTCAGCATGTTCATGGATGAAATTCTCCTAGCACACTTAATATAAATGAAAACTGAGCATATGTGCAGCTTCATGGCATTGAATACTACATTTTTTATTCACAAACCTAAGGCTAAATGTTCCTAAATAGAGAGATAGAAAGTGAAGAAAAAACTATTTCAGTTGGATTCGTGTAGGGCAATGCAGTGCTTCTCAACAAGTTTTAGGATGTCTGGTAGCTTGCCTGAACTTCACTTGTCCTTTTCCAATAGCTAGCTTGCCTTGAATGTCCTTGAATTAGCCTATAGAACTCAACCTGCACAAGCTTGAAATGAAAATGGTGAACACTGTAAATGGAGTTACAGTTGGTAATGGAGGTTTGGGATAGCTTGAGTGAGTTGAATGGAAAGTGTTTGAAGCAAAATGGGGCAAAACCCACGAGCCAAATGAGCTGGGGAACTCAAGTTGCAGCACCTGCCCTGTTTTGCCAAAGAAGTGTGATTTCGTGCTATGGGGTGTTTTGGGGCTCAATCACTCGTGTTTCTAGCTCAAAGTATTGTGAGAAAAATGTTTAAAGTCTTTGTGTAAGTTGATCTTTGCTGGTTTTCAAGTTCTAAGCATTTGGACAAGTTTTTTGTTTTTGAAGCAAGAAAGTGGACTTGTGGTTACAGGCCTGTACATGCCATTTTATCACCTTGAATATAATCCTATTGGCCCCTCTGATTAGTGGATTTGTTTAGCTTCCAGAGATTTGGCTCTATGCAAAAATGGAAATGTGCCTTTTACCATTTAGGGATTAAACTTGTGTACAATACCCTAATGACCAAGACAATGTATTAGCTCAATGGATTTGCATTAAATTATGGAGTGTGAAATGGTTTAGAGGCCTGCAAACTAGTACAAGGCATGCTTGTTTGGAAATGCAACTTGAGTGAACATGATTTTGCCATGGACACAAAGTGAGTTTTTGCCAACTTCAAGCATTCGATTCTCCATAACCACAAATGTGTTTGAGGAGTTCTTGGACAATTTGGAAATATTGAAACATGCTCTATAATCCATATTTGAAATTCAACTTGAGACTACAAGTGGAACTATATGAAAAATGTCTAAGAAGATAGGTCAAAATCCTGTCTAAACTAGGGCAAAATTTCACTAAGTTAATAGTTTTAGGGACCCTTGTTCCAAAAATCATAACTTGAGATCCAAGCTTCTTTTGAGAAAACTTTGTGATCAAAGTTGTAGACTTTTTGGAGAACTATAACTTTCATGTTGTAAGTTTTTTTTGAATCCATTTGAATCATGGTGAAAATGTGGGACAAAGTTAGGAAAAATTAAGAAAATTTCATAACTTAGAAAAATTCTAAGTTATGAAATTTTTTCAAATTCAAACCCTAATTTTCAATTTTAGGTTTCTTGATGAACAAGTTTCATAATTTGACACATCTTGATGAAAAATGACCCTTGGCACTTGATTTTGACCAAAAAGTCAAAGTTTGACTTTTCAGTGTACAGTCAAATTTTGATCAGTTGACTGAAAAATTCATCTGTCAATCCCATGCATTTGAGATATTTTGAACTTGTTAAATAGGTCAAGATGATGCCATTGAGTCCTTTAGTCCTTGGTTTAACCTAATTTGCCATTGACTAGGTCAAAAAGTCAAAAATTTCCTTTGTACAGTCAAAACCCTAAAAATGACCATTTTTCCCTTTTGGTGATCTGATCAAATTTCTTGTGGAATTATGGTCCAAACTTGATCAAATGGTTCATATGAGTTCATAATGTTGATGTGGGTCAAAATTCAAGAGGTTTGACTTTAAATTGGCTACAATTGACTTTTTCCCCAATACAGCTGATTTATAGGTCAACTATCCAATTGACTGGGCAAAAATTTGATTCAAGGCTTGAAACTTGGTATGGACAAACTTATGAGTCCAATATGAAGTATGAAAGTCAATTTGAGCATTGAAAGTCCAAAAATACCTGTCCAAACTCAAACCCTAATTTAGGTCATCAGTGCAAGGAGATGTCTTGAGTAGAGCAAGCCCTAGCTTGATCTTGAGTTCAAAGAGCCTTGTGATGAGAAATGTTGATAAAAGGAGAGGGAAAATTTTGGGGTACAACAAATAATAATAATTTTTAATCTTTCTTTCTTTTAGAATAGATTTTTATTTGTAAATAAATACATGCATCTCATAATGTTATTGATTTCTTCATTTGTTATAATCTTATATTGAATTGCAACGATTCGATTTGGTTATAATATTTAGACATTATTATCCTTGTGAGATTCATTCCCATTTGTAAACAATTATACCCCCATACCCGAATACTTTTTTGATAGCTTAGAATTTTAATTCTCGCACTTTACGCTTTCAAATATGCCATGACTAGAGATGAGGGTTTGTATGCGAAAATCTAAAATCAATCGCTAGATGACCTAATACAAGATTTGAATGCATGAAAATGAAAAACACAATTCACACGTGCACCTCTAGGGTAACCTCGCTTGTTGCCTCGGAAAATGCAATCATGTCCCTCGAATATGAGACAATCTAGCAAATGTCCCTTCGATAAACAAAGATCGTAGTCCCTCGATGAACCTCAATGTTACCTTCGATAAAATGATCTCGTCCCTTACAAAATTGCTAGAGCGTCTCACAAGTTGCTTTCAATGATTGTATGCGATGACCCGCGCCTGTACCGTTTAACATCCTAACACAAGGTTGTTCACCGAATGCAATGGTGAAATAACACTGTCAAAAGGGTTAAAAACATAAGAAAGATCTTTGAGTAAAATAGGGTAGACAACTCTTAGTTACTTGATCAAAAGCTTGCAAAATCGTCCTTGCCATTTTCAAACACACCTCACAACACAATTTCAAAATAAACTTTCAAAACATTGAAATATCTTTTCAAAAGACAAACACCTTTGTAAAACATTCAAACAAGAATTGTTACAAAGGTTGCCTAGACAAGGACTCTTTTTCAAAGCATTTTCAAAACCACACACACAAAGCACCATTTCAAACAATTGAAAAGCAAAAAGCAAGTGATCTAAAACAAGTAACTAAGAGCCCATGGAAAACCATGGATGAAAAGGGTGCTTGCACCTTCCCTTTTCATAATCTACCCCCCGAACCCAAGAAAACATCTCAAAGGTCTTTCATGTGCTTTTTGACCTTTTCTTTGGATAAAATAAAAAGTCGGTGGCGACTCTTGCTAAACCGCACATTTGCGAACACAAACGCAAAACCTCAAGTCAGTTCTCCCACCGTATCACAGAACTGGCGACTCTGCTGGGGAGAATTATAAAAGTGGGGTTACCTTAGGGTTTTAGATCACCTTTACATGCTTACCTTGATTGCTTTGATTGCTTTACTTTTTTGGGTTCCTTGTTTGGGTTTGTTTTAAATCCTACACCCGGATTTGGGGACACCTTTTAGGTAAGTAGCAATAAACTGCGAGGGAACTGTGCGGGGTATACCGACATGGTTGAAGCAGTGGCTACGTTAGTGCGACATATTTGTGAGTACCGGTAGCCTTTGAGTTAATCAAAGAGAATACGGGGCCGCTGAGTGATGTCATGAAGCACTAACGAACTCTTAGAACCTTACTTGACCATCTTGTACTTTTTAGGGGTAGTGAGATGACCGGCTTTGGTGCAGTCCGAAGTTGGTAGATACTCGATACTACACTCATTGAGGGTTGTTTTCTTGGAATATTTCGGTCGGCAGTTAAGTGGCTAAACTGAAATAATGAGCACATAAAATAATCCAGTGATATTGAGCTCCTTAGAACCCGATTACTATTTCTAGGATAGGTTGAGCCAACTAACTTCAAGAGGGTACTTACCTACGAACCCCATGCAAGCCTAAACCTAAGGACTTGTCTGCTTTGTGTGAATGTGATTATTTGTATATACACTTGCTTACTTTTGCATACTTGTACATAACATCATAACATCATACCATAGCATTTTCAATAACCATTTCAAGGATCTTGAGGGTCTTTGATGTAGGGGCACGTTGAACCAGACGTCTACCAAAGGGCAAGAGGATTCATTTTCCTCTAAACAAACACCGTTAAAGATCAAGTACAACAACTTGAATCGAGGGCTATGACCCACTTGACATGGTGATCTTGATTCTCGTGGAAAGACATCTACCAATACAAAGTTCTCCAATGAAAGACGTTGATTGAAATTCAACCTCTAACATTTTCTTGTGTTTACCCCGCGAGATCCTTGAAAACATGCATCCACATATCATGCCTTGTATCATGACAGGTTTCCCCTTTCAGGTCTCCTTACCTTCCTACTGTTTATTTCAGTAGAGATGGCTCTAGAGAGGACTGTCAAAGATATCCAGGCTCAAAATGCTAAACTTCAAGAAATGTTCTTGAACTTGTCCAAGGGGCAGGAAGAAGTGAAAACTCTCCTCACAAGGGGCATGGTCCTAGGGAATCCAGGCAGCGTCAGGAATGATCAGTTGGAAGGGCTACAGATTGAGTTGGAAACAATGAAAATCCAGATGATGGGACAACTGGTGGGTCAGATGGCTCTCATTCAAAACCTGGCTCAAGGACAAGAAGAGCTAAGGGTCCTCATCAACAAGCTGCTTCAAGATAACTAAGTGGGGCAAATAACTAGGGTTGAAGATCAAGTCACCATTCAGCCTCCTTTAGGACAAGAAGCCAAGGGAAAGTCTCCCCAGCTTACTTCAGAGTCACAAGCCTAACAACAACCTCACCAACATCAACAGGGTAATCAGCGTAAGCAAAATACATCTGGAAGGCGCTTCACTGAGATTAACATACCATTATCTCAGTTCGTAATACAGCGAACGACATCAAAAACATTCCCTCGGAATCAAAAGACAATGATGGTTCCTTATCTCTTTGGCATTCATTATCTATAAAAAAAAGCCCACTGAGTCAAAGCCTACAAAGGAGGCTTAGGAAAGCTGGGGCATCCCGCTGACTGTAAATATCAAAAAACAGGAACAGTCAGGCAAAAATCAGGGATAAAAAATCAAAAGAAAAAGGTCACTACAAATTCTCAACAACATGAAAAAATGTTGCAAAAAATGATGATGACTGTCTTCCAACAAATTCAACTTGTGTGAACCATCACCAAAACGTCGTTCCAAGACTCATTTGGAGTTCAACGCACAATTAACTGAGTTTAGGATTGAAGAACATCACGAAGAGGGGGTGGGTACAAATATACTTTGAGCCTTTATCCTTTGTTTCTTAAACAGTGAACCAAGCCACGTTACAACCCTTCAAAAGTCCTAATTAAAGCATGGGTTAGTTCGAAAGCATATTGTCACAAAAGGTATCATGACTCCTGTAAGGCTTTGCTCTAAATCTTGTGTTGAATTTATCTGCTAAAAAACACATTTTTCAAAAAAATTTCAAGACAAGCATGAACTTTGCATTATTTGAATATCGTTGTTTGCACATGGTTATTTGTTTGACAGCGAAGAAATTCACACAGTGAATGTTCGGATGAACGAAAGCTCTCTCAGTGAATAAAATCACTTCAAGTGGGATGACACTCCCGTTGCAAAAATCTCCCATCAACAAAAGGGGACTTGGTATGGTATTGTCCAGTAAACCTGGGGCAGTCCAGTCAAGATTTCAGCAAATCTCTCAAAGTCCAGTAAACTCGGGGCAGTCCAGTCAAGATTTCAAGAAATCTCTCAATCGCAGAATAACCAGGGGCAAGTCTCCGTCACCGCCACTTGGGGAATTAAACATCAATCTCATCAAAGGGTTACATACAGTCCAAATTTCCTGGCAGTGTCACAAACATTTGATACTAGGGACAGTGACGAATCTCTCCAAAATCCTTCTGAAAAGAAATTCAAGAATCCTCGAAAAGTTCAGCACCTCTCTAGCAGACCAGCAGTCATGGGTTTATTTCCCCAACACTTGTCAAGGATTTATTCTCCAAAACAAAATTACATTTCAATAACATTCATAACATATGCAGATTGATCGGCAGGTAAAGGTTATCATTACCTTTTGGAGTAGTAATCGTTCAATATTCCTTCATTACTTTTTGGAGTAGTAATCGTCCAAGATTCCTTCATCACCCTTTGGAGTAGTAATCGTCCAATATTCCTTCATTACCTTTTGGAGTTGCAGTCATCAAAGATTCCTTCATCATCCGTTTGAGTCAAGGTTAACCCAAGACCTTCTCTGGTTCAGTCAGATCGACACTAAGATCTCCCTGATTCTTATTCCAGTGGAAGATATTCCGGGTTTTGCTGTTTCAGATAAATCTCTCAACGATTCATTCTGATTTACTTCCAGATTTTTTTCACTATCAGATACGAAGAGTCCAACCCTTTTCTCCATCACTAGTTCGGGATTTATTTTCCCCAGCGAAAGGTCATCTTGAAAAAACATTACACATCCGTACATCAGGACATCATACAATGCAATCTCATTTATTTTGAGAACATCATTGTTTGATATATGTCATGCCACTAACCTTTGCCTTTCAGGAAAGATACAATCAATTTCTCACCAAAAATTCGTATCGTGAAGCCTGGACGTTGACCAGATAACGATACAAGACTGTGAAACCTGGATGTTGACCAGATAACAGTAAGGTATACTATGAAACTTGGATGTTGACCAAATAGCAGTTTACTCGGCCAATTACTTTGAAGCCTGGATTCAACCGGATAGTAGTAGACCCCAAAATCAAAAGGAAAACCGGAAGCGACCGAATAACCATTTGATTTCTTTCTGAAGACTGGATGTTGACCAGATAGGAAGAAAGGTACTGTGAAACCTGAACGTTGACCAGATAACAGTCTAACCGCCTGAATGAAGAGTCTCATTCTTGCTTCCTCAAAAGATTGGTATACTCCCAACCTCCTGATACCGTTAACAGAATGAAGATTCTCATCCTTGAAACCTCAGAAGATTGGTATACTCCCAAGCTCCTGATACCGTTAACAAAATGAAGATTCTCATCCTTAAAACCTCCGAAGATTGGCATACTCCCAACCTCCTGACCTAAACGCCTGAATGAAGATTCTCATTTTTGCTTCCCCTGTAGATTGGCATACACCCAACCTCCTAACCCAACAGAATGAAGATTCTCATTCTCAAAGAGGCGCACACCTAGGTTCTCGATATTCCCGACATATTGAAGATTCTCATTCTCAAAGTGGCATATAACCTGATATTCCCGATAAAATGAAGATTCTCATTCTCAAAGTGGCATACAACTTTAACTCCTGAACTTCTTCCAAACAGGAATAAGCTTTTCCCAGAGCCCTGAGCTTACTCTCCAGCAGGATAGCTACTCTTCAACAGTATGGCTATTCCCCACAGAGTTTTTACTCCCTAGCAAAATCAAGATTCTCATCCTTGATTCTCCAGTGAAGTTGACAAATCCTTCCTCACTCTCAGCATAAATTTGTCAGAGTTTTTAATCCCCTGCAGCTTGAAGATTCTCGTTCTTGACTCCTCAGCACCAATTCCCCTAGCAGAAAGAAGATTCTCATTCTCAATTCCTCACAGAGTTTTCAGATATTCCCCAATGGAGTTCTCCTCAAACCACGAAACAAGAATCCCTAGTAGATTGGCATACAACCCGAACTCCTGATTTTCTCCAGCAGTATAGCTTCTCCCCACAGAGGTTGTCAAAGAGCTTGAAGACACACATACTCTTTAACAAGGATCCAGGATTTATCTTCCCTGACGGCAGTCAAAGATTTTTATTATCTCCAGCTATCCAGGATTTATTTTCCTCAGCAAGACAACTCATCAGCTTACATGCGCATACATTGCATTCATATATCATAAACATTGATAAAACACATATATTGCATCATACATTTCATGCAACATAACTTTGTGTTTCAGCTAATGTTTTACCCTTTTCAGGATAAGATTAGCAAGCTTCGAATTCAAGGATTTCTGAAAACAGTTTACGGATGCTTCCCAACATGGATGTTAATCTATCGCTTGTTCAGATTCAACTTTTGAAAACAATTTACGGATGCTTCCCAACATGGATGTTAATCTGTTGCTTGTTCAACCCCAGAATCATGAAAATAGTTTATGGATGCTTCCCAACATGGATGTTAATCTATCGCTTGTTCAGATTCAACTTTTGAAAACAGTTTACGGATGCTTCCCAACATGGATGTTAATTTGTTGCTTGTTCAACCCCAGAATCATGAAAACAGTTTATGGATTCTTTCCAACATGGATGTTAATATATCGCTTGTTCAGATTCAAATTTTGAAAACAGTTTACGGATGCTTCCCAACATGGATGTTAACATGTTGCTTGTTCAACCCCAGAATCATGAAAATAGTTTATGGATGCTTCCCAACATGGATGTTAATCTATCGCTTGTTCAGATTCAACTTTTGAAAACAGTTTACGGATGCTTCCCAACATGGATGTTAATCTATTGCTTGTTCATCCCCAGAACCATGAAACTAGTTTACGAATACTTCCCAACATGGATGTTAATCTATCGCTTGTTCAGATTCAACTTTTGAAAACAGTTTACGGATGCTTCCCAACATGGATGTTAATCTATCGCTTGTTCAGATTCAGCTCATTGAAAACAGTTTACGGACGCTACCAAACATGGATGCTAATCTATCTCTTGTTCAGATTCAACTTTTGAAAACAATTTATGGGTGCTTCCAAACACGGATGTTAATCTATTGCTTATTCAAACCCCCAGCTCAGAGACGTTCCAGACATGGATACCTTTCTGATACTCATTCTTTCACCTACAACATACAGTTCAATAAACATTCTCGGATGGCATCTTTTAAGCCCATCTCCGACAAGATTCTGTCACATCTCCAAATGGCATCTTTAAGCCCATTCCCTCAACTATGCTTTGACGAGTGCAAATTTATGGGCACTCTAGTGTCCAATCATCTTTTACCTTTGAGTCGCGAACGGCAAAATTGCCAATCTAACTCCTCAGGTTCAAGAAGATTGAACATGGGCAACTGTTGTACCCCAAAATTTGCCCTCCCTTTTCCATAAGAAATTAAAACCCTAGGGTTTTCTCAGATTTTCAAGATTGGCTCAAGAATCGATCAGACAGACTGTTCTCTGGCAGTAAATCAAGAATTAGGGTTTTTAAAAGGGTATCTAAAATACAGTGGTGTTAATTCTCCCTAAGCAGAGTTTATCTATCACCAACAATAGAAGATTATTCCCCAGCGGAGTTGATTTCTTCCATAATCAGAAACTTTATCCCCGATAGAGTTTATCATCACCAACAATGGTAATTCATCCCCAGCCGAGGTTATCTCTCCAAATCAGCAGATCTTCTAACAAAGTCTCTCTCCCCCACAGAGCCATGCTCACACCAGCTTATTCTCCAGCAGAATTATTCTCCTGCCAAGTTATTTTCAAATCATCTTCGATCGTTATTCTCAGCAAGCAAAACTCTTCTTTTTACTCTCCAGCAACAGTCCGGGATTTATTTTCCCCCGTTAAAGAATATCATAAAAACATTGCATATCCATACATCATGGAATGCGCATACTCATCATACAGCACAATCTCATTTATTTTAAGAACATCATTATTCAACACGTTTTATGTCATGCATTACATACGACTAAATCTTTACATTTCAGGAAAAGATACAATCAAATTCTCACAAAGTTCAAGCTATGAAGCCCAGATCCTACCGAATAATATCTTGATTTCCCCATCATATTTTGAAGCCCGAAGAACGACCGGATAACAATATCAGAATACCGTGAAGCCTGGAATCGACCAGATAGTGGTTTATCACAAGCTATGAAGCCCGGATTCGACCGGATAATAGTTTAATCCCCAGAAAGTTATTGTGAAGCCTGGATTACCACCAGATAACAATACAAGACACCATGAATCCCGGACTCGACCAGATAATGGTAGAAGACATTGTGAAGCCTGAATTACGACCAGATAGCAGCCAAGAATACTATGAAGCCTGAGGTCGACCAGATAGTGGTATATCTTTAATGCAAGTTTTGAAGCCCGAATTCGACCGGATAATATCTTGAGTTCTCTGAATACCATGAAGCATGGATTCGACCAGATAATGGTATAATGCATCGTGAAGCCTGGATTACGACCAGATAGCAGAAAAAAGACACTGAAGCCTGGATTACGATCAGATAACAGTAAGGGAGACTGTGAAGCTTGGATTTCGACCAAATAGCAGTTTACCCGGCCAATTACTATGAAGCCCGGAAATCGACCGGATATTAGTGTGCCCTAAATTCAAGTTGAAGCCCGGATGCGACCGAATAACAACTTAATTCCTTCTGAAGCCTGGATTACGACCAGATAAGAATTGAGAAATTGTGAAGCCTGGATTACGACCGGGTAGCAAGTTTAACCTCATCTCCCCAGTAAGTCACTGTAAAGCCTGGAGCACGACCAGATAACAGCCGATCTTATCACTACAAAGCCTGGATCACGACCAGATAGTAGTTCATTTTCACCTCTTCGACCAAGAGATGATTCCCCAGTAGAATAACGGACGACCGAAGCTCCTAAAATTCAACTTTCTCTCAAGACAAAGAACATCATTCCCCAGCGAAATCTTCCTCAACAACAGGTATACGAGCTCTCGCTAAGGAATCTCTTATGCGATCGACACTCCTTTGGATGGCATCTTTAAGCCCATCTTCAGTCGTTAATCTCCAAGTGGAATCTATAAGCCCATTCCCGACATCACAAGATAAGTACCACTTCATGCGAGTGCAAATTTCTGGGCACTCTAGTGTTCAATCATCTTCAACCTTCAGACCACGAAAAGCAGATAAGCCAATCTACATCCTCAGGTTTAAGAAGATTGAACAGGGGCAAATATTGTACCCCAAAATTTTCCCTCCCATATTTCTCAATACATTTCAAGTGAGGTCCTCAAATTGCTCAAGGAAGTCCAAGGGATTCACCAGACAAACTCTCTCCTAAGGTAGTCTACCTCAAATTAGGGTTTCATGTTGCATCAAGATACTTGAGTCCAAGGGATCCAAAATTCTCACCATTTGTCCTAATATTTTCTCAATATCATCCATGTCAAGTTTCAAGCCCTACAGAGAAAGTTTGCTCAGTCAATTGCTCAAAGGCCTAAAAATCGACTATGTTAGGGCAAAAGTCAACTATGGCCCACATATAGTCAAACTTCAAGATTTTTGGTCAACATCCTCATTTTGAAGTATTATTCATCATTTGATCAAGGGTTGATCATGATTCATCAAGTATTTCTCACAATTCATCAAAACCCAAAAGTTGCTAAATTAGGGTTTTGCAGGAAAAGTCAACTCAACTTTGACCAGGCATAACTTTCTCATATTTTATGAGAAATGACCCATCCAAAGCTCATTTTTAAGAGGATGCAATGACCTACAATTCATCTTCATCTACCAAGTTAAAAATATGCACTCACAAGAAGTTATGAATTTGGACATTATAGGTCACTTTGAAAAGTCAACAAAAACACTTTTTTTGTCAAAGCTTCATACATGAACATGGAAGACTCAATTGAGATGAGACCAAAAGGGTTGCTTAGATAACATCTCAAGATTTATAAAAAGTCCAAGAACACCTTCAAAGAGTCAAAATTGAAGAAGTAATGCATTGGTGAAGTTGACCTTTTTTGCAAAATTGCCAAAAGTCAAAAGTGCCTCAAGTTGCAATTTTTGTCAAATGGGCCCTACTTTTTGCACTTGTTTTGAGTTTGTAACATGGTCCACGAGCCCTAGATCTTTCCACTTGCCTTTATTTTATTTTTTCCATTTATTTTGATTTTTTATTTCAATTAAATCAAATTAAATAAAAACAAATCATGGAAATATCAAAACCATTTAAGTCTTAAGATTTGATGCATGTTTCAGGTCTCTTATACAGCTAGCAAGAGAATCAGATCGTGTAAGGCATGGTTGAGCATAAAAAGATTGATTTTTGCTTATTTTTGGAAAGATTTTCATGGAAATCAAATCATGATCAAAGACCATAATTGACAAAGATTGAAGGCATATTTGTAACCCTAATTAGATCCTTGGTATATAGTGGACAAGTGCAGACCAAAAACACAAGGTTTTGAGGCGTGTAGAGGAAGAACAAAACTTGAAAAAACTCAAGAAAAGTGGTGACTTGATTTCATACTTCCAAGCATTTTCAAGACTCCCAAGCCATCTCATTCGCTTCCTGGACACTAAAGGAAGCCATAGCAATCAAGAGTAAGCGTTCTTATGCCCAGAATCCGGTTCCACGACCCCCACGGTTTGCCCTTATTTCCAAAATCGAATCTCTTTATTCTTGCATCTTTAGCATGTTTCAATAGCATATTTGTAATCCATAACGTGTTTGCAAGCTCATGGTGACAATTAATTGCGTTTTTGTTGGCTATATAGAGAAACACCATTGCTAGGTTTTTCTGTTGTGTTTTGGGATCTTTTTATACAGGCAAAATTGGTCCACAAGAAGGGCACCATGATGCTCATCAAGCCAAGACGAATTGGTCCACAACATTAGAATTCATTTATCGTGCATGTATGTGATTTTAAAATATGCAGGAGTTATAGCGACAGACATTTGTCCGTAGGTAAAAGTCTCCGACTTTTGCCAACGGAGAAGGGAAGAAGACGACCTGCGTGGCACCATCCCATTCCTTTTTGAAATATGGTGCGTGTTTGGTAGCTAGCTTCGCTTTATTTATTTTGTTATTTTTGTTTCATATATTAACAAATTGAATCAAGTGGCCCAGTGGTGGCCAAGGAGGCACTAAGGCATTAGATGGCATGAGGTTAGGGGTTCGACCTCTGCCTCCAAACATTTGCAATTTTTCTTAAATTTTCTTTACAGATTCCATACCTCACACAGGCATAAAGACCACCATATGCCCTCAGGATTCAATCATTGGATCTCCAGAAGGCCAGATCTGAAGGCCAACATGTGTTGATCCATCAAAAGCCTTGGTCAACGCACAACATGGGAGCATAGAAGTCAACGTGGGTCAATGGACTTTGGGCCCAAAAGCTTGCTAATGACACCCCCCCTTTCAGCTTCCATACATGCCCAATACTTTTTTCTTTTCTTTTACATTTTCTTATTTAATTTACTTAAATTATTTTATTAACACATAAAATTAATTCTTTTTATCAAAAAATCATAAAATCAATTTTCACCCAAATTAGACTTAGGTTTTATTTTTTATCAAAAATTAATTCAATTAGTTAATTTAATTTTTTAGGTAACTTTAAATTCCTTTGTAAATAAATTAAAATCAATTAGAAAATTAGGGTTTTTGTTTTAATTTAATTATTATTTTCTTTTCTTAAAAATAACCAAAATACAAAAATAGGTCAAGATTAATTATTTTCTTTAATTTAATTTAATTATTAATTAGGTACATATTTAATTTAAAACCTTATTTTCTTAAAATAATCAAAAACAACCAAAAAAATGACTTTTCTTTTAATTAGGATAGACGGGGTCAAAACCCTAATTTTACTCATCCTCGATCCGTCGCGCGTGTTTATTTTATTTTGCAATATTGATGTAATTGCTCATGGGATGTAATAGATTAATTAGGACTTTTTTCGTTTATTTATCGTTTTAGCGGGTTTTTTTGGCTATGTAATTAATACCCGAAGCCTTGTAATAGCGTAGCTTTATTTTCTCGCACTTTAATTCTTGCAAATATTAACTGTTAGATGTATGATAATAGGGTTGCATGACAAGACTATATGTAAATTTTAAAACGGTTAGCAAACCCTAAATGTGTAAAGATAATAACTTGAAATTGAATCACTCGCACATGCTCACTCCTAGGATATACTCTCACTTCGGTTGCCTTCGGTAAACGATAATTAAGTATAAGATATTTTAGTGGTCTCCCTCTTGTCTAAACAAAAGATCAAAGTCCCGTTCGAAAATGTTACCTCGGAAAGGTTGCCTCGGAAATGTTGCCTCGAATATGATCTTAAGACATTAGGGTTATTACTAAGACGTCCTAGCATTGCTTTAGTGATCGTACGTCCCATTTCGAATTGACCCTTACAAAATCCAACGATGGTGCTACCTATTCCTCAATAGTAGGATAGCGCTGTCTAAAGGAAACAAGAACAGAAACAATCCCTCTTTTGAGTAGGTAGATGCTAGTAGGTACTTGCTCAAATCAAACTTTCTCACACCAAAACACTTTTCAAACAAAGTTTTCAAAACAACTTCGTAACACTCTTGAGGACTGATACAAGGGTTAAAACGAAGTAAAACAAAAACTTTTCAAAATACACAAACACGAAATCAATTTTTAAAATGATGAGCAAGTACCTAAGAGCCCATAGAAAACTACGGATAGAAAGGGTGCTAATACCTTCCCTTTCTATAATCTACCCCCCGTACTCAAAATCTCGAAAAAGGAATTTTTCCAGTGCTTTTTTCCTTTCCAGTTGGATAAAATAAAAGTCGATGGCGACTCTTGCTTACCGCAACTGATGTAACCCAAAATTTTCCCTCTCATATTTTTCAAAACATTGCAAGAAAAATCTCCAAGTGGCTCAAGCTTGCTCAAGAGTTGGTCAGACAAGCTATCTCCTAAGGCAGTCAACCCCAAATTAGGGTTTTGTGTTGCATCAAGATCTTTGAGTTCAAATGACCTCAAGTTCTCCCCAATATCCTAATATGTTCTCAAGGTCATCCATGTCAAGTTTCAAGCCTTGCAGAGGAAGTTTGCTCAGTCAATTGCTCAAAGGGTCCAAAAATCGACTGTGCTAGGGCAAAAGTCAACTGTGACCCAAATATAGTCAAACTTTAATATTTTTTTGGAAACATTTCAATTTTGAAGGATATTTCATCATTTTATCAATGGTTGATCATGATTCATCAAGGATTGCTCAAAATTCATCAAGACTCAAAACTTGCTAAATTAGGGTTTTGTAGGAAAAGTCAACTCAACTTTGACCAAGCATAACTTTCTAATACTTTATGAGAAATGATACATCAAAATCTCATTTTTAAAAGGATACAATTCCCTACAATCCATATTCATACCCCAAGATCAAGAAATGCACTCACAAGA
Source organism: Vicia faba (assembly GCA_948472305.1). Classification (NCBI taxonomy): domain Eukaryota; kingdom Viridiplantae; phylum Streptophyta; class Magnoliopsida; order Fabales; family Fabaceae; genus Vicia; species Vicia faba. The sequence continues at coordinate 1,626,562,985 of OX451736.1, forward strand.
AGTTATGAATTTGGACATTATAGGTAATTTTTAAAAGTCAACAAAAACACCTTTTTTGCCAAAGCTTATAACTTGAGCATGGAATATAAAAATGAGATGATACCAAAAGGTCTGGTTAGAGGACATCTCAAGCTTTCTAAAAAGTCCAAGAACACCTCTGAAAGTTCAAAATTGAAGGAGTTATGTATTGTTGAAGTTGGACTTTTTTGCAAAATTGCCAAAAGTCAACTATCCCCAAAACTTCAAAATTTGTCAAATGGGCCCATTCTTTTCCACTTGATTTGAGCTTGCATAGTTGCCCACGTGTCCTAGATTCAACCATGAGCCCATATTTCATTTTTATTATTTAATTTAATTTTTTATTGAATTTATTCATTTTAAATAAAAAAAATCATAGAAAATCCAAATAATTAATAACTCTTGATTTATTGATTGTTTTAGGCTTTGTTTACAACTAGCAACACCATGGAATTCGTATCAAAGCAAAACATGTACAAAAAGATTGAATCAAATCAAATTTGGAAAGGTTAATAATGGAGATCAAATCAAAATCATGTGCATTGATATGGGAAGATTTGATCCATAATTTCTACCCTAATACACCACACAATACATAAGCAAGCCAAAGGAGTTGAGATAAGGGTTGGAAATTGCAGAGAGAGGCAGAACAAGATTGGAAAAAATTCACAAAAAGCTTGAGATCGAAATCGTGTTTAGAGGCATTTTCAGAAGCCAAGACACATCTCAATTGCTTCCTGGGCATTCACTAAAGCCAAACCAATCCAAAGCAAGCTTGTTCAGACACCCAAACGCGCTCTAGGGTTCTTGTAAGCATTTTTGGGGTTTTCTATTTCATGAATAATTGGGACTCAAGAAGAACATGGCTTTGATCAGGAGGCTATAACGAGTCCAACCATGTTCTTGGAATGGATTTATTTGGCCTGGAGAGATTTTTAGCATAAGCCTGCGTTTTTTGTTGCGGATTCAAATCCGCAGGTAATGTTATTACAAGTCTGAGGACAGGGATGAGACCGTGTCATCCTCCGATTGGCCAATTCAAATAACTTTCGCACATTTTTTTGTTTTGCTGGCATATGACTTGTTTCATTATATTATGTTTGCTATGCATTATACTAACAAATGGACCAACATAGCATAGTGGCAAGGCAAGCGAAGCAATTTCCTTCAGGACCTGGGTTCAAATCCCAGGTCCCCCACTTTCTCAATGTTTTTTCTCTTCAGATACTCCTATGCACGGTTAGGCTTGCAGAACACCATGCATCCTCATTCAACCAATGGCCAGATGGCCAAAGGCCAAATTTGATGGTTCCAAGCTGATGGTCCACATGGAGCCAAGTCAATGCACAAGCACCTGATCTGCAAAGTCAACAAGGGCCAGTGCTTTTGGGCTTCCCAATTGCTATCTACACCACAAAATTCAGGCCCAAACCCCCCTCTCTCTTTTATTTTATTTACTTTGCTTTATAAATTTGTTTTATTTTTTTTATTTCATTTACTAACCAATCAAAAAATTCTTTTCTTTATCAAATAAAAACCACAAAAAATATTTTTATTCAATCAAATTTTTATTTTTTATTAATAAACACTAATTAATTAATTTAGGTTTTAATTAGAATAACTTTAACCTATTTTTTGTAAATAATTAAAATTAAATTAGATTTAATTAGGTTTTAATTACTAACATTAATTATTTTATTTTTCTTTCTTAAAATAACAAAAACCCAAAAATAATTTATTTTTATTAATTAATTTATTAATTCAATTTAGTAATTAATTTAGGATTTATTTCTTTCTTAAAATAAAAACAACAAAAAGATGTCTTCTTTAAAGGGTCAAAACCCTAATCTTGCGTCCGAATTAATTTCCCGCACGCGATTTACTTTCTTTTACCAATAATGTACTTGCTCCCGGATTTTAATAGTTAATAGGATTTTTATTTATTTTTTATCGCTTTATTTATTTTTTAAAGGGTTTGTCTTTGGCGATGTAAATACCCGACGCCTTGTAATTTAAATTTCGCATTTTATTTCCCGCAAATTATAATTATTAGATGTTTGATAATAGGGTTGCATGACAAGACAAAATGTTTTAACCTAAAATCAAATTAGATCACCATTAACATGTACAAAGATAAAAATAATTGAAAACGATACACCCGCACATGCACACTCTTAGGGTACACCCCACTTGGTTGCCTTCGTACGCGGTCATTGAGTATAGGTCGTTTTAGAGGTCGGCCTCTTGTCTAAAAGATCATAGTTGCCTCGAAATGGTTGCCTCGGATATTGTTGCCTCAAACAAATGATCTAAGTCATTAGGGTTACCGCTAAGGCGTCCTAACATTGCTTTGGTGACCGTAAGTCCCGCATTCGAATTGACCATTAAACTCCAACGACGATGCTACCTACTCATTCATAGTGGGATAGCATTGTCTAAAGGAAATTAGCATAGAACAATTCCTTTTTTCGAGTAGGTAGATGGTTCTTAGATACTTGCTCTTTCAAAAACAAAAACTTTTCACACTTACACTTTTCGAACAAAGTTTTCAAAACACTTCATTATACTCTTGAGGACAGAAGCAAGAGTTAAATCAAAGTTTCAAACAAAAACTTTTTCAAACCCACAAGCACAAAGAAAACATCTTTTGAAAACAATTGAGCAAGTACCTAAGAGCCCGTGGATAACCACGGATAGAAAGGGTGCTAACACCTTCCCTTTCTATAATCTACCCCTCGAACCCGAGAAATATCTCGAAAAAGGAATTTTTTTGTGCTTTTTTCCTTTCCTTGTTGGATGAAATAAAAGTCGGTGGCGACTCTTGCTTACCGCGACATTTTGCAAACACAAAATGCAAACCAGCATTCCAAAAAAAACAGTCAGTTCTTCCCACCGTATCACAGAACTGGCGACTCTGCTGGGGACGCTTATAAGTGGGGTGTACCTTAGGAATAGTTCATAATATTTTCAATTGCTTGACTTATATGATTTACCTTTGTGGGTTGAATTGGAGTTACTATAGATCCCAACCCGGATCTAGGGGATACCTTTTAGGTAAGTAGCAATAAACTGTGAGGGAACTGTACAGCGTAGACTGATACGGTTGAAGCAGTAGCTACGTTGGTGTGGAACTTTAGTATGTACCGATATCCCTTGTGGCGCAACGAGGAGAATATGGGTCTGCTAAGGGGTCATTAAGCACCAATTGACCTTAGAACCTTTAAATTGACCAACTTGGCCATAGAACAGTAGCAGTATGCTACACTCATTGAGGTTAAACTCTCGCGATGATTCCGGCCGCAAGAAAAGGTTGCTAAACTGGAATTATGACCGATCGAGGGTAGTCAGTGATATTGAGATCCTCTAGAACCCGGTTACTATTTTTAGGACAGGTTTGAACCAACTGAACTGAAAGAGGGTAGTACCTAAACTCCTTGCCAGCCTAAAATCTAAAGGCTCTCTGTGTGACTTGTGTGCCTTTACCATGTTTGCTATTTGTGGATACTTGTGGTGTGTTTTCTATCATGACATCATGACATCATGACATTGCATGCATCTTGCATTGGACTAACCTATTTCAAAGACAGGAGGGATTCATCTTTGTTCTGTTTTGTAGGTCATGGCACCCATGCGTAGAAACACCATTCGGATTAACTTTGTCCAGATTCCTACTCAGCTTAAGGAATTGGTTGCAAAGGTTTCAGATACTACCTCCTTCATCAGAAGACATGGGCACCTTCTTGGTTTGGTCACCTCCAAGATGGATGAACAGATGATGAGTGTCTTAGTCCAGTTCTTTGATCCACTGTACCATTGCTTTACCTTTCCGGACTACCAGTTGGTCCCTACCTTGGAAGAGTTCTCTGATTTGCTTGGTATCTCTACTCTGGAGCAGACCCTGTTCACAGGTTGGGAGAAAGTTCTTAGACCGGAAGAGATTGCTTCAGCTCTCCATCTGATAAAGGCTGAGGTAATGTCTAATTAGGAAACTCGTAGTGGAGCAAAGGGCTTTTTGACTAAATTCTTGGTTGGTAAAGCTAATCAGTTCTGGGACAGTCTAGACTTCCAGGCATTTGAAGACATTCTGGCTCTTCTCATATATGGTTTGGTGTTGTTCCCTAACTCAGATGCTTTCGTCGACGTGAATGCCGTGAAGATTTTCATATCCTGTAATCCTGTACCCACTCTCTTGGGTGACATTCTTCATTCTCTTTATGCCTGTACTGCTCGGAAGCGGGAAACCCTTATGTGCTGTGCTCCATTGCTGGCGAGGTGGTTTATTTCTCACCTCCCCAAATCAGTTCTGAAGAACAAGGAAGGCATGGACTGGGCCTACAAGATTATGTCTCTCTCTCATAATGACATCATTTGGACTATCAAGGGCATGGAAGATGTGGCTATTATTGATCGCTGTGGGGAATATCCCAATGTCCCACTTATAGGAACCAATGGAGGGATCACTTATAATCTGTGCTTGGCCTTACATCAGTTTGGGCGAGCTAGAAGAGAAGGACCTCATGAGTTGCTGATGCCGAGCATTGTCTTTGATTTCCAAGGGGATAGTGACGAGCAACGCCGCAGGTTCATACGAGCTTGGGATAGAGTACACAGGTCTGATCCGCACGAGCTGGATGCGAAGACTTCTCTTCCAATGGAGCCATATCTCCGATGGGTTCGAATCCGTGCCCAAAAGTTGGGAATGTCGTACGAAGCCTTCTTTCCTATCATTGTTAAAGTTGCTGATGAATAAGGGGTTCCTCCTACTATTCTCCACCTGTACATGCCTACTGACATTGGGGCATTAAAGAGATCATGGATGCAGCTGAGAGAAGAGCGAGATACTTACCGAGAAAAGTATCACGAGCAAGAACAGAAGATTCAGAAGTTGACAAGGCAGCTGGAGAACAAGCGGATCCTCAATGACTATGTCCGCACCGACAAGAAACGACCATGAGAGCACTGATTGTCTTTTTGATTATTTCTAGTTTTGATTTATTTTTCAGTTTTTCTTTCTCGTAACGTCTTAAAGGCGTATGTTGAACAATTGAATTTAAAAGTTTATCTAATAAAAGTGTGTTTCATTGTGGTTTATGAATTTGAATCCCTAAAGTCTTTGAAATCATATCATGCGCATATCATTCCCATGCACCTCATAACAGGTACCCCTACAGGTTTTCTCATCTTCTTCGCTGTTTATTTCAGCATCATGTCTTCTGAACCATCAACTGAACAAGCAATCAAGGCTCTACAGGCTCAAAACGCCCAGTTCCAGGAATTGTTCGTGAGCTTGGCTAAGGGTCATCAAGATCTGAAGATCCTTATCTTGAAGGAGAAGAAGAAAAAGAAGAAAAAGAAGAAGAAGACGGTCCTATTTAATATGGGTCGCAGATTCGGAAACGATTTGCGAGAATAGGTTGATTTGACCCAATCATCTGGAGGGGGAGATAATCAGGAAGAAAGGAGGGCTCCTAGCCCTGTGGTTTCAGAAAACGAGACTGACTTTGACGAAAACCAGTATCCTCCGGCTGAGGATAGATATAAACAATTGGAAGACCGGTTGAGCGCGATGGAAGTTCAGAAAGTGCCTGGTCTGGACTTTGGTGATTTGGGTATGTCATCTGGGATGGTAATTCCCCACAAGTTTAAAGCACCAATCTTTGCTAAATACGACGGGGTTTCTTGCCCAAAGCTGCACCTCCCGTCATATGTTAGGAAGATTCAACCATACACCGCTGACAAGAACCTCTGGATCCACTTCTTTCAAGACAGTCTCTCAGGGACTCAGCTTGAATGGTTTTACCAGCTGGAAGGAGCTAGTATCCGTAATTGGGAAGATTTGGCCGCTGCTTTCTATAAGCAGTACCAATACAATGCCGACCTCGCTCCCACGCGTACCCAACTCCAGGGTATGTCTATGGTTGCGGGTGAAGGTTTCAAAGATTATGCTCAGGAGTGGTGGGACCTTGCTGGAAGAGTGAAACCACCCTTGGATGATAGGGAGCTAGTGGATATGTTTCGAGGGACCTTGTTTGGTCCGTATTTTAACCATCTGATTGGAAGTTCTTCGTCCGGGTTTACAGAGCTGATTATGACCGGGGAAAAGATTGAGGCTGGTATCAAATCTGGAAAAATACAAAAGGGTGCTTCGTCAAGCACCGAGAAGAAACCTTTTAAGAAGGAGTCCAGTGTTGTTTACAATTCAAAGGGCCATAATAAACCTGAACGCCGCCAAGCAGTTAATGCGGTGGTTATATCAAGACCTGCGATTTCTCCTTAGTGCAACAATCAGCCAAGGGCCGAGAGGCCACGAAGACAATTCACTCAGCTCAACACGACTTTGTCTCAGATTCTGCTGCAGTTATTGAAGACCAACTTGGTGATTCCGAAGGAAGCCCCGAAGAGTCCAAATACAACATCACTGATGTACGATCCGAATGCCTGCTGTGCTTTTCATTCTGATAGCCCAGGGCATGATACGGATAATTGCTGGGTTTTGAAGAATAAGGTACAGGACCTGATTGATGCTAAGGAAATTCAGTTTGAAGCACCGGAAAAGCCTAATGTCATAACGACGCTTATGCCCAAACATGACGCGGGAGTGAATGCTATCGGGGATGATGATGATGAAGAGTTTGATATTGACAGCTGGATATACCCAACTGCCGATGGTGGATTAAGCAATTGGATGGCAAAGGATTTCGTCCCAATTTCTTTTATTACCCAGTAATGAGACTTTTATTTTGAATTTGTAACAGACAATGTTTTAAACTTTACGGCCCGGTGTCTTACCCGGGGCACCGTGGCTTCATTTGTGAGGGCTTTATATGTGTCGTCTACATATATCATTAATAAAAGCATTGGACGTTTCTTGCATTTCAAATTTTGCGCTCCTTGTTTTTCTTTTATTATATATTGCAAAACAGCTATTTTACACACACTCACATATACAGGTCTACATCCACTCTGGATCTCACTGGTAACAACTCTGCTATTGCCAGTTATGACTTCGAAAGTCCGATCAACTTAGCTGAAGACGAAGGTGAAGATGATTGCGAAGTGCCTGGTGAACTTTCTAGACTGCTACTCCAGGAAGAGAGGGTTATTCAGCCGCATGAAGATCCTGTGGAAACGGTAAATCTGGGTACAGAGATAGAAAAGAAAGAGGTCAAGATCGGTGCAAATCTGGAATCTAGTGTTAAACAACGGTTAATTCAGATGCTGCATGAATATGTTGAGATCTTTGCCTTGTCTTATGAAGATATGCCTGGGTTGGATACCGATATTGTGGTTCACCGCTTGCCTACCAAGGAAGACTGTCCTCCATAAAACAGAAAGTCCGCCGAATGCGCCCAGAGATGTCTGAGAAAATTAAGGCTGAGGTTATAAAACAGTTTGACGCCGGTTTTCTAGCAGTTACTTCTTACCCACAGTGGGTGGCCAACATAGTTCTAGTGCCGAAGAAGGATGGTAAGGTCCGAATGTGTGTTGATTATAGGGATCTGAATAGGGCGAGCCCCAAGGATGATTTCCCTCTACCTCATATCGACGTTTTGGTTGACAACACCACACGGCATAAGGTCTTCTCCTTTATGGATGGTTTCTCCGGTTATAATCAGATTAAAATGGCTCCCGAAGACATGGAGAAGACAACCTTTGTTACTCAATGGGGTACTTTTTGCTACAAGGTCATGCCTTTTGGATTGAAGAATGATGGGGCAACGTATCAGCGTGCCATGGTCGCTTTGTTCCATGACATGATCCATCATGAGATTGAGGTATACGTTGACGACATGATTTTCAGATCCTAGACTGAGGAAGAACATCTGGACCACCTTCATAAGTTGTTTGACAGGTTGAAGTTGTACAAGCTGAGGTTAAACCCGAACAAGTGCACCTTCGGGGTGAGATCTGGTAAACTGTTGGGTTTCATCGTAAGTGATAAAGGTATTCAAGTGGATCCTGCAAAGGTGAAGGCTATACAGGAAATGCCAGCTCCCTGAACAGAAAAAGAAGTCAGAGGCTTTCTGGGACGTCTGAACTACATTGCCCGATGCATCTCGCACCTAACTGCTACTTGTGAGCCAATCTTCAAGCTACTGAAGAAAGATCAAGTGGTAAGATGGAATGATGAATGCCAGGCCGCTTTCTAAAGGATCAAAGAATATCTCCAAGAGCCACCTATCCTAATGCCTCCAGTTGAAGGGAGACCTCTGATCTTATACTTGACAGTACTCGACAACTCAATGGGGTGTCTGTTGGGTCAGCATGACGAGTCTGGCCGAAAAGAGCATGTTATTTATTACCTTAGCAAAAAGTTTACCGACTGTGAGACCCGATACTCACTGCTCGAGAAAACTTGCTGCGTTTTGGCATGGGCTGCTCGCCGGATGAGACAGTATATGCTGACTCACACTACTCTATTAATATCAAAGATGGATCTAATCAAGTATATCTTCGAGAATCCTGCCTTGTCCGGAAGAATAGCAAGATGGCAGATGATCTTGACTGAGTATGACATCCAGTACACGACCCAAAAAGCAATCAAGGGGAGTGTGTTGGCAGATCATTTGGCACATTAGGCTGTGGACAATTACCATTCTATGAACTTTGAATTCCCGGATGAGAGTATCATGATAGTAACCGACTGCGAAGAACTTGGACCGGATGAAGGACCTGAGGAGGGATCCCGATGGTCTATGTACTTTGATGGAGCTTCCAACGCTTTGGGTAATGGCATCAGTGCTGTGATCATATCTCCTAAAGGCTCTCATACTCCGTTTACCGCCCGATTATGTTTCAACTGCACTAACAATATGGCGGAGTATGAAGCATGCATCATGGGTCTTCGAGCAGCAATTGACCTAAGGATTAAGTACTTGAGTGTGTTTGGAGATTCCGCTCTCGTGATCAGTCAGATCAAAGGCGATTGGGATACGAAACACCTAAATCTTATTCCTTACAAGGAGTATGTGTTGACGTTGCTTCTGCACTTCGAGGAGATAACCTTTGAACACTTCCCTAGAGAGGAGAATCAGCTGGCGGACGTGCTGGCTACGATGTCTTCTATGTTCAAATTCAATTGGGACAATGAGGCTCCCCGGATTATCATTGAAAGGTTGGACGAACATGCACATTGTTGTGATATTGAGACTGAAGAGGTAGCAGATAAACCCTGGTTTCATGAGGTGAAGAGATACCTTGAGGCTCAGGAATACCCCGAGGGTGCATCTGTTAATGATAAGAAGTTTCTGAGGAGGTTCGCGACGAAGTTCTTCATCAGCAATGGCATTCTTTACAAGCGTAACCATAATTAGACCTTACTGTGTTGTGTGGATAAGAACGAAGCAGAAAGGATCATGGCAGAGTTGCATGAAGGTACTTTCGAAACTCATTCCAGTGGACACACCATGGCAAAGAAAATCCTTCGGGCAGGATAATATTGGTCCACTATGGAAGCCGACTGTTATCAGCATTATCGAACCTGTCATAAGTGCCAAGTCTATGATGATAAGGTGCACGTACCTCCAGTTCCTCTAAACGTCTTGACGGCTCCGTGGCCTTTTGAAATGTGTGGCATTGATATGATCGGCGAGATCAGACCTACGGCGTCCAACGGACATTGTTTCATCCTGGTAGCAATTGATTACTTTACAAAGTGGTTTGAAGCAGATTCCTTTGCTACTGTAACCAAGAACGTCATGGCACGGTTTATTCGACACAATCTGATATGTCGATACGGTGTACCAGAGAGGATCATAACAGACAATGGTATAAATCTCAATAATAAGATGATCACTGAGCTTTGCAAACAGTTCAAGATACAACATCACAACTCTTCTCCCTACCGGACGAAGATGAATGGGGCTGTTGAAGCGGCTAATAAGAACATTAAGAAGATTGTGCAGAAGACGACGGTGACATACAAAGATTGGCACGAGATGTTACCATTTGCTCTTCATGGGTACCGTACCTCAGCACAGACGTCAACAGAGGCAACACCCTATTCCTTGGTATATGGCATGGAAGTTGTCTTGCCCATTGAAGTTCAGATACCCTCTCTTCGGATTATGAAGGATGCAGGTTTGAGCGAAGATGACTGGATCCAGACCTGGCTTGATCAGCTGAACTTAATCGACGAAAAGAGACTTACTGCTATTTGTCATGGTCAAACGTATCAAAAACGGATGATCAAGGCATTTAACAAGAAAGTTAGACGACAAGAGTATCAAGTTGGGGATCTAGTAATCAAGCGCATTATCCTACCTCAAGGTGATCCCAGGGGAAAATGAACCCCTACTTACGAAGGGCCATTTGTGGTTAAGAACATTTTCTCAGGAGGAGCTATGATTTTAACCACCATGGATGGTGACGACCTTCCTCACCCCGTCAATGCAGACATAGTGAAAAGATACTACGCATAATCAAAGACCCGCTAGGTTGACTGGACTAGGCAAAAATAAGGGCTTCCCGGCGAACCAAAAGGGTTCGGGAAAAAATAAGGGATGAAATGAAAAATCTGTACACCCGACAAGTCGAAAACCTGAAAAGGCGGCTTGGGCAAAAAAAGGGTATCCCGGTGGACTGAAAACCCGAAAGGGCGGTCCAGGAAAAAATTAGGGATCAAAGCGTAACACTATGTCTCATTGGATCACATTGCAACCAGACCTCGGTATCGACTATCAAGCTCGGATGGCACTAATCAATCTGATCTACCTTCAACCAAGTAGAAAAGTGATTAGATGCTCGAGGATATAAAGGCAATAGCAGAGTTGGAACCAGTGGGATTGTTCACATAGTTGTTTTGTTTAGTTTTTCACAAATTGTATAAATTCTATTATTCGGAGGCGTTCTCTTACTAGGACGTCAGCCTCTTGTACAAAAACGCCTATTTACAGGCCAAACTTTAAAGTCAATACAATTCATTTTCAAAGAAATTACAAACTGTTTTTTCTTTTTCTGTTTTGTTTTGCAAAGAACGTCCAATGTTCATTTTTGATATATGCATTTGACATTAATTGCTGCTCATAAAAATTTACATGCAAAACAAAAGACGATTACTTGTAATATCAGAAACAGGGGCAATAAGATTTATCCAAACTTTGCAGTTGCTTTATCCACCAGGTACGAAGGTAGATTCAGCTGAAGAACATGGTCAATGTGTGTTCACTCCCCGCAGAGTAAGACGGTAATGATAGCTCTCCCCAGCTGAGATTTACAACTGTAAATGAATCGGTAATATTCTCCCCAAGCAGAGTTTATTCACCATCAGCACTGAAAGGTCTTAATATTCCTGTGATCGGTGGAAATAGAACTGACTGTTTTTTAAGCTGGTTTCGTGAAATGTCGCGGTAAGCAAGAGTCGCCACCGTATTTTATGTTCTCCAACATGGAAAGGACAAAAGCACAGCAAAATTCCTTATGAGAATGTTTCTCGGTTCGGGAGGTAGATTTATAGAAAGGGAAGGTGTTAGCACCCTTTCTATCCATGGTTATCCACGGGCTCTTAGGTACTTGCTCTTATGTTTTCAAAAATTTGTTTGCTTTTCAAGTGTGTGTGGGTTTTGAAAAAGTTTCGTTTGAAAAATTTCTAAGTAACTCTTGTATCTGTCCTCAAGTGTGTATGAAAAATTTGTTTGAAAACTTTTGAAAGTGTAGGTGCGAAAAGTTGTTTTGTTTGTTTGAAAAGAGCAAGTACCCATGAGTCATCTACCTACCCTAAGGAATTAAGCTGTGCTTTTGTCCTTTCCATGTTGGAGAACATAAAAGACGGTGGTGACTTTTGCTTACCGCGACATTTCGCGAAACCAGCTTAAAAAACAGTCAGTTCTATTTCCACCGATCACAGAACTGGCGACTCTGCTGGGGATTATGGTTGTAAGAATAAACCGGTAGGAGAAGATGACTCTATTGGGGAATAAACTTGTTGAGGAGATTACTCTGCAGGGAATTACTCTGTGGGAAGAGATACCTTGCTGAGGTTTTGATGATAACTCTGCTGGGGATTCCGTTGATAAGCTCTGTTGGAAGATTTGATGAACTCCGTCGGGGATAGGAAGAACTTCGCCGAGGACGATCTTTCCGTGGCAATTAGTTGAGGATAACCCAGTTATACCCTGCTGGGGAATAACCTTCTGAATAGAGCCGGGGAGATGCGTTCGTACTCTGCAGGGGTAAGCTTCCAGAATCTACTGGGGATAAGCTTCCTACTGGGGAGATGGTTCAACTCTCCTGGGGAGACTTTTGGACTGTACTGGGGAAGTGGCTCCACTGGGGCGTCTGGTATTCCGCCGGGGAACAATCTTATATTAAGACTGCCGAGGATGCTTGCTTGGGAACATCTGTGTACTCCACTGGGGAATATTGAGACTTTCTGGGGATACCCATCTTCCTTAAGGCTGACAGTAGGCTAACTCTGCTTGGGGAGAGCATTGCTGACTTGCTAGAGATACTGTGCCTTTTCGGGGCTGATGAGAGACCAACTCTGCTTGGGAGAGAGTATTGCTGAGTCTTGTCTTACTCTGCGGGGAGTGGAGGTATCTGGGTTATGTTCTTCAGCCGAACCTACCTTGGTACCTTGGTTGACAGAGCAACTAGACCGCTTAGACAACTCATTATTGCCCCTGTTTCTAATGTCACTTGTAATTAATCCTTTGTTTCGTATGCAAATATTTATGAGTTAGCAAATAGTGTCAAATGCATATATCAAAAATTGAACATTGGACGTTCTTTACAAAACAAAACAGAAAAAGGAAAGACAATTGGCAATTGGTCTGAAAAGTGAATTTGTATTGATTTTTGAATTTGCCTGTAAATAGGCGTTTATGTACAAGAGGCTGACGTCCTAGTAAGAGAACGCCGCCGAACAATAGAGTTTATACAACTTTTTGTGAAAGGAAAACAAAACAGCTATGTGAACAATCCCTACTGGGTTCCAACTCTGCTATTGCCTTTATGTCTTCAGGCGTCTCATCACTTTGCTACTCGGTTGAAGATGAAGCTGATTGATTGATGTCGTCGGAACCTGATAGTTGATACCGGATTCTGGATGCAAGGTGATCCAATGAGACATAGTATTACGCTTTAATCCCTAACTTTTGCCTGGACCGCCCTTTCGAGTTTTCAGTCCACCGGGATACCCATTTTTGCCCAAGCCGCCTTTTCAGGTTTTCGACTTGCCGGGTGTACAGATTTTTTTTCATTTCATCCCTTATTTTTGCCCGAACCCTTTTAGTTCGCCGGGAAGCCCTTATTTTTGCCTAGGTGTGGCAACCCAGCGAGTCTTTTGTTCATGCGTAGTATCTTTTTACTATGTCTGCATTGGCAGGGTGAGGAAGGTCGTCACCATCCATGGTGGTTAGAATCATGGCTCCTCCTGAGAAGATATGCTTAACCACAAATGTCCCTTCGTACGTAGGGGTCCATTTGCCCCTTGGATCACTTTGAGGAAGAATGATGCGTTTGATTACCAGGTCTCCAACTTGATATTCTTGTCGTCTTACTTTCTTGTTAAATGCCCTGATCATCCGTTTTTGGTACGTCTGACCATGACAAATGGCAGTGAGTCTCTTTTCGTCTATTAGATTTAACTGATCAAGTCGAGTCTGGATCCAGTCATCCTCGTTCAAATCTGCATCCTTCATTATCCGGAGAGAGGGTATCTGGACTTCAATAGGCAAGACTGCCTCCATGCCATATACCAAGGAAAAGGGTGTTGCCCCGGTTGACGTCCTTGCTGAGGTACGGTACCCATGAAGAGCAAACTGTAACATCTCGTGCCAATCTTTGTACGTCACTGTCATCTTCTGTACAATCTTCTTGATATTCTTATTAGCTGTTTCGACAGCCCCATTCATCTTCGGTCGGTAGGGAGAAGAGTTGTGGTGTTGTATCTTGAATTGCTCGCAGAGCTCAGTGATCATCTTGTTGTTGAGATTGGTACCATTGTCCGTAATGATCCTCTCAGGTACACCATATCGGCAGATCAGGTTATGCCGAATGAACCGTGCCACGACGTTTTTGGTTACCGTAGCGTAAGAAGCTGCTTCAACCCACTTTGTGAAGTAACCAATCGCTACCAGGATGAAGCGATGCCCGTTGGATGCCGTAGGTCTAATCTCGCCGATCATATCGATGCCCCACATTGCAAAAGGCCAAGGTGCTATCAAGACATTCAGAGGTACTGGAGGAACGTGCACCTTATCAGCATATATCTGGCATTTATGACATGTCCGAGAATGTTGGTAACAGTCAGCTTCCATTGTGGACCAGAAATGTCCTGCCCAAAGGATTTTCTTTGCCATAGTATGTCCACTGGAATGTGTTCCGAAGGTACCTTCATGTAGCTCTGCCATGATCTTTTCTGCTTCAGTCTTATCCACACAACGCAGTAAGGTCGAATCATGATTTCGCTTGTATAGAATGCCGTTGCTGAGGAAGAACTTTGCATCGAACCTTCTCAAAAACTTTTTGTCATTGATGGATGCACCTTCAGGGTATTCTTGAGCTTCCAAGTACCTCTTCACTTCATGATACCAGGGTTTTTCCGTTACCTCTTCAGCCTCAAGATCACAGCAATGTGCAGGTTCATCTAATTTCCAGATAATGATCCGGGGATCCTCGTTATCCCATTTGACTTTGAACATAGAAGACATCGTAGCTAACGCGTCAGCCAACTGATTCTCCTCTCTTGGGAAGTGTTCAAAAGTTATCTCTTCGAAATGGGGGATCAATGTCAACACACATTCTTTGTAAGGAATAAGGTTTGGGTGTTTCGTATCCCACTCGCCTTTGATCTGATTGATCACGAGAGCAGAATCTCCGAAGACACTCAGAAACTTGATCCTTAGGTCAATTGCAGCTTGAAGACCCATGATGCATGCCTCATACTCTGCCATGTTGTTGGTGCAGTTGAAACATAGTCGGGCGGTGAGTGGAGTATGAGTGCCTTTGGGGGACATGATCACAGCGCTGATACCATTGCCCAAAGCGTTTGAGGCTCCGTCAAAGTGCATAGACCATCGGGATCCTTCCTCAGGTCCTTCATCCGGTCCAGGTACTTCACAATCAGTCACCACCATGATATCCTCGTCTGGAAATTCAAAGTTCATAGATTGGTAGTCGTCCACTGCCTGGTGTGCCAAATGGTCTGCCAATACACTCCCCTTGATTGCTTTCTGAGTTGTATATTGGATGTCGTATTCTGTCAAGATCATCTTCCATCTTGCTATTCTTCCGGACAAGGCAGGCTTTTCGAATATGTACTTGATTGGATCCATTTTTGAAATCAAAAGAGTAGTGTGAGTCAACATATACTATCTCAGCTGGCGAGCAGCCCATACCAAAGCGCAGCAAGTTTTCTCGAGCAGTGAGTATCGGGTCTCACAGTCGGTAAACTTTTTGCTAAGGTAATAAATAGCATGCTCTTTTCGGCCAGACTCGTCATGCTGCCCCAGCACACACCCCATTGAGGTGTCCAGTACTGTCAAGTATAAGATTAGAGGTCTCCCTTCAACCGGTGGTATAAGAATAGGTGGTTCTTAGAGGTACTCTTTGATTCTTTCGAAAGCGGCCTGACATTCATCGCTCCAACGTACTACTTGATCTTTCTTCAGTAGCTTGAAGATTGGTTCACAAGTAGCAGTTAGATGCGAGATGAATCGGGCAATGTAGTTCAGCCGTCCTAGAAAGCCTCTGACTTCTTTCTCTGTCTTGGGAGCTGGCATCTCTTGTATGGCTTTCACCTTGGCAGGGTCCACTTGAATACCTTTGTCGCTTACGACGAAGCCTAGCAATTTTCCAGATCTCACCCCGAAGGTGCACTTGTTTGGGTTCAACCTTAGCTTGTACAACTTCAGACGGTCAAACAACTTCTGTAGATGGTCGAGGTGTTCCTCCTCAGTTTGAGACCTTGCAATCATATTGTCGACATATACTTCTATCTCATGATGGATCATATCATGAAACAAAGCAACCATGGCACGTTGGTAGGTTGCCCCAACATTTTTCAACCCAAATGGCATGACCTTGTAGAAAAAGGTGTCCCACTGAGTAACAAAAGTGGTCTTCTCCATGTCCTCAGGAGCCATCTTGATTTGATTATAACCGGAGAACCCGTCCATGAAGGAGAACACCTTGTGCTGAGCAGTATTGTCAACCAGAACGTCGATATGAGGCAGAGGGAAATCATCCTTAGGGCTTGCCCTGTTCAAATCCCTGTAATCAACACACATTCTGACCTTACCATCTTTCTTTGGCACTGGAACCACGTTGGCAACCCACTGGGGGTAAGAAGTTACTGCAAGAAAACCGGCATCAAATTGTTTCATAACCTCAGCTTTGATTTTCTTGGACATCTCTGGACGCATACGGCGGACCTTCTGTTTAACCGGAGGGCAATCTTCCTTGGTAGGCAGGTGGTGAACCACAATGTCAGTATCCAAACCAGGCATGTCTTCGTAAGACCAGGCAAAGATTTCCACATAGTCATGCAGCATTTGGATCAACTGTTGTTTCACACTGAGCTCCAGATTGACACCAATCTTGACTTCCTTTATGTCTGTCTCAGTACCCAGATTTACCGTTTCCACTGGCTCTTCATGTGGTTGAATGGCCCTCTCTTCCTGGAGTAATAGTCTTGCAAGCTCACCAGGCACTTCGCAATCATCTTCACCTTCGTCTTCGGCTAAGTTGGTCGGATTTTCGAAGTCATAACTGGCAGTAGCAGAGTCGTTACCAGTGAGATCCGGAGTGGATTGGAACCTGTATAAGTGAGTGTGTGTAAATATAGCTGTTTTGCAATATGTAAAGAAAGAAAGGGAGCACAAGATTTGAAATGTAAAAAAAACGTCCAATGCTTTTATTCATGATATATGAAAGTGACACACAAAAGCCCTCACAAATAAAACCACGGTGCCCCGGGTAAGACACCGGGCCATAGAGTTTAGTAATATTGTTTGTTACAACTTTAAAACAAAAGAGTTCATTACTGAGTGACAAAAGTAATAGGTGTAAAGTCTTTTGCAGTCCAGTTGCTAGGTCCACCATTGGTCGTCGGGTAGATCCAGCTGTCAAATTCGGATTCCTCCACATCGTCCTCAATAGCATTCACTCCCGGGTTGGTGATGAGCACATGAGGTCTTCCAATTCTTGCCTTGGGCACAGCCCTCTGAGCCTCTGCAGTGAAACCCAAGCCAAATTTGTCAGTCTTTGGAGTGAAATCAGGAAGTCTGCCCCAGTTTGCGCACTCACCCTTCTCAATCACAGCCCGGGCATCCTTCAAGGAAGCCATCTTCAAAGGAGAGTCTTCTGCAGTCACTGTCTCTGCTGCTGCCAATGTTTGAGGCACCTCTTCAAAGTGTTGAAAGGGGGTCTCAATGAACTCCCCATCCATTTCCACGTATCGGAACGAGTTGAGGTGGCTGACCATGTATTCCTCTTCCCCTTGCACTGTTACGATCTTCCCCCTGACCGGGTACTTAAGCTTATGATGTAAAGTTGAAGTCACAGCTCCAGCCTTGTGGATCCATGGGCGACCCAGCAAACAAGAATAGGATGGACAAATGTCCATCACATAGAATTTTGAATCAAAGACTTGTGAACCAACCCTGATTGGGATGTCAACCTCGCCATGTACCATCCTTTTGGACCCGTCAAAGGCCCGGACGACAATGTTACTTGGTTTGAGCTCTAAACCCTCACAGTCCAGCCTGTCTAGAGCTTTCTTGGGTAGCACGTTTAGTGAAGAACCAGTGTCAACCAACACATGGGAAAGAGTAGTGCCCCTGCATTCAATGGAGACATGCAGGGCATCATTATGGTTCTTCCCCTTGGTCGTCAGATCAGCGTCAAAGAAACCCAGACCATTATCAGCGGTTAAGTTGGCCACACAGTCGGTGAATTGGTCAGCAGATGTTTCTTGTGGCACGTGGGCTGTCTTCAGGAAAGCAATCAGGGCCTTGGCATGGGCCTCTGAACACAGCAACAGTGATAGCATAGAGATTTTAGAGGGGGTGCGCCCCAGCTGTTCAACGACGTTGAAATCACTCTTCTTGATAATTTTGAGGATCTCTTCCATCTCTTGCTTGGAAGCCTCAACAGTGGTCTTCGGTGCCTCCGTCCGAGCAGGCACATCAGTAGAAATCCTCTTGCCCCGAGTGTCAGATGACTCGGCAGCAGGGGTAGAAACTTGATCAGGGGGGAAACAAGCACACTGGCAGGTGTGATGACAAGAGGTCTTTGGATTGCTGGAGGTGCAATGTCTGGTGAGAACAGTCTTCCACTACGAGTGACTTTAGCAGGCCCGGTGATGTTGGTGACACCGATACTAGTATTGAACTCTTGTTTCACTCCCAAAACATAAACATCTGCCCCATAGTGCCATGGGACAGCTTTGTCAGACTTATAGGGGATGGGCCCCGAAACAGTAATGGTTATAGGAGCAATCTTGTGAACATGCATAATTTTGATAGGCTTCTTTGAAGGAGCCTTGGAAGGGTTGTTGAAAATGGTGACAATTGAAACTTCTTCAACAGGGGCAGCAGGAACGGCAATCTTCTTGAACAAGATCTTTTTGCTATCCATCAGGTTTTGGACGCCTGACTTCAGCCACGGACAACCAGCAGGTGAAACAGCACATAGATGGCAACCTTTACTACACCCAGGAAATAAACCGGCTAGCAACAGGTTCCTCTTGATAGTCAGCAGCGGAGTAGCAACATCATCCACAGAAGCTACATACAGATCCTCCTCAACAGCATTCACTCCATGCTGGGGCATGGGAGCGGTCACAACATTTGGCCTTTCGGGCGCCTCGAACTGTATTTCCTTGGCATCAATAAGGTCCTGAACCTTATTCCTTAGGGCCCAACAATCATCAGTAGAATGTCCCGGGCTATCAGAGTGATAAGCGCAACGGGCGTTAGGGTTGTACTTTGGAGATGCTGTGTTTACCACCTTCGGAGCTTCCTTAACAGTTACCAGGCTAGTTGACAGCAATTGTGGCAGGATCTGAGAGAGAGTCATGCTGAGCCGAGTATACTGTCTTTTGGGCCTCTCAACCCTTGGTTGGTTGTACTGCTGAGGAGCAGTAGCAGGCTTAGAAATAACCACCGCATTGACAGCTTGGCGGCATTCTGGTTTATTCTGTCTCCTGGGACCATACACAGCACTAGCTTCTTTCTTGAAGGGCTTTTTTCAGTATTTGAGGAGGCGCCCTTCTGTATCTTCCCCGATTTTATACCAGCTTCGATCCTTTCACCAGTCAGGATCAGGTCAGTAAACCCAGCAGAGGAATTACCAATGAGATGGTTGAAGAATGGACCAGATAGGGTCCCCAAGAACATGTCCACTAATTCATGATCAGTCAACGGTGGCTGCACCCTGCCAGCCAGGTCTCTCCATTTCTGTGCGTACTCCTTGAAACCTTCACCTGTTCCCAGCGACATACCCTGGAGTTGGGTACGCGTAGGAGCGAGGTCGGAATTGTACTAATACTGCTTGTAAAAAGCAGTGGCCAAATCCTCCCAGTTACGAAGATTGGTTCCATCCAGCTGATAGAACCATTCGAGATGAGTCCCTGAAAGACTCTCCTAGAAGAAATGGATCCATAAGTTCTTATCTGCAGTGTAAGGCTGGATCTTCCTTACATAAAAGCGGAGGTGCAGTTTAGGACAAGAAGCCCCGTCATACTTCACAAAGGCAGGCACCTTGAACTTGTGTGGGATCACCACCCCAGAAGATAACCCCAAGTCTCCAAAATCCAACCCAGGTACTCGTTGGATCTCCATAGCATTTAACCTGTCCTCTAGCTGTTTGTACCTGTCCTCGGCAGGGGGGTACTGTTCATCGTTGAAATCTGTCTCGGTATCAGAGACCACAGGACTAGGAACCTCTCTCCCTTGGTGACTGCCTTCCCCAACAGATGGAGTAGTCCGCTCAGCTTCATTCTGCAGTGTATTCCCGAGTCTGCGCCCAGTGTTGAATAGCACAGTCCTCTTCTTCTTCTTCTTCTTCAGGAGCAAGGCCTTCAGCTCTTGTTGTCCTCGGGCCAAGTTCATGACCATCTCCTGAAATTGGGCGTTCTGGGCCTGGAGGGCCTTGATAGCTTGCTCGGTAGTTGGTTCAGGATTCATGATGCTTGAGTGCTGAAATAAACAGCGAAGAAGATTAAGCAACTTGTAGAAAAAGGGTACCTGTGATGCATATGATGAATGAAATGCGTATGAATTATGTTTTCAAAGACAATCCGGAGTCAACTTTGTAGACAAAAGGGAAACACACTTTATTAGATTCAAACTTTAAATTGTTCAACAATTTGCCCTTAGGCGTTACAAGAATGAAAATACTGAAAAGGAAATAAAGCTGTAAAAGAAACATCCAAAGCCCATCAGTGCTCCCATGGCCTCCTCTTCTCAGTACGGATATAGTCATTCAGGGTTCGCTCGTTCTCCAATTGCTTGGTCAGCTTCTGGATCTTCTGTTCCTATTCGTTGAACTTTTCCCGATAATAATCCTGCTCTTCCTGTAGTTGCGCCCAAGATCTCTTTAGGGTATCAACATCAGTGGGTATCTGAGGAGGGAGAACAGTTGGAGGAACCCCGTCTCCATCAGAACTTTCAAGAATGATAGGCCTGACAGCTTCATACGGCATACCTAACTTCTGAGCACGGATGCAGACCCACTTGTAATAGGGTTCCATTGGTAGAGAAGTCTTCGGTCCCAACTCATGTGGGTCAGCTTTGTGAATTTCGTCCCAAGCTTTGATGAATCTACGACGCAGTTCGTCACTATCTACCTGAAACTCAAAACGGATGTGAGGTACCAACATCTCATGAGGCTATGCTCTTCTGGCTCTTCCAAACTGACGGAGAGCTAAACATGGATTATAAGAGATTCCGCCCTGAGTACCAATCAATGGAACATTAGGATATTCTCCGCAACGATCAATAACATCTACCTCATCTAAACCTCTGAGAGTCCAAATGATGTCATTTATCAGTGAGAGACATTAACCTATGAGCCCAGCCTCTTCCTTCTTGGTTCTTCAGCACAGACTTGGGGAGGTGCGAAATAAACCACCTCTCTAATAAAGGAGTACAACACCACAGAGTTCCTCGTCTTCGGGCAGTACGAGCATAGAGTTGTTGCAGGATATCACCCAAGAGAGTGGGTACAGGGTTCCGAGACATGAAGGTCCTTATGGCATTGATATTGACAAAGTTATCAGGATTTGGAAACAATACTAGGCCATAGATTAAGAGAGCCAGAATGTCCTCGTACGCCCTGAAGTCTAAGTCATTCTAGAAACTGTTAGCTTTACCAATCAGAAACTTAGCCAAGAAGCCCTTAACTCCGCTTCTAGTCACCCAGTTGTCCATTACCTCCTTGTTGGTCAAAGGAAGGGCTGCTGCAATCTCCTCAGGTCTAAGAGCCTTTTCCCAACCAGTGAAGGGAGTCTGATCCAAGATAGGGATGCCAAGTAAATCAGAGAATTCTTCCAGGGTAGGGACCAGCTGGAAGTCTTGAAAGGTGAAGCAACTGTACAAGGGATCATAAAACTGGGTCAAGACACTCATCAGTTGTTGATCCCATTTTGAAGTGACTAAACCGAGAAGAGAACCATGCCTCTGGATGAAGGAAGCAGTGTTTGGAATTCTGTCAACCAACTCTTTAAGCAAATCAGGTGGGTGAACAAAGTTGAGCTGGATAGTGTTCCTTCGCACAAGCATCATGATGTCCTACAAAACAGAGCAAAGGTGAAACCCTCTTGTCTTTGAAATAGGTCAGTCCTTATGCAGGATGCATGCAATGGTATGATGTTATGATGTTATAATAAAGCACATCACAAATATTCACAAAGGAAAACATGATAAGGCACACAAGTCACACAAGACAACCCTTAGAGTTTAGGCCAGCATGAAGTTCAGGTACTACCCTCTTTCAGTTTCGTTGGTTAATACCTGTCCTATCAAAAGTAATCGGGTTCTAGAGGATCCCAATATCACTGACTACCCTCAATCGGTCATAACTCCAGCATCGCAATCTTTTCTTGCGGCCAGAACCATCGCGAGAGTTTAGCCTCAATGGGTGTAGCATACTGCTACTGTTCTATGGCCAAGTTGAGTCAAATTAGGGTTCTAAGGTCGATTGGTGCTTAATGACCCCTCAGAAGACCCATATTCTCCTCGTTACAACACAAGGGATATCGGTACAGACCAAGGTGCCACACCAACGTAGCCACTGCTTCACCCGTGTCAGTCTACGTCGGACAGGTCCCTCACAGCTTATGCTACCTAAAAGGGTATCCCCAGATCCGGGTTAGGATCTATGAAACTCCGATGCAAAGCCCACAAATATAAAGCAATCAAAGCAAAGCAATTGAAAACATAAGTATGATCTAATCCTAAGGTACAACTCACTTTTATATCTCCCCAGCAGAGTCGCCAGTTCTGTGATCGGTGGGAATGAGAACTGACTGTTTTTTAGCTGGTTTCGCGAAATGTCGCGGTAAGCAAGAGTCACCATCGTCTTTTATGTTCTCCAACTTGGAAAGGACAAAAGCACAGCAAAATTCCTTATGAGAATGTTTCTCGGTTCGGGAGGTAGATTTATAGAAAGGGAAGGTGTTAGCACCCTTTCTATCCGTGGTTATCCACGGGCTCTTATGTTTTCAAAATTTGCTTTTCAAATGTGAGTGGGTTTTGAAAAAGTTCGTTTGAAGACTTCTAGGTAACTCTTGTATCAGTCCTCAAGAGTGTATGAAGTATTGTTTGAAAATCTTTTTTGAAAGTGTAAGGTGTGAAAAGTATTTTGTTTGTTTTTGAAAAGAGCAAGTACCCATGAGTCATCTACCTACCCTAAGGAATTAAACTGTGTAAGAGTCCTTTAGATAGTGTTATCCCACCATTGAGGGGTAGGTAGCACCATCGTTGGAGTTGTTCGGGTCAATTCGATTATCGGGACAGTGTGGTCACCAAAGCAATGGTAGGACACCTTAGAAGTAACCCTAATGTCCTAGATCCTTTTATCCGAGGCAACCGTTTCGAGGCAACTGGATCTTTAGACAAAGGGTGACCTCTAAGACGTCCTATACTTGATGACCACTTTTCGAGGCAACGGGTGAAGCGTACCCTAGGAGTGGTATGTGCACATGTGTGTTGTTTTTCAGTTAATTGTTTTTGTACATGTTATTTGTGAGCTACAGGTTGATTTTATTTACATACATTCTTTCATGCATTTAACAGTTAGGGGTGCGGAAAGTAAATTGCGGAAAGATAAATTCTACGCTATTACAAGGCGCGGGTCTATACATCGCCAAAAATACAAAGACCCGTTTTGGTAAAGTACGGAAAGTAAAGAAAGCAATAAACCTAATTACTATTACATTCTTGAAAGAAATTACATAATAATCAAAATAAAATGCGCGCGAATAAAAATTAATCGGGAACGTTCTAAGGGTTTTGACCCTTTTAAGAAAAGAAATTGATTTTTTTTGTCTTTTTTGTGATCAAATGAGATTAAAACTAATTGTTAAACTAATTAATTAATTAATTAAAAAAATAAAGGTTTTTTTGTATTTTTATGTTTTTTTTAATGAAATAAAATAAAAGAATTAAAATTCTAAGTTAACCTAATTCTAAATTATTTTTATTGATTGTAAAGAAAAAGAAATTAAAGTTGACCTAATTAAACTATTTTAGTTGTTAATATTTTATTTACAAAAATAATATGAAAATAATAATAATAATAATATTAATTCTATTTCTGATTTTTTATGAAAATATAAATTATGTTAATAATACTAATAATTAATAATTAAAAAAAAGGTTATAAAAGAAAAGAAAAAATAAAGAGATAAAGAGAGATAATAAAACCCAAGGGAGGTATGGGCCAGAAATGGGGTGTTCTGAATTGAATTGTGAGGCACATTTTGCACAAAGCCTGTTGACTCTGGGAATTGAGTGGAGCACTGTTGACCAAGAGTATGGTGTTCTTGCTTGCTGGGCCTTTGGATCTGCTTCTGATGGACACTTGGCAGGCTGAGATGTGAGGCTTATAGTGCTCATCATTTGGGAATCTGCACAAGAATGCATTTGAAAAAATAACAAATGAATTATGGGGGGACCTGGGAATCGAACCCATGTCCCAAAGATCACCAAGTACATTGCCAACCACTGAACCAAGCGCGTTTGTTTGTAAACATAATAGGAAAAAAAGAATATATGAAATAAGCGCACTATATGCTGAATCAAAAGGAAACGCGCGCGCCCATTTGAATCTGCCAATCATGTCCATCCACGTATTGTCTTCTTCATCTGTTCCTGCAAAACAAAGAACAAGTAGCGGGGGTTTTAAACCCCCACAAAACAAAACTGCGAAAAATAGCGACTAGGCGCTCATTGCATATAAAAAGGGCGCGAGGTATGTTTTAGATTCGTCTTGTCGTGCTGATTTCAACCATGTATGTTTGGGGGCTTAATTTTGCAGTATAAGAAAAACCCCAAATCACAAGCTTTGAAAACCTAGAACTCAACAATGGTATTTTGCGTTTTAAGGCACCATAATCAAATTAAATCATATGGAAAGCTTCGTATGGATCCTGTGAGCACAATGCAATCAATAAAAAGTGTTAAAAACGCATGAATGGGTGATTGTGATTTTGAAAAAGAAGGTAAACCGTATGACTTGTGTGGCACGAGTTCTTGAGGTTTTTGGCTCGTTCTTGGCTGCAAATGATTCCTGGGGATGCTGGGAGTGTATTTGGATCAAAAGGAAGGCTTGAATTATGCTGCAAGTGAGGTTTCAGTTTCACACTTTTCTTTGGAATTTTGGAAATTGGATATGCTGTGTCTGAGAGTTCTAGGTCGTGAACTCTATTGGAGAGGCTTGCATATGTGTCCTTGAATGAGTATCAGTCACAATAAGGAGCCTTAAACCAATGCAATTATGTTTTGGATTTTGCCATAACCTCCATTAAAGAAACTTGCCATTCTTGTCCAAATTTGAATTTTTATGCTTGAAATAGGATGTACACGAAATTGGTATGTGTTTCATGATGTATCAAGGCTATTCAAAACACAAGATATCCCTTAATTAATTTCTTTGATTTTTATTTGAATTTTAAAGATTTAAAATGAATTAAATCAAATAAAATTAAATAAAAATAGAAAAATTAATTTTTAATCTTGAAATAAATCATGGGACACGTGGGTGACATGGCAAAGCTGAACCAAGTGGGAAAAGTGGGCCCTTTTGTCAAAAATTGAAGTTTCAAGGATAGTTGACTTTTGCCATTTCACAAAAATTTCCCAACTTCTCCAATGCATATCTTGCTCAATTTTGATCATATGAACATGTTCTTGGACATTTTGGAAAGGTCTTGAAGTCCTCTAACCAATGCCTTTGGTCCCATGTCATTTTGATTTACCAATCTCAAGTTATAGTCTTTGACTTAAAGTGCCCTTTTGTTGACTTTTGAAAATGACCTATAATGTTGAAATTGATAACTTTTTGTGAGAGCATTTCTTGGATTTGGAATGTGAAGATGAGTTTTAGGAAATGTTATCCCCTTAAAAATGAGCATTGGATGGGATTTTTATGATGAACCATGAAAAAGTTATGCCTTGGTCAAGTTACAGTTGACTTTTCAACTGTCCAAAAATGGAAACTTTTGCATCTTGATGATTTTTGAGCCATTCTTGTGGAATCATGGTCAAGACTTGACCAAATGATGATTGTGGCTTCAAAATAAGATGTTGACCAAAAAATTTGACTTTTGACTGCCAAATGACCATTTTGCCCCTACAGTTGATTGTGAAGCAATTACGGTTTTTTGACTGTGCAACTTGACCTTGTGAGCCTTGAAACTTGGCATGTAGATGCCTGACAATGTTTATAGGCATGTGGGACTTGATTGGGCCCTTGAAAACCTCAACTTCCTTGCAAGAACCAAAACCCTAATTTTGACAGGCTTAGGAGGATGGTTTGAACTGTGCAACCCTTTAGTAGATTTTGAACCATTGATCTTGACAAATCTTGGAGAATATGGGAGGGCAAATTTTGGGGTACAACAATTCCCCAACAGAGTATAAGAGTATTCCCCGGCAGAATGCAAAACATCCCCAGTGGAGTTTAAAATTTTTTCCTAGCGCGGTCTGAAAAAGCTTCCCTAGTGGAGTTTGGAGGATCATCCCCAGTAGACCTTGGAAGATTATCCCCAGCAAGCTCAAAGGATTATCCCCATAAGAGTCTAAAAGGTTATCCCCAATGAAGTCGCAACTGAAAGATTATCCCCAGCGGAGTTCATTCCTTTCACAAACAAGAGGTCAATTCCCAACAGGATTCAGTATCACCAGCAACGATAATTCATCCCCAACGGAATTTATCGGTGGAATCCTCAGTAGAGCACCTCTTCTCCACAGAGTAATCTCCTCATCAGTTTATTCCCCAACGAAGTTATCCTCTCCTGCAGGTTTATTCTCACAACATCTTCGTTCGCCATCCCCAGCGGAAACAAAGAATTTAACTCTTTTCTCCAGCAGCTACCCGGGATTTATTTTCCCCAGCAAAAAGCATTACATTTCCATATATCATGATACATGCATATACGCATCATACAACACCAATCTCATTTATTTTGAGAACATCGTTGCCTGATAGATATCATGCATTACATACAGCTAATTGTTACCTTTCAGGAAGGATGCAATTAAATTCAAAAGCTATGAAGCTTTTATCTCAGTCGAAGTACTGACCGATTCTTAAATCTCAACTGAATTAGTCTCGGTTGAATTACAGATAAGGTTCTAAATCTCGACAATTTTCCTCCGTCGAAGTGTGGACGAGTTCTTAAATCTCAACAAAATTATCCTCCGTTGAAGTATAGACAGTTCCTAGATCTCGATGAAGATGTTTCCCTCAGCCGAAGTACTGACCGGTTCTTAAATCTCAACTGAATTAGTCTCGGTTGAATTACAGATAAGGTTCTAAATCTCAATAATTTTCCTCCGTTGATGTGTGAACGAGTTCTTAAATCTCAACAGAATTATCCTCCGTTGAAGTACAGACAGTTCCTAGATCTCGATGAAGATGTTTCCCTCAGTCGAAGTACTGACCGGTTCTTAAATCTCAACTGAATTAGTCTCGGTTGAATTATAAATAAGGTTCTAAATCTCGACAATTTTCCTCCGTCGAAGTATGGACAAGTTCTTAAATCTCAACAGAATTATCCTCCGTTGAAGTACAGACAGTCCTAGATCTCGATGAAGATGTTTCCCTTAGTCAAAGTACTGACCGGTTCTTAAATCTCAACTGAATTAGTCTCGGTTGAATTACAGATAAGGTTCTAAATCTCGATAATTTTCCTCCGTCGCAGTGTGGACGATTTCTTAAATCTCAACAGAATTATCCTCGGTTGAATTACAGACAGTTCCTAGATCTCGATGAAGATGTTTCCCTCAGTCGAAGTACTGACCGGTTCTTAAATCTCAACTGAATTATCCTCGGTTGAATTACAGATAAGGTTCTAAATCTCGACAATTTTCCTCCATCGAAGTGTGGATGAGTTCTTAAATCTCAACAGAATTATCCTCGGTTGAATTACAGACAGTTCCTAGATCTCGATGAAGATGTTTCCCTCAGTCGAAGTGCTTACCGGTTCTTAAATCTCAACTGAATTATCCTCGGTTGAATTACAGATAAGGTTCTAAATCTCGACAGGTTTCCCCCCAATTGAATTACAGACAAGTTCTTAAAACTCAACAGAGATGTTCTCTCAGTTGAAGTACAGGAAAGTTCCTAAATCTCAACAAAGATCAGAATTCCCCAAGCAGAATCTTCCACAACAACAGGTAGGCAAGTTCTCGCTAAGGAATCTCTTATGCGATCGATACTCCTGCAGATGGCATATTTAAGCCCATCCTCCTGCCAGCAACCTCCAAATGGCATCTGTAAGCCCATTCCCGACATCACAAGGCTGATACCACTTCACGAGAGTGCAAATTTCTGGGCACTCTAGTGTTCAATCATCTTCCACCTTCGGATCACGAAAGGCACGAAAGCCAATCTACATCCTCAGGTTTAAGAAGATTGAACAGGGGCAGATGTTGTACCCCAAAATTTTCCCTATCATATTTCTCAAAATATTGCAAGAAAAATCTCCAAGTGGCTCAAGCTTGCTCAAGAGTTGGTCAGACAAGCTATCTCCTAAGACAGTCAACCCCAAATTAGGGTTTTATGTTGCATCAAGATCTTTGAGTCCAAATGACCTCAATTTATCCCCAATATCCTAATATGTTCTCAAAGTCATCCATGTCAAGTTTCAAGCCTTGCAGAGGAAGTTTGCTCAGTCAATTGCTCAAAGGGTCCAAAAATCGACTGTGCTAGGGCAAAAGTCAACTGTGACCCAAATACAGTCAAACTTCAAGATTTTTTGGCAACATTCCCATTTGGAATGATGTTTCATCATTTTATCAAGGGTTGATTATGATTCATTAAGGATTGCTCAAAATTCATCAAGACTCAAAAGTTGTAAATTAGGATTTTGTAGGAAAAGTCAACTCAAATTTGACCAATCATAACTTTCTCATACTTTATGATAAATGATCCATCCAAAGCTCATTTTTAAGAGGATGAAATTACCTACAATCCATATTCATACCCCAAGATCAAGAAATTCACTCACAAGAAGTTATGAATTTGGACATTATAGGTCATTTTTAAAAGTCAACAAAAACACATTTTTTGCCAAAGCTTATAACTTGAGCATGGAATATCAAAATGAGATGATACCAAAATTTTTGGTTATAGGACATCTCAAGCTTTCTAAAAAGTCAAAGAACACCTCCAAAAGTTCAAAATTGAAGAAGTTATGCATTGTTGAAGTTGGACTTTTTTGCAAAATTGCCAAAAGTCAACTATTCCCAAAACTTCAAAAAAATTTCAAATAGGCCCATTCTTTTCCACTTGATTTGAGCTTGCATAGTTGCCCACGTGTCCTAGCTTCAGCCATGAGCCCATATTTCATTTTTATTATTTAATTTGATTTTTTATTGAATTTATTCATTTTAAATCAAATAAAATCATAGAAAATCCAAATAATTAATAACTCTTGATTTATTGATTTTTTAGGCTTTGTTTACAACTAGCAACACCATGGAATTCGTATCAAAACAAAACATATACAAAAAGATTGAATCAAGTCAAATTTGGAAAGGTTAATAATGGAGATCAAATCAAAATCATGTGCATTGATATGGGAAGATTTGATCCATAATTTCTACCCTAATACACCACACAATACATAAGCAAGCCAAAGGAGTCGAGATAAGGGTTGGCAATTGCAGAGAGAGGCAGAACAAGATTGGAAAAAAGTCACAAAAAGCTTGAGATCGAAATCGTGTTTAGAGGCATTTTCAGAAGCCAAGACACATCTCAATCGCTTCCCGGGCATTCACTAAAGCCAAACCAAT
Source organism: Vicia faba (assembly GCA_948472305.1). Classification (NCBI taxonomy): domain Eukaryota; kingdom Viridiplantae; phylum Streptophyta; class Magnoliopsida; order Fabales; family Fabaceae; genus Vicia; species Vicia faba. Next base: position 1,626,592,468 of record OX451736.1, read on the forward strand.
CCAAAGCAAGCTTGTTCAGACACCCAAACGCGCTCTAGGGTTCTTGGAAGCATTTTTGGGGTTTTCTATTTCAGGAATAATTGGGACTCAAGAAGAACATGGCTTTGATCAGGAGGCTATAACGAGTCCAACCATGTTCTTGGAATGGATTTATTTGGCCTGGAGAGATTTTTAGCATAAGCCTGCGTTTTTTGCTGCGGATTCAAATCTGCAGGTAATGTTGTTACAGGTCTGAGGACAGGGATGAGACCGTGTCATCCTCCGATTGGCCAATTCAAATAACTTTCACGCATTTTTTTGTTTTGCTGGCATATGACTTGTTTCATTATATTATGTTTGCTATGCATTATACTAACAAATGGACCAACACAGCGTAGTGGCAAGGCAAGCGAAGCAATTTCCTTCAGGACCTGGGTTCCAATCCCAAGTCCCCCACTTTCTCAATGTTTTTTCTCTTCAGATACTCCTATGCGCGCTTAGGCTTGCAGAACACCATGCATCCTCATTCAACCAATGGCCAGATGGCCAAAGGCCAAATCTGATGGTTCCAAGCTGATGGTCCACATGGAGCCAAGTCAATGCACAAGCACTTGATCTGCAAAGTCAACAAGGGCCAGCGCTTTTGGGCTTCCCAATTGCTATCTACACCACAAAATTCAGGCCCAAACCCTCCTCTCTTTTATTTTATTTACTTTGCTTTATTAATTTGTTTTATTATTTTTATTTCATTTACTAACCAATCAAAAAATTCTTTTCTTTATCAAATAAAAACCACAAAAAATATTTTTATTCAATCAAATTTTTATTTTTTATTAATAAACACTAATTAATTAATTTAGGTTTTAATTAGAATAACTTTAACCTATTTTTTGTAAATAATTAAAATTAAATTAGATTTAATTAGGTTTTAATTACTAACATTAATTATTTTATTTTTCTTTCTTAAAATAACAAAAACCCAAAAATAATTTATTTTTATTAATTAATTTATTAATTCAATTTAGTAATTAATTTAGGATTTATTTCTTTCTTAAAATAAAAACAACAAAAAGATGTCTTCTTTAAATGGTCAAAACCCTAATCTTGCGTCCGAATTAATTTCCCGCACGCGATTTACTTTCTTTTACCAATAATGTACTTGCTCCCGGATTGTAATAGTTAATAAGATTTTTATTTATTTTTTATCGCTTTATTTATTTTTTAAAGGGTTTGTCTTTGGCGATGTAAATACCCGACGCCTTGTAATTTAAATTCCGCATTTTATTTCACGCAAATTATAACTGTTAGATGTATGATAATAGGGTTGCATGACAAGACTGAATGTTTTAACCTAAAATCAAATTAGATCACCATTAACATGTACAAAGATAAAAATAATTGAAAATGATACACCCGCACATGTGCACTCTTAGGGTACACCCCACTTGGTTGCCTCCGTACGCGGTCATTGAGTATAAGTCATTTTAGAGGCCGACCTCTTGTCTAAAAGATCATAGTTGCCTCGAAATGGTTGCCTCGGATATTGTTGCCTCAAACAAATGATCTAAGAAATTAGGGTTACCGCTAAGGCGTCCTAACATTGCTTTGGTGACCGTATGTCCCGCATTCGAATTGACCCATAAACTCCAACGACGATGCTACCTACTCATTCATAGTGGGATAGCATTGTCTAAAGGAAATTAGCATAGAACGATTCCTTTTTTCGAGTAGGTAGATGGTTCTTAGATACTTGCTCTTTCAAAAACAAAAACTTTTCACACTTACACTTTTCGAACAAAGTTTTCAAAACACTTCATTACACTCTTGAGGACAAAAGCAAGAGTTAAATCGAAGTTTCAAACAAAAACTTTTTCAAACCCACAAGCACAAAGAAAACAGCTTTTGAAAACAATTGAGCAAGTACCTAAGAGCCCGTGGATAACCACTGATAGAAAGGATGCTAACTCCTTCCCTTTCTATAATCTACCCCCCGAACCCGAGAAATATCTCGAAAAAGGAATTTTTCTGTGCTTTTTTCCTTTCCTTGTTGGATGAAATGAAAGTCGGTGGCGACTCTTGCTTACCGCGACATTTTGCAAACACAAACGCAAAACACAAACCAGCATTCCAAAAAAAACAGTCAGTTCTTCCCACTGTATCACAGCGACATTTTGCAAACACAAACGCAAAACGCAAACCAGCATTTTCCTAAAACAGTCCGATTCTGCCACTGTATCACACATACGATGGCGAAGAAAATCCTACGGGCAGGCTATTATTGGTCTACTATGGAAGCAGATTGCTATCAACACTCTCGGACTTGTCATAAGTGTAAAATTTATGCTGACAAGGTGCACGTACCGCCGATTCCTCTAAATTTCTTGACGGCTCCTTGGCCCTTTGCTATGTGGGGAATTGATATAATTGGAGAGATCAAGCCTATAGCCTCCAATGGACACCATTTCATCCTAGTGGCCATTGATTACTTTACAAAGTGGGTCAAAGCAGCTTCCTTTGCTTCCGTTACTAAGAATGTTGTTACTCGCTTTATCAAGCAAAATCTCATTTGCCGATACGGTATCCCATAAAGGATCATCACTGACAATGGTACAAATCTTAACAATACTATGATCACCGCCTTATGCGAGCAATTCAAGATTCAGCATCACAATTATTCTCCCTATCATCCAAAGATGAATGGTGTTGTCGAAGCTGCGAATAAAAACATTAAAAAGATCATACAAAAAATGACAGTCACATACAAAGACTGGCATGAGATGCTACCATTTGCTCTCCACGGGTATCGTACCACGGCTCGCACATCAACTGGGGCAACGCCCTATTCTTTGGTATATGGCATGGAAGTTGTTTTGCCTATTGAGGTTCAGATCCCCTCTCTGAGGATTATGAAAGATGCAGGATTGAATGAAAACGATTGGATCCAGACACGACTTGATCAACTAAACTTAATTGATAAAGAGAGACTTACTGCTGTTTGCCATGGTCAAATGTATCAAAAGCGGATGATCAAGGCTTTCAACAAGAAAGTCAAACGCCAAGTATATCGAGTTGGGGATCTAGTGATCAAACATATCATCTTGCCACAAAGCGTTCCCAGGGGAAAATGGACTCCTACCTATGAAGGACCATTTGTAATCAAGGACATATTCTCCGGTGGGGCAATGATCTTGACCACCATTGATGGCGACGACCTGCCACACCCTGCGAACACGGACATAGTCAAAAGATACTACGCATAAGAGACCCTCTAGGTTGACACACCTAGGCAAAACAAGGGCATCCCGGCGAACCAAAAGGTTCGGGCAAAAGTTAGGGATAAAATTAAAAAATCTGTACACCCGGCAAGTTGAAAACCCGAAAGGGTGACTTAGGCAAAAAAGGGTTTCCCGGTGGACTGAAAACACGAAAGGGAGGTCCAAGCAAAAGTTAGGGAATTAAAGCATATGACTATGTCCCGTCGGATCATTTGATGGACAACCTTTGACTTCGAACTGATAAACTCAGAGTCTCTTATCAATTCAATCATCTTCGGACAAGGCAAATAGACAAGATATTCGGAGATATGAAGGCTATAGCAGAATGGGAACCCCATGGGATTATTACACATAGCTATCTTTCTTTGTATAAATTTTTCTTGTCTTATGGCACCATTCTCTTACTAGAATGTTTGTCTCCTTTGTACAAAATACTTATTCAAAGTCAATACAAAGATATCTCTTTGAAAGTACAAAAAAATATTTGCCTTTACTCTTGTGTTTTGTTTGCAAAAACGTCCAATGATTCATTGATGAACATATGCATTTGAACATAATTACTGTTTACAAATAAACAAAATGAGAAAGACAATTACTGATAGGTTGGAAGGACAGGAAAACGTCTCTAGGCTATTCCATAAGTAATCCCCACAGCACATCATTTAAATCCCCAGCGGAACAAATTCCAAATTATTAATCCCCAGTAGAAATTGTCAAATTTCTCAGGATTCCCCAAGCAAATCTTATAAGCAGTACATGGTGTTGCCCTCACAACAGAATTTACTTCCCTTAACAAGAGTTTGTCAGTACTTCAACTTCAAGACATGAAAATTCAACATATCCTCAGCAGCATTCAAGGATTTATTTTCCTCAATCGAACAGCAATACAGCAAATCAGCTTACATGCGCATACATTACATCCACATATCATAAACATTGATAAAGCAAATACATTGCATCATACATTTCATGCAACATAACTTTATGTTTCAGCTAACATTTTACCCTTTTCAGGATAAGATTAATAGCTGCCATTAGCAATATGCAATCATGATACAGTTTAGATACGCTTCAGACACAGATGCCATTCTGATACTCATTCAGATTTCAAGTTCAGATACAGTTCAGATACGCTCCAGACACGGATGCCATTCTGATACTCATTCAGATTTCAAGTTCAGATACGCTCTAGATACGGATTCGATTCTGATACTCATTCAGATTTCAAGATTCAGATATAGTACGGATACGCTCCAAACACGGATGCCATTCTGATACTCATTCAGATTTCAAGATTAAGATACAGTACGGATATGCTCTAGACACGGATGCCATTCTGATACTCATTCAGATTCAACTTTCAAATACAATACGGATACACTCCAGACACGGATGCCATTTTAATGCTCATTCAGATACAACCTTTCAGATACAATTCAGAAACGCTCCAGACACGGACTCTGTTCTAATACTCATTCTTTCAGCTTATAACTTACAATTCAACAAACATTTTGGATGGCATCTACCAGCCCATCTCCAACAAGATTCTATCACTTCTGCAAATGGCATCTTTAAGCCCATTCCCTCGACTACACATCGTCTAGTGCAAATTTCTGGGCACTCTAGTGTCCAATCATTCTCTCACCTTCGAGTCGTGAATGTCAAAGCTCGCCAATCTAACTCTTCAGGTTTAAGAAGATTGAACAGGGGAAGCTATTGTACCCCAAAATTTTCCCTCTCATTTATCAAGATTATTCTCACAAGATTTCTTTGACTCAAGACTGGATTAGGGTTTGACCAGCTCAAGACCTCTCATCAGGCACTGATCACCCAAAATTAGGGCTTGAGTTTTCCCAAGGGTTTTTGGACTATCAATGCTTGATATGACTTTCAAACATCATTATGGACCCTTAGGATTACTCATGACAAGTTTCAAGCCTTGAATCACATTTTTGATCAGTCAATTGGACAATTGACCTAAAAATCAACTATATTGGGGAAAAAGTCAACCATGGCTAATTTACAGTCAAACTTCATAATTTTTATCCACATCAACATTCTAGACTCATATGTATCATTTGATCAAGTTTGGACCATAATTCCTCAAGAAATTTGATCAAATCATCAAAAGGGCAAAATGGTCAAAATTAGGGTTTTGACTGGGAAAGTGCAATTTCTGATTTTTGACCTAGAAAATGACTAATTGGTTTGAAGAATGATCCCAAGATCTCAATTGAATAATCTTAACCTAATTACATGGTTCAAAACATTGCATTTTTCATTGGATTGATAGATGAAATTTGCAGTCAACTGATCAAAAGTCAACTGTATACTGAAAAGTCAAACTTTGACTTTTTGGTCAAAATCAAGTGCCAAGGATCACAATTCATCAAAACATGTCAAAATGTGAAACTTGTTCATCAAGAAACCAAATATTGAAGATTTGATTTTTGAAATTTGAATTTTTCTTAACTTAGAAATTTTTCTAAGTATAGAAAATTTCTTATTTTTTCTCAACTTTAAGCCAAATTTCCACCATGATGCAAGATGATTCAAAGAAAGTTCCCAACATGAAAGTTGTAGTCCTCCATGAAATATGCAACTTTGCTTCACACATTTTTCCCTAATGATGCTTGGATCTCAAGATATAATTTTATGAATACATGCTCATGAACTAAAATAACTTAGTGAAATTTTGCCCTAATTTAGGCAGGATTTTGACCCAACTTCATGGCAATTTTTCACCTAGTTCCAAGAGGAATATTGAAATTCATTTCAAAGATGAGTTATATAAAACTTTGCAAGATTTCCAAAATGTCCAAGAACTCCTTGAGATCATTTTTTAGTAGAGAGAATAGAAGAGATGAAGTTGGCAATTTCTCACTTTGAATTCAAGCCATTTCACGAAGAACAAAATTCAAATCCTCAAGCATGTTGTACAATCTTCACTTTTCAGGCCTCAAACTCGTTTGTCACTCCACCATTAATGGATTGCAAAAGATTTCATTCCCTAAAGCCAAGCATTCAATTCATTGTACAAGAAAATAACCATTTATGGAAGAAAGGCAACATTGCCATTTTTGAAAAGCATGCTTTATGCTTTTTTTTCATTTCTTGAGCCTTGGACTTGTTCTTTCTGCACAAACCAAGCCTCTAAGCATGAAGAAAACATGTTTAAAGCCTCACACTACCCTACAAGATCAGAACCATGCATTAAGAAGTCATTTCTCACACTTGCTTCAAAAACAAGAAATGTAGCAAGACATGTGATCTTGTACTTTTGAGCAAGCACAAGTCCTCCAATCTTTTGCTCTATATAAAACTATCACTTTGCAACTAAAAGCACGAATGCCCAAGCCTTGAAACACCCTAGAATCATAAATTGCATACCAAGCTTCCAAACTTGCCATTTCTGACTTGTGAATTGAATCTTCCATTCCACTCGTGTGTTTTCAAGCCTTTTGCTTCCCTAAGCTTCCTTACCTTACAAGAAAACCATACCACACCCTGAAACATCACTGTAACTCCATCTTCTCCATTGTTGAACTTCAAAAATAGAGTAACACATCTGGACTTCTAGAGATCATTCCAGCCACCCTCAAGACAAGCTAAGCATTGCATTATCTTCCTAGAGGTTCAAGGAAGCTAACCTGATCATCACAGCATCCTAAAGCAGGCTCATTTCCAAAACACGATTTCCATTTTCAAGGTGAGTTTTCTGTTTTTCCAACTCTTGATACAGGCATAGTTAGCTTTCCATTTGTGAATATACAATGTAGACATCATTGCTACAAAGTTGTACATGTCCATAACTTGCATTTATTTGGCCTGAGTTGAGAGAATTTTGAGCTTGAAGTTTCTGAAAAAATTAGGTTAAAAATTAGGGCCATTAAAATTATCTTTGATCTTGGACTTATAGTTTTAGTTATGCACATGGTTAGAATCGTGAGATAAAATGCTATAACATTCATGTTATCAATTTCCATTTTTGTTGAGAGATGAAAGAGTTACATGAGGTCCGCCTAGCTAGAGGAAGAAGACGAAGTACAGGACCAAGGAAGCTTTTTGTGTTATGTTTTTCTTGTTTCACATAAACTAACGAATGTACAGCCACCCTAGTGGCAAGGTAGCGCGCTGAAAGTACATAGGTCGTGGATTCGAACCTTCGCGCTACCTTTTGTTCTTTTTCATATTTTTCCAGTTTCATTTTTGGCTGTTTGCAGGATGGGCTTCAACATTTGGGCCTTAGCGTTTTTTGCTAATATACTACCCCCTGTTTGCTTGCAGCACCCCTGGCCCATAATTTTTATTATTCATTTTTATTTTCATTTCTATTTTATTAAATATATTTTCCTTAATATTAAAAATCATAAAAAATATAAAAATGCTAAATTTATATTTTTGGTCCACTTTAATTTTATTTTTTCTCATAAAAAAATATATTTTATTTTAGTTACATATATATATATATATATATATATATATATATATATATATATATATATATATATATATATATATATATATATATATATATATATATATATATATATATATATATATATATATATATATATATATATATATATATATATATATATATATATATATATATATATATATATATATATATATATATATATATATATATATATATATATATATATATATATATATATATATATATATATATATATATATATATATATATATTCTCTAATAAACTTGTAAATGAAAATAGAATTAGTTTAACCATTTATTTCTTTTTTCTTACATTTATAAATATATTTTTTAACATATAAAGAGACTAAATATTTTCATAAAATATTATCTATTTTCAATACAAAAAATGCACAAAAAATAATAGTTAATGAGTTTTATTTTCTTTTAAATTAGAAATTAGGGTTAACTATTTTTCAAGAATTAATCTCTTTTTCTTAAGTTATTAGGTTTAGTTCAAAACTTCTTTTCACATAAAAAAACAAAACAAAATCTTTTTCTTACATATACATACCATTGCACATTTAATTTATATTGTATCTTATTTATTTCAAATATTCGTGCAAATTTGATTTGGTTGTAATAGCTTAATTAGATTTACATTATTGCAAATCCCCATTCACAATTTGTATTCCCCCCTCCCACAAAATATTGTAATAGCATAGTAATCTTTAAATTACGCAATTTATCTCTTTTACATACCATGTTAGTAATTAGGGTTTGAATGGCAAGATAAAAACAAATCAAATAGAAAACCTTAAATTCAAGACAAAATCAAAGCATGAAAATAACACACTTGCGCACAAGCATCCTTAGGGTTTATCCACTTGGTTTCCTTATACAAAATAGCCATATTACGCATGCGAAGTATCTTGGCAAAACAAACAAGTATAAGATCATAGTCCCTCGATGACGCTATTCACAGTTGCCTTACAAAATGATCTTGATCCCTCAAAAATGCTAAGATACTTTGCAACATTGCTAATCATGGTTATACGATGACCCATGTCCGTCCTGTTTACATCTAAAGATAGGGTTTCTTACCAAATCAATGGTAAGACAACAATATCAAAGGAATAGAAAATGAACAAGAAAGACATTTGAGTAGGTAGATTACTCCTAGTTACTCGCTCTATTTTCAAACAACTATACTTGCTATTTTCAAAACAAATACACACATTTCCAAACATTTTACAAACATTGAAAACATTTTCAAAAAGACAAACATCTTAGTATACAATATTACGAACGAGAATCATTATAAAGATTGCCTAAACAATGACCTCTTTTATAAAATACTTTCAAAACCACACGAAGCACAATTTCAAAACAAAAGCAAGTGATCTAGCAAGTAACTAAGAGCCCATGGAAAACCATGGATGAAAAGGGTGTTAATACCTTCCCTTTTCATAATCTACCCCCCGAACTCAAGAAACAATCTCAAAGGTCTTTCATGTGCTTTTTCACCTTTCCTTTTAGATAAAAGAAAAGTCGGTGGCGACTCTTGCTAACCGCAACATTTGCGATCAAACACAAAACACCTCAAGTCAATTCTCCCACCGTATCACAACAAGCAATGAAAAATCAAAACTGAGAGTATGGTCAGCTTCCTAAATATGATATCTACATCTTTTCTTTTATTTATATGTATGCTGAAAATGCTTGATTCAAGATATCACAGTTAAGAAATCTTACCTCTTGAAGTGAAATTCGAACGACCTTTGTATGACTTCCAGAAATGGTTCCATGATGGATTAAGCTTGCCTGGACTTCCCTGAAGCTAGTGGAATCACTACTTTACTTTGAAATCCAGAAGGATTTTGGAGTTGGCTCTTCAAAGTCAGAAATGGAAAACAATGTGGCTTTCGATGCATATTATGAGTTCAAAGAGTTTTGAGAAGTTTTGGGAGTGTTCTAAGGCTGGTGTGTTGAAGCTTAGTGAATCGAAAGGCCAAAAAAATGCACGGAGGGATTTGAGATTTTGTGTGTAAAGTTAGAATATACCAAGTTTTATGCTTGTGTGCAGGTTCTAACTTTTGAATAAGGGATTATTTTGCAAGAAATTAAAACCCTAAATTATTACAACCAAATTGAATTCTTTGTATCAAATAAATAAGCAATATTTAAATAAACAATTTAAATATAAATGTGCAAAATGTTATAAATATGTAAAAAATGTTTTTATTTATTTTTATGTATGTAAAAATATAATATTTAATGTATAAAAGAAAGAAATAAAAGATTATTTTTATTAAGGGTAAAAACCCTAATTTTCTTTAAGAAAGTATATATATATATATATATATATATATATATATATATATATATATATATATATATATATATATATATATATATATATATATATATATATATATATATATATATATATATATATATATATATATATATATATATATATATATATATATATATATATATATATATATATATATATATATATATATATATATATATATATATATATATATATATATATATATATATATATATAAATTATATTATTCATGTACAATAAAATAAAATAAAATATATACAAAATAAAATATATTAGAAAAAATATTATTTAAGTATAAATAATAAAAATAAAGGCATAATATTTTTATGTATTATTTTCAAGTTTTTATTAAATAAAATAAAGGTATATTATCTAAAAATTATTTTCATGTTAAAAAAATAATAAAAATATAAAATAAAATTTGAAAATTTATGAAAATGTTTTTTTAGTAATTTTTTATATTTAAAAAAAAAATGGAGTCAAAAATAAAAAGAAATGAAAATAATATGAAAATATAAAACAAATGGGTCAGGGGGGTGCAGTCAGTAATGCAGGGGGTGCCAAAAACAGAAACAAGCCAGCCCAGCCCATTTCACTTCATCTTCAACCTTTGTTTCAAACAAAAACACGCGCGCCTGTATAAAATCTGGAAAACCTGCATACGTGCTCTAATGCAAAAACTCATAACACCAAAGTTATAGCATTTTTCAAGATGATTCCAACCATATAAAGAACTTATCTAACTCTCAAAGACCAGAGAGAATTTCTCTGGCCCTAATTTCTAACCTAACTTTTTCAGGAAGTTCATGAATCAAATTCTTTTAACACGTTTAACTTAAATGAAATCTAAGCATATATACAGCTTCAGGGCTATGAGTACTACATTTTTTATTCACAAACCTAAGCCAAATGATTCCTAAATAGAGAGATAGAAAGTTGACAAATACCTGTTTCAGATGAACTCGTGTATGGCAATGTGGAGCTTTTCAGTGATACCCGAGGTGCTTGGGAGCTTGCTTGAACTTCCTCTGACCTTCCCAAATGCTTAGTTTGCTTTGGATCTGCTTGAACAAGCTTGTAGAACTCAACCGGCACAAGCTGAAAACAGAAATGGTGAAGCTTGCAAATGGAGTTACAGTCACTGTCCAATGGTTGGGATAGCTTGGATAGGTTATATGGAATGTGTTTGAACATGTTTGGGGCAAAACGCACGAGTGGTTTGTGAGATGGAAGTGAAACTGCAGGGAGTGCCCTGTTTTGCAAGTTTTTGGTGTTTTGATGTTCAAGAGTGTTTGAGGGATGGAGGGCTCGTGTTTCTGGCTCAAGGCAATGTGCAAAACTCGTTTTGAATGGTCACCAAGCTTGGTTATAACAGATATGCAAGTTATGGCTTTTTGGCAAGTTTACTTGTTTATGAAGCAAAAATGAGAAGTGACAAAGAGCAGGCATGTACAGGCTAGCTCTAACCCTGCATACATTGTGTAAGCTTGGCCCCAAGTTTGTGGATTTGGTTTCCTGCCTAGGATTTGGTTCAAGGCTTAAGGATGAAATTTGACATAAAGCAAATTTGACAAAAATGGCAATGTTGCCTTTTTTCTATTTTTGGATTAATCTCTTGTGCAATCCTCTAATGATCAGAACAAAGCTTCAAACCAATTGATTTGCATTTAATTATTGAGTATGGAAGGGTTTAGGGACCTGTAATCAAGTACAAACAATGCTGGATGGAAGTTGCAACTTGTATCAACATGAAAATGCCATGGATCAAAAGTGAGTTTTTTCCAAATTCAAATCTTCGATTCTCCATAACCATAAATGATTTTGGAGAGTTCTTGGACATTTTGGAAAGCTTGTAAAATGATCTACAATCCATATTTGAAATGAATTTTGAGATTCCAAGTGGAACTAGGTGAAAAATTTCCATGAAGATAGGTCAAAATCCTGCCTAAACTAGGGCAAAATTTCACTAAGTTAAAAGTTTCATGGACCCTTGTTCCAAAACTCATAACTTGAGATCCAAGCTTATTTTGAGAAAATTTTGTGAATAAAAGTTGTAGATTTTGTGGAGGACTACAACTTTCATGTTGGAAGTTTTGTTTGAATCCATTTGCATCATGGTGAAAATGTTGGGAAAAATTGGGAAAAAATAAGAAAATTTCATAACTTAGAAAAATTCTAAGTTATGAAAATTTTCAATCTTAAACCCTAATTTGGAAAATTAGGTTTCTTGATGAACAAGTTTCATGTTTTGACACATATTGATGAAAAATGACCCTTGGCACTTGATTTTGACCAAAAATTCAAAGTTTGACTTTTCAGTGTACAGTTGATTTTTGATCAGTTGACTGGAAAATTCATCTATCAATCCAATGCAATTGAGATCCTTTGAACCTTGTGAATAGGTCAAGATGATGCCATTGAGTCCTTGAACCCAATTTGCCATTGGCTAGGTCAAAAGTCAGAAATTTCCCTTCTGTAGTCAAAACCCTAAAAATGACCATTTTGCCCTTTTGATGATCTGATCAAATTTCTTGAGGAGTTGTGGTCCAAACTTGATCAAATGGTTCATATGAGCTTATAATGTTGATATGGATCAAAATTTATGAGGTTTGACTGTAAATTGGCCACAGTTGACATTTTCCCCAATATAGCTGATTTTTAGGTCAATTGTCCAATTGACTGGGCAAAAATTTGATTCAAGGCTTGAAACTTGGTATGAGCAAACTTATAAGTCCAATATGAAGCATGAAAGTCACATTGAGCATTAGAAGTCCAAAATTCCCTGTGCAAACTCAAACCCTAATTTAGATCAACAATGCAAGGAGATGTCTTGAGTAGAGCAAACCCTGGCTTGGTCTTGAGTTCAAAGAGTCTTGTGATGAGAAATATTGATAAAATGAGAGGGCAAATTTTGGGGTACAACAGCTACCCCTGTTCAATCTTCTTGAACCTGAAGAGTTAGATTGGCGAGTTTGCCTTTCGTGACTCGAAGGTAAAAGAGGATTGGACACTAGAGCGCCCGTAAATTTGCACTCGTTAGAGTAGTTGAGGGAATGGGCTTAAAGATGCCATTTGGAGATGTGATTGAATCTCGCCGGAGATGGGCTTAAAGATTCCATACAAGAAAATTGATCGCATGAGAGATTCCTTTGTGAGAGCCCGTATACCTGTTGTTGAGGAGGACTACACCGGGGAATGCTGGTCTCTGTCGCGGTAAAAATAAAACTTCAGTCGTCTTGTTATTCTACTGGGGAGTCATCTCTTGGTTGAAGAGGTGACAGTGAACTGCTATCTGGTCAACATCCAGGCTTCACAATCTTGTATTGTTATCTGGTCAACGTCCAGGCTTCACGATACTTTACTTCCTATCTGGTCAACATCCAGTCTTCAGAAGGAAATCAAATGGTTATCCGGTCAACATCAGGGTTTCCCTTTTGATTTTGGGGCCTACTAATATCTGGTTGAATCTGGGCTTCAAAGTAATTGGCTGAGTAAACTGTTATTTGGTCAATGTCTAAGTTTCATAGTATACCATATTGTTATCTGGTCAACGTCCAGGCTTCACAGTCTTGTATTTCTATCTGGTCAATGTCCATGCTTCACAATACTTTACCTCCTATCTGGTCAACATCTAGTCTTCAGAAGAATATCAAATGGTTATCCGGTCAACATCCGGGTTTCCCTTTTGATTTTGGGGCCTACTAATATTCGGTTGAATCCGGGCTTCAAAGTAATTGGCCGAGTAAACTATTATTTGGTCAACGTCCAAGTTTCACAGTATACCATACTGTTATCTGGTCAACGTCCAGGCTTCATAGTCTTGTATTGCTATCTGGTCAACGTCCAGGCTTCACAATACTTTACTTCCTATTTGGTCAACATCCAGTCTTCAGAAGCATTTTCAGGGGATTCAACTATTTTCCGGTCAATCTTCGTGCTTTAGTATAATCAAGATAAAATCTGGTCGAATCCAGGCTTCATAACTGGAACAGGAATCTGCCCCTTGATTTGAATAAACAAATAGGAAAGCATCCGTGTCTGGAGCGTCTCCAAGCCGTTTTCTGAGCTTTGAATATCTGTTTTAGGTAGCTATTAATTTCTTCCTGAAAAGGGTAGAATGTTAGCTGAAACACAAAGTTATGTTGCATGAAATGTATGATGCAATATATGTGTTTTGTCAATGCCCATGATTTATGAATGTAATGTATGTGCATGTAAGCTGATTAGCTGTTTTACTGAGGAAAATAAATCTGGGATTTGGAGATAATAAAATCTTTGACTGCTGTCGGGGAAAATAAATCCATGACCGCTATTGGAGATTCAAGATCTTTGACAACCTCTGTGGGGAGAAGATATACCGCTGGGGAGATTAGGAGTTTGGGTTGTATTCCAATCTACTGGGGACTTAAAGAATGGGAATCACCATTCTGTTGGGGATATCAGGGGAAAACTGAATGGTTTCCGCTGGGGTTTGGTAGCCCAAAGTTTCATCTCCGCTGGGGATCTTAATGACGTGTTGATTTGATCGGATATGGAAACTTGACTTCGTTGAGGAAGAAGGTTTAAAAAATAACTCTCTGGGGAATTATCTGGTTTTAAAGCGACTCTTCAGGGGAGATTGGAGGAAACTGGATGGTCTTCACTGGTGTTCAAAGGTTGAAGGTTTGACTCTGTTTGGGGAAGAAAGTTTCATCCTTATTGAGGGTTTGTAGTTCAAAGTTTTGCTCCGCTGGGGATTGGGAGTTTGAAAACTCAACTCTGGTGGGGATTCTTGAAAGTTAACTCCGTTGGGGATATGTATTTCAAGGCTTTAGTTCCGTCGAGGATCTGGATGATGTATTGCAGGGGATTCCTCCTGGAATAGCCTAAAGACATCTTCCTATAATTTTATCCTATCAGTAATTATTCTTTCTCATCTCGTTTTATTTGTAAGCAGTGATTATATTCAAATGCATATGCTCATTTAATAAATCATTGGACGTTTTTAAATAAAACACAAGTATAAAAAAGAAAGGAAAGGCAAACATTTTTCTGCACTTTGAAGTATCTTTTTATTAACTTTGTGTAAGTATTTTGTACAAAGGAGACAGACATCCTAGTAAGAAAATGTTGTCATAAAATTGAGAAACAATTTATACAAAGAAAGATGGCTATGTGTAACAATTCCATGGGGTTCCCATTCTGCTATAGCCTTCGTAACCCTGAGTATCTTGTCCATTCGTTGCTTCGTCTGCAGATGATTGGATTGATCAGAAGCTTGGAGTTCGTCTGTGAAGAGATTGTCCTTAAAGTGATCTGACGAGACATAGTCATACGCTTTAATTCCCTAACTTTTGCCTGGACCGCCCTTTCGGGTTTTCGATCCACCGGGAAACCCTTTTTTGCCCAAGTCGCCCTTTCGGGTTTTCAACTTGTCGGGTGTACAGATTTTTTTTTATCCCTAATTTTTGCCTGAACCTCCCTTTCGGGTTTTCGATTCACCGGGATGCCCATTTTTGCCCAAGTCGCCCTTTTGGGTTTTCAACTTGTCGAGTCATTTATGCGTAGTATCTTTTGATTATGTCTGCGTTTGCAGGGTGTGGCAGATCGTCACCGTCTGTTGTACCCCAAAATTTGCCCTCTCACTCTTCAGGAAATCATCCTGGATTCTCAGAGTCTCCCTGAAACAAATCCAAGTCCTGAATTATCATTTCTTCCCAAGCAAACCATTTACAAAAGCAAAATGATCACACAAGCTCTAAAGGCAAAACTTTTACCTTGAAAAAATTAAATTCTAAACATTTGGTTCAACGCATAAGCCTCAAACAGAACATGGCTCTTTCAGCAGTTACAAAAGATCAGCTAGAGTTTGCTAGAGGAATGCAAAGGAAGTAAAGAAGTCTGAAGGCTCCTTCAGAACATGCTGGAATCAGAAGAGTGGGTGTTACACTGACATAGAATCTCTAAGTCCAGGATTTCCAGAAGCAAATCCAAGGAATGTGTTAGAAAGTCAGGAGAATCCCCAGAATTTGCTGAGACAGCAAGAGGCCAAGATCAGAGCTTGGTTTATGTTGTTTTTGGTAAAGCAGAACTGCTGGTTCAGGTTTTTCTCCTATTACAAGAATTTTGGTGTTGATAAGTCTCATCACCATTTAATGCTCATTAATGCTCCCAACCACTCCTGAACATTCATCCAAGGGGTCTCTTCACGTGTGGCTTGGTAAACACCTTTATGCAGGCTTAGGCATGGGTCTATGCGCCACCTTCCACCTATAGAGGTCGCTTCTCCTCAATCCTTGCCTGCTGTTCCAGCCTAGGCTAAAAAGCTGTCCATTATCACAACTTTCCATGAACTTCTTTAAAAAACAATTTAACCTCTATTGGCGCCTTTAACGTTCAAGAATCCACAAGAGCTTTGCCTATAAATAGAGCACCATTGTCCACCACAAAGGAGAGGTGAAAAAACAGCCAGAAAAAATTTAGAAGAAACAGAAAACTCTGGTGAAGGAAACCTTGTGAAACTCTGCCAAAATCCCTAGTGTTTCATAACTTTGAACTTCCTACCTCCAAACTTCATCAATACCCAACTTTCTTTGTGACTAAAGAACACCCTTTCAGCCTCTGACCATACATACACATACACCTTCATCTACCCCTTTAAAAAAGGAACCTGTCCAGAACACCATCAGAGCTAAAAGCTAGCTCTCACTCACAAACTTTTCTAACAGCCAGGTAAGCACCTGCTGACCTTCATCACGCTGCTAAGCATCATCAGCTTTGCATGCTCAGTAAACATTATGTAAATATCATGTTGTTGTTGTTTGCGTTCTGAGGATTTTCATACCTCAGAATGTTTAAGTAGGAAGTAAATCAGTGTAGAACCTGCCTGTGACCTTGTTGGTTCTGTCTCCTGAAACGCTTTGACATTTGCTGAAGTTGTCCCAAACATGTTTTCTGTTCTGTGGAAAAATAACAAAATTGCAGGTATTCTGACTAGCACAGGGAGAAGCCAAGTGCTGACTTTGACGTTAGCACATCTGAAGCCTGTTTTTGCTAACAATAATATCAGAACTTCTGAAGATTATTGTATTTCTAGCAGGATCAGAACTTCTGATTTCCCCACTAACAAACTTTGTCTTACAGCGCATGGGGGTCAGAACTTCTGATTTTCCCACTAACAGGTTTCTGTTTTGCAGGTGCCAGAGTCAGAAGTTCTGACTCATACAGTTTAACCAAAAGGTTGATAATCTGGCAGCAGGCCTGAGTCAGAACTTCTGATGACCTCTCAGCAGCGCGCTGGCTCTCTCTCTCTTTCTCTCTATCTTGCCTTTGTTATTTTATTTTCTTATCTATTTTTCTCATTGAACCACCCCATGTACAAATATGTATCCCCACCCCCCCTAATTGCTGTAATAGCGTAGGATTTTATATTTCTGCTTTTTATCGCTTTCAAATATAAATGCTAGTAATTAGGATGTGTATGGCAAGATAAAATCAATGAAATAGAAAATCCTAATTCAAAGATAAACTCTTGTATGCAATAAAACACACTTGCACACAAACACCCCTAGGGTTACATCCACTTGTTGCCTTCAAAAATGGGTCATGGTTGCATGTTAAGTGTCTTTGGCAAAACAAAAACAAATCAAATGATCATAGTACCTCGATGACGCTATCAAGTTGCCTAAACAAAAATGATCAAGTCCCTTAAGAAAATTGCCAAAGGTATTTGACACTATTGCCTCTATGGTATAAACGATGACCCGCGCCCGTCCCGTTAAAATCCTAACACAAGGTTGTTCAGCAAATACAATGGTGAAACAACACTGTTAAAAAGGTTAAAAACATAAAGAAAGATCTTTGAGTAAAATACGGTAGAAAACTCTTATTTACTTGATCAAACTTGCAAAGAAAACATCCTTGCTACTTTTCAAAAACACACATCACAACACAATTTCCAAACAACTTTCAAAACATTGAAAACTTTTCAAAAGACAAAAACACCTTTGTATATACTCAAACACGAGTCATTACAAAGGTTGCCACAACAATGGCCTCTTTTCAAAACATCTTTCAAAACCACACACAAAGCACCATTTTAAACAATTGAAAATGCAAAGCAAGTGATCTAAGCAAGTAACTAAGAGCCCGTGGATAACCATGGATAGAAAGGGTGCTAATACCTTCCCTTTCTATAATCTACTCCCCGAACCCAAGAAAACATCTCAAAGGTCTTTCCTGTGCTTTTTGACCTTTCCTTTGGATAAAATAAAAAGTCGGTGGCGACTCTTGCTAAACCGAAACATTTGTGAACACAAACGCAAAACCTCAAGTCAGTTCTCCCACCGTATCACAGAACTGGCGACTGTGCTGGGGACCGATGTCTTTAAAAGTGGAGTAACCTTAGGGATTAGATCACCTTTTGCATGATTAATTGTTTTCTTTGATTGCTTTACATTTTGGTTCTCTTGTTTGGGCTTGAAATCCTACACCCGGATTTGGGAAACATTCATAGATAGCAATACATTGTGGAAATTGTGCGGGGTATACCGACACGGTTGAAGTAATAGCTATATTAGTGCGACATATTTGTGAGTACCGGTAACCCTTGAGTTCAATCAAGGAGAGTAAGGGGCCGATGAGTGATGTCACTAAGCACTAATGACCTAGAACCTTACTTGACCATCTTGGCCTTTTATTAGGGGTAGTGAGATGACCGGCTTTGGTGCAGTCCGAAGTTGGTAGATACTCGATACTACACTCATTGAGGGTTGTTTTCTTGGAATATTTTGGTCGCTAGTTATGTGGCTAAACCAAAACAATGAACATAGAAAACAATCCAATGATATTGAGCTCCTTAGAACCCGGTTACTATTTATAGGACAGGTTTTTAAGCCAACTACACTCAAGAGGGTACTTACCTATGAAACCTCATGCAAGCCTAAAACTAGGGTTTTGTGTGACTTGCTTGTACATGTGTTTGTGCATACATCATGAACATCATAAAGTATCATATGCATCCACTAACCATTTCAAGGGTTTGGATCTTCATCTTTGTTCTTGTTTTGTAGGTCATGGAAATTCTTCGCAGGAAAACTATCCAAGTCAACCTTGTGAGAATCCCTCCTCAACTCAAGGAGCTTACATCCAGAATTCCAGAAAGTTCTCTCTTCAGCAAAAGATATGGTAGACTTCTCAACCTAGTCAACACCAGTATTGAAGAAGACATGGTGAAAGTGTTGTTCCAGTTCTTTGACCCCCTTCACCATTTTTTCACCTTTCCCGACTACCAATTGGTGCCTACTTTGGAGGAATTTTCTCAACTCCTGAGAATTCCTATTCTTGATCAACTACCCTACAACGGTACGGAAAAAGAACCAAAACCTGAAGATGTTGCTCAAGCACTACACTTGCAACCATCCGACATCAAGGGGAATTGGGAAACCAGAAGTGGTGTCAAGGGCTTCTTGGCAAAGTTCTTGTTTGAGAAGGCACAAGAGTGTTGGAATTTCCTGGATCTGCAAGCCTTTGAAGAAATTGTGGCACTCCTTATTTATGGGTTGGTCTTGTTCCCAAATCCTGACCAACTTATAAATGTGAATACTGTCAAGATCTTCATATCCAGGAATCCCATACCTACATTGCTTGGGGACATCCTCCACTCATTTTACACACGAACAATGAGGAAGAGAGGTGTTCTCATGTGTTGTACTCCTCTCCTTGCAAGGTGGTTTATTTCTCACCTTCCACAATCAGTTTTGAAGAATGAATAAGGCTTAAGGTGGTCACAACGATTGATGACCCTCACACGTTCTGATGTACATTGGTGTTCTCGGTCCAGAGAAAATGTCATCATCATCGATCGCTGTGGTGAGTTCCCTAATGTTCCATTACTTGGCATTAGGGGAGGCATTACCTACAACCCCTGTCTAGCTTTAAGACAATTTGGATACACACGGAGGGATGGCCCTCATGACATGCTGATTCCTGACCTAGTTTTTGACTTCGACAACAATGCACAAGGACTTCGACAAAGGTTCATCCGAGCTTGGAGGATGCCTAACAAGGTAGATAGCAAGACACTGGGACACAAGAACTCAATCCCCCTTGAGCCTTACCTCAAGTGGGTACGAACCCGCGCCCAGAATCTTATGATGCCTTACCCTCACATTCTCCCTTTGATCAAAGAGCCTGTTAAGGAAGGAGAGGTTTCATACACCATCCTACATCCTGACATGCCAACATCATGGGAGGAAATGCAGAAGAGTTGGATCCAACTCAAGGAAGAAAGGGATACTTTTGAAGCCAGCTTCTACGCCAGTGAGAAGAAGGTTTTGGAGCTTACCCGCCGTCTTCACGAGGAGGAGACCCTTAACACTTACATCGCACCAAAGAGGATGTGCAACGTCTTTTTACCTTAAGAAGTTTGTAATATTTGGCCCATGGGGCATTTATGTACTGACAAAATTTCTTCTTATTAATATGACGTGTGTTCTTTTTGTCTGCAACAATTTTGAATTTCTAAATCCTTGAATGCATTACATGAATAAACATATCATTCATCATATGCATAAACAGGTCTTCATACCAGGTTTCCTTATCTTTCTACTGTTTATTTCAGTAAGATGGATATTAAGCAGACGGTCAAAGATCTGCAGGCACAAAACTCGCAGTTTCAACAGCTCCTTATGACCTTGGCAAAGGGTCAGGAGGATCTTAAAGCACTGTTAGGGAATAAAGAGAAAGAAAAAGGAAAAAAGAAAAAGAAAAGAGTTGGGGTAGCTACACTGGGAAGAAGATTTGAGAATGAAGCTAGGAGAGTTCTTGAATTCCCCTCCACATCTGACGAGGGGACCGACAAAGGAAAAGGAGTTGCACTACCTTCTGAGTCTGAGGATGAAGAGGAAGAGGTTGAGGAAGATGAAGATTATTTAGAGCAGCAATACCCACCAGCGAACAACATATATAAAAACCTGGAGGATAGACTGGCAGCCATGGAGTTGCAACGGGTTCCCGGGCTAGATTTCGAAGAATTGGGATTGATTGCTGGGATTGTTATCCCTCCCAAGTTCAAGGTGCCAGCTTTCTCCAAATATGATGGTCTGTCTTGCCCAAAGATGCACCTGAGGTCGTATGTCAGAAAAATTCAACCTCATTCATCCGATAAAAATCTTTGGGTACACTTCTTCCAGGACAGCTTGTCCGGTACTCAGCTAGATTGATTTTACCAGCTTGAGAGGTCAGAAGTGCATAACTGGGAAGACTTGGCAGCTGCCTTCTATCGCCAGTATCAATACAATGCCGACTTGGCGCCAACCCGTACTCAGTTACAAATTATGGGGATGGCCTCAAATGAGGGATTCAAAGAATACGCCCAGAAATGGCGCGACTTGGCCGAAAGGGTACAACCACCGCTTTCAGATAGGGAGATAGTTGATATGTTCTTGGGGACCCTGTCTGGCCCTTTCTTCAACCATTTGATCGGGAGCTCTTCTGCAGGGTTTATTGAACTAATTCTGACTGGCGAACGGGTGGAAGCTGGTATTAAGAGTGGGAAGATTCAAAGGGGTGCCTCTGCGGTCACAGCTGTTAAAAAACCATTCCCAGCCAAGAAGGAAGCAACTGTTGTATACTCCCAAAAAGGATTGGGAAGAATTAAGTGCCGGCCGACTGTGGGGGGCCGTGATGATTCAAAATTCGTCAAATGATCAGCCTCGTAATCTTCAGTCCAGACCTAATCAGCAATGGGTAGAACGGCCACAACGGCAGTTCACCCGCATCAACATGACGCCTGCACAAGTTCTTCCCCATTTGTTGAAGCTAAATCTCACCAATATTAGAGAGGCGCCAAAGAATGTGAATACCACTTCCCCACATTATCATCCCAACGCAAAATGTGCCTATCATTCTGACAGCACCGGGCATGACACCAACGATTGTTGGGCGCTTAAGAATAAAATTCAAGATTTGATAGATGCTAAAGAGGTTGAGTTCGACGCCCCTGAGAAGCCGAATGTAATCTCCGCTCCAATGCCAAAACATGGCCATAATGTCCATGCTGTTGAAGAAGATCTGTTTGTTTCTACTGTTGATGATCTGATAACTCCACTACTGATAATCAAGCTGAATTTGCTGAAAGCTGGAATTTTCCCAGGTTGTAAAGAAGACTGCTACCTTTGTTCCTCCCTACCAATCGACTGTCCATTGCTGAAGATAGGCATCCAACGCCTAATGGACAACCAATAGATTCTGTTCGAAAAGACTCCTGTTACTCTAACTCCTATCAATGAAGTTTCAATAATAACCATTTCCGCCAATCTTTCCAAGGTCCCCAAAAGACCTGTTAAGATTACATCCGCTCTGAAGACTGTACCGTTGAAGATAACCATGCCTGGGCCCGTCCCATACAAATCTGACAAATTAATACCATGGAATTATGGTGGAGAAATCTACTACCACGGTGTTAAACAAATTGAGATAACTGAAGAGAGCTCTGACGAAGAAACTGCCGACATTGGAAACATTGCCGGTACGAGCAAAATTACCCGAAGTGGAAGAATTTTCTCTCCAGAGATTGCCCCTCCAAAGGCAATCTTTGGACCCTCAGCTGCTCCCAAGGTTACCCCTACACCGGTAAAACTATCTGCAAGAACTCCAATGATTGAAGAAGCTGTTACTCCTGTGGTTGTCCCTCTTGCTGCTGCTGATAAGGAGAAAGGGATCCAAGAAGAGCTCGTCAGGACGAGGGCTCAGCCATTGGTCATCCCCGAAACCTCTAAGAAAGAAATGGAGGAGATTCTGAGAATAATCAAAAAGAGTGATTATGATGTGGTAGAGCAACTGGGGCAAACCCCCTCAAAGATCTCCATGTTGGCCCTATTGCTTTGTTCGGAGGCTCATGCCAAAGCCTTGATAAGATTTCTGAAGACGGCCCATGTGCCCCAAGAAACCTCAGCCGATCAATTTCAGGATTGTGTAGCCAGTCTCACCGCCGACAACAGTCTGGGTTTCTCCGATGCTGACCTGACTCCTAAGGGAAGAAAGCACAATGACGCACTGCATGTGTCAGTTGAATGCCGAGGAACCACTCTCTCCCATGTCTTGGTCGATACTAGTTCTTCTCTAAATGTGTTGCCTAAGAAAGCTCTGGACCGGTTGGATTGTGAAGGCTTGGAGCTGAAACCAAGTAATATCATTGTCAGGGCCTTTGACGGGTCTAAAAGGATGGTTCATGGGGAGGTCGACATTCCCATCAAGGTAGGCACTGAGGTGTTCAACTCTACATTCTATGTGATGGACATCCGCCCATCATACTCTTGCTTGCTAGGAAGACCTTGGATTCATAATGTTGGGGCAGTCACCTCTTCTCTACATCAGATGCTGAAATACCCTGTTAAGGGTAAAATCATAATTGTACACGGTGAGGAGGAGTACATAATCAGTCATCTTAATTCCTTTCGGTATGTGGAAGTGGATGGCGAATTCATCGAAACACCCTTTCAACACTTTGAGGAAGTTTCTCCCGAGGTGGCAGTAGCAAAGGCAGTAGCTGAGGTACCCAAGCAGATGGCTAGGATGGCATCTCTGAAAGACGTAAAGGCTGTAATGAAGGAGGGAAATAGCACGGCATGGGGACAGTTGCCTGACTTTCCCCACAAGACAGATAAATTTGGGTTGGGATTTACGGCTGCGGGGCAAAAGGCTATGCGTCGCTCCAAAATTGAAAGGACACCCATCAAGATTTCTCCTCATGGAATCAATGCTTTAGAAGACGAAGACGAAGAGGGTAACATTGAAGATTGGATCTTCCCAACCATTGAAGGGGGACTGCACAACTGGGAGGCGAAAGACTTCGTTCCCATTACTTTCATCAATCAGTAATTTATCTTTCGAGCATTTCCTGTTGGTCTGTAATAATTACTAAAACAAGCCGCACACTGTTTTTCACCTCATGCCTTACCCGGGGTATGTAGGTCCATTTGTAAGGGCTTGATTCTCTTCATAATCATATGCCATGTTTAATGAATCATTGGACATTTTTCATTTATAAACTGTTGTGTTCATTTTCTTTCCTTTTGCATTTTTGTTTGTTTAAGGATGGTTATCCCTTACACACACCCACACTCATAAATGCAGGTACCCATCCACTCCGGATTCCATGGGTGACTATTCTGTTTTATCCTTCAAAAACTCTGAAGATTTGGTCAATCAGGCTGAGTGCGAAGACGACGAAGATTGTGAAGTACCGGGAGAGTTAGCCAGACTTCTACAACAAGAAGAGAGAGCCATCTTGCCTCATGAAGAGTTGTTGGAAACCATCAACTTAGGGACAGAGGGAGACAGGAAAGAAGTCAAAGTGGGTGCGAATCTGAAACCAAGTGTCAAGGAACGCTTAATACAGTTGTTGAATGAATACGTTGAAATTTTCGCCTGGTCTTATGAAGACATGCCGGGGTTAGACACAGATATCGTGGTTCATCGTCTCCCTACAAGAGAAGACTGTCCACCGATTAAGAAAAAGGTCCGCCGAATGAGGCCTGACATGTCTGAGAAGATTAAGGCTGAAGTAATGAAGCAATTCAACACTGGCTTTCTGGATGTTACATCCTATCCACAATGGGTTGCTAACATTGTGCCCGTTCCTAAAAAAGACGGCAAGGTCAGAATGTGTGTGGACTACCGAGATTTGAACAGGGCCAGCCCTAAAGATGATTTTCCGCTACCACATATCGACATCTTGATTGACAACACGGCTCAGCACAAGGTATTTTCTTTAGATGGCAAATGATCCTGACTGAGTATGACATCCAGTATACCACCCAAAAAGCTATAAAAGGGAGTGTACTAGCTGACCATCTAGCTCATCAAGCTATCGAAGATTATCAATCCATGAGATTCGACTTCTCGGACGAGGACATCATGACATTGGACAACATTGAAGGTAACGGACCGTATGACGGACCTGAAAATGGATCCCGATGGACCCTGTACTTTGATGGTGCTTCAAATGCACTTGGAAACAGTATCGGTGCGGTACTCATTTCCCCAGAAGGTTGCCATACACCTTTCATGGCCCGACTTTGTTTCAGCTGTACCAACAACATGGCCGAATATGAAGCTTGCATCTTTGGTCTCAAGGCTGCTATAGACTTGGGAATCAAATCTTTGATCGTATTTGGGGACTCGGCTTTGGTCATCAGTCAAGTCAAAGGAGAGTGGGACACCAAACATCCTAATCTTATCCCATACAAAGAACATGTCCTGACGTTGTTGCCTCATTTCGAGCAGATCACCTTCGAGCATTTCCCGCGAGAAGAAAATCAGCTAGCAGATGCTCTGGCTACAATGTCTTCCATGTTTAAACTCAACTGGGATAACGAGGCTCCCCAAATCACCATCGAGCGAATGGATGAACCTGCGCATTGTCATGAGATTAATACCAAAGAAGTAGTGGAACAACCCTGGTTCCATGAAATCAAAAGGTATCTCCAGACTAGAGAATATCCTGAAAAAGCTTCAGTCAATGACAAGAAATTCTTAAGGAGATTTGCGGCCAAGTTCTTCCTAAGCAATGGCATCCTTTATAAGCGCAGCCATGATTGTGTTTTACTCTGATGTGTAGACAAAGCTGAAGCAGAGTTACTCATGACTGAGATATACAGTGGCACATTTGGCACCCACTTGAGCGGATATACGATGGCTAAGAAGATTCTAAGAGCAGGCTATTACTGGTCTACCATGGAAGCTGATTGCCATCAACATTCCCGTACTTGCCACAAATGCCAAGTCTACGCCGACAAGGTTCATATTCCTCCTGTCCCTCTCAACGTTCTGACAGCTCCTTGGCCATTCGCAATGTGGGGCATTAACATGATTGGAGAGATCAAGCCCACAGCGTCTAATGGACATCGCTTCATCTTGGTCGCTATTGACTATTTCGCCAAATGGGTCGAAGAAGCTTCCTTTGCCTCTGTTACGAAAAATGTGGTTGCCCGCTTCATCAAGCAGAACCTCATATGCCGGTATGGTGTCCCCGACAGGATCATCACAGACAACGGTACAAATCTGAACAATACTATGATCACCGCTCTATGCGAACAGTTCAAGATTTATCATCACAATTCATCTCCCTATCGGCCGAAGATGAACGGTGTTATTGAAGCTGCAAACAAAAACATCAAGAAGATCATTCAGAAAATGACAGTTACCTACAAGGACTGGCATGAGATGTTACCGTTTGCTCTGCATGGATATCGTACCACGGCACGTACTTCAACAGGGGCAACCCTATTTTCTTTGGTGTATGGCATGGAAGCTGTCCTACCTATGGAAGTTCAGATTCCTTCCTTAAGGATTATGAAAGACGCTGGTTTGAGTGAAGACGATTGGATTCAAACCCGACTTGATCAACTCAATTTGATCGACGAGAAGCGACTCACTGCTGTTTGCCATGGTCAGACGTACCAAAAACGGATGATCAAGGCTTTCAACAAGAAAGTAAGACGTCAGGTATATCAAGTCGGAGATCTTGTGATCAAGCGGATCATCTTGCCACAAAGTGATCTCAGGGGCAAATGGACTCCTACCTACGAAGGATCATTTGTAATCAAGAGCATCTTTTCTGGTGGTGCAATGATTCTGACCACCATGGACGGTGACGATTTGCCACACCCTACGAATGCAAACATAGTCAAAAGATACTACGCATGAAACAATCCGACAAGTCGAAAACCCGAAAGGGCGACTTGGGAAAAAATGGGCATCCCGGTGAACCGAAAACCCGAAAGGGCGGTTCGGGCAAAAATTAGGGATAAAAAAAAAATATGTACACCTGGCAAGTTGAAAACCCGAAAGGGCGACTTGGGCAAAAAAGGGTTTCCCGGTGGATCGAAAACCCGAAAGGGCGATTCAGGCAAAAGTTAGGGAATTAAAGCGTATGACTATGTCTCGTCGGATCACTTTAAAGAACAATCTCTTCATCAACAAGCTCCGAGCTTCTGATCAATTCAGTCATCGGCGGACGAAGCAGTGAATGGACAAGATACTCAGAGTTGTGAAGACTATAACAGAATGGGAATCCAATGGAACTGTTACACATAGCCATCTTTCTTTTGTATAAATTTTTCAATATTTACGACAACATTCTCTTATTAGGATGTTTGTCTCCTTGTACAAAGATACTCATAAAAAGTTAATACAAATACTTTTCCAAGTACAAAAATTTGCTTTGTCTTCCTCTTCTTTTTACACTTATGTTTTATTTGAGAAACGTCCAATGTTTTGTTAAATAGGCATATGCATTTGAACATAATCATTTGCTTATAAATCAAGAAAAGATGATTGTTGATAGGTTGAAGGTATAGGTAGATATCTTGATTCCCTTTCGGAAGATATCCCCAGCGGAATTAAACTCCAAATTCCTCAACTGAGTTAAAATTCGGAATATCTTTCCCCAAACAGGGTTAAACTTCAGGATCCTCGGCAGAACAAAAGCTTTCTCAAAACTGATTTCCCCAACTAAGAGAGCCTTCCAGAACTTAATTCCCCTCAGAGTTAAGCTTCAGTATCCCCAATGGAGCCCTAAAAAATCTGAAAATCCTATCCCCAGTGAAGTCAAAGCTGTTAATCCCCAGCAGAGCTAAAACTTCCAACTATCGATCCCCAGCGCAGCTAAAACTTCCAACTATCGATCCCCAGCAGAACCAGATTAGTGAACATCCTCCCCACAAAGACGCTTCCCATCAGATTGAAGATTATCAGTCTCACTCCTCCAACATGAGTCTCTCAGGTTCTGAACTCCCCGGTAGAGATCATCAGGATTCTCATTCCCCACAAGTCGTCAAGGATTTTCAATCCTCAACAACGGTCCTAAGATCCCTCGACAACTGAAGATCTTGTTCCCCAAGCAGTCAGCAATCAGCAGTCAACAAGGATTTCTCACCCTCAGTAATCAAAGGATTTTCAATCCCCAGCTTCAGTTATGGGTTTATTTCCCCAACATTTGTCAAGGATTTATTCTCCAAAACAAATTACATTTCAAATTGATCAGTCGTTCAAAAATTCCTTCGTCACCTGTTGGAAGTTACGGTCGTCAAAGGTCAAATTCTCACAAAATTCAAGTTATGAAGCCCGGATTCAACCAGATAGTATCTATATCTTTAACACAAGCCGTGAAGCCCGGATCCGACCGGATAACAGCTCAACAAGTTATTATGAAGCCTGGATTACGACCAGATAGCAATACAAGTTTATGTGAAGCCTGGATTACGACCAGACAGCAGCCAAGAATACTACGAAGCCTGGAGTCGACCAGATAGTGGTATATCTTTAACACAAGCCGTGAAGCCCGGATTCGACCGGATAACAACTCAACAAGTTATCGTGAAGCCTGGATTACGACCAGATAACAATACAAGTTTCTGTGAAGCCTGGATTACGACCAGACAGCAGCCAAGAATACTACGAAACCTGGAGTCGACCAGATAGTGGTATATCTTTAACACAAGCCGTGAAGCCCAGATTCGATCGGATAGCAGCTCAACAAGTTATTGTGAAGCCTGGATTATGACCAGATACCAATACGAGTTTCTGTGAAAGCCTGGAGATCAACCAGATAACAGTTAACCGTTAATAGAATGAAGATTCTCATCCTTGAAACCTCAGAAGATTGGTATACTCCCAACCTCCTGACCCTTAACAGAATGAAGATTCTCATTTTGGCCTCCCCAGTAGATTGACATACAACCCAAGCTCCTGATTCCCCAACAGTGGTTCCAGGACTTCTCATTTCCAACGATCAAAATATTCTTGCAATCCCTTGAAGTAATCAAGGATTCACTTTCCCCGACAGCAGTCAAGATTCTATTATCTTCGGCTATCCAGGATTCATCCATCCTCATCAAGACAGCTACTCAACTTACATACATATCCATTACATTCATACATCATAAACATTGATGAAACGCAATTTATTGCATCATACATATCATGCAACATAACCTTGTGTTTAACTAACATGTTACCCTTTTCAGGATAAGATTGATAAGCTTCGACTTCTGAAAACAGTTTACGGGTTCTCAAGATACGGATGTTAACCTATCGCTTGTTCAGATCCTCAACTTTTGAAAACAGTTTACGGATGCTTCCAAACACGGATATCAATCTATTGCTTATTCAACTTCAAGACTTCTGAAAACAGTTCACGGATTCTCCAAATACGGATGTCAATTCATTGCTTATTCAGATCCCCAGTTCAGGGATGTTCCAAACATGGATACTTTTCTGATACTCACCCACTCACCAACGAGATACAGTTCAACAAAGACTCTTGGATGGAATCTTTAAGCCCATCTCCAGCAAGATTCTACCATCTCCAAATGGAATCTTTAAGCCCATTCCCGCATCTATGTCTTGACTGTTAGAACAAAGTTTGAATCTACTACCCTATACTTAAGTTTTGATGATAACAAAGTGAAAAGATATATTATTTATAAGATTCATGTATGAACTATCTGCTGCCTAAAATTATTATGTTCTGACTTGCAGATACTCTGATTGATATAAGCAAGATCACATCTAATCAGCATCAGAATTTGGTTCTTGACACCAACATCAGAAGTTTCCATATCAGAATGTCAGAATCAGATGATCAACTCACGTATATGCTGAAGCCTGATGAACAAGACTGCGCTCAACACTCTGATAAAGAAACACAACAGTTCATCAGCAGCTAAGCAGAGTCAGAATGAGCCAAGCCAGAACTTGCATTAAGTAAGCAACGGTACTGTGCATTGAAAGCAAATTAATACCAACGACCTCATTCCAGACAAGATCTGCTCGATAAGGAAAGTTTGTTAATAGCATTGAATCAAGAATATTTGCTCCAACGTTCAACATCTCAGTGCTATATAAACAAGACTTTGAAGATTGAAATGGCTAATGCTCTCCAAATCTCTACACGCATAAAAGCTGATCAAAATCTTCTTTCTCTCAGTTTTGCTAAACACTACACATTCTGATATTCTATCATTGTTTAGCAATCTAGTTTCTAAGCTTTAAGTTGTGTATACATCACAGTTGTGATACAGTTTTATAGAAAACATTCACACACTTAGTTTTATCCCCTTGTAAGAAAGTGTTTCCTTGACAAACCGGGTTGTGGTTTGGATCAAGAAGGCTTTAGCAGTTGTTAAAGCAGTCTGTAATATTCAGTTGAATATAGTGGATTAAGACCTCGTTGGAGAGAGGCGAAATCACATTGACGGGTGGACTGGAGTAGTTTGAGATCAAACGAACCAGGATAAAAATATCTTGTTCATTGCATTAGATTTCAGTTTTACAATTCAACCCCCCCTTCTTGTGTTTTTCACTACTTCAATTGGCATCAGAGCGCCTGGTTCTGAGCTAAAACACTTAACCATGTCAGTACAAGATCCAGCGTCAGAAAAACACAATGGCAGGAAACAATTCTCACATCAGCAATGACAACAATGAGGACAGAGACAGATTCAGCGGCAAACCTCCAGTCTTTGATGGAGAAAACTTTGATTACTGGAAAGACAGAATTGAAAGCTTCTTTCTGGCACATGATGCTGATCTGTGGGATATGGTGACAGATGGATACACGCACCCTGTGAATGCAAGCGGTCAGAAGATTGATAGAAAAACAATGTCTGATCAACAAAAGCGTGACTTCAAGAATCACCACAAGGCCAGAACCATCCTCCTCAGCGCCATCTCCTATACTGAGTATGAAAAGATCTCCAACAGAGATACAACAAAGAATATTTTTGACTCACTCAGAATGACGCATGAGGGCAACGTTCAGGTCAAAGAAACAAAAGCTCTGGCGCTCATTCAGAAGTATGAGGCGTTCAAAATGGAAGAATCTGAATCCATTGAAACCATGTTCTCTAGATTCTAGATTCTGGTAGCTGGTCTCAAAGTTCTGGATAAAGGATACTCTACTGCTGACCATGTCAAGAAAATCATCAGAAGTTTACCCAAGCAGTGGAGAGCTATGGTTACAGCTCTGAAGCTAGCTAAAGATCTCAACAAAATCACTCTGGAGGAACTTATCAGCTCCCTCAGAAGTCATGAGATAGAGCTAGAAGCTGATGAGCCTCAGAAGCAAGGTAAGTCTTTAGCATTAAAATCTAACAAAAAATTTGAGTCTAAAGTTTTGCAGGCAGTTGAAGAAACATCTGATGGATCCTCATCAGAAGAAGACGAACTCTCTCTCCTTTCCAGAAGAGTAAATCAACTGTGGAAGCAAAGACAAAGGAAGTTCAGGAATCCCAGAAGATCTGATCAGAACGAGTCTTCTTCCAGATACAGAAGGACAGATTCTTCCTCTGGATACAGAATATCTGAAGGCTCCTCCAGTAGCAAAAAGCCAAACACCAAGGACATCATCTGCTATGAGTGCAATGAGCAAGGACACTATAAGAGTGACTGCCCAAAGCTTCAGAGGGAAAAGCCCAAAAAGAAGTTTGGAAGAGAGAAGAAGAAAAGTCTCATGGCTACATGGGATGACTCTGACTCGTCTGAAGCTGACTCAGAATCAGATGATGAGAGGGCAAACATAGCTCTCATGGCTAACATCTCAGAAGATAGTGAAGCGTCTGAATCAGACTCAGAATCAGATACTGAAGAGGTATTTCCTAACTTTGCTGTTAATTTTACAAAGGCTGAACTTACTGAAAGCCTTAATGAGATTCTGGAACGTTATCAGCAAATTAGAGCTAAATTCAGAGACCTGAAAAGGAATCTTGAATCTGACTCTAATAAGACCGAGAGTCTCAAATTGGAAAATTTTGAGCTGAGAAATAAGATTTCAAAATTAGAAAACACTTTACAAAACTCTCAGAAGGAACCAATTTCTGAAACTCCCAACAACGCTGATGAGATCATCAAGGAGTATGATCACAGTTTCCAGAAGTTCCTAGCTAAAAGCATAGATAGAAGCAAAATGGATTCAATGATCTATGGAGTTAGCAGAAACGGCAGGAAAGGAATAAGATACCAAGGTAAGGTTCCTACACCAAAGAATGTCATGGACTTAACCATTAAACACACTCCTCTGAATTCACATTTTGTATATGGTCACACACATGATATTAAATACACTAGCAGTAAGCACTCTGTGAAACCAAAATTCAACCAGAGTTTTGGTAAGACTAACAAATCAGGACCCAAGAAAATCTGGGTACCTAAGGATAAAATAATACATGTTGCAGATATCTTTAGCAGCAAGTCAGAAACACCAGTCATGGTACCTGGACTCTGGCTGCTCACGACACATGACGGGAAGAAGGCATATGTTCCAAAGCCTGGAACTTAAGCCTGGAGGCCACGTTGGCTTTGGAGGCAATCAGAGGGGAAAGATAATTGGCTCTGGAACTGTAGGTAATGGAAATCTTCCCTCTATTAATAATGTTCTGCTAGTAGATGGATTGATGCATAATCTGTTATCCATAAGTCAATTAAGTGATAACGGTTATGATATAATCTTTAATCAAAAATCATGTAAAGCTGTTAGTCAGAAAGATGTGACTATCTTGTTTAATGGTAAGAGGAAAAACAACATTTACAAAATCAAACTTTATGAACTAAAGAGTCAGAATGTAAAATGCCTTCTGTCTGTTAACAACGAGCAGTGGATCTGGCACAGAAGATTAGGGCATGTTAGTATGAGAAGAATATCTCAGATTAACAAACTCAATCTGGTCAGAGGACTTCCTAATTTGAAGTCAATTCAGATGCTCTGTGTGAAGCATGTCAGAAAGGCAAATTTGCAAAACCTTCTTTTAAATCCAAAAATGTTGTTTCTACCTCTAAGCCATTAGAACTTCTGCACATTGACTTATTTGGACCAGTTAAAACTGCTTCAGTCAGTGGTAAGAAGTATGGGTTAGTAATCGTAGATGACTATAGCAGATGGACATGGGTAAAGTTCTTAAGACATAAGGACGAGTCACACTCTGTGTTTGTTACCTTCTGTAACCAAGTTCAGAATGAAAAGGATCTTAGAATCGTTAAAGTCAGAAGTGATCATGGTGGAGAATTTGAAAACAAAGATTTTGAGTCATTCTTTAATGACAGAGGCATTCTGCATGATTTCTCTTGTCCTAGAACTCCCCAACAAAATGGAGTTGTAGAACGAAAGAACAAAACATTGCAAGAAATGGCCAGAACCATGATCAATGAGACAAACGTTGCTAAGACCTTCTGGGCAGAAGCAATAAACACAGCGTGCTACATTCAGAATAGAATCTCAATAAGACCTATTCTGAAAAAGACTCCATATGAATTATGGAAGAACAGAAAGCCCAACATTTCATATTTTCATCCATTTGGATGTACTTGCTTTATATTAAATACAAAGAATTATTTGAACAAGTTTGACTCTAAAGCACAGAAGTGTATTATGTTAGGATACTCTGAACGCTCAAGAGGGTACAGAGTATACAATACAGAAACACAGATTGTGGAAGAATCAATCAGTGTTCGTTTTGATGATAAGCTTGACTCTGAAAAGTCAAAGCAGAATGAAGTTTTTGCAGGTATAGAAATTGAATTTACAGGTTCTGAAGACAAGTCATCAGAAGCTCTCAACACAGACATTCCTTCAACGTCTGAAAGGAGCACTGCTAGCAATCCTACAACAGCTGCTGATCAACCTCAGAAGAGATTACCCAGAAGCAGCTTGGATCACCCAGAAGAGACTATCTTAGGAAGAAAGGAAGATCCAATCAGAACAAGAGCAAGCTTCAGAAACTCTGAAGAAACTCTTATGGGACTTGTGTCTCTGATTGAACCGTCTTCTATTGATGAAGCACTTATGGATAATGACTGGATTCTGGCAATGCAAGAAGAGCTGAATCAATTCACCAGAAACGACGTATGGGATCTCGTTCCCAGACCAAAAGGATTCAACGTCATTGGAACAAGATGGGTGTTCAGAAACAAGCTAAATGAACAAGGTGAAGTCATCAGAAACAAGGCACGACTGGTTGCACAAGGTTATAGTCAGCAAGAGGGGATAGACTATACAGAAACCTTTGCCCCAGTCGCCAGGTTAGAATCTATCAGACTTTTAATTTCATTTGCTGTTAATAGAGGCATCACTCTGTATCAGATGGATGTCAAAAGTGCATTCTTAAATGGTTATATAGAAGAAGAAGTTTATGTACACCAACCCCCTGGTTTTGAAAATACAAAACATCCAGAACATAGTCACTGTATGGTCTGAAACAAGCTCCCAGAGCTTGGTACGAAAGGCTAAGTAACTTTCTGTTAGAAAATGAATTCACCAGAGGGAAAGTGGACACTACTCTATTCTGTAAATCAGTTAAGAATGACATCTTAGTCTGTCAAATTTATGTTGATGATATTATTTTTGGTTCTACTAATCCTTCTCTTGGAAGAAAATTTGCTAAGTGTATGCAGGCAGAATTTGAGATGAGCCTCATGGGGGAACTGAAATTCTTTCTAGGAATTCAGATCAATCAAACTCCAGAGGGAACTTACATTCATCAGAGCAAATACATCAGAGATCTTCTGAAGAAATTTGACCTCTCAGAATGTAAGCCATCAAAGATTCCAATGCATCCCACGTGCATTCTGGAAAGAGAAGAGGTAAGCAAAAATGTAGAACAGAAAGTCTACAGAGGTATGATTGGTTCTCTCCTCTATCTGACTGCTTCAAGACCTGACATATTATTCAGTGTTTGTATCTGTGCTAGATTCCAATCAGATCCTAGAGAATCTCACTTAACAGCTGTTAAGCGAATTTTCAAGTATCTGAAAGGTACTACTAATCTGGGTTTGTTTTATAGAAAATCTAGTGATTACAGCTTAGTAGGCTACTGCGATGCTGATTTTGCTGGAGACAGAGTAGAACGAAAAAGTACTTCTGGAAGCTGCCAGTTTCTGGGAGAAAATCTGATCTCTTGGTCCAGCAAAAGGCAATCAACAATTGCACTATCAACAGCAGAATCTGAGTACATAGCAGCAGCAGGATGTAGCACACAAATGCTCTGGATGAAAAGTCAGCTTGAAGACTTCCAGATTTTTGAGAGTAACATTCCTATACTTTGTGATAATACTTCTGCTATTTGCTTAAGTAAGAATCCCATTTTACATTCTAGAGCTAAGCATATAGAAATAAAACATCACTTCATTAGGGACTATATTCAGAAAGGTATTTTGAACTTAAAATTCATAGATACAGACCATCAATGGGCTGATATCTTTACTAAACCCCTTTCAGAAGATAGGTTTAATTTCATTCTGAAACATCTCAACATGAAAGTTTGTCCAGAGTGAAAATGTTTTAATTCCATATATTTACCTTCAGAATGTAATTGTTTTACTGTGAACTTCTGATCAATCTTCTTTCAGAAAGATAGAACATGCAGATTGTATCAGATGCAAGTCTAAAGATCTGAGAGTCTAAGCTCAAAGACAGACGTGCTGATCACTACATCAAACAAGTGTCATCCAATCATCAGCATATCTCTGAAGCAGAACGCGTGCACGCTTCTGAGAAGGCAAAGCGCTGATTGGGAGCATTGAGACACATGTCTGGTAACCGTTTTTAAGTATCTTTCTCAAATCCCCCAAAATCAGCAAGCATTTAATGAAAAGTAATCATGCTTTTAAAATGCAATCATGATTTTTCTCTTTCTTAAAAACGTTTATCTTTTCAAAATATTTTGAAACTCTATTTAAACACATTAATCTCTCATTCTCATTCTTTACGTTTTCTCACTAATACTCAAGCATTTTCTGCACATTTCTGTGTTCATCTCTTGCAAAACCCTTTTTCCTCAGTTTCTTCTCAAAACCTTTTTAGTGTGAACATGGCAACCTCCAGCAGTGCTTCTGCAGGTCCTCAGAAGAAAGCATCATCTGAGAAATATCAAGTGCCATTCAGAACACTCCTCACTCCTGTGAAGAATCTTGAAGTGCTTTCTGAATTAATCATTGATTTTGGAAGCTTGAAGGAGAACAGTTTTGACCTAACTGAAGAAGTTAGGGCACAGAAGTGGGAAAGGTATTTTGACAGGTTGGTTGGACCAACATTCCCTATGCTAGTCAAGGAATTCTGGATTCACGCCAAGGCTTCAACGCATCTAGTCACCTCCTTTGTTATGGGGAAGAAGATTGTGATCACTGAGGATCACATTGCAAGGCTAATCGGTTACAGTGGCGGTGGCGTCCGTTGTGTGGACATGGCTGAAAGATGTGCTGATGTGGGTGTGATAGCTGCAAGGATTTTCACTCATGGGGTGCCCAGCAGCAAGATCAAAGATCTGAAGGATCATTACAGAGTTTGGGCTAAGATAATTCTGGGGTGCTTCAACCATAGGAAGCCAACCAGTTCACCTGATTACATAAATGTGGATCAGCAGTTTCTGATCTACTTTATTGATCAGAAGGTAAAAATCAATCTGGCTCATTTTCTGTTCAACCACCTCAGAACAAGTGTGAAGGAAACCAGGGAAGAAGAAAGAACCAAAAGGGATTGGATACCCTTTGGAAGGTTGATATCAGATATTCTGACAGAGAATAGGCTGATAGAGCATCTGATAGAAGCTCAAGAGCTAAGCACCATTGAACCAACAGTTGGGAAACCTCTGAACGCAAAGAACTTGAAGAAGATGAAGCTGATAGAAAATATCCAGAAGGAACCCAGAGCTACTCCTATTGCTGATATCACCAGCAGAAGAGTTCCTCTGAGTGACTTTCCATTATTTTCTGAGATAGAATCCAAACCAGAGGTGGTTCTCAGATACTTGGATGCGTGCAAGGCAGATGGTACATATCCAAATCTGATTATCAAAGCTCTGCATCAACCTCAGCAAGAAGTGACTCTGAAGAAGACGAAGAAGAGGAAGGCACCTTCAGAAGGATCATCCCAGCAGACACCCAAGAAAAGAGGTAATTTATCTGCTGCTTCTGTTTTAAATCCTTCTACTATTCCAGCATCTATTCCTCCTCAAACCTCTCATAGAATCTCAATTCCCATCCCTACCATAGATGAAACTGTACCAGAAGAGGACCCTTCTGAGGCATTAAAACTCAGAAGACCCAGAACCAAACATCCCAAACCAACAATCTCCACAACATCAGCAATTGACAAAGTGCTGTCTGATATTGATCAACACACTTCTGATCAATCAAACTCTGAACCACAAACTGTCCCTCCTCCACAACCAGAACAACAGCAATCTGCTGAAGAACCAGAACAACAACAACAACCACTCTCATCAATTCCTGAAGAACCCCTTATCCCTGAACAACCAGAAATTCCAACAACTTCTCCTCAACCAGCAATTTCGTCTCCCTCTCCTCAACCAGAAATTAATCCACCATCACCTCAACCTGAGGTTCATCACTCTGAAACTCCTTCTCCTCAACCATCTGAACCTCATTCACCTCAACCATCACCTCTGGCAATCCAGCTGCCAGGTGGAACAACAATCACCCTAGCACAATTGCCATCCTCATCAGAATCTACACCACCAAATACTCCCAAAACACCACCAAGTCCAATCATAATTTCTGATTCTAAAACTCCATCTCCAAAACAAACTGCTGCCAAGCAAACCTCTGAAAACCCCAGCAGGACTTTCATAGACTTAACCAGTCTTGACCGTCTTGCTGATCTGAAACATAAAATTGCCATCCCAAAACCAAAACAACCAGATGTTGGCTCTGGTATTATGAATTTTGAAACAGGTGTGCAGCAATGGATTGCTTCTTTGAAGCAAGTCTGTCCTGGAATGATTGACCCAGCTGCTTCTGATCAGCTCTGGTCACAATTCAGACTTTGGGTACGTGCTGAAGCCCTCAAGTTGCAGGATATCAACTATGAGCAGGCACAACAGAATTTCAGCAAGCTTCTGAATGAAGTTGGAAGTCAGCTTCTGAAAGAAGACGTGCTCCCTCTGGATAGTGAACCTTGGTCTGAGAAACAACCAGCTTCAAAGGTGCAATTAGAAGAAGACAAGACCATTCAAGCTGAAGAAAGTCAAGCAGAAGATGTTGCTGAAAGCTCTCAGAAGCTTCCTGCTTCTGATGCTTCTCAAGCTGCCTTGGACAGGCAGACTCTGGAAGAACTAAAGCTGAATGGCATGCGTCTGCAGCAGAGGATGGATGAAAATGACCAGAAGATGAAAGAAAGAATGGATGTGCAGGATAGCAAGATTGACATTGTTGTCAGCATGGTGAACAAGTAGAATGAGACTGCTGATCAGATCAAAGCCATGCTGGAGAACATGTTCACACGCTTGCCTCCTCAACCTTAGTCTTTTTTCATTCATGTCTTTTTTCATGTTTTCTTTGATTTTCTGATGTACTGTTTGAATATGTTTTGTACTATTTTCATGTTTTGATTCTGAACCTTTCAATATGACAAGTTTTTCTGATCTTAATTGTTTTAGCACATCACTTACACTTTTTGATTGCTGACAAAAAGGGGGAGAACAAGAATGATATTTTAAACAATAACGGCTAACTAGACAGAAATTCTCAAACATTCTAACTCTATTACTTGAAAATGTTTTTTCTGTTTTGCTTAAAGTCTACAGGTACAAGGAAGCTCCTGGACACTCTGAAGACTAGAAGCTCTGATCACTATGAAGCTCTGATCCACTCTGATACTCTGATCCAAAGCAAAGCTCTGACAAGAAAAGCTCTGAAGCTCTGCTCTGACATGCTGATCTAAAGCTTCTGATAGTCAAAGACTCTGATACTCTGATGTTCAAAGAAAGGCAAAAAGATCTGATCCTGAAGAACACTTGTAATCAAAGGGAAGTAATAAACTCAGGGGGAGTATCTCTCAACTCTGATATCTCTTTACTCCTTATCTTTTTACCTCTTCCTCTGATGCATCTTTCTGATACCTTTTCACGTTATTTTCATTTAAAAAATATCTAGTTTTTGTCATCATCAAAAAGGGGGAGATTGTTAGAACAAAGTTTGAATCTACTACCCTATACTTAAGTTTTGATGATAACAAAGTGAAAAGATATATTATTTATAAGATTCATGTATGAACTATCTGCTGCCTAAAATTATTATGTTCTGACTTGCAGATACTCTGATTGATATAAGCAAGATCACATCTAATCAGCATCAGAATTTGGTTCTTGACACCAGCATCAGAAGTTTCCATATCAGAATGTCAGAATCAGATGATCAACTCACGTATATGCTGAAGCCTGATGAACAAGACTGCGCTCAACACTCTGATAAAGAAACACAACAGTTCATCAGCAGCTAAGCAGAGTCAGAATGAGCCAAGCCAGAACTTGCATTAAGTAAGCAACAGTACTGTGCATTGAAAGCAAATTAATACCAACGGCCTCATTCCAGACAAGATCTGCTCGATAAGGAAAGTTTGTTAATAGCATTGAATCAAGAATATTTGCTCCAACGTTCAACATCTCAGTGCTATATAAACAAGACTTTGAAGATTGAAATGGCTAATGCTCTCCAAATCTCTACACGCATAAAAGCTGATCAAAATCTTCTTTCTCTCAGTTTTGCTAAACACTACACATTCTGATATTCTATCATTGTTTAGCAATCTAGTTTCTAAGCTTTAAGTTGTGTATACATCACAGTTGTGATACAGTTTTGTAGAAAACATTCACACAC
Source organism: Vicia faba (assembly GCA_948472305.1). Classification (NCBI taxonomy): domain Eukaryota; kingdom Viridiplantae; phylum Streptophyta; class Magnoliopsida; order Fabales; family Fabaceae; genus Vicia; species Vicia faba. The sequence continues at coordinate 1,626,632,170 of OX451736.1, forward strand.
TTAGTTTTATCCCCTTGTAAGAAAGTGTTTCCTTGACAAACCGGGTTGTGGTTTGGATCAAGAAGGCTTTAGCAGTTGTTAAAGCAGTCTGTAATATTCAGTTGAATATAGTGGATTAAGACCTCGTTGGAGAGAGGCGAAATCACCTTGACGGGTGGACTGGAGTAGTTTGAGATCAAACGAACCAGGATAAAAATATCTTGTTCATTGCATTAGATTTCAGTTTTACAATTCAACCCCCCCTTCTTGTGTTTTTCACTACTTCACTAATTCATTGACGAGTGCAAATTTACGGGCACTCTAGTGTCCAATCCTCTTTTACCTTCGAGTCACGAATGGCAAAACTGCCAATCTAACTCTTCAGGTTCAAGAAGATTGAACAGGGGCAACTGTTGTACCCCAAAATTTGCCCTCTCACTCTTCAGGAAATCATCCTGGATTCTCAGAGTCTCCCTGAAACAAATCCAAGTCCTGAATTATCATTTCTTCCCAAGAAAACCATTTACAAAAGCAAAATGATCACACAAGCTCTAAAGGCAAAACTTTTACCTTGAAAAAATTAAATTCTAAACATTTGGAATTTTTTTTCTAAAAATGGGTGTTTAAGAAGAAAATAGCACTTCAGAACTTCCGAACCAGCCTCCAGACAGAAACGGTCAGAAGTTGCAAGCTTGGCTCAACGCAGTCAGAAGTTGGCTCTTCAGCAGCTACATCAACTCGATTAAAGCTTGCAAACGTGGTTCAACGCATAAGCCTCAAACAGAACATGGCTCTTTCAGCAGTTATGCAAGATCAACCAGAGTTTGCTAGAGGAATGCAAAGGAAGTAAAGAAGTCTGAAGGCTCCTTCAGAACATGCTGGAATCAGAAGATGAAAGGGTCAGAAGAGTGGGTGTTACACTGACACAGAATCTCTAAGTCCAGGATTTCCAGAAGCAAATCCAAGGAACGTGTTAGAAAGTCAGGAGAATCCCCAGAATTTGCTGAGACAGCAAGAGGCCAAGATCAGAGCTTGGTTTACGTTGTTTTTGGTAAAGCGGAACTGCTGGTTCAGGTTTTTCTCCTATTACAAGAATTTTGGTGTTGATAAGTCTCATCACCATTTAATGCTCATTAATGCTCCCAACCACTCCTGAACATTCATCCAAGGGGTCTCTTCACGTGTGGCTTGGTAAACACCTTTATGCAGGCTTAGGCATGGGTCTATGCGCCACCTTCCACCTATAGAGGTCGCTTCTCCTCAATCCTTGCCTGCTGTTCCAGCCTAGGCTGAAAAGCTGTCCATTATCACAACTTTCCATGAACTTCTTTAAAAAAAAAATTTAACCTCTATTGGAGCCTTTAACGTTCAAGAATCCACAAGATCTTTTCCTATAAATAGAGCACCATTGTCCACCACAAAGGAGACGTGAAAAAACAGCCAGAAAAAATTTAGAAGAAACAGAAAACTCTAGTGAAGGAAACCTTGTGAAACTCTACCAAAATCCCCAGTGTTTCATAACTTTGAACTTCCTACCTCCAAACTTCATCAATACCCAGCTTTCTTTGTGACTAAAGAACACCCTTTCAGCCTCTGACCATACATACACATACACCTTCATCTACCCCTTTAAAAAAGGAACCTGTCCAAAACACCATCAGAGCTAAAAGCTAGCTCTCACTCACAGACTTTTCTAACAGCCAGGTAAGCACCTGCTGACCTTCATCACGCTGCTAAGCATCATCAGCTTTGCATGCTCAGTAAACATAATGTAAATATCATGTTGCTGCTTTTTGCGTTCTGAGTATTTTCATACCTCAGAATGTTTGAGTAGGAAGTAAATCAGTGTATAACCTGCCTGTGACCTTGTTGGTTCTGTCTCCTGAAACGCTTTGACATTTGTTGAAGTTGTCCCAAACATGTTTTTTGTTCTATGGAAAAATAACAAAATTGCAGGTATTCTAACTAGCACAGGGAGAAGCCAAGTGAAGACTTTGACGTTAGCACATCTGAAGCTTATTCTTGCTAACAATAATATCAGAACTTCTGAAGATTATTGTATTTCTAGCAGGATCAGAACTTCTGATTTCCCCACTAACAAACTTTGTCTTGCAGCGCATGGGGGTCAGAACTTCTGATTTTCCCACTAACAGGTTTCTGTTTTGCAGGTGCCAGAGTCAGAAGTTCTGACTCATACAGTTTAACCAAAAGGTTGATAATCTGGCAGCAGGCCTGAGTCAGAACTTCTGATGACCTCTCAGCAGCGCGCTGGCTCTCTCTCTCTCTCTCTCTCTTTCTCTCTATCTTGCCTTTGTTATTTTCTTTTCTTATCTATTTTTCTCATTTAACCACCCCATGTACAAATATGTATCCCCACCCCCCTAATTGTGTAATAACATAGGATTTTATATTTCTGCTTTTTATCGCTTTCAAATATAAATGCTAGTAATTAGGATGTGTATGGCAAGATAAAATCAATGAAATAGAAAATCCTAATTCAAAGATAAACTCTTGTATGCAATAAAACACACTTGCACACAAACACCCCTAGGGTTACATCCACTTGTTGCCTTCAAAAATGGGTCATGGTTGCATGTTAAGTGTCTTTGGCAAAACAAAAACAAATCAAATGATCATAGTCCCTCGATGACGCTATCAAGTTGCCTAAACAAAAATGATCAAGTCCCTTAAGAAAATTGCCAAAGGTACTTGACACAATTGCCTCTATGGTCTAAACGATGACCCGCGCCCGTCCCGTTAACATCCTACCACAAGGTTGTTCACCAAATACAATGGTGAAACAACACTGTTAAAAGGGTTAAAAACATAAGGAAAGATCTTTGAGTAAAATAGGGTAGACAACTCTTAGTTACTTGATCAAACTTGCAAAGAAAACATCCTTGCTACTTTTCAAAAACACACATCACAACACAATTTCCAAACAACTTTCAAAACATTGAAAACTTTTCAAAAGACAAAAACACCTTTGTATATACTCAAAGACGAGTCATTACAAAGGTTGCCACAACAATGGCCTCTTTTCAAAACATCTTTCAAAACCACACACAAAGCACCATTTTAAACAATTGAAAATGCAAAGCAAGTGATCTAAGCAAGTAACTAAGAGCCCGTGGATAACCATGGATAAAAAGGGTGCTAATACCTTCCCTTTCTATAATCTACTCCCCGAACCCAAGAAAACATCTCAAAGGTCTTTCCTGTGCTTTTTGACCTTTCCTTTGGATAAAATAAAAAGTCGGTGGCGACTCTTGCTAAACCGAAACATTTGCGAACACAAACGCAAAACCTCAAGTCAGTTCTCCCACTGTATCACACCGTCCATGGTGGTTAGAATCATAGCCCCACCAGAAAATATGTTTTTTATCACAAATGTTCCTTCGTAAGTAGGAGTCCATTTGTCCCTGGGATCACTTTGCGGAAAGATGATCCGCTTGATTACAAGATCTCTGACTTGATATACGTGGCGCCTGACTTTCTTGTTGAAAGCCTTGATCATCTGTTTTTGATACGTCTGACCATGACAAACAGTAGTAAGTCGCTTCTCGTCAATCAAGTTAAGTTAATAAAGTCGGGTTTGAATCCAATCGTCTTCACTTAAACCAACATCCTTCATAATTCTCAAGGAAGGGATCTGAACCTCCATAGGTAAAAAAGCTTTCATGCCATATACTAAAGAAAAGGGGGTTGCCCCGGTTGAAGTACACGCCGTGGTACAGTATCCGTGCAGAGTAAACGGTAACATCTCATGCCAGTCCTTGTAGGTGACTGTCATCTTTTGAATGATCTTCTTGATATTTTTGTTCGCAGCTTCCACAACACCGTTCATCTTTGGCCGATAGGAAGATGAATTGTGATGTTAAATCTTGAACTGCTCACACAGAGCGGTGATTATAATGTTGTTCAGGTTTGTACCGTTGTCCGTGATGATACGGTCGGGGATACCATAGCGGCATATGAGGTTCTGCTTGATGAAGCGGGCAACCACATTCTTTGTAATGGAGGCGAAGGAAGCGGCTTCGACCCACTTGGTAAAGTAATCAATGGCCACCAGAGGTGCTTGGGATCTTGCTTGAACTTCCTCTGACCTTCCCCAATGCTTAGTTTGCTTTGGATCTGCTTGAACAAGCTTATAGAACTCAACCTGCACAAGCTGAAAACAGAAATGGTGAAGCTTGCAAATGGAGTTACAGTCACTGTCCAATGGTTGGGATAGCTTGAATAGGTTATATGGAATGTGTTTGAACAGGTTTGGGGAAAAATGCACGAGTGGTTTGTGAGATGGAAGTGAAACTGCAGGGAGTGCCCTGTTTTGCAAGTTTTTGGTGTTTTGAGGTTCAAGAGTGTTTGAGGGATGGAGGGCTCATGTTTCTGGCTCAAGGCAATGTGCAAAACTTGTTTTTAATGGTCACCAAGCTTGGTTATAACAGATATGCAAGTTATGGCTTTTTGGCAAGTTTACTTATTTATGAAGCAAAAATGAGAAGTGACAAAGAGCAGGCTTGTATAGGCTAGATCTAACCATGCATACATTGTGTAAGCTTGGCCCCAAGTTTGTGGATTTTGTTTTCTGCCTAGGATTTGGTTCAAGGCTCAAGGATGCAATTTGACATAAAGCAAATTTGACAAAAATGGCAATGTTGTCTTTTTGCTATTTTTGCATTAATCTCTTGTGCAATCCTCTAATGATCAGAACAAAGCTTCAAACCAATGGATTTGAACTTAATTATTGAGTATGGAAGGGTTTAGGGACCTGTAATTAAGTACAAACAATGCTGGATGGAAGTTGCAACTTGTATCAACATGAAAATGCCATGGATCAAAAGTGAGTTTTTGCCAAATTCAAATCTTCGATTCTCCCTAACCATAAATGATTTTGGAGAGTTCTTGGACATTTTGGAAATCTTGTAACATGTTCTACAATCCATATTTGAAATGAATTTTGATATTCCAAGTGGAACTAGGTGAAAAATTGCCATGAAGATAGGTCAAAATCCTGCCTAAACTAGGGCAAAATTTCACTAAGTTAAAAGTTTCATGGACCCTTGTTCCAAAAATCATAACTTGAGATCCAAGCTTCTTTTGAGAAAACTTTGTGAATAAAAGTTGTAGATTTTTTGGAGTACTACAAATTTAATGTTGGAAATTTTGTTTGAATCCATTTGCATCATGGTGAAAATGTTGGGCAAAGTTGGGAAAAAATAAGAAAATTTCATAACTTAGAAAAATTCTAAGTTATGAAAATTTTCAATCTTAAACCCTAATTTGCAAAATTAGGTTTCTTGATGAACAAGTTTCATGTTTTGACACATCTTGATGAAAAATGGCCCTTGGCACTTGATTTTGACCAAAAAGTCAAAGTTTGACTTTTCAGTGTACAGTTGATTTTTGATCAGTTGATTGGAAAATTCATCTGTCAATCCAATGCAATTGAGATCCTTTGAACCTTGTGAATAGGTCAAGATGATGCCATTGAGTCCTTGAATCCATTCTTGAACCCAATTTTCCATTGGCTAGGTCAAAAGTCAGAAATTGCCCTTCTGCAGTCAAAACCCTAAAAATGACCATTTTGCCCTTTTGATGATCTGATCAAATTTCTTGAGGGGTTGTGGTCCAAACTTGATCAAATGGTTCATATGAGCTTATAATGTTGATGTGGATCAAAATTGATGAGGTTTGACTATAAATTTGCCACAATTGACTTTTTCCCCAATACAGTTGATTTTTAGGTCAACTGTCCAATTGACTGGGCAAAAATTTGATTCAAGGCTTGAAACTTGGTATGAGAAAACTTATAAGTCCAACATGAAGCACGAAAGTCACATTGAGCATTAGAAGTCCAAAATTCCTTGTGCAAACTCAAACCCTAATTTAGGTCAACAATGCAAGGAGATATCTTGAGCAGAGCAAACCCTGGCTTGGTCTTGAGTTCAAAGAGTCTTGTGATGAGAAATATTGATAAAATGAGAGGGAAAATTTTGGGGTACAACACTTTGCATTTTTAAAAATATTATTGTTTGCATATGACTATTTGTTCAACAGCATAGAAGTTCGCATGACGAATAACTAGTGAACAAAAAACCTTCTTAATGAAAAGGATCACCTCAAGTGGAAAAACACTTCCAACCAAGGGGCACGACATTACCATTGTCCATCATCTAGGGCAGTCAAGTCAAGATTCAAGGAATCTCTCAAAGATGCCAAGTAGCCAGGGGCAGATCTCCATCTGAATTACTTGGGGAATTACGCACACATTCCAGCAACGAATCATGTACCATCAAGAAAACATTTTGACAGTTCTACAAAACAACACTATAGACAGTGACAAATCCCTGCATCTTGAGAGCGTGGACATAGTTGGAAAATACTACGCATGAAAAAGATCCGCTAGGTTGACTGGCCTAGGAAAAAATAAGGGCATCTCGGCGAACCAAAAAAGGTTCGGGCAAAGGTTAGGGATATACATATGGAAAAAATTATACACCTGACAAGTCGAAAACCTGAAAAGACGGCTTGGGAAAAAAAGGGTATCCCGGTGGACTGAAAATCTGAAAAGACAGTCCAGGAAAAAGTTAGGGATTAAAGCGTACGACTATGTCCCGTTATCTTGTCACTTTCCTATCAGTAGAAGACTTATCATTTTGATCGGCAATTACCAAGCACCTCATGAGTTGGGATAACACACAAGTTATCTATAAAGCCTCCGCAGGTACTTTCTCCAGCATGTACAGTGGCAGAAAAGTCCTGATGCAAAGTCATTATCGTATCCTCAGCATACGACCCCGTGACATTGACACTCCCCACAGAGTAGAGGCAACCAAAGCTTTGACATCGGCTTCCCTAAACAGGAGTTACTTTCCCCAGCCAAGTTCCTTCAGAGAACCGACATCTATGTTCCCCAGCCAAATTTTGTAACTGCAAGCGGTTCATATAGTTTTCTCCCGAGCAGAGTTTATTTCTCTGAATACAGAAGCTCAATCCCCAACAGAGCTTATTACTTCAGCTACGAAATTTTACCTTCCAACAGATTTATTTCCCCACAGAATTATTCTCAAGCAGAGTCTATCCCTCGACAAAATATCCGTAAGCAAGGAGAAAATCTCCAGCATAGTCATCTTCATTCACCATCCCCAACGGAAGTAGAAGAACAACGTTTTTCTACAACAGTCAGGAATGCTACTTCCAATACTCTCTAGTAGCAGTCAGGGATTTATTTTCCAGACTCGGATATGTCATACTAGCATCTCATGTTCATACATCATGACATGCGCATACATATTGCATACATCATAATCTCATTTATTTTGAGAACATCATCCCACCATGTATTTCATGCATCACATATAATTAACCCTGTTATCTTTTCAGGAAAGACAATTATCATCAACAGTCCTAGCAGTTATACATGTCACATCTACAGACAACTAATGGAAAATCAGTTCCAGAAACCAAACGGGTCAACTAATCTACATGATCAAACGAAGCAACCTTACTTAGGTTCCTTCTCGATTCTGATGCAGTTTTATCTAAACTCCTCACGAAGCAACCTTACCTAGGTTCCTTCTCGGTTCAGATGCAGTTTTACCCAAACTCCTCACGAAGCAACCTTACCTAGGTTCCTTCTCGGTTCCAATGCAGTTTTACCTAAACTCCCCACGAAGCAACCTTACCTAGGTTCCTTCTCGGTTCAGATTCAATTTTACCCAAACTCCCCACGAAGTAACCCTACGACCCAGGTTCCTTCACATAAGCCCTACTATCCAGGCTTTCATCTTGAAGTAACCATACGACCCGGGTTCCTTCCCATAAGCCCTACTATCCAGGATTTCATTTCGAAGTAACCCTAATACCTAGGTTCCTTCTTATAGCCCTACTATCTAGGATTTCATTTCGAAGTAACCCTACTACCCATGTTCCTTCTCATAGCCCTACTATCCAGGCTTTCATTTCGAAGTAACCCTACCATCCAGGTTCCTTCTTATAGCCCTATTATTCATGCTTTCATTTCGAAGTAACCCTACTATCCAGGTTCCTTCTCATAGCCCTACTATCCAGGCTTTCATTTTGAAGTAACCCTACTATCCAAGTTCCTTCTCATAGCCCTACTATCCAGGCTTTCATTTCGAAGTAACCCTACTACCCAGGTTCCTTCTCATAGCCCTACTATTCAAGCTTTCATTTAGAAGTAACCCTACTATCCAGGTTCCTTCTCATAGCCCTACTATCCAGGCTTTCATTTCGAAGTAACCCTACTATCCAGGTTCCTTCTCATAGCCCTACTATCCAGGCTTTCATTTCGAAGTAACCCTACTATCCAGGTTCCTTCTCATAGCCCTACTATCCAGGCTTTCATTTCGAAGTAACCCTACTATCCAGGTTCCTTCTCATAGCCCTACTGTTGTACCCCAAAATTTGCCCTCCCATATTCATCAAGAATTGTCAAAGCCAAGGTCACAAAATTCCCCCAGGGTTGTGCAGCTCAACTGGCTCCTATACAGTCAAAACTAGGGTTTGAATTCTGGTCAAGCAAATGAACTTTTCAAAGGCCCAATCAAGTCTCATATGCCTACAAATGTGGTCAAGCATCCTCATGTCAAGTTTCAAGGCATTTAGCTCAAAATTGCACAGTCAAAACCCTAAATTGCACTACAGTCAACTGTAGGGGCAAAATGGTCATTTGACAGTCAAAAGTTCAAATTTTTGGTCAATATATCATTTTGAAGCCACAAACATCATTTGATCAATGCTTGATCATGATTCTCAAAATTTGGCTCAGAAATCATCAAAGATGCAAAAGTTGCTATATTTGGACAGCTGAAAAAGTCAACTGAAATTGACCAGGGCATAACTTTCACATGGATTATCAGAAAAATTCCATCCAAAGCTCATTTTGAAGAGAAAGACATTTCCTACAATTCATCTTCATGTTCCAAGTCCAAGAAATGCTCTCACAAAAAGTTATCAATTTCAACATTATAGGTCATTTTCAAAAGTCAACAAAAAGGGACTTTAAGTCAAAGGCCATAACTTGAGATTGGTAAATCAAAATGACATGGGACCAAAGGCATTGGTTAAAGGACTCAAAGATCTTTCCAAAATGTCCAAGAACATGTGAAAAGCTTAAAAATTGACCAAGTTATGCCTTGTGGAAGTTGGGAAATTTTTAGGAATTTTGAAAAGTCAACATTGATGCAAAAGGCCTAAAAATGCAAATGGGCCTATTTTTCTTCCAAGATTCTTCATGCCAAGCCTATGCACGACCACTAGGCCCAAAGGGAAGTATTCTCATATTTTTTAATTATTTATTTGAATTAATACTAATTTATATTCATTTAAATGATTTTAATACATGAAAAATATAACCTTAACCTAAACAAATCTTTTTATACATGTTTGGATTCAATATTTCGTGCATATCCCATTTAGGAAAGTTTTGGATTGATTTGAACCTAATTGACACAAAGAACATGAAAAAAGATGTGAAAAGATTCTTAACAAAATCAATTATCAAAAACCATTAATTCATGAGATTTTGTACAGCTTTTCCAACCTAAATCATTCCTTACATATACTAGAACATAACCCTAATGAAAAAAGGCTGCAAGCTGCGCCCAAGAACCCTATTGCATATTGAAAATTTCTCATGAAAACTGAAATCTGAAAACTAGCTTAGAGGGAGATTCAAGCTTCAACTTCCATTCCAATAGCTTCCTTGGGTGATTCTGAACACGTACCACTCATTAGCATCAATTCAAACACGAAGAATCGGTACATTGAGTGTGAACTGCATCCATAAAATTCCTAATCGTATTTTGGTTTTTTAAGCATGATCATGGCATTTTAATTATATATTCGTGTTCCTGATGAAGTTTGTGAACTAACCATCGTATTTGATTGAGTTTTCATGCCATCCACGCGATTTCGCCATTAACAAGCATTAGGGTTTCTCAGCTTCAGAATTGGGGGTTTCTAAGTGCAGCAAAATTGGACGTCCTCATTGCCATGGTTGTACTCAGAGCATAGGGACGAAGAGATTCCAACCCTCGCGCTCAATTTATGAGCGTCGAGGGCCTATTCGCTATTTCTTGGTATATGGCCTTAGGCGACATTGCTAAAACCGTTGCCTTATGTTTTTCCACTTTCAGGCATATGGAGGAGACGAAGACGTGTTGGAACGTGATACGTCCATTCAAAACAGCGCGCGCTTTTGTGCTGCTTAGTGGCCATTAATCAATTTCATCTTTTATTATTTATTTGATATATTATATTAACGTGAACATGATAGCTCAGTTGGCAGGTGGACACATTGATAACCCTCATGACCTGGGTTCAAACCCCAGGTCTTACAAATCTTCATATTATTTTTCCAACAAAACTCCTATGCGCTCCAGTAATGTAGGTGTATGATGTACCATCACCATCCAACCACACACGTGTCCAGGAGACTCCCACCCAAGGTTGAAGATTGGGGTACACCCTAAGCATGAGTCAGATGCACCACACACGATCCAAGCAAAGTCAACAAGTTCAAGATTAATGGCCCTGGTTTGCATTTTTTTCCTCTTTTTCTTCTTATATTTATTTTTGTTATTTTATTTATTTTATTGTCTTAATTCAATTAATTTATTTTTCCTACAAAATATAAAAACACTAAAAAATCAGAAAAGGCCAAAAATTAATAAATATTTATATATTAATTATTTTCATGAATAAATAAAATGTAGATTATTTAGTTTAATTAGGTTTTCAACTTTAAATCCTTTTTAATAAAAAATCCAAAAAATGTAGAATTAGGTTAATTGATATTTTTTATTCCTTTTAATATTTTTCCCTTTTTTAGAATAATAATAATTATTTATTTATTTATTTTTTCCTATTTAAATTGTACATAAATGAATTAGATTTAATTTAGGTCATAATTTAATTCTTTCATAATAAACATAAAAAATATTAGAACTAGGGTTTAGTATTTTAATTTTAATTAATATTTCCTTTTTCTTTTAATAAATAAAAAAAACACAAAAAATAACAAAAAAAACATTTAATCATTTAATTTGTAATTCATTATTAATTTTAATTGTTTGCAAAAGGGTCCAACGCCCTAATTTTGTTTAATTTCTTTATTTCGCACATTATAATTTTGTAAATCTCCCAAAGCCATGTAATTTAAATTCCTCGCACTTTTATTTCTTCGCATTATTTATTTTTCCGCTAAATCGGGTCCGGTTTAATTTTGGCGATGTGGACCCGCGCCATTTGTAATAGTTTAGATTTATTTCCTCGCAAACATTTAACTGTTAACCAAGCATGAAAGAATGAATGTCTAATTAAAATCAAGCGTAGATCACGACAAACATGACAAGACAAATAACTGAAACATGACACACAATTCGCACACACCACCCCTAGGGTACGCCTCACTGTTGCCTTGCCTCGAAAGGTGGTCGTCGAGTAGAGGACGTCTTAGTAAGTCCTCATGATCCGGGAACCTGGCATGAGGGTAGCTTCTAAGGTGTCTTCCCATTGCTCTGGTGACCATACTGTCCCAAAACTCGAATTGACCCGAACACCTCCAACGGTGGTGCTACCTACCTCTCAATGGTGGGATGGCACTACTTTAAAGGACATTTACACAGACGAGTTCCTTAGGGTAGGTAGGTTCTCGTAGATACTTGCTCTCTTTAATTTCAAACAAACTCAAAAAGACTTTTCACACTGACACATTTTCAAACGCTTTCAAAGCAAATTTTTCAAACACTCTGACGTATGAGTCGAACTGAAATCTTTCAAAAGAAACTTTTAAACCCACATTGAAAAGCAAACAAACAATTTGAAAACACATTGAGCAAGTATCTAAGAGCCCATGGATAACCATGGATAGAAAGGGTGCTAACACCTTCCCTTTCTATAACCTACCTCCCGAACCGAGAGCAATCTCTTTAAGGAATTTTTCTGTGCTTTTGTCCTTTCCATTTGGAGAAAATAAAAGACGGTGGCGACTCTTGCTTACCGCGACATTTCGCGAACCAGCGTTAAACAGTCAGTTCCAGATCCACCGATCACAGAACTGGCGACTCTGCTGGGGACCCAAACTTAAAGTGAGGTGTACCTTAGGGCTAGGTCATAACTGTGTTTTCACTTGTACTGTTTTGCTTGCTTTACTATTGTGGGTTGCATCGGAGATACATAGATCCTAACCCGGATCTGGGGATACCCTGTTTAGGTAGCATAAGCTGTGAGGGACCTGTCCGGCGTAGACCGACACAGGTGAAGCAGTGGCTACGTTGGTGTGACACCTTAGTCTGTACCGATATCCCTTGTGTCGCAACGAGGAGAATATGGGTCTTCTAAGGAGTCATTAAGCACCAACAACCTTAGAACCTTAATTGACACAACTTGGCCTTTAGAACAGTAGCAGTATGCTACGCCCATTGAGGCTAAACTCTCGTGATGGTTCTGGCCGCAAGAAAAGATTGCGATGCTGGAGTTATGACCGATTGAGGGTAGTCAATGATATTGGGATCCTCTAAGAACCCGGTTACTTTTGATTAGGACAGGTATGAACCAACAAACTGAAAGAGGGTAGTACCTAGACCTCATGCTGACCCTAAACTCTAAGGGCTCTTTTGTGTGACTTGTGTGCCTTCGTACTTGACTATCTGCGTGCTTGTTACCTAACATTTGTTTCTTGCAGGTCTTGTTTATAGCCCTTAATTGGGACTCATAACAGGGTACTAAGTTTTCTTGCAGGTCTTGTTTATAATCCTTAACTAGGACTCATGACAGGGTTTACCGAATCTCTTGCAGGTTTTGTTTATAGTCCTTAATTGGGACTCATAACAAAATACACTGAATTTCTTGCAGGGCTTGCAGGGTCTGTTTATAGTCCTTAATTGGGACTCATAGCAGGGTTTACCTACATCACCCCATGCATAGCATGACATCATACCATTGCATACCATTGCATACATCCTAACCCATTTCAAGGATCTCAAGGGCTTGTGATGCAGGTCATGATAAATCAAACATCTAGCCAGGGGCAAAGAGGATTTATTTTCCTCTAGCCAAGGGTGTCAGGGGCTATGACCCACTGGATATGGTGAGCCTTTGACCCTTGAAGAAGGGCTCTCAATAATATGCAGTGCCTTCAGTCAAGCTACTGGTTCCAAATGCTAACAAAATTTCTTGTTTATCCCGCGAGGTCCTTGAAAACATTGCATACATATCATACATATCATTGCATTACAGGTACCCTCTTGACAGGTCACTCACCATCTTCGCTGTTTATTTCAGCAATGGCTTTCCAACCAGACAACCAAGATCTCCGTGCTCAGAACGCCCAACTGCGAGAAATGTTCTTGAACCTATCCCAGGGGCAAGAAGAAATAAAGACTCTCCTCACCAGGAACTTGACCTTAGGGAATGCAGGGGGCATCAGGAACGATCAGCTGGAAGGACTACAAATTGAGTTGGCAACCATGAAGATCCAAATGATGGGGCAGTTGGTGGGCCAAATGACTCTCATTCAGGACTTAGCTCAAAAACAAGAGGAGCTCCGGGTCCTTGTCACCAAGCTGCTTCAAAATAATCCAGTAGGGCAAGCAGCCAAGGTGGAAGCTCCAGCCATCATTCAACCACATGCGGGGCAAGAAGACAAAGGAAAATCTCCTCAGCTTGCTTCAGGGTCACGAGCCCAGCCTCAACGGGGTAGTCAACGTAAACGAAATGCGCCCGGAAGACATTTCTCGGAGACTGATATACCCTCATCCTTTATACTGAAGCGCTTGCTGGAGGTCAATCTGATCACTCTAAAGGACCCTCCCAAGAATCCCAACAGGACAGCTCCAAGGTATAACCCCGACGCCCACTGCGCTTATCATTCAGGCAGCCCGGGACATGCTACAAACGACTGTTGGACCTTGAAGAACAAAATTCAGGATTTGATTGACGAAGGGGTGATAGAGTTCATGCCGGATGGCGAGATGAAAATCTTCCGCTGAGAATTCTCCATCTGGGATAGCTATCTCAAACTAGAAATTTTTGTTCATTAGGATTTTTCAAGTTGTAATTCCCTTTTGATTATTCAAACATTTGTTCATTGTTAAACGTTGTTATTTCATTAATGCATCGCATACGTCTGTTTTGAAGCAATATATTCGTATTCACTAAATGCAAATTATCTTCATATTTTTTCTGATGTCAACTCTTGATCTAAAATCCTAAGCCTCTTGAGGGAGGATGAAGAAGACGATACCGCTATCTTTTACAGTATGCTTTTGAACAGACCCCGCTGATGAGGTACAGGCATTGTTTCAAATCCTAAACACTGGAGTTATAAGGAAGATAATCCCTCGTCAACCCATCAGAGCCAAAGAAGTAGGAGTTTTTATTTTCGAAAATCAAAACCCTTAATCATAACCTGGGGCAGGGTAGTTCTCTCAGTTGATCCAAGCGCATCTTTACAAAACGAACAAAGACAGTGATGGTTCAGAACAATCAAAAGGACAGGCAGTCATCATCAAAATTCATAAATGAAAAGCCCAAAAAGTCTAAACCTACAAAGGGGACTTATGAAACTGGGGCATCCCGCTGACTGTAATCCCAAAAAGAAAACAGTTCAGGCAAAAAAAGAAAGGGATAATAGAAATCAAGAAAGAGGTCTCACAAACCCTCAACCAAAGCAAAAAATGACTGCCTATTCAAAAGAAATCGTCAACATCGGAACCATTATTGGAACATCAAAACAAAGACTCAAACAAGGTCTAACGCACGATCAACTGAGTTTAGGTTTGGAGAACATCACGAAGAGCGGGTGGGTACAAATAATTTGAGCCTTTATCCTTTGTTTCTTAAACCGTGAACCAAGCCACGTTATAACCCTTAAAAGTCCTAGCTGAAGCATGGGTTAGTTCGAAAGCATACTGTCACGAAAGGTATCCTGACTCCTGAAGGCCTACGGTAAATACGGAGTTGACATCACGTTTTACAAACATTCACTTGTTTTATGAAAAAAAGGCATTTTCAAAATCTTCGAGACAGACATAAGCTTTGCGTTTTTGACATAACTTTGTTTGCATATGACTTTTTGTTTGAACAACAGGGAAATTCGCACGAGAAACACCTAGTGGACAAGAGCATCTCCAGTCAAGGGGCACGACCCAATCATGGTCCGTCATCCGGGGCAATCCAGTCAAGATTCAGAGAATCTCTCAAAAGGCCAAATAGCCTGGGGCAAATCTCTGCTTGAGTCACTTGGGGTATTCCAGCAACAAAACTTGCACGATCAAAAATCTTCTGGTGGCATGATAAAACACTTCTAACAGGGGCAACTCTCTACATTCTGAGAACATGGACATAGCCGAAAAGTACTACGCAAAATCAAAGACCCGCTAGGTTGACATACCTAGGCAAAAATCAGGGCTTCCCGGCGAACCAAAAGGGTTCGGGCAAAATGAAGGGATGAAATGAAAAAATCTGTACACCCGGCAAGTCGAAAACCTGAAAAGGCGGCTTGGGCAAAAATGGGTATCCCGGTGGACTGAAAACCCGAAAGGGCGGTCCAGGCAAAAGTTAGGGATTAAAGCGTACGACTATGTCCCGTTTTCTTGTCATCTGTCTACCAGAAGAAGGTTTATCCCTCAACAACTAGCAGCATCCCACAAGTGCCTCCCCCATAGAAACAGGGGCAATAAAGGTTGGTCTGAGCAGTCTGATCATCCTATCCTCCAAGGTATCAGGGTAAGCTCCGTTGAAGGACATGACCAACGCAGTTCAAAACTTCCCCAGGAGAGTCCAATACAGTTCCCCAGGAGAGTTGGAATCCACATATCCCCAAGCAATATGCTTATCCCCAGTAGATTCTGGAAGCTTATCCCCTCGCAGAGCACAAACGCGTCGTCCGGCTTGATTTAAAGAGTTACTTCCGTAACAGGATATAACTGGGTTATCCTCAGCCAAAAGCCACGGAAAGAGCGCCCTCAGCAAAATATCTTCCTACCCCCAGCGAAGTCTATCAACACTTCCGGCACAACAAGGATATCCCCAGCATAACTCATCCACGGTATCCCCAGCGGAGTTATCTTCATCAACTCAGCAAAGCATCGCTATCCCCACAGAGTAGCACTCCCCAGCATGATCGCTAGAGTATCTTTTCTCCCGCAGAATTATTTCATTCCTCAACGGAGTTATCCCCTCCTACCAGTATTCTTGCAACGAATCATCCACAGCGGAAGCAAAATCTCTTACTCAACATCAGCCCAGGATATGACTTCCCGGCACCCGTCAAGGATCTATTTTCCTAGACAAAAACATACATGAATCATTACCTACATCATCACAGCATGCATAACGCACTGCATCATATCATACAAATCTCATTTATGTTGAGAACATCATTGCTTGATCCATATCATGCATTGCATATAACTGACCTTTACCTTTCAGGAAAGATGCAGTTGAAATTCTCAAACATATTTCAAGGATTTCTCTAGCCCAGTTAAATCGACTCCAAACAGATTTTTCTGATAAAGACTCAGTAGAAGTTCTCTTATGGTCCCCTCTCCAACGGCGGGTGAGGTGGTAATTCCTTCTTCAGATATTCTCCTCTCCGGCATGAGCGTGAGGTGATAGTCTCTTATGGTCCCCTCTCCAACGGCGGGTGAGGTGGTAATTCCTTCTTCAGATATTCTCCTCTCCGGCATGAGCGTGAGGTGATAGTCTCTTATGGTCCCCTCTCCAACGGCGTGTGAGGTGGTAATTCCTTTTTCAGATGTTCCCCTCTCCGGCATGAGCGTGAGGTGATATTCTCTTATGGTCCCCTCTCCAACGGCGTGTGAGGTGGTAATTCCTTCTTCAGATGTTTCCCTCTCCGGCATGAGCGTGAGGTGATATTCTCTTATGGTCCCCTCTCCAACGGCGTGAGAGGTGGTAATTCCTTTTTCAGATGTTCCCCTCTCCGACATGAGCGTGAGGTGATATTCTCTTATGGTCCCCTCTCCAACGGCGTGTGAGGTGGTAATTCCTTCTTCAGATGTTTCCCTCTCCGGCATGAGCGTAAGGTGATATTCTCTTATGGTCCCCTCTCCAACGGCGTGTGAGGTGGTAATTCCTTTTTCAGATGTTTCCCTCTCCGGCATGAGCGTGAGGTGATATTCTCTTATGGTCCCCTCTCCAACGGCGTGTGAGGTGGTAATTCCTTTTTCAGATGTTTCCCTCTCCGGCATGAGCGTGAGGTGATATTCTCTTATGGTCCCCTCTCCAACGGCGTGTGAGGTGGTAATTCCTTTTTCAGAGGTTTCCCTCTCCGGCATGAGCGTGAGGTGATATCTCCTTTCAGATTATAATTTCCTATAGTTCCCTCTCCAACGGCGAGTGAGGTGACTCCCTTTGAGATTATAATGTCCTTTGGTTCTCTTCCTGACACTACGAAGATGGTAATTCTCACCAAGATTTTCTCAACGAGCGTTGTTGAGGTTGAAATCATTCAGGATTCTCTTACCATTCATGCTAAGGCAGTAACCATCCCTGGTTCATTCATCAGCGTTTGAAGCTCCAGACTCTGCTCCTGTAAACAATCAGGACATATCTATATCAAGCATCTAAAATCAGCTCCTGCGACGTGTCAGGTACTCATTTTCTGTTTTGCAGGTATGCAGGTTCTCGCTAAGGAATCTCCTACGCGATCAACGTCCAGATGGCATCTATAAGCCCATCATCCTATCCAAGCAACATCCAAATGGCATCTATAAGCCCATTCCCTCATCACCATTGCTATTATGTGAGCGCAAATTTCTGGGCACTTTAGTGTTCAATCATCTTCTACCTTCGGATTACGAAAGGCACATCAGCCAATCTGCATCCTCAGGTCTAAGAAGATTGAACAGGGGCAACTGTTGTACCCCAAAATTTGCCCTCCCATATTCATCAAGAATTGTCAAAGCCAAGGTCACAAAATTCCCCCAGGGTTGTGCAGCTCAACTGGCTCCTATACAGTCAAAACTAGGGTTTGAATTCTGGTCAAGCAAATGAACTTTTCAAAGGCCCAATCAAGTCTCATATGCCTACAAATGTGGTCAAGCATCCTCATGTCAAGTTTCAAGGCATTTAGCTCAAAATTGCACAGTCAAAACCCTAAATTGCACTACAGTCAACTGTAGGGGCAAAATGGTCATTTGACAGTCAAAAGTTCAAATTTTTGGTCAATATATCATTTTGAAGCCACAAACATCATTTGATCAATGCTTGATCATGATTCTCAAAATTTGGCTCAGAAATCATCAAAGATGCAAAAGTTGCTATATTTGGACAGCTGAAAAAGTCAACTGAAATTGACCAGGGCATAACTTTCACATGGATTATCAGAAAAATTCCATCCAAAGCTCATTTTGAAGAGAAAGACATTTCCTACAATTCATCTTCATGTTCCAAGTCCAAGAAATGCTCTCACAAAAAGTTATCAATTTCAACATTATAGGTCATTTTCAAAAGTCAACAAAAAGGGACTTTAAGTCAAAGGCCATAACTTGAGATTGGTAAATCAAAATGACATGGGACCAAAGGCATTGGTTAAAGGACTCAAAGATCTTTCCAAAATGTCCAAGAACATGTGAAAAGCTTAAAAATTGACCAAGTTATGCCTTGTGGAAGTTGGGAAATTTTTAGGAATTTTGAAAAGTCAACATTGATGCAAAAGGCCTAAAAATGCAAATGGGCCTATTTTTCTTCCAAGATTCTTCATGCCAAGCCTATGCACGACCACTAGGCCCAAAGGGAAGTATTCTCATATTTTTTAATTATTTATTTGAATTAATACTAATTTATATTCATTTAAATGATTTTAATACATGAAAAATATAACCTTAACCTAAACAAATCTTTTTATACATGTTTGGATTCAATATTTCGTGCATATCCCATTTAGGAAAGTTTTGGATTGATTTGAACCTAATTGACACAAAGAACATGAAAAAAGATGTGAAAAGATTCTTAACAAAATCAATTATCAAAAACCATTAATTCATGAGATTTTGTACAGCTTTTCCAACCTAAATCATTCCTTACATATACTAGAACATAACCCTAATGAAAAAAGGCTGCAAGCTGCGCCCAAGAACCCTATTGCATATTGAAAATTTCTCATGAAAACTGAAATCTGAAAACTAGCTTAGAGGGAGATTCAAGCTTCAACTTCCATTCCAATAGCTTCCTTGGGTGATTCTGAACACGTACCACTCATTAGCATCAATTCAAACACGAAGAATCGGTACATTGAGTGTGAACTGCATCCATAAAATTCCTAATCGTATTTTGGTTTTTTAAGCATGATCATGGCATTTTAATTATATATTCGTGTTCCTGATGAAGTTTGTGAACTAACCATCGTATTTGATTGAGTTTTCATGCCATCCACGCGATTTCGCCATTAACAAGCATTAGGGTTTCTCAGCTTCAGAATTGGGGGTTTCTAAGTGCAGCAAAATTGGACGTCCTCATTGCCATGGTTGTACTCAGAGCATAGGGACGAAGAGATTCCAACCCTCGCGCTCAATTTATGAGCGTCGAGGGCCTATTCGCTATTTCTTGGTATATGGCCTTAGGCGACATTGCTAAAACCGTTGCCTTATGTTTTTCCACTTTCAGGCATATGGAGGAGACGAAGACGTGTTGGAACGTGATACGTCCATTCAAAACAGCGCGCGCTTTTGTGCTGCTTAGTGGCCATTAATCAATTTCATCTTTTATTATTTATTTGATATATTATATTAACGTGAACATGATAGCTCAGTTGGCAGGTGGACACATTGATAACCCTCATGACCTGGGTTCAAACCCCAGGTCTTACAAATCTTCATATTATTTTTCCAACAAAACTCCTATGCGCTCCAGTAATGTAGGTGTATGATGTACCATCACCATCCAACCACACACGTGTCCAGGAGACTCCCACCCAAGGTTGAAGATTGGGGTACACCCTAAGCATGAGTCAGATGCACCACACACGATCCAAGCAAAGTCAACAAGTTCAAGATTAATGGCCCTGGTTTGCATTTTTTTCCTCTTTTTCTTCTTATATTTATTTTTGTTATTTTATTTATTTTATTGTCTTAATTCAATTAATTTATTTTTCCTACAAAATATAAAAACACTAAAAAATCAGAAAAGGCCAAAAATTAATAAATATTTATATATTAATTATTTTCATGAATAAATAAAATGTAGATTATTTAGTTTAATTAGGTTTTCAACTTTAAATCCTTTTTAATAAAAAATCCAAAAAATGTAGAATTAGGTTAATTGATATTTTTTATTCCTTTTAATATTTTTCCCTTTTTTAGAATAATAATAATTATTTATTTATTTATTTTTTCCTATTTAAATTGTACATAAATGAATTAGATTTAATTTAGGTCATAATTTAATTCTTTCATAATAAACATAAAAAATATTAGAACTAGGGTTTAGTATTTTAATTTTAATTAATATTTCCTTTTTCTTTTAATAAATAAAAAAAACACAAAAAATAACAAAAAAAACATTTAATCATTTAATTTGTAATTCATTATTAATTTTAATTGTTTGCAAAAGGGTCCAACGCCCTAATTTTGTTTAATTTCTTTATTTCGCACATTATAATTTTGTAAATCTCCCAAAGCCATGTAATTTAAATTCCTCGCACTTTTATTTCTTCGCATTATTTATTTTTCCGCTAAATCGGGTCCGGTTTAATTTTGGCGATGTGGACCCGCGCCATTTGTAATAGTTTAGATTTATTTCCTCGCAAACATTTAACTGTTAACCAAGCATGAAAGAATGAATGTCTAATTAAAATCAAGCGTAGATCACGACAAACATGACAAGACAAATAACTGAAACATGACACACAATTCGCACACACCACCCCTAGGGTACGCCTCACTGTTGCCTTGCCTCGAAAGGTGGTCGTCGAGTAGAGGACGTCTTAGTAAGTCCTCATGATCCGGGAACCTGGCATGAGGGTAGCTTCTAAGGTGTCTTCCCATTGCTCTGGTGACCATACTGTCCCAAAACTCGAATTGACCCGAACACCTCCAACGGTGGTGCTACCTACCTCTCAATGGTGGGATGGCACTACTTTAAAGGACATTTACACAGACGAGTTCCTTAGGGTAGGTAGGTTCTCGTAGATACTTGCTCTCTTTAATTTCAAACAAACTCAAAAAGACTTTTCACACTGACACATTTTCAAACGCTTTCAAAGCAAATTTTTCAAACACTCTGACGTATGAGTCGAACTGAAATCTTTCAAAAGAAACTTTTAAACCCACATTGAAAAGCAAACAAACAATTTGAAAACACATTGAGCAAGTATCTAAGAGCCCATGGATAACCATGGATAGAAAGGGTGCTAACACCTTCCCTTTCTATAACCTACCTCCCGAACCGAGAGCAATCTCTTTAAGGAATTTTTCTGTGCTTTTGTCCTTTCCATTTGGAGAAAATAAAAGACGGTGGCGACTCTTGCTTACCGCGACATTTCGCGAACCAGCGTTAAACAGTCAGTTCCAGATCCACCGATCACACCTACTATCCAGGCTTTCATTTCGAAGTAACCCTACTATCCAGGTTCCTTCTCATAGCCCTACTATCCAGGCTTTCATTTCGAAGTAACCCTACTATCCAGGTTCCTTCTCATAGCCCTACTATCCAGGATTTCATTTCGAAGTAACCCTACTATCCAGGTTCCTTCTCATAGCCCTACTATCCAGGATTTCATTTCGAAGTAACCCTACTATCCAGGCTCCTTCTCATAGCCCTACTATCCAGGCTTTCATTTCGAATTAACCCTACTATCCAGGTTCCTTCTCATAGCCCTACTATCCAGGCTTTCATTTCGAAGTAACCCTACTATCCAGGTTCCTTCTCATTTCCCTACTATTCAGGCTTTCATTTCGAAGTAACCCTACTATCCAGGTTCCTTCTCATAGCCCTACTATCCAAGCTTTCATTTCGAAGTAATCCTACTATCCAGGTTCCTTCTCATAGCCCTACTATCTAGGCTTTCATTTCGAAGTAACCCTACTATCTAGGTTCCTTCTCATAGCCCTATTATCCAGGCTTTCATTTTGAAGTAACCCTACTATCCAGGTTCCTTATCATAGCCCTACTATCCAGGCTTTCATTTCGAAGTAACCCTACTATCCAGGTTCCTTCTCATAGCTCTACTATCCAGGACTTCATTTCAAAGTAACCCTACTATCCAGGTTCCTTCTCATAGCCCTACTATCCAGGCTTTCATTTCAAAGTAACCCTACTATCCAGGTTCCTTCTCATAGCCCTACTATCCAGGATTTCATTTCGAAGTAACCCTACTATCCAGGTTCCTTCTCACAACCCTACTATTCAGGCTCTCATTTCGAAGTAACCCTACTATCCAGGTTCCTTCTCATAGTCATACTATCCAGGCTTTCATTTCGAAGTAACCTTATTATCCAGGTTCCTTCTCATAGCCCTACTATCCAGACTCCTTCCCTTTTATCTCCGGATAACAGTTCACAACACTGTAAAACCTAGACCCGACCAGATACGGTCGATTTCATATTCCCCAGTAAGTCGCTGTGAAGCCTAGACCCGACCAGATAACAACTCACTTTTATCTCATCAATCAAGAGTTAATTCCCCATTAGATTAATGGACAACTGAAGCTCCTATACTCTATTTCCCAGGACATCAATCAACATTCCCCGACGAAGTCCTCCCTAATGGCAGGTACAAGAATTCTCGCAAAGGAATCTCTTATGCAACCGATATCTTTTCTGGATGGCATCTTTAAGCCCATCTCCGATGATTCTCCGTCGCCTTCCAAATGGAATCTATAAGCTCATTCTCGATATTATTGATCGACATTCACTTCATGCGAGTGCAAATTTCTGGCCACTCTAGTGTTCAATCATCTTCCACCTTCGGATCACGAAAGGCAGGAAAACCAATCTACATCCTCAGGTCTAAGAAGATTGAACAGGGGCAGCTGTTGCACCCCAAAATTTACCCTCTCATTTTACTCAACACATGCTCATTGAAGTCCTCAAATTGCTCAAGGATGCCCAAGAATTAAACAGACAAATTCTCTCCTAAGGCAATGAACCTTCAACTAGGGATTCCACTTTCATCAAGATATGTAAACTCCAAAGGTCTCAAATCTTTTCCATGGTCCTAATATGTCCTCAAGATCATCCATGTCAAGTTTCATGCCTTGCCCAACAAGTTTGCTCAGTCAATTGCTCAAATGCCTGAAAATTAACTATGTTAGGTTAAAAGTCAACTGTGGCTTATTTACAGTCAAAATTCTAGTTTTTTGGGTCAACATCAACATTTTGAAGTGATATACATCATTTTATCAAGGGTTGATCATGATTCCTCAAGGAATGTTCCTAATTCATCAAAACTCAAAAGTTGCTAAATTAGGGCTTCTACAGGAAAAGTCAACCAAACTTTGACCATGCATAACTTTCTCATACTTTATCAGAAAATTTTCCATCAAGAATCATATTGAATATAATCCAATTCTCTACAACTTCTCTTCAGCCCTCAAGTTCAAGAAATGCACTCATGAAAAGATATAAATTCAGACATTATAGGTCCTTTTCAAAAGTCAACAAAAACACCTTTTGGGTCAAAGCTTCTTACATGAACATGGAAGATCCAATTGAGATGAAAACAAATAGGTTTCTTAGGGGACATCCTAAGCTTTCTAAAAAGTCCAAGAACACCATCATAGGGTTAAAATTGAGAGAGATGTGCATTGTCAAAGTTGGCCAATTTTTGAAAAAAAATGCATGAAGCAAATATTGACCAAACTTGGATTTTTTTCACATTAGGCCTATCTTTTCAAGTTTGAAACTCATTCCTAACATGGTCCACGACCTCTAAGCCCACCCATACATTTTTCTACTATTTATGCTATTTATTTTGATATTTTATTCATTAAAATTCAGAATTAAATAAATAAATAATAGAAATAATGTAAATTTTGATGTGAATCCATTTTGGGCAAGTTTTATGCTGGTTTATGTCAATTGATTTCGTGCAATAACCCTTCAAATATGTCCAGATTCATCCACATATGAAAATGGCATAAAATCTTCAAATATGACATTTTTTTCAAATTTTGATCATGGTCTTAAAACACAACATTATGAGGGAGATTCTTTCCATGCTTTCTTGTCTCCTCATTATCCTATATAAATATGGATCCATACAAGCTTGAAATATACGGAATTCCTCTCTAAAAATCTCTCAAAAAGCTCTTCAAAAAGCTCTCCAAAAGCTCTTCAAAAAGCTCTCAAGAAATCAAAGAATTGGTGCAAGTCATATCTCGAGGTTCCGGTATCTCTCGATTGACATCAAGCCTCAAACCATCCTCTTGAAGTCCTCATGAATCTTACAAGGCCCAAGAGCAATCCATCACACGCCTAGCACGCCCCCATTTGACAACACCGGTTTGGTAAAATTTTAAACTTCAAATCTCTAATTTTAATCACATTTCATGGCATGCTAACGTTTGTTTGAGTTTATATAGAACAATTATGGATGGTTGAATCAGAGGTTCCATGCAAGAATCTGAAAACACCATAGTTAGGGCATGAAGCTTTCGAAGATTCGGGCCTAGGGATTTCTGATGATTGCACCCCTGTTTACTTTTGTTACTAGGCCCATCTTTAATTTCTTGTTTTATTCATTTAATTTATTTATTTTAATCCTTTTTTTTTAATTTTAATCAATAAACAAATATAAAAATCACATAAAAATATATTTATGATCTTTCTTAATTAAATTTTAATTTTGGTAAATTAATTAACTAATCACTTTAACATTTTTTTAGATTAAAATTAATAGAACTTAGGTTTAATTTCATTTTAATTCATTTTCCTTTTCGTAACAAAAATACAAAAAAACATAGAATTATTTTCTTTTATTTAAATTTCATGTTTCTTTAATAATTAACTTTTTTAAAAAAATATAGATCTAGATCAATTATTTTTTAACTTAAATCATTTTCATAAATTAAAACAAAAAACAACAAAAAGATTTTTTTTATATCTTAGGATTTTTAGACGTCTTTTCAAATTTGCGTGTTATTATTCTTTCGCACTTCCTTTTATTATTGTAACTGTATATTGGGATGTAATAGATGATTAGTAGGATATTTACCGCTTTTATTTATTTTTCCCCCAGTTTTGGATATGTACATAATCCCCCCTCCCCGAAGCTTTGTAATAGCTAGGTTTTATATCTCTGCACTTTTAAATTACTGCAATTATTAACTGCTAGATGTATGACTAATAGGATTGTATGGCAAGAATAATCAAACATTAGCAAACTTAACACAAGAATAAAATAACTGAACATAACACACCTTGCACATATGCACCCTTAGGGTATACCTCACTTGGTTGCCTCGGAAAATAATGGTCATGTCCCTCGAACGTAGGGATACCCTTAGCAAAAGACCCTCAATATAAAAGTCATCATAAAGATCATAGTCCCTTAACGTCCCTCGAGTTGCCTACGAGAAATGATCTTGTCCCTCGATGTTGCCTACGAATATATGATGACAATCCCTTCGAACTGCTAAGGTATCTTTACATGTTGCCTTCAATGACCATTACGTCCCTTTCGATTGTCCCTTAAACTCCAACGATGGAGCTACCTACTCCTTAATAGTAGGATAACGCTGTAAAGGAAATAAGAAAATAAACGGACTTCTTTTTTCGAGTAGGTAGAAACTTTTAGGTACTTGCTCAAAACAACAATTTTTACATATACACTTTCAAACTTCTTTTCAAAACGCTTTATCACACTCTTGAGTATTGATACAAGAGTTATCATAAAGCAAAAAACTTTTCAAAGCACACAAACACGAAAGCAATTTTCAAAATGAGCAAGTACCTAAGAGCCCGTGGAATACCACGGATGGAAAGGGTGTTAACACCTTCCTTTTCCATAATCTACCCCCCCCCCCCCCCCCCCCCCCCGTACTCAGAAATCTCGAAAAAAAAGGTCTTTTTCTGTTCTTTTCACCCTTTCCTTGTTGGATAAAAGAAAAGTCGATGGAGACTCTTGCTTACCGCGACATTTGCGAACAAAAAACGTAAACCAGTATTAACAGTCGGTTCTGCCACCGTATCACAGATTCCTTCTACAAAGATCTTGAATCACTGTAGAACTTTGATCTTTTTCTTTACTCTGGTCGAATACTCCTTCCTTTCGTTTTAATCACATAGATCCACAAATTTCAACCAAACTCATCAACAGACAAAACAATATTTGTTTCCACCAATTGTATATTCTTCGAATGGACCACATTCATCTGAATGTACCACTTACTTCGTCCTTTCGTTTTGATCACATAGATCCACAACCGTCGACCAAACTCATCAACAGACAAAACAATATTCGTTTCCACCAATTGTATGTTCTTCAAATGGACCACATTCATCTGAATGTGCCACTTTGAGTATGCAAGATGATCTCATTGGCATAGTCGAAACGAAAGGATTTCTAGATTGCTTTCCTACTAGTAACCATATCTTGAGTAATCAGTTGATTAATTGGTCAAAAGTTCAAATGTTCAAACTTCAAATGCCACAACCGACTATCCTTGTGGATCGAAGCAAGATGCTCGAAGGAAGCCATTGCCCAGTCGAAGCTTATGGATCGAAGCAGGCATGATGATAAACTTATAATTCATAGTGTCAAAACTATATGTGTCAAAGGGTTTAGAGGTGGATCGAAGCAGGTTGCTCGAAGGAATCCATTTCCCAGTCGAAGCTTGTGGATTGAAGCAGGTATAAAGATAGACTTGTAGTTCATAGTGTCGGAACTATATGGATCGAAGCAGGTTGCTCGAAGGAAGCCATTTCCCAGCCGAAGCTTGTGGATCGAAGCAGGTTGCTCGAAGGAAGCCATTACCCAGTCAAAGCTTGTGGATCGAAGCAGGTTGCTCGAAGGAAGCCATTTCCCAGTCGAAGCTTGGGGATCAAAGCAAGCTCGCACTTTTTCGACTTGTCAAAATCTGCCCACCACTCCTTTTCGATCAGTCATGTGGTTCGAACAGCCTGAACCATATTTTGAATTCGATATGGTTATCTGCAACTGCACACCTTTTTTTATCTGCTTTGGCCTTTCGAAAATTTATTCTTCCTCCTTTCGAGGATTTAGAAGTTCCATCTTTGACCTGATGCCTGAGAGCTCAATATGATCCATGGAAACTAAATGGGGCATTAAAAGTACAATTGTACTTGTCCAAACCCAAACCTTAATTTGAGTCATCAATGTTGAGGAAGTGTCTTAAGCTGATCAAACCTTATGCAATTTTGAGCAATGGAGATTTTGTGAGAGAATATTTGAGAAATTGAGAGGGAAAATTTTTGGATACAACAGGTGGTCACTAGAAACAAGGCAAGGTTAGTTGCACAAGGATACACTCAAATTGAAGGATTTGACTTTGATGAAACCTTTGCCCCTGTGGCCAGACTTGAATCAATCAGACTACTCTTGGAAGTTACATGCATACTTAAATTTAAATTGTTTCAAATGGATGTAAAAAGTGTCTTCTTAAATGGCTACAAACTGAAGAAAGTTTTGTATGGATTAAAACAAACTCCAAGAGCTTGGTATGAAAGATTAACAGAATTTCTTGGTGAGAATGGATACAGGAAAGGTGGCATAGACAAAACTCTTTTTGTCAAGGAAGAAGAAGGGAAGATCATGATTGCACGGATTTATGCTGATGGTATTGTGTTTGGTGGGATGTCAAATGAGATGGTTCAACATTTTGTCAAGCAAATGCAGTCAGAATTTGAGATGAGCCTTGTTGGTGAATTAACTTATTTTATTGGTCTGCAAGTTAAACAAATGGAAGATTCCATATTTTTATCTCAGAGAAAGTATGCTAAGAATATAGTAAAGAAGTTTGGGATGGAAATGCCAGTCACAAAAGAACTCTTTCTCCCACACATCTGAAGTTGTCTAAAGAGGAAAAAGGAGTAAGTGTATATCAAAGTCTTTACAGAAGTATGATAGGCAATCTTCTATATCTCACAGCTAGCAGACCTGACATTGCTTTTGCTGTAGGGGTGTGTGTTAGATATCAAGTTGATCCTAAAGTTAGCCATGTCAACCATGTGAAGAGAATTCTTGAATATGTGAATGGGACAAGTGACTATGGTATGCTATACTCTCATGGATCTAGCTCTACCTTAATTGGTTATTGTGATGCTGATTGGGAAGAAAGTGATGATGATAGAAAAAGTACACCAGGAGAATGCTTCTTTCTGGGAAATAATATCATATCTTGGTTCAAAAAGAAGCAAATTATGTGTCTCTGTTCACTGCAGAGGCTGAGTATATTACTGCAGGAAGCAGTTGTTCTCAATTGGTTTGGATGAAACAAATGCTAACAGAATATAATGTCAAACAAGATGTCATGACATTATTCTGTGACAATCTAAGTGTTATAAACATATCAAAAAATCCCATTCAACACAGTAGGACCAAACACATTGATATTCGCCATCACTTCATAAGAGAGCTTGTTGAAGAAAAGATTGTTGCCTTAGAACATGTAACCATTGAATTGCAATTGGCTGACATTTTCACCAAGGCTTTGGATGCTAATCAGTTTGAGAACCTAAGAGGAAAATTAGGGATTTGCCTATATGAGGGTTTGTAGCAATTAAAGGCATGTGAAAATATCATTAAATTGATATTATATTATTTATGTTTTTAACAAATCAAATTTAGAAAATAATCATTTCAAGACTGTCTCAAATTGGTTTCCACACGCTACGAAATCACATCTCTCTACCTTCACAAACTATTCATACTCCTCTACAGATAAAGAACCATTGTCATTCTTCATCTCTTTGCTCATAAATCTTCAAAGATGTCTCAACATCATACATCGTCTTCCTCAAAATATGACAACCTCCCTGAAAATCTCTCCCTTGACAGAGTACTTGATGTTACTCCCCTAACAACCATCCCACATCTTGAGAAAAAGGTCAAGAAACCCAGATCATCACCTGCAAAGATATCCAAAGATGATAAAGGTAACTCTTCTACTGCTACTAAAAATAAGACAGAAGAAGAGGTTGTTAATGTTGATATAAGCATCAGAAGGCTAGTAGACAGAGTATTAAATGAAGGCTTTGATGTGCCTGAGATTTCTACTCCTCTTGCTCGCATGCCTCCTCCGGATGACAAAGGAAGTAACCCTAAAAGTGCTGCTGCTGAATCATCCACCTTCAAGAAAGATGCTGCTGAAAGCAAACTTGAGAAGCTTGCTACCTCTTCTCTAAAGGAAGTGGAAGAAGAAAATATTGAACAAGATGATGAGGGGAACTCTCATTCTAAGGAAGATACTGCTGTCCAAGGATGCAGAAGATCAAAATGCTGAGAATGTAGTTAATGCAAATGAGCTATCTGACAGTTAGCTCATTACTAATGTGGCTCCTGGTATTGCTAGAAGGATCAAATCCAGGAAAGTGAAGGATGTAAGTGTCACACCCCCTGCCAATACAATCAAGAAGAAAACCATATATGGACCCCCAAAGCCCAGAATTAAAGTGGTTCCTCCCTCTAGCAAAAGAAAATCTAGACCTGATAGCTCCACTGATGATGATGATGCTGCTGTAAAAAGATCTCAAAGTAAAAAGAAAGTTGTGGTAGTTGAAGAAGTTGACTCAGACTATGATGTCGAGCAAGATCTCCAAGACATCTCTCATATCAAAAAGTCTGCAAGCAAGAAGATTTCTGTTAGGATTTCTGATGCTCCCCTTGAAAACATTTCCTTCCATTCTGCTGGGAATGCTGAAAAGTGGAAGTATGTTTTTCAAAGAAGAATTGCACTGGAAAGAGAATTAGGAGTTGGTGCTCTGGATTGCAAAGAAATCATGGAGCTGATATCTTATGCTGGACTGATGAAAACTATTACCAGATTTTCCAAATGCTATGAGACTCTTGTTAAGGCATTTATTGTTATTATTCATGTTGATTGTGATGATCATAAAAGTAAGGAGTATAGAAAGGTATATATTAGGGGTAGGTGTGTATAATTTTCCCCTGCTATCATAAATAAATTTCTGGATAGAACTGGAGATGACTTTTGTGAGATGGAAGTAACAGATAATCAAGTATGCAGAGCCATCACTGCTAATCAAGTGAGTGAGTGGTCCATGAAGAATAAACTTCCTGTTAGCAATATAAGTGTGAAATATTCTATTTTGCACAGAATTGGTGTTGCAAATTGGGTTCCTACAAATCATACTTCAGCCATCACTATTGGCTTAGGAAAGTTTATTTACGTTGTTGGAAACAATAAACTATTTGATTATGGTACTTACATCTTTGATCAGACTATTAAGCATGCAGGAACTTGTGCCATTAAGATGCCAATTGCTCTTCCTTACCTTATCTGTGAAATTATCCTTAATCAGTATCCTAGGATTCTAAGTGGTAGTGATGTAGTCTGTAAGAGGAGCTTTTTTCAGAAAAACATGTCTCATACATTGTTTTGACATCTGCACCTGCTGAAAGCAAGACCTCCACCAAGGATGACATAATCACTTAATTAAGAGAAGCCTGCAAGGAATTAGATGATGTGATCAGAGTTAGCTCAGCAAGGAAGCTAACTTTTGAAAAGATGATCAAGGAACTGTAGAAGGACAATAACCTTGATGATAGAGTGAGCTCTGAAGAAGAAGATTCTAGTGAGGAAGGAAGTTCTGGCTCTGCCAAGTCTACTGGTCCTGAAGACAGTTAGACTATTTGCTGTTTAATCATTTGACCCCTTTGTTTCTATTTGGCACTTCCATGTGCTTGACTTTTGATTTCTATGGTCTGCACCTATATTACTGATAGACTCTTGAATGCATCCTTTTATTTGGATTATTATGACTAAAAAGGGGGAGAGAAAGTGACTAACTGACTACTGACCACTGATTGAGGGAGAGCTTAATACTTAAGGGGGAGCCTCATGTCTCAGAAGATGTTTTGACATCTTCTTTTGCTAATAACTAACTGCTAACTGAGTTTTTGTTTTGCTTGCTTTGC
Organism: Vicia faba; assembly: GCA_948472305.1. NCBI lineage: Eukaryota > Viridiplantae > Streptophyta > Magnoliopsida > Fabales > Fabaceae > Vicia > Vicia faba. Next base: position 1,626,663,256 of record OX451736.1, read on the forward strand.
TTATGCTGCTGCTCTTTTAATTTCTGGTAATATGCTTTGATAATGTTTTAGCCAAAATTTGTCAAAGGGGAGAGTTTGTAAGTGTTTATTGACAACAATTTTGGTAAAACAATGACTTGATAATATTTTGCTAAATGTCTTAACATTTGAAGAAAACTGTTTTGAATGATGTCAAAGCAAATGTCTTGACATCTGCCTCCTGAACTGAAATCAGCCTAATATCAGTTCTTGTTTTCTGTTTCCTGATTTCCTGCACGCCATAATTCAGGATTTGTGACTCATAGGCTGTGAAAAATATGGAAGAATACTTTTCTATTTGAATTATCTTTATGGATTATATCTTGGTCTGCTTTCATGGAAATATTCAAAAGATTTGAATATTTGTTTTTCAGCCCAAGCTCACAGCTGCACATATATAAGGATCTGCTTTCTTATTCATACGACTGCAACTTTTGAAGAAGAATACTTTCTTTCTATTTTAGAAGTCTAAGTCTTTTAATTGTCAAACACTCTAATATTGATTTAATACTTGTGTTGTTATTTGGATTGTGATTTGTGTATCATTCATAAACTTTTAAGCATTGAATGATTGAATTTTTTAAACTTATTATTTCTGTTGTTTCTTCATTGTAAGTGATTGAAGGGATTTGAGGAGGACCTCATACCTAGGTGAGTCTTAGATGGAAGTATAGAACGAGTAGTGATTAAGTGATTAGATCGTAAACTGATTGTTTACTGAGAGTCTATGAATTGATACTATTTAGTGGACTTGTCCCTGACTTGGTGGTCCTCAGAGTAGGTGTTGTTGTACACTGAACTGGGTTAATAATCCCTTGTGTTTTTACTGCTTTTATTATTGTTGCACTTTACTTTGTTCCTCAGATATTTGTGTCGTGACATCTCCTTCGACATCACATATCTGATATCAGAATTTCAATATAGAATCATTTTCTAGTACATAGCGCGGCTTAAGAATTTCCTTAATTCAATGATGTCAATTTGATAAAATGAATCATGTGATTCAAATTGATCTCATAACTTTTCTTTGGTCCAAAGTTTTTTAGTGATTTTGAAGTTGTAAAGTAAGATGATAAACATGAGGCACCGTCTATCGTAATAGATCTCTCACGTGAAAACCTCCATTTTGTATGGTTTTCAATAAATTTTACAAAGGTTTTGAACCCCCACAAAATAACCTCCGATATTTATTTTTACTATTCATAAAAAAGAGAGAAAGAGAGAAAGTTATCTATACATGAATATATCTATAGAACACCATGATTGGAATCAAAACATGAATATTAGGACAACTACATCTAACCCCAAAAAAAAAAAAGAGAGAAAGTTATCTATACTTACTTATTGTACCTTTACAATTAAGTCCTAGAAGAAATATGTTGAAACTTGAAAAGCATCTATTACCGATTCCTTGGATAGCGCTTCCAGTCTGGATCTTTATCTCTTTTCCTCTCATGTTGTGTTTCACACTCCCTACTAAGCTAACTACACCAAGTTCTTCCAATATATATTTGATTATTTAAAAATATCTTCAACTGAGCAGTTTGAACTCCTATTCATAATAGTCTGGCTTTCCATTCTCACCAAGCAAGCTCTGAACCTCGCTTAACATGCCTACAAACTTCTCCATTAAGAAATTTCAGCTCGTCCACAAGTAGTCTTAGCCGCCTTAATCTCGCTTAGCACGCCTCTAGCTCGCTTAGCAAACTAATCCTTACTTTTCCTTAAAGTAACTTAACCTTAAAGCTTTCTGACACTTTATACCTAGCTTAGTGTGTCTGCTAGTGTGATTTGGTGTTTGGCCTTTTGCTGCCTATTTTTGACTTAGCGAGGTATGATTCTTGGCTAAGCGAACTTTGGTGCCCAAATGATTTGTTTTGTCTGTTTTTTATACTTTCTTGAGTTTGTACTTGATAAATACACAGTTATATAGTCCACACATGCGTTTTATCATATTTTCTTGATAAATTGGGAATTTTTTTCATTGATTACTTGTAAAATAAGTTAATAAGTAGCTATGTATTTTACATATTTTTGGCATTTATCACTGGTTCGAGGAAGAATTTGAGTAGAAGCGTTACAACAGGGGCTGGATGAAGGGTTACGACAGTTGAAATTCCATTTAACTCGTGCTGAAGAAAGGATGAAACCGCAAGCTGGCAGTATAAGGCAGGAGAGGAGTTTCGTTGTGGGTGAATGGTGCTCTTGAAGTTGAGACCACACAGGCAGAAAACTGTGGTTTTAAGCATGTGGACAACTCCATTTTCTCTTCTGTTCTTCGAAGCTTCCTATCTTAGCTGATTGGTTTGGATCACCTAGTCTCTTTACATATATCTCATGATAAGTCTTCACATCAAAATGACTTAGAATTCTCACTAATTTACCATATTTATCTTTCACCACCATTTTTCCATCACTGGATTCAACCCCTTCTGCAAATACCTTCACAAATTTGGACTCAAATTTTGCATCTACAACACTTGAATGGCCATTTGCTAGAATAACAGCACCTACAATTTCCCCCATGAATGTATCCTGTATAAGATATAAACATCAAACACAAACCAATTAAGCAGCAGAAACAATAAGAAAAACCAAATGATTATCATTCAAATTAAAATTCTAAATGAATCATTCTAGTTATAAACAAGAGAGGTTGTCGTATTAAAACGATAAAACTTGAGTCGGTTCGATCTTTCCAGGCAAAGTTACTTGTAAATTTCAATATAGAAGTTATGTAGTGATAAGAACATATACCATATGTTGATATCTTTGGTGGGATTTCTTCAAACGCAGTAGCCTTGAAAGCAGGCGTTTGGAAAATACTGCCTCGGGTGTTTTTTGTGTCCTTCTAAACAAGTTTAAAGTACTTGTAAAAGAACTTGCTTTGCGCTGGATACTGAGTGGAATGAGTGTGATGTTAACATCGGATTCGAACACTGTTTTTGCTGCTATAGGATCCAGGAACATATTGAATTCTGCATACTTGTTGGAAGGAACAGAAAAGAGATTTCCCTTGTCATTGCCACTCTTGCTGATATGTCCTCCCACCACATAAACTTCCTGAAACATTTTGAACGCCGATTTACCGCAAGTTATAACCATCTTAAGTTCTTAACTAACAAAATGCATTTACCTGAATTTTGGAGCTTATGTTTTTAACTGATACAACTTTTGCCAAATTAGTCAAAGGTCCATTAGTTAATACTGTAATCTTAGACCCTGGTTCTAATGTCGGCAATATCGACTCCCAGATTTCCTTAGCTAGTGGTTGTCTGAGTTCAGGGTGATCGGTATCTCTAGGAGCTCCAAACTTCACGGAACTTTCTGCTGTATACCTGGCTCACATGTCCAAAATATTTTGCGCTAGTTACAATAGTTTCCAATATTGATCACATGGTGATACTATTTAATTCATCATGACACAGTTTATAGATAACATATAGTACCATTATTTCTTTGATAGTGTAATGTTAGGTTTCATTCCCCACAAAACTATAATGGTATCAATAATGTCCCATGCAACCTAAAGTTGATGAGACTTATAAGCCATGAAACTAAGTAACATCTGTACTAGAAAGCACCAACCTTCTAGGGCTACGAGGCAAATCACGAGCTAGTCCAAATAGAGTGTCAGAATCAAGAAGCCCACCATTTCCATGAGGTATAGCTTTAACATAGTTGCAACTTCCAACCGGTGGAAAATTCGGGTTTGATTGGTTCATCGCGAAAAAATCACCAATACCGACTTTGATATCATCGCGACCCATCATGTGCAGTAAGTCATATATTACATCTATTGTTGCTGCATTTGCCCACCCTGTTGGGCTTACAATGATTGCCTAAAACACCGAATGTGCCATGTTAGTCTATTTGTGGATAGTTCAGATGATGCAAATAAGCACGAAAAATCAAAATACCTTAAGGTTGATGACTTCAACAGGAACTTTAAGGAGGTAAAATAGTGCAAGAAAATCTCCTGCACTCATGTCCATGTCGAACACAACAGGTTTCCCTAGTACTTTGTTTTCGAAATCTGGCTTATAAGTTATTTCTTCATAGTAAGGAAACTGTGAAGTGAAACTGAACCTCCCAGCCTGTTGTGGTTGATTTAGAATCTATGAAAAAACCAGAAAGCAAAATTCACACACTAACATTATGATATTGTTTTTAAGACCCCGACAACTATTATAGCACTAATAATTCAGTGATTGATCTTGAAGAAGTTTGAATAAAATATAAAAAAAAAAATAGACATACATTTAAGAAGCTTATGAAGAATTCTCTGTCAAGTAAGCTCTTTTTATCTTTGTTAGGCTTTGCTTTTGTGGCAACAAGTATCTTCACCGAGTCTTGACCGTCGACCTCCTTTGTGTAACCATCCTATACAATGTGGAGTAATGGCGAGACGTTATTCGATGCATGTGCAATATTTTTTCCGGTAATAGTGTATACTATACCTGACATTTCCCTGTGCCATTCTTAACAAAGCAAAATGGATCTTCTAGTTCTTGTTGAATGTGACCACTATGGACACTACCTTTCTTGAGATTGAATTTAGGAACTTTGAGGCCATCAAATAATGGATTGGAGCCATCTGATACGCCATAAGGTTTGTTTGAAGTAATTACAGTTATATTCATATACTCCATTTCAGCAAATTCATTTTCTCCTTTGTGTCTATTAGAGTTCCTCATGATTGAAGCTGCTACGCCAACTGTGAAAGAGTCCCACATAAAATAACTCGTATAAAAATTACTGTCAAACCAAGTATCGCGGGTCATTTTCAATGACTTGAAACAGTATTGTGCTTCAAATGTGTCTTGACTATTTTCAAATTCTTCGAAGAATTGTTCATTGATGGGGATTGTGTTTGTTGCGTCAAGAGGAACAAGGGTAACAGGAATACCAGAATGAATGACCTACATGTTACTTTTTTTGTCAATAACCGAAACAATATATACATTTATCTACGCATTATAAACATTGAGTATCAAATAGTTTTCTTAACCTGATATGCTGCAAAAGGGTCTCCGAATATGTTGAACTCTGCGTAAGGATTAGCTTTATAATTTGTGAACAAATTGCCAATGTCACCACACTGGCTTGGTAAACAAGAAAAGGAAGAATTTATCGGGCAACACTCAGTGGGATTTTTTGATCTTACCCCACCGCCCATGATGTAAATATGTTCCACGTTCTTCTTTAGGTGCGGATTATTTTCGAGAAAAATGGCTATATTTGTATGTGCTCCAATCACAATCAGAGTTATAGGACCTGCAGATATTTTGTCAATCAGCACATTCTGAGCAGTTGGTTGTTGCAGCGGCCTATATCTCCTTTTTCCTTGCGGAAGAAAAGCTCTACGAATGCCGAGGTTAGTATCGACATCCAAGCGGCCTCCAAAACCAACAGGTATGGCTTGCCGATATCTGCAATTTCCTGCTGTTGTCATTCCCTGATTCAATCATGAACACAAACATAAGCACTTATTTTAAACACATATTTGAATTCTGCATAATCCAAACATACCTGTTCTATAATTGGAAGATATCCACCAACATCTTCAAGTATGGTACCATTAGGGAGTATTCCACCTTCACCTCCCACTCCAACTGCAATTTCTTCTCTCCCCATCATGTAAAGTATGTCATAAACTTGATTCACAGAATGACCAGCATTAGTCCAAGCATTTGCATTCAAACTCACTCCCTGCAGATGAACATAGTTAACCATAACATAATCAAAAGGAAAAAGTAGACCACTTTCTTTTCACTATGTTCGTTTCTTGATTATGCCATTAGAAACATAAACTTTGCACCAAGACCAACAGGTGTGTTTCTGAATGAAAAGCAGAAAAGATTAAAGACAGGGAATTAACCTCTAGATGAAACTCTGATGTATTGAGCTTCAAAAGATATAGTAGAGCAAATAAATCATCAGTGTCAACATCTGTATCCAAAAGAATCCTATGTGGTTTTCCTTCAACAATACTCAAACAAGCTCCTGATAAAATGATCAACACAAAAGCTACCCAAAACATCATTGAAAACATTCGTTGATCAATACAGAAAGGGATCAAAAACATGAAAAACCATGCAAAGAAGAGAGTTAATAATCTTCATGTGTGAAAGGCACGTAAATAAGGTAGCAGAGAAAGAGAGAAGTATTTTTGTAGTGCATATTATAATGTTTTTTTTTTTCATTTCTTCTGTGAGTCCTTTGACAAGTAAAACGGGAATTAATTAGAATCTTGACCATAAAAAAAAAAAATTTATTAAATAATTAAATTGTGGAAAATCAGTCTAAGAATGATGAGTGTGATTTGAATGGCTAAGAAGATTCAAATATTTTGTTTTACTCAATTGGTTGCCAATTCTATAAAAATTTCTGTATTTGTGGTCTACGTTATATTTGAAAAATGAGAGTCCTAATTTTCTGGAACTTCTGAAAGAGATTTTTTGATTTTGTATGGTTGTTTTTTTGGCAAAATTAGAAGTAAAATAAATACAACCATTATGTTTTGAAGATATTTCAAACTAGGAAACAAACCGTCATTTTCAAATTCTAAATATTCCACTATATGCTTGCAAAAATTCTAAACAATCAAATAAATACTTTTGAGAATTAAAATGTTATAACATGCAACGCGTAGTCAAACACAAGATTTTAAATAGGTTCGATTGATTTGTGAAAGATCATAAAATTTAGATAGTAGCTCGACCCGTAACATCATATTATAAGGAAAAAAAGGTATTTTTTACAAGTATATATGTATACACATATATAAAAACATGAAAAATTATGAACATATTTAGTCCGCAAGTCCCTTAACTTTATTTAACTTTCTGTTTTATTTCCTTAACTAAAAAACATTACAAGTTAGTCTATTAACTTCACTTTTATTATCTTATTTGATCCCTTCTGTTAATTTCTGGCAAAAAATCGTTAAGTTCTGGTGACGTGGATATACAACAAGACTCAAAGTCTAAAATATGACTAAGTATTTGTACTATAAAGTAATGTTTTAAGAATCGGACCGAACCAGCCAGTTCAGCCGGTTGGACCGTGAACCCGTTTACCATGAAACTTGATAAACAACTGCTAGTCTTCCAAATTGAATAAAAATGGTAACTTGTAGGATCAACCAGATTGATCCTAAGTACATGTGTTCTCATTCAAAACTTTCATTCCTAAAACGAAAAATACTTTTGACAACATTCTTATTCTTTTAATCAAAGTTGATTTCAATTGTAACTTCGTAAATGGTAAAGTGATGTTTTTAAAGAAAAGACTAGAATGTAAAGAGATTTCGACTGAAATTTAAAGGAATGTATAAAGCTTTCAATTAAAGTTGTATAACAATAAACATAAAATTGGTGCATCATACATACATTCTCACAAACTTGTTTCTCTAACGCTGGTACTTTGAGTAATTTTGAGTATTTTGTACAAATATGTGAACACATTGAATCATAACACTAAGACCCCTATTTATACTAATTTCGACCAAACAGTCTCTAAACAAGATGTTGTCATGTTTGACATCTGCATGCGCCTTCGAATTACATGCCTCCATGCGTTCCTTTGGATAAGATCAAACTTTTGAATTTGAAAACTCTTTGTCTTCGAAGCGCCAAACGTGACGGTCGAAATATGCTTAATGATATTTCGAATAACTTGAAATCTCTATGGTTCGCGTATGAACCTTTTGCCAACACTTAGCAAAAACAAAGCTTTTATTAGCTCTTCATCTGTCGAAATCTTCACATAAACTCCTTTATTCTTTCTTTCGAACTATATTCTCCAAAATATATCATTTCATCTAAAATCCATGTAGTCGAAATTTCCAGTCAATAAATTGCCTCTGATAAATGTGTGTTTTGAATTTCTTGGAGAAACACACATTTCTTTCAAAACAATTATATTTCGACGAACATACAATCTTCTTGATAGACAATAACTGTTATGATATTAGAACAATCATGACTTACTTTTTCAAAACGTCTAATCATGACGTGCGCGCAACAATTCTATCATTTGCTATAAAAGTAGGTTCCCAGTGTGGCTTTTATACAAGCAACCTCTTATATCAGTTTATCATAGATCACCACGTGCCCCACAAACTCCTTTAAGACATAGCCATTTTTTGGCACTCTATAACACCATTTTGGTCTTTTTATTTTGTTAATTTTACTATTATGTCAAAATCTTTAGTTCTTGAAGAATAGGTTTGTATCTTTTTAAGTAGTTACCATTTATCTTCAAAATCCTTCGATCTTCTGCCAATTATTTTATTTCATAGGCGTTATTTATGAATGTTTGGATAATTTGAAAAGGTCCTTCCCAATGTGGAGACCATTTTCCCAACAACTTATTCTTTCGATCCATGGGCAATATTACTTTCCACACCAAATCATCATTCGAAAAAACTTTTCCCCTGACTCCTTTATTGTATGCTCTAGTTATCCTCTCTTTTTGCCTTCTCAGGACCTCTAAGGCATACAACCTTTCTTCGTCTAGATCAACTAGTTCATTCATCATCATTTCCCAATAATAGTCAGAAGGAATTTTGTTATTCGTCTGAATTCTTACTGACTGTAAATATATCTCCACTGGTAGAACTGCATCATGGCCAAAAGACAAACGAAATGAAGTTGTGTTTGTTGCTTCTTTTGGAGGTGTTCGACAAGCCCACAAAGCTTGACCCAAGGTATTATGTCAATTCTTTGGTTTTATCCTACATGTCTTTTTATTAAACCAATAATTACCTTGTTTGAGACTTTGACCTGTCCATTCTTCTGAGCATAATAAGGTGTAGACGCCAATAACTTGAATCCCATTTCCTTAGAAAATTCCTGCATCTTTCAACCAATAAAGACTGATCCTTGATCAATTGTAATTGTTTCTGGGATTCTAAATATATAGATTATATGTCTTTGGATAAATTCAATAATACTCTCTTGATACACATTTACCAAAGGTATTGCTTCAATCCATTTTATAAAATAATTAATCCCTACTAGGATGTATCTCTGGCCTTTGGATGAAGTTGGTCGACTTTCTCCAACCAAGTCTAATGCCCAACCTCTAAAGGGCCAAGTTTTAATGATCGAATGCAATTCACTTGCAGGAGCATGTTGAATACCTGCATGAACTTGACACTCTTGCCATCCCTTGGTGAATTTTATGCAATCTTTCAACATGGATGGCCAATACATGCCATAACGGAACAAGAGTCATTTCATCTTATGACCTGCTTGATGTACTTCATATGCCCCACTATGCACATTCGATAGCGCCAAGTATGCTTCACTTTCTCCTAAACATTTGAGTAGGACTCCTTCTGATGTTTTCTTAAATAATTTGTTACCTATAAAAATATATCTCAGTGCTTGATACTTAACTTTCCTTTCTGTATCTGATGTTGGATCTTTTAGGTAGGCTATTATTGAGCTTCTCTAATCAGTTTCTGCTAAGCTATCTATAGCCATTACTTAGAAATTATCTTCATTCACATATCCTAAACTTGAACCCTTTAAATCTACTGGAGATAGTTTAGTGGCTAGTACCTTTCCACAGACTTCGATCAATTCCTCCAGCTTTTCTTTCGAGACTTTGTAGCCTAATGCAATTTGGGCTAGATCATTCGCTTCTTGGTTCTTTAGTCCAGGAATATGCTTAATGTCAATTATTGTACCCCAAAATTTGTCCTCTCATTTATCAAGTATTTTCTCACAAGATCTCCTTTGGTTCAAGACTGCACTAGGGTTGATCAGCTCAAGACACCTCCTTAAGCATTGATGACTGAAATTAGGGTTTGAGATTGCACAAGGATAATTGAACTTTTAATGCCTCATATGAATTTCATGGATCATTATGGACCCTCAAGATTTCTCATGTCAAGTTTCAAGTCTTGGATCACATTTTTGCTCAGTCAATTGATCAGTTGACCTAAAAATCAGCTGTATTGGGGAAAAGTCAACTATGGTCAATTTACAGTAAAACTTCATAAATCTTGATCCATATCAACATTGTGAACTCCTATATGTCATTTGATCAAGTTTGGACCATAATTCCTCAAGAAATTTGATCAGATCATCAAAAGGGCAAAATGGTCAAAATTAGGGTTTTAACTGACAAAGGGCAATTTCTGATTTTTGGCCTAGAAAATGGTTAATTGGTTTAAGACATGATCTCAAGGTTTCAAATTCATCGTTTTGACTTAATGTCATGACTCAAAATATTGCTCAAGATCAATTGATTGATAGTTGATTTTCAGTCAACTGATCAAAAGTCAATTGTACACTGAAAACTCAAACTTTGACTTTTTGGTCAAAATCAAGTGTCAAAGATCATAATTCATCAAAACATGTCAAAATATGAAACTTGTTCATCAATAAATCAAAAAGTCAAGATTTTATTTTGAATAGTCAAAGTTTCCAAACTTAGAAATTTTTCTAAGTGTTGAAAACTTCATATTTTTTCACAACTTTGAGCCAAATTTTCACCATGATGCAAGATGATTCAAAGGAAACTTTCAACATAAAAGTTGTAGATCTCAATGAGATATAAAACATTGATAAAAACAACTTCTACTAGAAATGTATGTATTTCAAGTTATTAATCCATGAAATCATGTTCATGAAACTAAAATACTTTGTGAAATTTTGAGCATTTTGTTCAGGATTTTGACCTAACTTCTAGGCCAAGTTTCATATAGTTCCAATTGGATTTTGTAAAAGTGATTCAAAGAGGGGTTGTAGATCACATTACAAGATTTCTAAAATGTCTAATAACTCCTTGATATCATTTTTAAACAAGGAGAATCGAAGGCCAGAAGTTAGGGTTTCAAGTTGTTTTACAAGGCAAAATTTTGTGATGAACATGAACCAAATCCATAGCCATGCTGCATAATCCCACTTTTCAGGCCCTCTAATTGTGTATATATCCTTAATTAGAAAATTACACAAACTTTATGGCTATTATCCATTAAACCCAAGCTTTGTCTAAGTTAACTTGCCATTTTTGGAAGAAAGGCAAGACTTCCATTTTGGAAAAGTATGCTTTTGCAAATGTCAACCCTTCTTGAGCTTATCAATGGATCCTTATGCACAAATAACATCTGCAAGTCAGAAGCAAGCTTGTTTAAAGTTCAACCACTCTACAATAGCATGGTACAAGCTTTGGGAAGATGTTTGTCATGTTTGCTTCAAAAACAAGTAAAGGTTTTACAACATGTAAATTCAAATTCTGACTTGTTATAGAACACAAAAGCTCTTGCCTATAAATACATATACTATTTGAAAGCTAACCCGTGCATGTACAAGCCCTTAAACTCACTCAAACCCTCACAAACTCAGATTGCACACAAAACTCCATTTTTGTGCAGAAACTGACCTTACACTCCCATATCTCAAATTACACATGCGTCTCCTCTCCAAATCATTCCAAAAGTTCCTAAACATCATCCACAACTCATCCCAATACCTGTTACAGTTCTGTAACTCCATTTCCACCATTGTCCAAACTCAAAAACAGAGCACTGCAAGTGGACTTCTCTAGACCATTTCAGCCACTCTCCAACTAAGCTAATCATTGCATTAGCTTCTTGGGACCTCAAGAAAGCTAACCTGATCCTTGCAGCACCTTGAAAGCTGCTCCAACTCAAAACACGATACCCTCTTGCAAGGTGACTTTTCTGATTTTTGAACTCCTCATATAGGCATTGTTAAGCTTTCATTTTTAAAGATAAAATGTTGATACCATTGCCACGAAGCTGTACATATCCATAGTTTGCATTTATATGGTATGAGCTTAGAGAATTTTGAAGTTAAAGTTTCTGAAATTTTTAGGTTTTAAATTAGGGCCAGAAAAATTCCCACTCATCTTGGATTTATAGCTTTAGTTATTCATATGGTTGGATTCGTGGGAAGAAATGCCACAACTTTCATGTTTGTACTTTCCATTTTTGTTGAGAGATGAACAAGTTGCAGGTTGTCTGGCTGGGCGTGAGGTTGAAGATGAAGTTCAGGCCATAGACTTGATTTGTAATATATATTTATGGTTTGATACAAGTTAACGGATGTATCACCACCCCAGTGGTTAAAGCGCGCGCCTGTCACCCTTAGGACCCGGGTTCGAGCCCCAACGTCTGTTTTGCTTTTTTTTCCACACATTTTTCTGTTTTCCTTTTTTTGTTTGAATAGGTGTTGGGCCTCCAACTTGGGCCTGATTATCTTTTTTTCTTTCTTTTACTAGCCCCTGACTATGTTCAGCACCCCCTGGCCCTTTGTTTTATTTTTTTCATTTTTTGTTATTTTCTATTTTTCATTTCTACTTCATATTTTCTTCTTTATTTTTATTTTTGTCATTATTATTATTATCATTATTATTATTTATTAATAAAAATATAAAAAATATTTTATTTATTATTTATAATTATTTATTTTATTTTCTCAATAAACATAAAAAAGACCAAAAACATTTTCTTTTAACAAATTAATTTCTTTTTTTACGAATTAATATTTAGGCTTAGGATTAATGATTATATTATTTTATTTTCTTAATTAAAAATTAATTTAGAACTTAGGTTTATTTTAATTAATTAATTTTCCTATTATTTCTATTATTTAAAACCTTTTCATAAAAAACCCTAGAAAATCATTTTTAACTTATTATTCGTTGTTAATTAATTTAGGTTTTAATTTTAGTTAATTTCCATTAATTATTTTATTAATTAGGTTAAGATTAAAACCTTTCATAAAATCAAATAAAAATCATTTCTTTTTCCATTTTGCATTCTTGCATTTTTTATCTTCAATTTTGTACAATATTCAATATGGTTGTAATAGTTAATTAGATTTAATTTTCTTGCAAAATCCCCATTTGTAAATTTGTACGCCCCCTCCCCTATTGATGTAATAGCTTAGTATTTTTATTTTCCGCAATTTAATGTTTTATATATAAATGCTAGTAAATTAGGGTTTGTATGGAAAGATTAAAATCAACAAGTTAGCAAACCCTAATACAAGACAAATCAAGCATGAAAAGACACACTTGCACACTTACACCTTTAGGGTAAATCCACTTGTTGCCTTGAGAAATAAATGGTCATAATACGCATGTAAGATATCTTAGCAAAAACAAACAAAAATACAAGATCATAGTCCCTCGATGACGCTACAAATGTTGCCTTACATGATCTTAGTCCCTCAAAGAAAATGCTAAGATATCTTACAACATTGTTATTCATGACTATACGATGACCCATGCCCGTCCCTTTACATCCAAAGATAAGGTTACTTACCAATCCATAGTAAAATAACAATGTCAAAGGAAATAGGAAATAAACAAGAAAGACTTTTGAGTAGGTAGAGTGTTCCTAGTTTCTTGTTCATTTTCAAACCAAAACATCCTTGCTATTTTCAAAACAAACACCAACACTTTCAAAACATCTTTCAAACTTGAAACATTTTCAAATGATCAACAGTTTGTATATTGTTGTACCCCAAAATTTTCCCTCTCATTTTACTCAATACATGCCCATTGAGGTCCCTAACTTGCTCAAGGATACCCAAAAGTTGACCAGACAAACTCTCTCCTAAGGCAATGTACCTCAAATTAGGGTTTCCATTTTCACTAGGATGGTTGAATTCCAAAGGGCCCAAATTCTTTCAATGGTACTAATATGTTCTCAAGATCATCCATGTCAAGTTTCATGCCTTGCACAAGAAGTTTGCTCAGTCAATTGCTCAGATGCCTAAAAATCAACTATACTAGGTCAAAAGTCAACTGTGGCCCACATACAGTCAAACTTCAAGATTTTTGGTCAACATCAACATTTTGAAGTCATATTCGTCATTTTATCAAGGGTTAATCATGATTCCTCAAGGAATGCCCCAAATTCATCAAAACCCAAAAGTTGCTAAATTAAGGTTTCATAGGAAAAGTCAACCAAACTTTGACCAAGCATAACTTCTTCATACTTTATCAGAAATTTCTCATCCAAGGCTCATTTTTAAGAGTATGAAATTCCCTAAAATTCATATTCATCCCACAAGTTCAAAATATGCACTCATCAAAAGATATGAATTTCTACATTATAGGTCCTTTTGAAAAGTTAACAAAAACACCTTTTGGATCAAAGCTTCTTACATGAACATGGAAGACCCAATTAAGATGAGACTAAAAGGGTTGTTTAGGGGACATCCTAAGGTTTCTAAAAAGTTGAAGAACACCTCTCTAGGGTTAAAATTGGAGTAGATATGCCTTGTCAAAGTTGACCATTTTTGCAAAATTGCCAAAAGTCAAATGTGCTCAAAAATGCATTTTTTGTCAAATGGGCCTAGTTTTTCATGATTTCATCTTGCTTGTGACATGGTCCACGACTCAAATCAGCATCTACACTTTATTTGCTTCATTATTTATTTTATTTTGAATTTTTATTACTTAAAATTCAAATTAAATCAAATAAATAGCAAAAAATACAAAAGATTGATTTTTGATCTGATTTTTTGTAGGAATCAAATCCAATTAGGCTGGAAAATCATATCAAATCAGATCAAGGAAAATTGAAGCAAAATTGGCATGATTATGCTTATTTTAGAAACATACAATATAAGAACAAAATCAAATCCAATTGCCATGATTAACAAAGATTTAACTCGTTTTTGTTAACCTAATTTGTTCTAATATATATGTTGAACAAGAACAATGCATAAAAACAAGGATTGAAGTCGTGCAAGCAGAAAAACCAAATTGGAAATTTTATAAAAAGTATGGATCTGATTTCTAATCTAGAGGACGATTCAAAGCCATTCAAAGCCACAAATCCCTTCCTGGATATCTCCTGAAGCTAACAGGACCATTTGCACGCTTCAAAGCTCCAAGAATCGTCACATATTGCTCTCACGGTTTGTCACTTTTTCCAAGTTCGTATCTATTCATTCTTGCATTGTTAACATGTTTTGATTACATATTTGTGCTCACATGACTGCCTGAAAACTTTATGTATACTTAATTGTTAGTTTTGATGCATAAACGATGAGTTGCCATTATTAGGGTTTTGTCCTCCGTTTTAAGGCTTTATTGTACAGGTAAAATTAAGGCCAGAGAAGGATGCCATCATACTCGTGAGGTCAAAACGAGTTGATTGGCGTAGCTAGAATTGATTTATCATGCTTGCTGTGGATTTTTGAAGTTTGCAGGTCTGTAGCTATGGAGGTTGTCCGTAGGTAAAAGTGTTATACCTAAGACAACAGATCTGTAAAGAAGACGATAACGTGGCTGAACACCGTTGGGCAATTCAAATTTCGCGCGTTTATTTACCACATTGACCTATATTTTATTATATTATTTTTGCTTCAATATTATAACAACTAAGCATTACAGCCCAGTTGGTTACGCACACATATGTTTAGTGGGAGGACTTGGGTTCGATCCTAGGTCCCAGTATTTTGCTATTTTCACAATATTTGATTGCAGATCCTGTGCACAATGCTTTCAAGCGCTCACTATGAACTCCATCAATCCAGCCAATGGATTATCACCATCATCAATCCAACGCTCCATCAAAGAAGGTCCATGATGCACCCTCAAAGTGTGAACTACACAGGATCAAGCGAAGGGTTGGGCTCAGCAGTTAATGGGCTTACAAAATTCAGCCATACACACCCCTTCTCAGCTTCTAACAGGCCCAATCTCTAAACCTTTTATTTTAATTCTTTTTTAATTTTGTTAATTATTTTCTTTCTTACAAAAATAACACAAAAAAATCAGTTTTTCTATTGAATCAAAAAATCACTAAAAAACTAAAAAATCTTTTTCATAAAAAAATATTTTGTTTCTTTAATTAATTAATTAGTTTAATTATTTAGGGAAATTTAATTGTTTTTTTTTCATAATTTAAATCAATTAGAATTAGGGTTTTAATTTATACATAACCTAATTGATTTTTTCTCAAAAAATAACCTAAATAATTTTTCAATTAGATTTTTAGGTTTCCTAAATTATTCTCGCATTTAATTCGCCGCACGCACTTTTTTAATTTCCTTTTTATTATGATTGTAACTGTTTCGAGATTGTAATAGTAATTAGGGTTTAAATTTCCGCATCTTTATTTACAGTCAAGATAATTATGTATCTGCGAAAGTCCTGTAATAGCTAGGACTTTAAACTTTCCCGCATTTTAATTTTCGCAAATTATAAACTGCCTAGATGAATGTTAATAGGATTGTATGGAAAGACTAACTGAAAATTAAAACAGTAGATCACCTTAATTGTGCAAAGATTAAATAACTGAAATAAAACACATGCACATGCTCACTCCTAGGGTTTGCCTCACTTGGTTGCCTCAGAAATAATGGTTGTGTCACTCGAACGTAGGGATACCTTAGCAATGACCCGCAATTCAAAGTCGTCATAAAGATCACAGTCCCTACTTGTCCCTCGAGTTTCCTACGAATTGATCTTATGGCGATAGTCCCTTCGAAACGCTAAGGTATCCTTACTTGTTGCCTTCAGTGACCATTTTGTCCCTTCAAGCGTCCCTTTAAAACTCCAATGACGGTGCTACCTATTCCTTAATAATAAGGTAGTGCTGTCTAAAGGAAAACGAACAGTCTTTTCGAGTAAGTAGATTAGTTCCTAGGTACTTGCTCAAAACAAACAAACTTTTTCACACCAAACACTTTTCAAACAAAGTTTTCAAAAACAACTTCGTAACACTCTTGAGGACAGAAACAAGGGTTAAAACGAAGTAAAATAAAACATTTCAAAACAAGCACACACAAGTAATTTCAAAATGAGCAAGTACCTAAGAGCCCGTGGAAAACCACGGATAGAAAGGGTGCTAACACCTTCCCTTTCTATAATCTACCCCCCGTACTCAGAAATACTCGAAAAAGGTTTTTTCTGTTCTTTTTCCTTTTCCTTGTTGGATAAAATAAAAGTCGGTGGCGACTCTTACTTACCGCAACATTTGCGAATACAAAACGCAAACCAATATAACAGTCGGTTCTGCCACCGTATCACAGAACTGGCGACTCTGCTGGGGATATAAATAAGTGGGGTATACCCTAGGATCTAGGTCATTTTTTTATTGCTTTCTTGTTTGTTTTGTATGCTTTATTCTTAAAGGGTTTTGTTTGGGCATTGTTAAAGATCCTACACCCGGATCTGGGGACACTTTTTAGGCAAACAACAATAGATCGTGGAGACGATAAGGCCTAGACCGATATGGTTTAAGCGATGGTTGTGTTGGTGTGACACTTTGGTTGGTACTGGTATCCTTCGTGTGGAAACGAGGAGAATACGGGGCCGCCGCGTGGTGTCGTGAAGCACTAACGGACCTTAGAACCTTAGTTGAACAAACTTGGCCATTAGAAAGTAGTGAGATAGCCGGCCTTGGTATAAAGCTGAGGATTGGTTGATACTCGATGCTACACTCATTGAGATCAGACTTTTGGGATATTTTGGCTGCAAGAAAAGATTGCTTGAGCTGAAACAATGCATGATAAAGGATGATCAGTGATATTGAGAATCTTTAGAACCCAGTTACTTTTCTAAGACAGGTTTGAAACCAACTAAACTTCAAGAGGGTATGACCTTAAAACTCAAGAAGGCCTTAAACCTAAGAACTTGGTGTGATTTTTCGGTGTTTGTTATACCTGTGATTTATCATGACATCATGCATCATAACATAACATCCATTCTTATTGCACTAACCATTTCAAGGACCACGGGAATTTATCTTTGTTCTGTTTTGTAGATCATGGGTTCCGCTCGTAGAAACACTATCTGAATCAGCTTTGTGAAAGTACCTTCCCAAGGAGCTAGTATCAAAGGTCCCTAAAACTTCTCCGTTCACTAAGAGACATGGTCGACTTCTCAACCTGGTTACTTCAAACTTTGATGAAAAGATGATGAGTGTACTCTTTCAGTTCTTTGATCCCAAGCACCACTTCTTCACCTTTCCAGACTATCAGTTGGTGCCTACCATGGAAGATTTATCTCAGTTATTAGATGTATCCATTCTTGAACAATTGCCTTTCACAGGTCTGGAAGAAGTTCCTAAGCCAGAAGTCATTGCCTCAGCCTTTCATCTGAAATGGGTCGACGTGGTATCCAATTAGGAAACAAGAAGCGGAGTCAAGGGTTTTCTAGCCAAGTTCCTGATAGACAAGGCCCAGCTGTTTTGGGATGATATGGATTTTCAGGCTTTTGAGGAGGTCTTGGCTCTTCCAATCTATGGGTTAGTACTATTCCCTAATCCAGACTCATTCATAGATGTGAATGCTATCAAGATCTTCCTCTCTCGCAATCTCGTGCCTACCTTGCTCGGAGATATTTTGCACACTCTCCATACTCGTACCATGAAGAGAAGAGGAGTTCTTATGTGTTGCATGTCATTACTGTAGAGGTGGTTTATTTCTCACCTCCCTAAGTTCGTACTGAAGAATGAAGAAGGTTTGGGTTGATCACAAAGGATAATGTCACTCGCTCACACGGATATTCTCTGGTGTTCCTGAGCTATAGAAAACACTGCTATTATTGACCGCTGTGGGGAGTACCCTAATGTCCCGTTACTTGGCATCAGAGGGGGTATAACCTACAATCCTTGTTTAGCTCTGCAATAATTTGGTTACGCTCGAAGAGATGGTCCCCGTGAGTTACTTATTGAGGGCATTGTATTCAACTATGAGGATGATGTTCAAGGGTATTTCCAGAGGTTCATACGAGCTTGGAGCATGGTAAACAGATCTGGCGCCAAGGCTTTGGGGCCAAAGGCTTCCATTCCTATGGAACCTTATCTCCAATGGATACGAGCTCGTGCCCAGAAACTTATGATGCCCTATATGGCCGTTTTATCAGTGATTGTGGAACCCACTACTGAAGGGGGTATTCGTTACACGGTTCTCTATCCTGATATGCCCATTGATCTTGGAGAATTACAGAGGCCTTGGATTCAGTTGAAGAAAGAGCGGGATACCTACATGGATCAGTTCTATGCCCAGGAGAGGAAGGTCTTAGAGCTCACAAAGCAGCTCCATGAGGAAAGAAGACTTAATGTCTATCTCAGCACAAAGAGGAAGCATCCATGGGATTTTTGATTTTTTTTCTAGTTTTTGATTTGTTTTAATTGTAATGCCTAAAAGGCAACTGAACTTTGAATTCTACTAATAAAAGCTTTATTTCATTAAATTTAAATTTCCCAAAGTCCTTGAAAACATTGCATGCATATCATACATATCATTGCATGTACAAGATTCATAACATGTTTCTCATCTCCTCCGTTGTTTATTTCAGCAATGGCTCTTGAACAAACTGTGAAAGATCTTCAGACTCAGAAAATGCAGTTCCAGCAAATGATTGTGGCTCTGGCCAAGGGACAGGAAGAGCTGAAAGCTCTGATTTTTAAGAAGAACAAGAAGACCATGAGGACATCCGGTGTGGCATATATAAGCAGAAGGTTCAGAGGGCCGCCAAGACGGGTTGTTGATTTAGCTTCTTCATCTAAAGAGGGAGAGAACCAAGAGGTTGAAGCCAGAGAAGAGGACCCTAGTCCTAAAGAGTCTAACAATGAGACTGACTATAATGAGGAGCAGTACCCTTCGGCTGATGAAAGATATAAGCAGTTAGAAGAGCGTCTGAGCGCTATGGAAATCCAGAAGGTTCCTGGGGTGGATTTTGAAGAGTTGGGTCTGGTCTCCGGGGTTGTCATCCCCCCAAAGTTCAAGGTACCAGTATTTGCTAAGTATGATGGGGTCTCTTGTCCCAAAATTCATCTCCGTTCTTATGTGAGGAAGATACAACCTCATACTGCTGACAAAGACTTATGGGTTCACTTCTTCCAAGGCAGTTTATTTGGAACACAACTGGATTGGTTCTATCAGCTGGAAAGAGCCAATGTTCGTAACCGGGAAGACCTTGCTGCTGAATTTTATAAGCAATATCAGTATAATGCAGACCTCGCTCCCACCCGTATACAACTCCAAAATTTGTTTATGGGTTCGAACAAGGGTTTCAAGGATTATGCTCAGAAGTGGAGAGATTTGGCTGGAAGAGTTCAACCTCCCTTGGCTGACAGGGAGCTCGTAGATATGTTTCTGGGGACTTTGACTGGGCCATTCTTCAACCACCTGATTGGAAGTTCATCGGCGGGTTTTACTGAACTGATCTTAACGAGAGAAAGAGTGGAAGCTGGAATCCGAAGTGGAAAAATCCAGAAGGATGCCTCTTCTAGTGCTGCAAGGAAGCCGTTTGTAGGTAAAAAGGAAGTCAGTGTTGTCTACAACCAAAAGAATCAAAATCGAATCAAACGCCGTCCGGTGGTAGGGGCTGTTATGATTCCCACCCTGCACCTTCTCAGCAAAGAAATAATTAGCCGAGAGCAGAAAGGCCAGCTAGACAGTTCACTCGAATCAACATGATGCTGTCTCAGGTTTTATCTCAGTTGCTGAAGTCTAATCTGGTTACTCTGAGGGAAGCTCCTAAGAATCCGAACACCACCTCTCCCTACTATAAACTGAATGCTCGTTGTGCTTAGAGAGTCCAGGCCATGACACCAATGACTGCTGGACTTTGAAGAACAAAGTACAGGATCTGATCGATGCTAAGGAGATTGAATTTGATTCCCCGGAGACTCCTAACGTTATCACTGCTCCTATGCCGAAACATGGTCGGGGTGTTAATGCCGTTGAAGAAGATGTGTTTGTGACCTCTGTGGAAGAATTGGTGACCTCACTCATGACTATCAAAGAGAGTTTGTTGAAGGCCGATTTATTTTCGGGTTATGGTGAAGGTTGCCACTTTTGTTCATTCCTACCGCCTGGTTGCCCTTTGTTGAAGGCAGGTGTTCAGCGTCTGATGGATGAAAAAGAGATTCTGTTTGAGAAGACTCCTGTTCTGACTGTTTCCTGTGAAGACATTGCTATCATAACCATTTCTTCCAATCCTCCCAGGGCCTCCACTAAGAGACCCGTCAGGATTACATCAATTCCGAAGGTGACTCCATTGATCATAACCATGCCAGGGCCAATCCCATACTCCTCGGACAAAGCTGTTCCTTGGAACTATGGGGATGACGTCTATTACTACGGTGTAAAGCAGGACATGCTAGCCATTAAATACAAGATTGCTGAAAATGCTGATTCCGACATCGTCAATATTTCCAGAACCAGTAAAATAACAAGAAGAGGAAGAGTGTTCTCCCCTAAGATTTCTCCTCCAAAGACTGCTACCGGACCTGTGATAATTCCTGTTGTGGTTCCACCCAAGACTACTACTACAATTCCAGTAATCACTCCTGTTGACCCTCCCATCACTGAGTCGGCTGAGACTCGAGGCAAAGACATATTGATTGAGCTTGTCCTGACAAAGGCTAATTCAGTAACCTTACTAGAAGCTTCCAAGAAAAAAATGGAAGAAATTTTGAAGATAATAAGGAGGAGCGACTACAATGTGGTCGAGCAGCTGGGGCAAACCCCATCCAAAATTTCTATGGTGGCTTTGTTATTGTGTTCCGAGGCCCATGCGAAGGCTTTGGTTAAGTTTCTGAAGACGGCTCACGTACCACAAGAGACATCTGCTGATCGGTTTGAAGATTGTGTGGCTAGTCTGACTGCCGATAATGGTTTGGGTTTTTCTGACGCAGATCTGACACCAAATAGGAGGAAACATAATGATACTCTTCATGTTTCCGTTGAATGCAGGGGCACGACTCTGGCCCAGGTTTTGGTAGATACTGGCTCCTCGTTGAATGTACTACCTAAACAAGCTCTGGATAGATTGGAATGTGAAGGCTTGATCTTGAAGCCTAGAAATATAGTAGTAAGAGCTTTCGATGGTTCGAAGAGGATGGTGCACGGGTGTGATACGGTGGGAGAACTGACTTGATTGTTTTGTGTTTGTGTTTGCAAATGTTGTAGTTTAGCAAGAGTCATCACCGACTTTTCTTTTATCCAATAAGGAAAGGTGAAAAAGCACAGGAAAGACCTTTAGAGATGTTTTCTTGAGTTCGGGGGTAGATTATGAAAAGGGAAGGTATTAGCACCCTTTTCATCCATGGTTTTCCATGCGCTCTTAGTTGCTTTCTAGATCATTTGCTTTTGTTTGAAATATGCTTGTGATGTGGGTTTTGAAAGTATTTTGAAAATGTGAGTTTGAAATGATTCTCGTCTCTATAAGAATGCGTACAAAGTGTTGTTTTGAAAATAGGTCAAGAAGATGTTTGTGAAATGTGTTTTTGAAAGTGATTTTGAAAAGGGTTTCCTTTGTAATGGCTCTCGTTTCTATAAGAACGCGTACAAAGTGTTACCTTTTGAAAATGTTTCAAATGGAAGTGTTGGTGTATAAAATGTTTTTGTTGTGAGCAAGCAAGCAACTAGGAGCGAACCTACCTACTCAAAAGGTCTTAGATGTGATTTTCCTCCTCCTTTAGATGTTGCTATCTTATCATTGTTTTGGTAAGAAGCCCCATCGTTGGATGTGAAGGGACGAATGTTGGGACGTTTGCATAGTCATAGAAGGAAACCCATGTAACTTTTTAGCAATATCGTTTAGGGACTAGATCATTTACTGAAGGCAACATCGAGGGTCATCGAGGGACTACGATCTTTTATCGAGGGTCTTTGCTAAAATGCCCATGTTCGAGGGACATGACTATTTTTCCCATAGGCAACAAAGTGAGATTACCCTAAGGGCGCATGTGTGCAAGTGTGTTTGATTACATGCATTTAGTCTTGATTAGGGTTATCTACTTGTTGATTTTATCTTGCCATACACGCCTAATTACTATACAGTATAAGGAAAACAGTAAATTGCGGAAAATGAAATTCTACACTATTACAATATTTAGGGGATGGGGGTACATATTTATGAATGGGGATTGCAAGTAAAGTTAAATCCTAAGTTATTATTACAACCATATTGAAATGAATGATATAAGAAAGAAATGGACTTGTTTAGAAAATGTTTTTGTCTTAAGGAAATAAATTAAAAGGAAAATATTTTTATGTTTTTTATGTTAATAAAAAAATGATGAAAAGGAAACTAAATGCAAGATAGAAAAAAGCGTGTTGCTGCAAGAAGAAAAACTAGAATCAGAAGTTCTGAAGCCAAGAGCGTTGTGACTCAGCAGGAGACGTTAGTGGGTATCATAAGTTCTGAGTTGGTAAACTCTGAGGTCCTGCAAGAAATGTTAGAGGATGGACACAAAAATTCTAGGTTGCATTCAGACGGTGGGCCACAAGTCAGAAGTTCTGTATTTACACTAAAATAGTGAGTAACATCAACAGTTTAGTGCGTGTCAAAACAATGAGTGAACAATCAGCAGTTCAGCATGTTATCAACATATGAAAATCATAAGTTCTAAGTGTTAAAACAGTGAGAAAAATCATAGAAGTTCTGTGTGTTACAACAGTGAAGAGAACTCGGAAGTTCTGTGTGTGTTTAACAGTGAGAAAAATCATAGAAGATCTGTATGTTAAAACTATGAATGAACATCAGAAGTTTTAATGCCATATTTCAACACTTAATCAGCACATCAACAATTTAAACAGCAAATCAGAAGGTTAACAGCACAACAGTTCATAGAAGTTCTAATCCTGATTCTGAGCCTAGCCTTAATCAAGAAGTTATGATCCACAGTTTTCTACTTATGCAATGGTATGAACAACATCAATACTATGATATTTACATGTTTAATGATGTTCTGAATGAAAAAACAAGCAAAGTCAGAAAGACTTTCCTTGAACCTGGAGCGTGCTTGGAGCTTTTAGTGGCTGCCTTTGGATGTTCTGAGTCAGCAAGAGAAACGGAAGAGGAAATACCAAGTTCTTTAATTCAAAGGGAAGAACAAAGGTTTGTTTTTGTGTATGAGAAATCTGAATTTTTATGAAGGTTTCACAACTTCCTTTTCTCTCTTGATAGTTCTCTCTTTCCAAAAGCCAGCCCCTTGAACGTGTGATGGAGCCAAGTATTTATAGATGAATTTGCTGTGATTTTTTGGGGGAAAAACAAATGGCATTTGAACCTGTTTCGGCATCCTGTTCCTTTGCTTTTTCATCACGGTTTTTGTATGCTAGTTTGGTGCAATCATGGGATGCAGGCGTAGGCTGAACCAATTATTGGTCATAGGTCTGCAGTAGGTTGTATAAACAAGGTTTTGGGATTTGGTCAAGTTCTGACCAAAGCATTGAATATAGCCTTCATGTGCTGAAGCGTTGCCTTGTTTTTGAAGCAGGCATGATGGTTGTCAGCGGGAATTAAGGAAAAGCAAAAAGCAAAGCATGGGCTTAGTAGCAAAGTTGCTACCCCAAGACAGTAGAGGTACACGTGGTGAAAATTATTTGGATAAAGACTCAGAAGGTGGTTGTGAGCATCAAATGAGCATTAAATGATGATGAGACTCATCACAACTAGAAATCCTGCAACACGAAACGATACACCAAGGCTTAGTTTTGGATTAGAAGTTCTTCTTCAGCATAGCATCCCATCTTCTGATCCTCTTATCTTCTGGCTCCAGTATGTTCTGAAGGAGCTTTCAGACTTTCTAGAAAGCTTGCAGCATTCTCCTTAACCTTCTTTGAATTACCCTGGCAAACTCTGACTGAGCTTTTGTGAAAACTTGCCCAGAAGTTCTGAACAAACTATGTCTTGAGAATATCCAGAATTTGCTGAGCGTTATGGTGATAATCTGGTCAGAAGTTCTGAGCTTGTCATATTTTCTTAAATACTTAGAAAAAATTCTAAGTATTTAGAATTTTGACTTCTTCAAAGTAGTTTTGACTTTTGAAATTCTTGATGAAACAAACTTCATATTCCAACAAAATATGATTTTTGAGATTTGATTTTGATCCAAAAGTCAAAGTTAGACTTCTCAGTGTGCAAATGACCATTTTGCCCTTGTGAATGGTTTGCTTAAAAAAATTGATAATTCGATGCTTGGAATTGGATGAAAGCAAACTTGAGGATCCAGGGTGATTCCTTGAGAAATGAGAGGGCAAATTTTGGGGTACAACAGTTGCCCCTGTTCAATCTTCTTACACCTGAAGAGTTAGATTGGTAAATCTGCCATTCGTGACTTGAGGGTAGAAGATGATTGAACACTAGAGTACCCAGAAAATTTGCACTCGAAGGTATGTTAGTTGATTATGTATGGAATGGGCTTATAGATGAAATTTGGAGAGATAATGGATAGTTGTTGGAGATGGGCTTAAAGATGCCATCCAGGAACGATTATTGGACTGTATCTGTAAGATGGAACTG
The DNA here is from genome assembly GCA_948472305.1 of Vicia faba. Lineage (NCBI taxonomy): Eukaryota > Viridiplantae > Streptophyta > Magnoliopsida > Fabales > Fabaceae > Vicia > Vicia faba. Next base: position 1,626,688,543 of record OX451736.1, read on the forward strand.
AATGATTATCAGAATGGCGTCCGTGTCTGGAGCATATCTGAACTGTATCTGGGAGTGAGAAGGAACCTGGGTAGGGTTGCTTCAATGATGAGTCTGTGTGAAACTGCATCTTGGAAAGAGAGGGAACCTGTGTGGGGTTGCTTCATGATGAGTCCGTGTAAAAACTTCATCTGAAATCTCCTGAGAAGGAACATGTGTAGGGTTGCTTCATGACGAGTCCGTGTAAAACTACATCTTGGAAAGAAGGAACCTATGTAGGGTTTCCTGATGATGAGTCCGTGTAAAACTACATCTTGGAAAGAGAAGGAACCGGTGTAGGGTTACTTCATGATGAGTCTGTGTAAAACTGCATCTGAAATTTCCTGAGAAGGAACCTGTGTAGGGTTACTTCATGATGAGTCTGTGTAAAACTGCATATGGGAAAGAGAAGGAACCGGTGTATGGTTTCCTAATGATGAGTATGTGTAAAATTGCATCTTGGAAGGAGAAGGAACCGGTGTAGGGTTGCTTCATGATGGTCGAGTAGATAGTTGTCCTGTCTGACTTTAGGTGTTAATCTCTGACTTGAGAAAGAAAGATAGTTTTCCTGGCTTGTTACAGGTATTAATCAGTCATCCACAGATAGTTTTCCGGGCTTGTTACAGGTATTAATCTGGAACTTGAAAAGGTTGATGGTGGCCATCTGTTGATTGACCTTTTTCTGAAAAGGTAAAATGTTAGCTGTATGCAATGTCATGATGTATGAAATGCATGATGTCATGATGTTCTCAAAATAAATGAGATTGTGTCGTATGCACTTATCATGTATGTAAATAGGAGGTATGAAATGTGAAATGTTTATGAATGTATTTTTTGTCTGGGAAAATAAATTCTTGACAAACATCAGGGAGTTTGTTAAATCCTTGACTGCTGTTGAAGAGTTGGTGTGTCTTCAAACTTTGCTTAGAATGTTTCCATTGGGGATTCCTGTTTGGTTGTTTGAGGAGAACTCCGCTGGGGGATATTGAAAACTCTGTGGAGAGAATGTTTATTCCTGCTTGGGAAAAGAGTTCAGGAGTCTCGGTTGTCCATTGCTCTATTGGGGAGCCGAAGTTGAACTGATATTTGGTCGGGTCCAGGTTTCACAGTAACTTAATGGGGATTGTAGAGTAGTTTACTGGGGAAGAGGAGTTGTAGTCCTTTGATTTGTAGCAGTTGGAGAGGCAAACTCAAGCTGGGGAATTTGTAGTTTGTTGGGGAGATAAACCCCGTTGCCGGTCTGCTAGAGAGGTGACGACTTCGTTGGGGAAAGTCCTCAAGGATTCTTGAGGTTGTTTCAGCTGGGGAAAGGTTTTTCATAGATTAAACTCTTGCTGGGGAATCATCCTATGAGAAGGATTTTGGGGAGATTTGTCACTTCCCCTAGTAGCAAGTGTTTGTGGTGCTGGAAGCAAATGTTTGGTTGTACGTAAACCTTTGTCGGGATTCGCATTCAATGCCCCAAGTGACGGAGATGGAGACTTGCCCCTGGTTACTCTGCAATTCTTGAGATATTTCTTGGAATCTTGACTGGACTGCCCCAGGTGTGCTGGATAGTGACATGTCATGTCCCCTTGTTGATAGGAGATTTGTCGTTGGAAGTGTCATCCCGCTTGAATTGATTTTGTTCACTGAGAGAGCTTTCGTTCACTGGATATTCGTTGTGTGAATTTCTTCGCTGTCAAACAAATAGACATATGCAAACAGTGATATTCAAGTAATGCAAATTTTATGCTTGTCTTGAAGTTTTGAAAAATGCGTTTTTAGCAAGTAAAGGAGTTTGTAATTCAACTCTGGATTTTGAGTAAAGCCTTACAAGAGTCATGATACATTTTTTAACAGTATGCTTTTGAACTAACCCATGCTTCAATTAGGACTTTTAAAAGGGCTGTAACGTGGCTTGGTTCACGGTTTAAGAAACAAAGGATAAAGGCTCAAAGTATATTTGTACCCACCCGCTCTTCGTGATGCTCTTCAGTCCCAAACTCAGTTAATTATGCATTTGAACTCCAATTGAGTCCGAAATGACGTTTTGGTGATGGTTCAGACAAGTTAAGTTTATCGGAAGGCAATCATCATTTTTTTGCAACCTTTTTCATGTTGTTGAGGATTTGTAGTGACCTATTTTTGATTTGTTATCCCTGATTTTGCCTGACTGTTCTTGTTTTGAGATTACAGTCAGCGGGATGCCCCAATTTTCTTAAGTCTCCTTTGTAGGTTTTGACTTAGTGGGCCTTTCTTTTTTTGAGAGATAATGACTGCCTATGTGATAGGGAACCATCACTGTCTTTTGAATCCAAAGGAATGTTTTTGATGTCATTCATTGTATTATGAGATGAGAGTTTGTGATTTGAACGCGCATTTGAATTAACCGAGAGACTACCCTGCCCCAGGTTTTGATTAAAGGTTTCAATTTGTGTAAAAAGGAAACTTCTACTTATTTGGCTCGAAGGAGTTGACTAGGGATTATCTTCCTTATAACTCCATTGTTTAGGATTTGAAGGAATGCCTGTACATCATCACCAAGGTCTGTCCAAAAGCATACTGTATGAGATTATGGCATTGTTTTCGTCATCCTCCCTCTAAAGGCTTGTAACTTTTAGCAAGAGTTGAATATCATAAAGAGAGTAAAAAGCATAGTTTAAATGTAATGAAAATGAGTGGATCAAATCAAGACAAACATATGCAATGCATTAATGAAACAAAGCTTGACATTAATAGATAATTGTTTGAATAACAAAAGAAATTACAACTTGAAAATTTAAAATAAACAGAAGCCTCTTTCAATGTCTTGGCATAGGAGTAGCGATCATATTTGGAGTCTCTGGAGGATCAAATTGGATCTCCTTGGCGTCAATCAAGTTCTGAATTTTGTACTTCAATGCCCAACAATCGTTAGTGTCATGCCCGGGACTGTCAAAATGATAAGCACATGTTGCATTAGGATTGTAGTTAGGAGAAGAAGTTTTGGGGTTTGGATGAGGTCCTATCAGATTCATCCTCAACAAGTGTTGTAGCGCTTGAGACATCGGCATGTTGATGTTGGTAAACTGTATTTTAGGCTCGTTTGGCCTTCGTTGATTTCCCCTTTGCTGCTTTCGGTGTGATGCAGAACCAGAGATCAAGACTGCCCCTACTTGTTGGTTATGACGACTCTTTTGACCAGACACTGCATTGGACTCTTTCTTCTCATTTTATGGCTTTTTCTGAGCATCAGGAGGTGTAGCTCCTTGGATCTTTCCACTTTTGATGCCAGCTTCGACCCTTTCGCCGGTCAGTATCAGCTCAGTGAACCCGGCTAAGGAGCTTCCAATTAGGTGTTTGGAGAAAGGCCATGTCAAAGTTCCCATGAAGATGTCAATCAGCTCACTGTTAGTTAAAGGGGGCTGCACCCTACCAGCCAGATCTCTCCACTTTTGGGCATACCCTTTGAAGCTCTCATTGGAACCCATGGTCATGTTCTGCAATTGCACACGAGTTGGTGCAAGATCAGCATTGTACTGATATTGCTTATAGAAAGCAGAAGCTAAATCCTCCCAAGTGTGGATGCGAGAACTCTCCAATTGATAGAACCATTCAAGTTGTGTCCCAAATAAGCTCTCTTGGAAGAAATGGATCCAAAGCTTTGGATCAGTTGTGTATGGTTGAATCTTGCGAACATAAGACTTTAAGTGCATCTTAGGGCAAGAGACTCCATCGTACAGGGCAAAGGTAGGGACTTTGAACTTTGGCGGGATGACCACTCCAGAAACCAAACCCATGTCTCGTAAATCTAAATCGGGTATCTGTTGAATCTCCTTTGCATTGAGGCGATCCTCCAGCTGTTTGTACTTTTCAACAGTGGGAGGATATTGTTCCTCAGAGTAGTCAGTTTCGGCTTCATCAATCTCCAGATTATTGTCTTCTTCATGACTATCCCCTATGTTGGACGGAGTTGAAAGATCTAGAGCTCTCTTGACTGGTCCTCCAGGTCTTCTTCTCGAGTTCAGGACGCCTATTGACTTTTTGGACTTTTTCTTCTTATCTTTGAGAAGAGTTTTCAGGTCCTCTTGCCCCTTATCCATAGCCAGGAACATTTGTTGGAATTGAGCATTTTGAGCTTGGAGATCTTTCACTGTCTGTTCCATATCCATCTTACTGAAATAAACAGCAGGAAGGTAAGGAGACCTGTATGGGAGAAACCTGTTATGATATGATGCATGATATGTGGATGCATGTTTTCAAGGATCTAGCGAGGTAAACATAAGAAAGAGTTAGAAGTTTAACTTTGATCAACAACTTTGATTGGAGAACTTTGTATCGGTGGATGTCCTTCCACGAGAATTAAGCTCACCATGTCAAGTGGGTCATAGCCCTTGACTCAAGTTGTTGTACTTGATCTCTGACGGCGTTTGGTTAGAGGGAAATAAATCCTCTTGCCTCTTGACAGACGTCTGGTTCAACGTGACCCTGCATCAAAGACCCTCGAGATCCTTGAAATGCTATGGTTTAATGTTATTGAAAATGCTATGGTATGATGATATGATGTTATGTACAAATATGCGAGGTAAGCATGTTTTATATACAAATAATCATATTCACACAAAGCAAAAAAATCCTTAGTTTTAGGCTGGCATGGAGTTTGTAGGTAATTACCCTCTTGAAGTTTAGTTGGCTCAACCTGTCCTATTTAATAGTAACCGGGTTCTAAGGGATCTCAATATCATTGACCTTTCCCACAAGCTTCGTTCAATAAGTAATTGACTCGCAACCGAACAAAACTCAGGGGTCAAGTCTCAATGAGTGTAGCATCGGGTATCAACCAATTTTCAGCTTTACACCAAAACTGGCTATCTCACTACTTCCTAATGGCCAAGTTGGTCAAGTAAGGTTCTAAGGTCAGCTGATGCTTCACGACACCACGCGGAGGCTGCGTACTCTCCTTGACTGACTCAAGGGTTACCAGTACCAATCAAAGTGCCACATCAACGTAGCTACTGCTTCAACCATGTCGGTATATGCCGCACAGTTCCCTCACAGTTTATTACTACTTACCTAAAAGGTGCCCCCAAATCCGGGTGTAGGATTTAAAACAAACCCAAACAAGGAACCAAAATGTAAAGCAAAAAAATCAAACAATGTAAGAAAGTAAAGGTGATCTAGCCCTAAGGTAACCCCACTTTTAAGTGAGTCCCCAGCAGAGTCGCCAGTTCTGTGATACGGTGGGAAAACTGACTTGATTGTTTTGCATTTGTGTTTGCAAATGTTGCGGTTTAGCAAGAGTCGCCACCGAATTTTCTTTTATCCAATAAGGAAAGGTAAAAAAGCACAGGAAAGACCTTCAGAGATGTTTTCTTTAGTTTGGGGGGTAGATTATGAAAAGGGAAGGTATTAGCACCCTTTTCATCCATGGTTTTCCATGGGCTCTTAGTTGCTTGCTAGATCACTTGCTTTTGTTTGAAAAATGCTTGTGATGTTGGTTTTAAAAGTATTTTGAAAATGTGACTTTGTAATGATTCTTGTCTCTATAAGAATGCGTACAAAGTGTTGTTTTGAAAATAGTTCAAGAAGATGTTTGTGATATGTGTTTTTGAAAGTGATTTTGAAAAGGGTTTCCTTTGTAATGGCTCTCGTTTCTATAAGAACGCGTACAAAGTGTTATCTTTTGAAAATGATTCAAATGGAAGTGTTGGTGTATAAAATGTTTTTGTTGTGAGCAAGCAAGCAACTAGGAGCGAACCTACCTACTCAAAAGGTCTTAGATGTGCTTTTCCTCCTCCTTTAGATGTTGCTATCTTATCATTGTTTTGGTAAGAAGCCCCATCGTTGGATGTGAAGGGACGGATGTTGGGACGTTTGCATAGTCATAGAAGGCAACCCATGTAACTTTTTAACAATGTCGTTTAGGGACTAGATCGTTTACCGAAGGCAACATCGAGGGTCATCGAGGGACTACGATATTTTATCGAGGGTCTTTGCTAAAACGCCCATGTTCGAGGGACATGACTATTTTTCCGATAGGAAAAAAAGTGAGATTACCCTAAGGGAGCATGTGTGTAAGTGTGTTTGATTGCATGCATTTAGTCTTGATTAGGGTTATCTACTTGTTGATTTTATCTTGCCATACACGCCTAATTACTATACAATATAAGGAAAACAGTAAATTGTGGAAAATGAAATTCTACGCTATTACAATATTTAGGGGATGGGGGTACATATTTATGAATGGGGATTGTAAGTAAAATTAAATCCTAAGGTATTATTACAACCATATTGAAATGCATAATATACGAAAGAAATGGACTTGTTTAGAAAATGTTTATGTCTTACGGAAATAAATTAAAAGGAAAATATTTTTATGTTTTTTATGTTAATAAAAAAATGATGAAAAGGAAAATAAATGGAAGATAGAAAAAAGTGTGTTGTTGCAAGAAGAACAACTAGGATCAGAAGTTCTGAAGCCAAGAGCATTGTGACTCAGCAGGAGACGTCAGTGGGTATCAGAAGTTCTGAGTTGGTAAACTCTGAGGTCTTGCAAGAAATGTTAGAGGACATACACAGAAATTATGGGTTGCATTCAGATGGTGGGCCACAAGTCATAAGTTCTGTATTTACACTAAAACAGTGAGTAACGTCAACAGTTCAGTGCGTGTCAAAATAATGAGTGAACAATCAGCAGTTCAACATGTTATCAACATATGAAAATCATAAGTTCTAAGTGTTAAAACAGTGAGAAAAATCATAGAAGTTCTGTGTGTTAAAACAGTGAAGAGAACTCAGAAGTTGTGTGTGTGTTTAACAGTGAGAAAAATCATAGAAGTTATGTATGTTAAAACTATGAATGAACATCAGAAGTTTTAATGCCATATTTCAACACTTAATCAGCACATCAGCAATTTAAACAGCAAATCAGAAGGTTAACAGCACAACAGTTCATAGAAGTTCTAATCCTGATTCTGAGCCTAGCCTTAATCAAGAAGTTCTGATCCATAGTTTTCTACTTATGCAATGATATGAACAACATCAATACTATGATATTTACATGTTTAATGATGTTCTGAATGAAAAAACAAGCAAAGTCAGAAAGACTTACCTTGAACCTGGGGCGTGCTTGGAGCTTTGAGTGGCTGCCTTTGGATGTTCTTAGTCAGCAAGAGAAACGGAAGAGGAAATGCCAAGTTCTTTGATTCAAAGGGAAGAACAAATGTTTGTTTTTGTGTATGAGAAATCTGGATTTTTATGAAGGTTTCACAACTTCCTTTTCTCTCTTGATAGTTCTCTCTTTCCAAAAGCCAACCCCTTAAACGTGTGATGGAGCCAAGTACTTATAGATGAATTTGCTGTGATTTTTGGGGAGGGGGAAACAAATGGGATTTGAACCTGTTTCAGCATCCTGTTCCTTTTCTTTTTCATCACAGTTTTCGTATGCTAGTTTGGTGCAATCATGGGATGCAGGCGTAGGCTGAACCAGCTGTTGGTCATAGGTCTGCAGCAGGTTGTATAAACAAGGTTTTGGGATTTGGTCAAGTTCTGACCAAAGCGTAGAATATAGCCTTCACGTGCTGAAGCGCTGCCTTTTTTTTTTGAAGCAAGCATGGTGGTTGTCAGCGGGAATTAAGGAAAAGCAAAAAGTAAAGCATGGGCTTAGTAGCAAAGTTGCTACCCTAAGACAGTAGAGGTACACGTGGTGAAAATCCTTTGGATAAAGACTCAGAAGGTGGTTGTGAGCATTAAATGATTATGAGACTTATCACAACCAGAAATCCTGCAACGTGAAACTCTACACCAAGGCTTAGTTCTGGATCAGAAGTTTTGCTTCAGCGTAGCATCCCATCTTCTGATCCTCTTATCTTCTGGCTCCTGCATGTTCTGAAGGAGCTTTCAGACTTTCTAGAAAGCTTGCAGCACGCTCCTTAACCTTCTTTGAATTACCCTGGCAAACTCTCACTGAGCTTTTGTGAAAACTTTCCCAGAAGTTTTGAACAAACTCTGTCTTAAGAATATCCAGAATTTGCTGAGCGTTATGGTGATAATCTGGTCAGAAGTTCTGAGCTTGTCATATTTTCTTAAATACTTAGAAAAAATTCTAAGTATTTAGAATTTTGACTTCTTCAAAGTAGTTTTGACTTTTGAAATTCTTGATAAAACAAACTTCATATTCCAACAAAATATGATTTTTGAGATTTGATTTTGATCCAAAAGTCAAAGTTAGACTTCTCAGTGTGCAAATGACCATTTTGCCCCTGTGAATGGTTTGCTTGGAAAAATTGATAATTTGATGCTTAGAATTTGATGAAAGCAAACTTGAGGATCTAGGGTGATTCCTTGAGAAATGAGAGGGAAAATTTTGGGGTACAACAATGGGGAAGTGGATGTCCCTATCAAAGTTGGTTCCCAGACCTTCGACTCCACTTTCTATGTAATGGATATCAAACCATCATATTCTTGCTTGTTGGGACGCCCTTGGATACATGGGGCTGGGGCTGTCACTTCTACCCTCCACCAAATGTTGAAGTACCCAGTAAGAGGAAAGATTGTCACCATGCATGGTGAAGAGGAGTACATGATCAGTCACTTGAACTCCTTCAGGTACGTAGAGATGGATGGTGAGTTCATCGAGACTCCTTGCCAGAACTTTGAAGAGGTACCACCGATTATGGCTATAGCAGAAACTACCGACAATCCTCCGAAGGTCACTAAACCTCCCTTGAAGATGGCTTCTCTCAAGGATGCACAAGCAGTGGTTGAAGAAGGTGGGTCTACCATTTGTGGTCAGCTCCCTATTATTCATTACAAGTCTGACAAATCTGGTTTGGGCTTTACTACAAATGCTCAAAGGGCTGTTCTTCGTGCTCGTGCTGGAGGACCTCCCTTACGCATCAGCAATCCTGGTGTCAATGCACTTGAAGACGGTGATGGTGATTTCGACATTGACGGCTGGATCTTCCCGACTACCAACGGTGGACTCAGTAACTGGACTGTCAAGGACTTTGTACCAATTACTTTTGTTCAGGAGTAATTGTCTTTTTGATTTTTCGGATATGTAATTTAAAAATAATATAAACTCTATAGCCATGTGTCTTACCCGGGGCACAATGGTTCTATTTGTGAGGTGTTGTACCCAAAATTTTCCCTCCCATATTCTTCAATATTTGCCAAGATTAATCTTCAAATTGCTCAAGATGGCTCAAGGGTTGGACAGTCAAATCACCTCCTAAGGCAGTCAAGTCAAAATTAGGGTTTTGTGTTGCACTAAGGTCCTCATATCCAAATGGCCCCAAGTGCTTCCAAATGTCTTAATATGTTCTTAAGTTCATCCATGTCAAATTTCAAGCCTTGCAGAGGAAGTTTGGTCAGTCAATTGCTCAAGAGGCCCAAAAATCGACTGTGCTAGGGCAAAAGTCAACTGTGTCCCAAATACAGTCAAACCTCAAGAATTTTTGTCAACATTCTCATTTTGAAGGTTAATTCATCATTTGATCAAGGGTTGATCATGATTCATCAAGGATTGCTCAAAATTCATCAAGATTCAAAAGTTGCTAAATTAGGGTTTTGTAGGAAAAGTCAACTCAATTTTGACCAAGCATATATTTCTCATACTTTATGAGAAATGACCCATCCAAAGCTAATTTTTAATAGAATGCAATTTACTACAATCCATCTTCACACCCCAAGATCAAGAAATCCTCTCACAAAAAGTTACAAATTTGGACATTATAGGTCATTTTTGAAAGTCAACAAAAACACCTTTTTTGCCAAAGCTTATAACTTTAGCATGGAACATCAAAATGATATGATACCAAAATGGTTGATTATAGGACATCTCAAGGCTTCTAAAAAGTCCAAGAACACCTCCTAAAGTTCGAAATTGAAGAAGTTATGCATTGTTGAAGTTGGGCATTTTTCCAAAATTGCCAAAAGTCAACTATCCTCAAAACTCCAATTTTTGACAAAAGGGCCCACTTTTTTCCACTTGATTTAGTCTTGTCATGCCACACACGTGTCCCATACTTAATTTGATGACCATTCATTTATTTTTCTATTTTATTTTATTTTTATTGGTTTAATTCATTTTAAATCAATATTAAATCAAATAAAATCTAAAAATTGATGTAAATGGATCTTTGTGATTTGTACAACTTGCAATTATCATTATTCACTCAATCAAATCGCATCATGGCTCATTCAAGCATAAAAAATCAGATCTTGCCCATATTTGGAAACATGTTAATGGTGATCAAAGTGCAATCTTGATTCTTCTATGCACAAGGATATTGGCCCATGTTTTAACCTAGAATCATTCCATTATATGAAAGCAAGCCTCACAAACCTAAAACACGCACAAAACCTTGCAGAAACGGCCATACCAATTTGAGAAAAAAGCTTGAAAAGTGTGAGATCGAAAACGATATTGGAGGCACTTTCAGACCAAAATCACAACACCACTCTCTTCCTTGGCATCCATTGAAGCAATACCAATCAAAACCAAGTCCTAAGACAACCTAAAACTCGCTGTAAGTGTTCTTGAAAACGCCTCTGTACATGAAATCGTGAACCACTCTCCTTGCATCTTTTTGCCAATTGGTTTGCACATTCATACTCACCATCCAATTTACATTGATTCTGCATTATTTAATTTGATATTTGTGGCCTCTAACCCCCTATCCAGAACCTAGGGTTCTTGTGTATGTTTTTAGGCGTTTTGTGTGTAGGTTAAATCGAGGCTAATAATGGCCATGGATGAGTTCAGGGGAAGGAGACGAGTGCATTGGCACTCTTAGTTTGCATTTACATGGCCTAGGGAGTATTTTAGAACCATCCCACGAAACTTCCCGCGGATAAAAATCCGCAGGTAACCAAACCAGGTTTTTGTGAAGAAGATGAAGATGTGTCATAGCGTGATTGGCTCATTTGAATATTAACGTGTTTTTCAGGGAATAATTGTTAGTTTGTTTTATAATATTTAATTGGTATTCCACTAACAAGTTAACATCATGGCTCAGTTGGTAGCGCGCTAGTTGAATTGTCCCTTGGGACCTGGGTTCGAAACCCAGGCCCCCCAAAACTTTGTTATGTTTTTCCTTCAGGTATTCAGGCGCAGCATCCCAAGCGTGGACTACCATATGTCCTCAGATCTCAATGTGCCAAGTGGCTTCAAGCTAGATCCAAAGGCCAGAATCATTGATCCACCATGGATTCAAGTCAATGCACGCATAGGCAATCTGAAAGGTCAACAAGGGCCAGAGTTCTGGGCCTGGAATTATGCTGATCATACTCCCAATTCAAGCCCAACACCCCCCAAAGTTTGCTTATTTTTATTTCTTTTCATTATTTTTTATTGCTTTTTATTATTATTATTAAAAACTAATTAATTAACAAACTAACCCTTTTTCATAAAAAATCAGAAATCATAAAAAATATTATTTTCATCATTAATTTTATTATTTATTTTTGTAAATAAACCAATAATTAATTTATTTAGTTTTAATTAGGTTCAATTTTAATATATTTTGCATTAAATTAAAATCAACATAAAATTAGGGTTTTTAATATTTGTTAACCATTTTTTTTATTTCCTTAATTAAAATAAACTCAAAAATATTTTCTTTTTAATTAATTAATTCAAATTATTAATCTAGACTTAATTTTTAATTTAAAAAATAACAAAAAATATGTTTTATTTGATAAAAAGGGTCAAAACCCTAGGACGCTCCGATTCAATTTTCCTCGCGCATATTATCTTTGATCTATATTTGTGTATTTGCTCCGAGGATGTAATAGTTTTAACTTAGGATTTTATTTACCGCTTTTATTTACTTTTCGCAATTTAATTTTCAAGGGTTTGTTTTTGGCGATGTAAATATCCGACGCCTTGTAATAGCTTAGATTTATTTTCCACAATTTATATTCCGCAACTATTAACTGTTAGATGTTTGAATAATAGGCTATGCATGATAAGATCAATCTTAATTTAAAATCAACAGTAGCTCACCATTAACATGTACAAAGATAAATAATTGAAAAACAATACACTCGCACATGCCACTCTTAGGGTACGCCTCACTTGGTTGCCTCGAACGTGGTCATTAAGTATAAGAAGTTTTAGAGGTCGCCCTCTTGTCCAAAGATCATAAGTTGCCTCGAAACGGTTGCCTCGGATAAAATGATCTAAGACATTAGGGTTACCTCTAAGGCGTCCTAACGTTGCTTTAGTGACCACACGTCCCTTAATCGAATTGACCCGAAAACTCCAACGACGATGTTGCCTACTCCTCAATAGTGGGATAGCATTGTCTAAAGGACACTTGTACAGTTTAATTCCTTTTTGAGTAGGTAGATGTTCTTAAGTACTTGCTCCTTTTAAAAACAAAACAAAACTTTTCGCACTTACACCCCTTTCAAACAAAAAACTCTTTTCAAACCCACAATCACAAAGAAAAGCAAATTTTTGAAAACATAGTGAGCAAGTACCTAAGAGCCCGTGGATAACCACAGATAGAAAGGGTGCTAACACCTTCCCTTTCTATAATCTACCTCCCGAACCCGAGAAACATCTCAAAAAGGAATTTTTCTGTGCTTTTGTCCTTTCCTTGTTGGATAAAATAAAAGACGGTGGCGACTCTTGCTTACCGCGACATTATGCAAAAACAAACGCAAACATGAACCAGCATTCCAAAACAGTCAGTTCTCATTCCCATCGATCACATGAGGGTTATCATGTTTAATTTTCATATGACATTAATAAAGCACTGGACGTTTGCATACAAATTTTATGCTCTTTGTCTTTCTTTTCTTTTATTCTGTCTATACAACTATGCTCTTACACACACTCACATATCCAAATGCAAATCCATATCCACTATGGATCCCATTGATAATAGTTCTGCTACTACTCATTATGACTTTGAAAATCCGATCAACCAAGCCGAGGACGAAGGTGAGGAAGATTGTGAGGTGCCCGGAGAATTTTCTAGACTATCACAGTAGGAAGAAAGGGCCATAGAGCCTCATGAAGAGCCGGTTGAGACAGTGAACTTGGGTACAGAGGAAGACAAAAAATAGGTTAAGATAGGTGCAAATCTGGAGCTTAGTGTCAAACAGCGGTTGGTGCAGATGTTGCATGAGTATGTTGAAATCTCCGCCTGGTCATATGAAGACATGTCGGGACTAGACACGGATATAGTGGTTCATCGTCTGCTGACTAAAGAAGACTTCCCTCTGGTAAAGCAAAAGGTTTTTCGTATGCGCCATGATATGTCGGAGAAGATTAAAGTAGAGGTTATGAAGTAGTTCAACGTCGGGTTCTTAGTTGTCACCTCCTATCCGCAGTGGGTTGTTAATGTGGTTCCCGTACCTAAGAAAGATGGTAAAGTACGAATGTGTGTGGATTACAGAGACCTAAACACGTAAAGCCCTAAGGATGACTTCCCGCTTCCCCACATCGATGTTCTGGTTGACAACACTGCACAACACAAAGTCTTTTCCTTCATGGACGGTTTCTCTGGCTACAATCAGATCAAGATGGCACCTGAAGACATGGAGAAGATGACCTTTGTTACACAATGGGGCACGTTCTTCTACAAGGTAATTTCGTTTGGGTTGAAGAATGCTGGGGCAACTTATCAGCGAGCTATGGTAGCTCTGTTCCATGACATGATTCACCATGAGATAGAGGTCTACGCCGATGACATGATAACCAGGTCTCAAACTGAAGAAGAACACCTTGATCATCTACAAAAGCTGTTTGGTAGGTTGAAGACGTACAAGATGAGGTTAAATCCGAACAAGTGCACCTTCGGGGTAAGGTCTGGTAAGCTTCTGGGATTCATCGTCAGTGACAAAGGTATTCAAGTATACCCTGCAAAGGTGAAGGCCATACAAGATATGCCGGCTCCCCGCACTGAGAAGGAAGTTAGAGGTTTCTTGGGACGCCTGAATTACATTTCCCGATTCATTTCACATCTGACTGCTACTTGTGAGCCGATCTTCAAGCATCTGAAGAAAGATCAATTGGTAAAGTGGAATGATGAATCCCAGGTAGCCTTTGACAGAATCAAACAATATCTCCAAGAGCCTCCTATTCTGATGCCTCCGAATGAAGGAAGACCTTTGATAATGTACTTAACAGTGCTAGATAATTCAATGGGGTGTGTGATGGGGCAACATGACGAGTCTGGTCGAAAAGAGCACACAATATACTACCTTAGAAATAAGTTTACTGACTGTGAAACACGATACTCACTACTCGAGAAAACTTGTTGCACTTTGGCATGGGCTGCTCGCTGACTGAGACAGTATATGTTGACCCACACTACTTTGTTTATATCTAAGATGGATCTAATCAAGTACATTTTCGAGAAACCCGCTCTCTCCGGAAGGATATCAAGATGGAAAATGATCTTAACTGAGTACGACATCCGATACACAACCCAAAAATCAATCAAGGGAAGTGTGTTAGCTGATCATTTGGCGCATCAGGCCGTGGACGACTACCAGTCCATGAATTTTGAGTTCCCAGATGAGAACATCATGTTAGTAACCGACTGTGAAGAACCTGGACCAGATGAAGGACCCGAGGAAGGATCCCGATGGTCTATGTATTTTGATGGAGCCTCAAACGCACTGGGTAATGGTCTTGGCATCGTAATCACATCTCCCGAGGGCTGTCACACTCTGTTCACTGCCCGATTATGTTTCAACTGTACCAACAACATGGCGGAGTATGAAGCATGTATTATGGGTCTTAGAGCTGCTATTGACCTAAGGATCAAGTTCTTGAGTGTATTCGGGGATTCCGCTTTGGTGATAAGTCATATCAAAGGCGAGTGGAATATGAAGCACCCGAACCTTATTCCTTACAAAGAGTATGTACTGAAACTGTTGCTGCATTTTGAAGAGATCACCTTTGAACATTTACCACGAGAAGAGAATCAGTTAGCGGACGCGCTAGCTACTATGTCGTCAATGTTTAAGGTCAGGTGGGACAATGAAGCTCCCCTAATCACTATTGAGAGGTTGGATGAACCGGCATACTGCTGTGAGATTGATACTGAGGAGATAGCCGACAAAACTTGGTTTCATGAGGTGAAAAGGTATCTCGAGGCTCAAGAATACCCCGAGGGGGAATCTTTCAATGACAAGAAATTCCTGAGAAGGTCTGCTGCAAAGTTCTTCCTCAGCAATGGAATCCTCTATAAGCGTAATCATGATTCTACCTTACTGCGGTGTGTAGACAAAAGCGAAGTAGAGAGGATCATGGAAGACCAACATGAAGGTACCTTTGGCACTCATTCCAGTGGCCATACCATGGCAAAGAAGATCCTGCGGGCAGGATACTACTGGTCCACTATGGAAGCCGACTGTTATCAGCATTCTCGAACCTGTCACAAGTGCCAAATCTATGCCGATAAGGTGCATGTACCTCCAGTTCCCTTGAACGTCTTGATAACTCCCAGGCCCTTTGCAATATGGGTCATTGACATGATAGGCGAGATCAGACCTACCGCGTCTAACGGGCATCGCTTCATCCTAGTGGCCATTGATTACATCACGAAGTGGGTTGAGGTTGCCTCCTTTGCTATGGTTACTAAGAATGCGGTGGCACTGTTCATCAAGTATAACTTGGTTTGTCGTTATGGTATCCCTGAGAGAATCATCACGAACAACGGTACCAATCTCAACAACTCGATGATCACTGAACTCTGTAAACAGTTCAAGATTCAGCATCCCAACTCTTCTCCTTACCGGATGAAGATGAATGGGGTTGTTGAAGCTGCTAACAAGAACATCAAAAAGATCATATAGAAGATGATGGTAACATGCAAAGACTGGCATGAGATGTTACTGTTTGCTCTTCACGGGTACCGTACTTCAGCACGTACGTCAACAGGGGAAACACCTTATTCTCTGGTACATGGCATGGAGGTTGTCCTACCTATAGAGGTCCAGATCCCTTCTCTACGGATTATGAAGGATGCGGGTTTGAGCGAAGACGATTGGATCCAGAATCGACTTAATCAATTGAACTTAATCGACGAGAAAAGACTTACTGCTATCTGCCATGGTCAAATGTATCAGAAACAGATGATCAAGGCCTTCAACAATAAAGTCAGACAACAAGTGTATCAAGTAGCGGATCTTGTAATCAAGCGCATCATACTTCCGCAAGGTGATCCCAGGGGAAAATGGACTCCCACCTATGAGGGACCATTTGTAGTCAAGAACATATTTTCAGGTGGAGCCATGATTCTGACCACCATGGATGGTGACAACCTTCCACACCCTGTCAATGTGGACATAGTGAAAAGATACTACGCATAATAAAGACCCGCTAGGTTGACATGCCTAGGCAAAAATAAGAGCATCCCGGTGAACCAAAAGGGTTCGGGCAAAAATTAGGGATAAAAAATGAAAAATTTGTACACCCGGCAAGTCGAAAACCCGAAAGGGCGGCTTGGGAAAAAAGGGTATCCCGATGGACTGAAAACCCGAAAGGGCAGTCCAGGCAAAAGTTAGGGATTAAAGCGTATCACTATGTCCCATTGAATCACCTTGTGATCAGACTTCAGTAATCAAATATCAAGCTCAAACGGTACCGATCAATCTAGTCAGCTTCAGACAAGCTGCAAAGTGATGAGATACTCGAAGACATAGGGGAAATAGCAGAATTGAAACCCAATGGGATCACTACACATAGCTGTTTTCTTTTTGTACACAATTTTTGTAATAATTTCCATGTTTACAGCGACGTTCTCTTACCAGAGCGTCAGCCTCTTTGTAAAAAACGCATATTATAGGCAAATTTCAAATCAATACAAAGCATATTTTGAGTATCAAACTCTGTGTTTATTTTTTTTCGTTTTCTGTTTTGTTTTGTAAAAACGTCCAATGTTTTATTCTTGACATATGCATTTGAATATGATTACTGTTCACAAATATCTGCATATAAAACGAAAAGACAGTTATTAAGAACTCAAAGAAACTAGTACAAAACCTAAGTATCGACAGTTACCCCGTCCTTCATGGTACAAGGGGCAGAGACAGCTGGAAGCAAAGTCACTATCACGTATAAGCCAGTGATACCTATACTCCCCACAGAGTCGAGACAACCAAGGTCCGACCTCCGTATCCCCAAACAGGAATTCCTTCCCCAGCGGGTTCCTTCAGAAAGCTGATATTTGCATTCCCTAGCCGAGCTTTATAACCATAAACAGTTTATAAAGTTTCTCTCCTGAGCAGAGTTTATTTCTCTGACGACGGAAGCTCGATCTCCAACAGAGCTCTTCTCTCCAGTAATGGAAGTTCATCCCCAGCGGAGTTTATTTCTCCAAATCAGCAGATCTTCCAATAGAGTATCTCCCTTCCCCACAGAGTCATTCCCCCGCAAGATTATTCTCAGACAAAGTCTCCTCCGGCAGAATGGATGTAAATCCCCAGCTAATCAGCTTCAGTCACTATCCCTAGCGGAAACGAAAAAACTCAACTCCTCATACTCTCCAATAGTAGTCCAGGATTTATTTTCCCCAGTGAGAGAATATCACAATAGCATTGCATATCCATACATCATGGCATGCACATACATATTATACAGCACAATCTCATTTATTTTGAGAAACTCATTACTCAATACATTTCATACATCATAACATTACATATGACTAACTCTTTACCTTTCAGGGAAAGATGCAATCAAGTTCTCACGAGTTCTCTCTGGTTCAGTCAAACTGACACCAAGGTTTCTATTCCAGTTGAAGATATTCCAACATTTTGTTGGTTCAGTCAAATCGACACTAAGGTTTCTATTCTAGTTGAAGATGTTTTAAGACTTCCGTCTGGGTCAGCCGAATCGCGGCTAAGATTCCCCTGATTTCTATGCCAGTCAAAGTTAATCCGAGACCTCCCCCGAGATCAGTCAAATTGATGCTAAGATTTCTCTCTGAGTTGAAGTTCTCACAAGTTTTCCCTGGTTCAGTCAAATCGATACTAAGATTTCTATTCCAGTTCAAGCTATGAAGCCCGGAAATCGACCGGATAATATCTTAATTTCTCCAAAATGCTACGAAGCCTGGAATCGACCAGATAGTGGTATATCTTAAATTCAAGCTATGAAGCCCAGAAATCGACCGGATAACAACTTAATTTCCCCATCATACTGTGAAGCCCGAGAATCGACCAGATAACAGTACAAGATACTATGAAGCCTATAATCGACCAAATAGTGGTATAAGACACCGTGAAGCCTGGCGCACGACCAGATAATGGTATAAGACGCTGTGAATACTGGAGCACGACCAGATAGTGGCAAGAGACACTGTGAAACCTGGAGCATGACTAGATAACAGTATGAGGTACTGTGAAGCTTGGAATTCGACCAAATAGCACTTTACTCGGCCAATTACTATGAAGCCCGAAAGTCGACCAGATATTAGTACGCCTTAAATTTAAGTGGAAACCCGAATGCGACCGGATAACCACTTAATTCCTTCTGAAACCTGGAGCACGACCAGATAAGAATTGAGAAATTTCAAAGCCTGGAGAACGACCAGATAGCAAGTGTAATCTCATCTTCCCAATAAGTCACTATGAAACCTAGAGCACGACCAGATAGCAGTTAATCTTATTACCCTCAGCAAATCACTGTAAAGCCTGGAGCACGACCAGATAGCAATTCATTTTCACCTCTTCGACTAAGAGATGATTCCCCAGTAGAGTAACGAACAACTGAAGCTCCTAAAATTCTATTTCTCCCAAGACAGAGACCAACATTCCTCAGCCGATTCCTCCTCAACGACAGGAACAGGAATTCTCATCGAAGGAATATCTCACAAAATCAACATTATTTTGGATGGCATCTTTAAGCCCATCTCCGATGATCTTCCGTCATCTTTTCCAAATGGCATCTATAATCCCATTCCTGAAACTACCTACACAGTCCAGCACCATCTCAGACGAGGGCAAATTTCTGGGCACTCTAGTGTTCAATCATCTTCCACCTTTAGATTACGAAGGGCAGACAACCAATCTACATCCTCAGGTTTAAGAAGATTGAACAGGGGCAACTGTTGTACCCAAAAAATTTCCCTCTCATTTTACTCAATACATGCCCATTAAGGTCCCCAACTTGCTCAAGGATGCCCAAGAGTTGACCAGACGAACTCTCTCATAAGGCAATGTACCTCAAATTAGGGTTTCCATTTTCACCAGGATGGTTGAATTCCAAAGGGTCCAAATGCTTTTCATAGTACTAATATGTTCTCAATATCATCCATGTCAAGTTTCATGCCTTGCACAAGAAGTTTGCTCAGTCAATTGCTCAGATGCCTGAAAATAAACAATACTAGGTCAAAAGTCAACTGTGGCCCACATACAGTCAAAATTCAAGATTTTTGGTCAACATCAACATTTCGAAGTGATATTCATCATTTGATCAAGGTTTAATCATGATTCCTCAAGGAATGCCCCAAATTCATCAAAACCCAAAAGTTGCTAAATTAGGGTTTCATAGGAAAAGTCAACCAAACTTTGACCAAGCATAACTTCTTCATACTTTATCAGAAATTTCCCATCCAAAGCTCATTTTGAAGACAATGCAATTCGCTACAATTCATCTCTAGCCCACAAGTTCAAAATATGCACTCATCAAAAGATATGAATTTCTACATTATAGATCTTTTTGAGAAGTCAACAAAAACACCTTTTGGGTCAAAGCTTCTTATATGAACATGTAAGACCCAATTGAGATGAGACCAAAAGGGTTGTTTAGGGGACATCCTAGGCTTTCTAAAAAGTCAGAGAACACCTCTCTAGGGTTAAAAGTGGAGGAGATATGCCATGTCAAAGTTAACCATTTTTTCAAAATTGCCAAAAGTCAAATGTGCTCAAAAATGCATTTTTGTCAAATGGGCCTAGTTTTTCATGATTGCATCTTTCTTGTGACATGGTCCACGAACCAAATCAGCATCTACACTTTATTTGCTTCATTATTTATTTTATTTTGATTTTTTATTACTTAAAATTCAAATTAAATCAAATAAATAGCAAAAAATAAAAAAGATTGATTTTTGATTTGATTTTTTGTAGGAATCAAATCCAATTAGGCTGGCAAATCATATCAAATCAGATCAAGGAAAATTGAAGCGAAATTTGCATGATTATGCTTGTTTTAGAAACATATAATATAAGAATAAAATCAAATCCAATTGCCATGATTAACAAAGATTTAACTCGTTTTTGTTAACCTAATTTGTTCTAATATATATGTTGAACAAGAACAATGCATAAAAACAAGGATTGAAGTCGTGCAAGCAGAAAAACCAAATTGGAAATTTTGACAAAAAGTGTGGATCCAATTTCTAATCTAGAGGATGATTCAAAGCCATTCAAAGCCACAAATCCATTCCTGGATATCTCCTGAAGCTGACAGGACCATTTGCACGCTTCAAAGCTCCAGGAATCGTCACATATTGCTCTCACGGTTTGTCACTTTTTCCAAGTTCGTATCTATTCATTCTTGCATTGTTAACATGTTTTAATTACATATTTGTGTTCACATGACTGCCTGGAAACTTTCTGTAAACTTAATTCTTAGTTTTGACGCATAAACGATGAGTTGCCATTATTAGGGTTTTGTCCTCCATTTTAGGTCTTTATTGTACAGGTAAAATTAAGGCCAGAGAAGGATGCCATCATACTCGTGAGGTCAAAACGAGTTGATTGGCGTAGCTAGAATTGATTTATCATGCTTTCTGTGGATTTTTGAAGTTTGCAGGTCTGTAGCTATGGAGGTTGTCCATAGGTAAAAGTGTTATACCTAAGACAACAGATCTGTGAAGAAGATGATAATGTGGTTGAACACCGTTGGGCAATTCAAATTTCGCGCGTTTATTTACCATATTGACCCATATTTTATTATATTATTGTTGCTTCAATATTATAACAACTAAGAATTACAACCTAGTTGGTTAAGCACGCGTATGTTAAGTGGGAGGACATGGGTTTGATCCCAGGTCCCAGTATTTTGCTATTTTCACAATATTTGATTGCAGATCCCGTGCATAATGCTTCCAAGTGCTCACTATGCACTCCAACAATCCAGCCAATGGATTATCACCATCATCAATCCAATGCTCCATCAAAGAAGGCCCATGATGCACCCTCAAAGTGTGAACTACATAGGATCAAGCGAAGGGTTAGGCTCTGCAGTTAGTGGGCTTACAAAATTCAGCCATACATCCCCCTTTTCAGCTTCTAACAGGCCTAATCTCTAAACATTTTATTTTAATTCTTTTTTAATTTTGTTAATTATTTTCTTTCTTACAAAAATAACACAGAAAATTAGTTTTTCTATTAAATCAAAAAATCACAAAAAACCTAAAAAATCTTTTTCATTAAAAAATATTGTTTCTTTAGTTAATTAATTAGTTTAATTATTTAGGGGAAAATTATACATAACCTAATTTATTTTTTCTCAAAAAATAACCTAAATAATTTTTCAATTAGATTTTTAGGTTTCCTAAATTATTCTCGCATTTAATTCGCCGCGCGCACTTTTTAGTTTCCTTTTTATTATAATTGTAACTGTTTCAAGGTTGTAATAGTAATTAGGGTTTAAATTTCCGCATATTTATTTACAGTCAAGATAATTATGTATCTGCGAAATCCCTGTAATAGCTAGGACTTTAAACTTTCCCGCATTTTAATTTTCGCAAATTATAAACTGCCTAGATGAATGTTAATAGGATTGTATGGAAAGACTAACTGAAAATTAAAACAGTAGATCATCTTAATTGTGCAAAGATTAAATAACTGAAATCAAACACATGCACATGCTCACTCCTAGGGTTTTCCTCACTTGGTTTCCTCGGAAATAATGGTCATGTCCTTCGAACGTAGGGATACCTTAGCAATGACCCGCGATTCAAAGTCGTCATAAAGATCACAGTCCCTACTTGTCCCTCGAGTTGCCTACTGTTGTACCCCAAAATTTTCCCTCCCATATCCTTCAAAAAAAAATTGCCAAGTCATGCTTCAAAATCTCCCCAAGGGTTGCACAGTGCAAAGGCCTCCTAAACAGTCAAAATTAGGGTTTTGGTTCTGATCCAGAAAATGAAGTTTCCAAGAGTCCAATCAAGTCCCACATGCCTACAAATATGGTCAAGCATCCTCATACAAAGTTTCAAGACTTTCAGCACAAAATTGCACAGTCAAAAACCCTAATTGCACTACAGTCAACTGTAGGGGCAAAATGGTCATTTGACAGTCAAAAGTTCAAATTTTTGGTCAACATCTCATTTTGAAGCCACAAACATCATTTGATCAATGCTTGATCATGATTCTCAAAGCTTGGCTCAAAAATCATCAAGATGCAAAAGTTTCCTTATTTGGACAGTTGAAAAAGTCAACTGTAAATTGACCAGGGCATAACTTCCACATGGATTATCAGAAAAATTCCATCCAAAGCCCATTTTGAAGAGAAAGACATTTCCTACAACTCATCTTCATACTTCAAGTCCAAGAAATGCTCTCACAAAAAGTTATCAATTTCAACATTATAGGTCATTTTCAAAAGTCAACAAAAAGGGACTTTAAGTCAAAGGCCATAACTTGGGATTGGTAAATCAAAATGACATGGGACCAAAAGCATTGGTTAGGGGACTCAAAGACCTTTCCAAAATGTCCAAGAACATAAGCAAAGCTTAAAAATTGAGCAAGTTATGCCTTGTGGAAGTTGGGAAATTTTTGGATATTTTGAAAAGTCAACATTGATTCAAATGACCTAAAATTGCTAATGGGCCCATTTTTCTTCCACAATTCATTATCCCAAGCATGTGCACGACCATTAGGCCCAAAGGGAAGTTTTTATCCATTTTTATTTATTTATTTGGATTTTTTATCATTAATAATTCATTTAATTAAATAAAATACATGAAAAATACAAAACTAATGAAATAAAATCTTTTTGTGCAGAAAATATTCTCATTGGATACTCAAATTCGTGCATGACCAATTAGGGAAGGATTGGATATGATTTGGTATCAATTTGCATGAAAAGATTTGAAAATATCATGGCTTAAAAATCAAATCTCACAAACCATCAAGGCAAGGATTTGGATTGTTTTCTTTGACCTAATTCATTCATACTTATACATAGAACACAAACCTAATGCAAGAGACCACTCAGCTGCGCTGGAGACTAAGACACAAACTTGAAATTTTTGCAAAAAAATGCAAAACTGAAAACAGGTTTGCAGGTCGTTTCAAGCCACAAAATTCATCCTATTACCTTCCAAGGACATCAAGCAATCTTCCTGGATCAAAAGCAGCAATTCTAACGCTTTGAAACATTGTACAGAAGTCACACTTTTCCACTTTTTTTTCATAATCGTGTTTTAACATCTATGCATTTTCATGGCATTTTAATTGTGGATTCATACTAAGAGAAGCATTCTGAAGCTAACCCTATCATTTAATTGAGCTTTCATGTGTTATTGGAGATTTCGCCATTATCGTTTTTTAGGGTTACAGGAATTGCAATTTGGGGCTTTACACTCAAAGAAAAATTGAGACTCGAGACCTGGACCATTGGAATCACCGTGTCTGGACGATCAAGAATCCACCCTCGCGCTCAATTTATGAGCGTCCTAGAGCTATTCGTTATTTTCTGGAAAGTGACCTTTTAGAACACTTGAAAAACCGTTGCTTATTGTTTGTGTATTTCAGAAAAAGAAAACCCAACGAAGAGGACGATGAGGTGGAAGGCGCTGGTTGGATCATTCAAATTCTGCGCGCGTTTTTAAGCTACTGACCAATTTTTCTTTTATAATGTTTATTAGTTATTATATGTTAAACGCGTTTGGAATGGTTCAGTGGCACACGTGTAGGCTGGTAACGTTCATGACCTGGGTTCGAGCCCTAGTTCTTCACCCTTTCAATATTATTTTTCAACTCATATTCCTATGCAAATTCAATATCAAAGCACACCGTATGCCTCCAAAGTCAAACATCCACGCGTCCCACTGGATGCCATCAAGGGCTAGGATCTGAAGAGTATGGTGTACGTGGGTCAACGCTGGTGCACGCTGGCATAAAAGTCCAATAGGCCAAGGGAAAATGGGCCAGATTTACTAAGAGAAAACCTCCTATTTGAGGTCTGAACCCCCCAGGTTTGCCATTTATTTTTACATTCTTTCTTTTTATTATTTCTATTTTTCTTTTAATTATTGTTTTCTTAATTAGTTTATTATTTTCATAAATATAAAAAACACCATAAAAAATCAGAAAAAGAGAAAAAAATATAATAAATGTTTTATTTTAGTATTTTTATAAATAAATTACATTAATTAGATTTAGTTATTAAATTAGGTTTAATAGTAATGTTTTCATAATTAATTTAAAATTCGTAGAACTAGGGTTTATGATAATTTCTATTTTTTTTTATTTATTTTTCTTTCATAATAATAAAAATCTTAAATATTTATTTTTGTAATTAAATTGCATGTAAATTAATTAGACTAATTTTAGGTTAAAACTTTAATATATTTTCTCTTAATAAATTAAAAAAAGAACAAATAGAATTAGGGTTAGCATTTAAATTCAATTAATTCTTTTTCCCATAAAAACTAAAAAAATACCAAAAAACAATTCTTTTCTTTTTTAATTAATTAATTTCACCATTTAATTTAATTTTGCAAAAAAAGGGTCCAATGCCCTCGTTTAGTTCTTATTTAACTCGCGCGTTTATTGTTTATTCCGTTATGTATCTCTCCCAAAGCCGTGTAACCAATTGCTCGTACTTTATTTTATTTCTTTCTTTATTTTTTCTGTCAAATCGGGTTCGAGAAATTTCAGCGATGTGGACCCGCGCCTTTTGTAATAGCTTAGAATCTTTTTATTTCTCGCAATACTTTTAACTGTTAATTGATGCATGCAAGAATGAATGGCCATAAATAAAAACAAGCGTAGAACACCAATGACATGACAAGATAAATACAAATGAAAACGACACACAAATCGCACACACCACCCCTAGGGTACGCCTCACTGTTGCCTTGCCCTTCGAAAGGTGATCGTCGAGTAGAGGATGTCTTAGTAAGTCCTCATGATCCGGGAACCTGGCATGAGGGTAGCTTCTAAGGTGTCTTCCTATTGCTCTGGTGATCACCATGTCCCGAACCTCGAATTGACCCGAACACCTCCAACGGTGGTGCTACCTACCTCTCAATGGTGGGATGGCACTACTTTAAAGGACATTTACACAGACGAATTCCTTAGGGTAGGTAGACGACTCGTGGATACTTGCTCTAATTCAAAACAAAACAAATCAAAAATACTTTTCACACCAACACATTTTCAAAAAGCTTTCGAAAGCATTTTTCAAACACTCTTGAGGACCGATACAAGAGTCGAACTGAAATTTTCAAAGAAACTTTTTAAAACCCACAGTTGAAAAGCAAACAAACCATTTTTGAAAACACAAATGAGCAAGTATCTAAGAGCCCATGGATAACCATGGATAGAAAGGGTGCTAACACCTTCCCTTTCTATAATCTACCTCCCGAACCGAGAGCAATCTCTTTAAGGAATTTTTCTGTGCTTTTGTCCTTTCCATTTGGAGAAAATAAAAGACGGTGGCGACTCTTGCTTCCGCGACATTAAGCGAACCAGCGTTAAACAGTCAGTTCCAGATCCACCGATCACAAAACTGGCGACTCTGCTGGGGACTGTTATAAAGTGAGGTGTACCTTAGGGATAGCTCATAACTGTGTTTTCAATTGCTTTCTTTGCTTGCTTTAAATTTGTGGGTTGCATGGGAGTTACATAGATCCTAACCCGGATCTGGGGATACCCTGTTTAGGTAGCATAAGCTGTGAGGGACCTGTCCGGCGTATACCGACATGGGTGAAGCAGTGGCTACGTTGGTGTGGCACCTTGGTCTGTACCGATATCCCTCGTGTTGAAACGGGGAGAATATGGGTCTTCCAAGGAGTCACTAAGCACCAACAACCTTAGAACCTTAAATGACCCAACTTGGCCATTAGAACAGTAGCAGTATGCTACGCCCATTGAGGCTAAACTCTCGTGATGGTTCTGGCCGCAAGAAAAGATTGCGATGCTAGAGTTATGACCGATTGAGGGTAGTCAATGATATTGGGATCCTCTAAGAACCCGGTTACTTTGATAGGACAGGTATGAACCAACAAACTTCAAGAGGGTAGTACCCAGACCCCATGCTGGCCTAAACTCTAAGGGTTTCTCTTGTGTGACTTGCGTGCCTTCGTACTTGACTATTTGCATGCTTGTTATCTAACACAGGAACTACTTGCAGGTTTTGTTTATAGTCCTTAATTGGGACTCATAACAGGGTTTACTAAGTTTCTTGCAGGTTTTGTTTATAGTCCTTAATTGGGACTCATAACAGAGTGTACTAAGTTTCTTGCAAGTTTTAGTTTGCAGTCCTTAATTAGGACTCGTAACAGGGTTACCTACATTATCCCATGCATAACATAACATCATACCATTGCATACATCCTAACTCATTTCAAGGATCTCAAGGGTCTGTGATGCAGGTCATGATGAATCAAACATCTAGCAAGGGGCAAAGAGGATTTATTTTCCTCTAGCCAAAGTTGTCAGAGACTATGACCCACTTGATATGGTGAGCTTTGACTCCTCAAGAAGGTTCCCCCAGCCAAGGTTGTTTGGAAAGCAAAATAAGGCTGATGACTTGAGTCAGGGGCTATGACCCACTTGATATGGTGAGCCTTTGACCCTTGGAAGAGAGACTCTCAACAAATATGAAGTTTCTTTCAATCAAGCTACCGGACCCAAACTCTAACAAATTTTCTGGTTTACCCCGCGAGGTCCTTGAAAACATTGCATGCATGTCATACACATCATTGCATAACAGGTACCCTTGATTGCAGGTCACTTACCCTGGTTCGCTGTTTACTTCAGCAATGGCTTCCCAACAAGATAACCAGGACCTTCATGCTCAAGAGACTCAGTTCAGGGAGATCTTTCTAAGCCTATCCAAGGGACAAGAAGAGTTAAGGACACTCCTCATGGGGACTTTGGCCAGGAACAGTGCTGAAGATGACAAGGACGAACGGCTGAAACGCCTATAAGCTGAGGTAGATACAATGAAAACCCAGATGCTGGGGCAAAAGGCCCTCATTCAAGGTTTAGCTCAGGAGCAAGGAGAGCTGAGGGCCATGATCAGTCAGCTTCATCAAGACATGAAGCAACCAGCCCAAGTCAGGGATCCAGTCATTAATCAACTTCCAAGAATTCAAAGGTTTGGGCCTCTCCAAGCTGCTATTACCTCACAGGTCCAACAACGACCTCGCCCAGAACAACGGGCTGATCAGAGAAAACCAGACAAGCTTAAAAGGCAGTTCACCAAGATCAACATGTCGCTGGATCAAGCACTACAACAAATGTTGGAAGCAAGGCTGATCACTTTAAAGGCTCCTCTCCGGAATCCAAACACTTCTGCTCCTAACTATCATCCCAACGATAGGTGCGCATACCATTCTGATAGCCCGGGGCATACTACGGACAACTGCTGGCCTCTCAAGAACAAGATTCAAGACATGATCGACGCTGGAGAGATTCAGTTTGAAGTACCTGAGATTCCGAACATAATCACTGCTCCCTTGCCAAATCATGGCTAGGATTGAGAAATTTTTGTTCATTCGAATGTTCAAGTTGCAATTTTATTTTGTTCAAACATTTACTCATGTTAAACATTGTTATTTCATTAATGCATCGCATATGTCTGTTCTGAAACAATATATTCGTATTCACTATACGCAACTTATTTTCATATTTTTTCTGATGATCAACTCTCAATTAATAATTCTAAGCCTCTTGAGGGAGGATGACGAAAACGATACCGCAATCTTTACAATATGCTTTTGAACAGACCCCGCTGATGAGGTACATGCATTGTTTCAATCCCTAAACACTGGAGTTATAAGGATGATAATCCCTCGTCAACCCCTCTGAGCCAAAGAAGTAGGAGTTTTTCTTTTCAAAAAAATAAAACCCTTAATCATAACCTGGGGCAGGGTAGTTCTCTCAGTTGATCCAAGTGCACAACGAATAACATCAAAGGAGTCCTTCCAAAAACAAAAGATGGTGATGGTTCTGAATAATCATAAAGACGGGCAGTCATTATCTCTTAAAAATAAAAGCCCAATAAGTCAAAACCTATGAAGGAGACTTACGAAACTGGGGCATCCCGCTGACTGTAATTCCAAAAAAGGAAACAGTTCAGGCAAAAAAGAAAGGGATAACAAAAATCAGACAAGAAAGAGGTCTTACAAACCCTCAACAATAACAAAAAGGAATGACTGCCTATCATCAATATCTGAACCATCATGGGAACATCAGGACAAAGACTCAAACAAGGTCTAACGTATGATCAACTGAGTTTAGGTTTGGAGAACATCACGAAGAACGGGTGGGTACAAATAATTTGAGCCTTTATCCTTTGTTTCTTAAACCGTGAACCAGGCCACGTTATAACCCTTAAAAGTCCTAGCTGAAGCATGGGTTAGTTCGAAAGCATACTGTTACGAAAGATATCCTGACTCCTTAAGGCTTACTATAAAGAAGGAGTTGACATCACGTTTTACAAACATTCACTTGTTTTTACTAAAAAGTGCATTTTCAAAATCTTCAAGACAGACATAGGCTTTGCATTTTTAACATAACTTTGTTTGCATATGACTTTTTGTTTGAACATCATAGAAGTTCGCACGACGAATGCCTAATGAACGGAAGCACTTCCAATCAAGGGGCAGGGCATGATCATTGTCCATCATCTGGGGCAGTTAAGTCAAGATTCAGAGAATCTCTCAAAGGCCAAATAGCTTGGGACAAATCTCCGCCCGAGTCACTTGGGGCATTCCAGCAACGAATCTTGCCGGATCAGACATCTTCTGGTGGCATGACAAAACACTTCTAACAGGGGCACCTCCCTACATTCTGAGAGCATGGACATAGTCGAAAAATACTACGCAAAATCAAAGACCCGCTAGGTTGACACACCTAGGCAAAAATAAGGGCTTCCCGGCGAACCAAAAGGGTTCGGGCAAAATGAAGGGATGAAATGAAAAAAATTTGTACACCCGGCAAGTCAAAAACCTGAAAAGGCGGCTTGGGCAAAAATGGATATCCCGATGGACTGAAAACCCGAAAGGGCGGTCCAGGCAAAAGTTAGGGATTAAAGCGTACGACTATGTCCTGTCATCTCGTCACTTGCCTACCAGAAGAAGATTGGTCAAATCAGCAGTCATCAAGCACCTCCACAGGTATCTTCCTCTCCCGCATCAGAAACAGGGGCAATAAGGAGTTGTCTAAGCAATCTAATTGTTCCGTCCACCAAGGTCCCAAGGTAGGTTCAACTAAAGAACATAACCGGACATCTTAATTCCCTAGAGAGTGAGGCAGCAAGACAGTACACTCTCCTCAAGCAAAGCTATACAATCAACCTTAAGGAAGTTGAGTATCCTCCAGCAGATCTCAACATTCCCCAGCAGCAATATACATATTCTTAACAAGCATCCCCGGCAGTCTTGGTCTAAAGATTGTTCCCCGGCGGCATATCAACATTCAAAGGAATCACTTCCCCAGCATATCAAAACTTCCCCAGGAGAGTCCAATCTAGTTCCCCAGGAAAGTTGGAATTCATCTCTCCAATCAGTAAGCTTATCCCCAGTAGATTCTGGAAGCTTATCCCTCGCAGAGCACGAACGCGTCGTCCGGCTTTATTCAAAGAGTTATTTCCTTACCAGGATATAACTGGGTTATCCTCAGCCAAAAGCCACGGAAAGAGCGTCCTCAACGAAGTCTTCTTATCCCCAGCGAAGTCTATTAACGCTTCCAACACAACAATGATGTCCCCAGCAAGTTATTATCAACAACTCAGCAAAGTATCTCTCTCCCCACAGAGTATTGCTTCCCAGCAAGATCACTAGAGTATTTTTATCCCCGCAGAGTTATTCCATTCGCCAAGTTTATTCCCCAACGGAGTTATCTTCTCCTACCGGTATTCTTGCAATTATCATCCCCAGCGGAAGCAAAATCTATTCTCCAACATCAGCCCAGGAGTGACTTCCCGGCACCCGTCAAGGATTTACTTTCCTAGACGAAAAACACATTCATAAAACATCACATACATCATTATAGCATGCATAGACGCATCATACAAATCTCATTTATGTTGAGAACATCATCGCTTGATCCATATCATGCATTGCATATGACTGACCTTTACCTTTCAGGAAAAATTCAGTTAAAATTCTCAATCATATTTCAAGACCTAGACCGGTTCAGTTAATCGACTCCAAAGATTTCTTATCCAGTCCAAGGCCTGCTCTAGTCCAGCTAAATCGACCCCAAACAGATTTTTTCTGATGAAGACTCAGTAGAAGTTATTAAAGGTTTTTCTCAAACGTCCGCTTTTGAGATTATAATTTCCTATGGTTCTCTCCCCAGCGGTGCGGAGATGATAATTCCATTTCAGGTTTTTCTCAAACGTCCGCTTTTGAGATTATAATTTCCTTTGGTTCTCTCCCCAATGTTGTGGAGGTGATAATTCCATTTTAGGTTTTTCTCAAACGTGCGCTTTTGAGATTATAATTTCCTTTGGTTCTCTCCCCAATGTTGTGGAGGTGATAATTCCATTTTAGGTTTTTCTCAAACGTCCGCTTTTGAGATTATAATTTCCTTTGGTTCTCTCCCCAATGTTGTGGAGGTGATAATTCCATTTCAGGTTTTTCTCAAACGTCCGCTTTTGAGATTATAATTTCCTTTGGTTCTCTCCCCAATGTTGTGGAGGTGATAATTCCATTTCAGGTTTTTCTCAAACGTCCGCTTTTGAGATTATAATTTCCTTTGGTTCTCTCCCCAATGTTGTGGAGGTGATAATTCCATTTCAGGTTTTTCTCAAACGTCCGCTTTTGAGATTATAATTTCCTTTGGTTCTCTCCCCAATGTTGTGGAGGTGATAATTCCATTTCAGGTTTTTCTCAAACGTCTGTTTTTGAGATTATAATTTCCTATGGTTCTCTCCCCAATCCTGCGGAGATGATAATTCCATTCCAGGTTTTTCTCAAACGTCTGCTTTTGAGATTATAATTTCCTATGGTTCTCTCCCCAATGTTGCGGAGATGATAATTCCATTCCAGGTTTTTCTCAAACGTCCGCTTTTGAGATTATAATTTCCTATGGTTCTCTCCCCAATGTTGCGGAGATGATAATTCCATTCCAGGTTTTTCTCAAACGTCCGCTTTTGAGATTATAATTTCCTATGGTTCTCTCCCCAATGTTGCGGAGATGATAATTCCATTCCAGGTTTTTCTCAAACGTCCGCTTTTGAGATTATAATTTCCTATGGTTCTCTCCCCAATGTTGCGGAGATGATAATTCCATTCCAGGTTTTTCTCAAACGTCCGCTTTTGAGATTATAATTTCCTATGGTTCTCTCCCCAATGCTGCGGAGACGATAATTCCATTCTAGGTTTTTCTCAAACGTCCGCTTTTGAGATTATAATTTCCTATGGTTCTCTCGCCAATGTTGCGGAGACGATAATTCCATTCCAGGTTTTTCTCAAACGTCCGCTTTTGAGATTATAATTTCCTATGGTTCTCTCCCCGATCCTGCGGAGACGATAATTCCACTCCAGGTTTTTCTCAATGTTTTCCTTTAAGATTATAATTGCCTATGGTTCTCTTCCCGATCCTGCGGAGGTGGTAATCCCAAGATTTTCTCAATGTTTGCTGTTGAGGTTAAAGTCACCCAAGGTTCTCTCACCGTTCCGGTTGAGGTAGCAATCACCCCTGGTTTATTCATCATCTTTTTGAAACTCCAGATCCAGCTCCTGTAACCAGTCAGGACATATCTATACCAAACATCTGAAAACCAGCTCCTGCAACATGTCAGGTACTCATTTTTCTTTTTGCAGGTACGCAAGTTCTCGCTAAGGAATCTCTTATGCGATCAACATCCAGATGGCATCTATAAGCCCATCATCCTATTCATTAATCTCTAAATGGCATCTATAAGCCCATGTCCATCACACTGCTACTATGTGAGCGCAAATTTCTGGGCACTCTAGTGTTCAATCATCTTCTACCTTCGGATTACGAAAGGCACGTCAGCCAATCTGCATCCTCAGGTCTAAGAAGATTGAACAGGGGCAACTGTTGTACCCCAAAATTTGCCCTCCCATATCCTTCAAAAAAAATTGCCAAGTCATGCTTCAAAATCTCTCCAAGGGTTGCACAGTGCAAAGGCCTCCTAAACAGTCAAAATTAGGGTTTTGGTTCTGATCCAGAAAATGAAGTTTCCAAGGGTCCAATCAAGTCCCACATGCCTACAAATATTGTCAAGCATCCTCATACAAAGTTTCAAGACTTTCAGCACAAAATTGCACAGTCAAAAACCCTAATTGCACTACAGTCAACTGTAGGGGCAAAATGGTCATTTGACAGTCAAAAGTTCAAATTTTTGGTCAATATCTCATTTTGAAGCCACAAACATAATTTGATCAATGCTTGATCATGATTCTCAAAGCTTGGCTAAAAAATCATCAAGATGCAAAAGTTTCCTTATTTGGACAGTTGAAAAAGTCAACTGTAAATTGACCAGGGCATAACTTCCACATGGATTATCAGAAAAATTCCATCCAAAGCCCATTTTGAAGAGAAAGACATTTCCTACAACTCATATTCATACTTCAAGTCCAAGAAATGCTCTCACAAAAAGTTATCAATTTCAACATTATAGGTCATTTTCAAAAGTCAACAAAAAGGGACTTTAAGTCAAAGGCCATAACTTGAGATTGGTAAATCAAAATGACATGGGACCAAAGGCATTGGTTAGGGGACTCAAAGAACTTTCCAAAATGTCCAAGAACATAAGCAAAGCTTAAAAATTGAGCAAGTTATGCCTTGTGGAAGTTGGGAAATTTTTGGATATTTTGAAAAGTCAACATTGATTCAAATGACCTAAAATTGCTAATGGGCCCATTTTTCTTCCACAATTCATTATCGCAAGCATGTGCACGACCATTAGGCCCAAAGGGAAGTTTTTCTCCATTTTTATTTATTTATTTGGATTTTTTATCATTAATAATTCATTTAATTAAATAAAATACATGAAAAATACAAAACTAATGAAATAAAATCTTTTTGTGCAGAAAATATTCTCATTGGATACTCAAATTCGTGCATGACCAATTAGGGAAGGATTGGATATGATTTGGTATCAATTTGCATGAAAAGATTTGAAAATATCATGGCTTAAAAATCAAATCTCACAAACCATCAAGGCAAGGATTTGGATTGTTTTCTTTGACCTAATTCATTCATACTTATACATAGAACACAAACCTAATGCAAGAGACCACTCAGTTGCGCTGGAGACTAAGACACAAACTTGAAATTTTTGCAAAAAAACTCAAAACTGAAAACAGGTTTGCAGGTCGTTTCAAGCCACAAAATTCATCCTATTGCCTTCCAAGGACATCAAGCAATCTTCCTGGATCAAAAGCAGCAATTCTAACGCTTTGAAACATTGTACAGAAGTCACACTTTTCCACTTTTTTTTCATAATCGTGTTTTAACATCTATGCATTTTCATGGCATTTTAATTGTGGATTCATACTAAGAGAAGCATTCTGAAGATAACCCTATCATTTAATTGAGCTTTCATGTGTTATTGGAGATTTCGCCATTATCGTTTTTTAGGGTTACAGGAATTGCAATTTGGGGCTTTACACTCAAAGAAAAATTGAGACTCGAGACCTGGACCATTGGAATCAGCGTGTCTGGACGATCAAGAATCCACCCCCGCGCTCAATTTATGAGCGTCCTAGAGCTATTCGTTATTTTCTGGAAAGTGACCTTTTAGAACACTTGAAAAACCGTTGCTTATTGTTTGTGTATTTCAGAAAAAGAAAACCCAACGAAGAGGACGATGAGGTGGAAGGCGCTGGTTGGATCATTCAAATTCTGCGCGCGTTTTTAAGCTACTGACCAATTTTTCTTTTATAATGTTTATTAGTTATTATATGTTAAACGCGTTTGGAATGGTTCAGTGGCACACGTGTAGGCTGGTAACGTTCATGACCTGGGTTCGAGCCCCAGGTCTTCACCCTTTCAATATTATTTTTCAACTCATATTCCTATGCAGATTCAATATCAAAGCACACCGTATGCCTCCAAAGTCAAACATCCACGCGTCCCACTGGATGCCATCAAGGGCTAGGATCTGAAGAGTATGGTGTACGTGGGTCAACGCTGGTGCACGCTGGCATAAAAGTCCAACAGGCCAAGGGCAAATGGGCCAGATTTACTAAGAGAAAACCTCCTATTTGGGGTCTGAACCCCCCAGGTTTGCCATTTATTTTTACATTCTTTCTTTTTATTATTTCTATTTTTCTTTTAATTATTGTTTTCTTAATTAGTTTATTATTTTCATAAATATAAAAAACACCATAAAAAATCAGAAAAAGAGAAAAAAATATAATAAATGTTTTATTTTAGTATTTTTATAAATAAATTACATTAATTAGATTTAGTTATTAAATTAGGTTTAATAGTAATGTTTTCATAATTAATTTAAAATTCGTAGAACTAGGGTTTATGATAATTTCTATTTTTTTTTTCTTCTTTCATAATAATAAAAATCTTAAATATTTATTTTTGTAATTAAATTGCATGTAAATTAATTAGACTAATTTTAGGTTAAAACTTTAATATATTTTCTCTTAATAAATTAAAAAAGAACAAATAGAATTAGGGTTAGCATTTAAATTCAATTAATTCTTTTTCCCATAAAAACTAAAAAAATACCAAAAAACAATTCTTTTCTTTTTTAATTAATTAATTTCACCATTTAATTTAATTTTGCAAAAAAAGGGTCCAATGCCCTCGTTTAGTTCTTATTTAACTCGTGCGTTTATTGTTTATTCCGTTATGTATCTCTCCCAAAGCCGTGTAACCAATTGCTCGTACTTTATTTTATTTCTTTCTTTATTTTTTCTGTCAAATCGGGTTCGAGAAATTTCGGCGATGTGGACCCGCGCCTTTTGTAATAGCTTAGAATCTTTTTATTTCTCGCAATACTTTTAACTGTTAATTGATGCATGCAAGAATGAATGGCCATAAATAAAAACAAGCGTAGAACACCAATGACATGACAAGATAAATACAAATGAAAACGACACACAAATCGCACACACCACCCCTAGGGTACGCCTCACTGTTGCCTTGCCCTTCGAAAGGTGATCGTCGAGTAGAGGATGTCTTAGTAAGTCCTCATGATCCGGGAACCTGGCATGAGGGTAGCTTCTAAGGTGTCTTCCTATTGCTCTGGTGATCACCATGTCCCGAACCTCGAATTGACCCGAACACCTCCAACGGTGGTGCTACCTACCTCTCAATGGTGGGATGGCACTACTTTAAAGGACATTTACACAGACGAATTCCTTAGGGTAGGTAGACGACTCGTGGATACTTGCTCTAATTCAAAACAAAACAAATCAAAAATACTTTTCACACCAACACATTTTCAAAAAGCTTTCGAAAGCATTTTTCAAACACTCTTGAGGACCGATACAAGAGTCGAACTGAAATTTTCAAAGAAACTTTTTAAAACCCACAGTTGAAAAGCAAACAAACCATTTTTGAAAACACAAATGAGCAAGTATCTAAGAGCCCATGGATAACCATGGATAGAAAGGGTGCTAACACCTTCCCTTTCTATAATCTACCTCCCGAACCGAGAGCAATCTCTTTAAGGAATTTTTCTGTGCTTTTGTCCTTTCCATTTGGAGAAAATAAAAGACGGTGGCGACTCTTGCTTCCGCGACATTTCGCGAACCAGCGTTAAACAGTCAGTTCCAGATCCACCAATCACACCTACGAATTAATCTTATGACGATAGTCCCTTCGAAACGCTAAGGTATCCTTACTTGTTTCCTTCAGTGACCATTTCGTCCCTCCAAACGTCCCTTTAAAACTCCAACGACGGTGCTACCTATTACTTAATAATAGGATAGTGCTGTCTAAAGGAAAACGAACAGTCTTTTTCAAGTAAGTAGATTAGTTCCTAGGTACTTGCTCAAAACAAACAAACTTTTTCACATCTGTTGTACCCCAAAATTTTCCCTCCCATATTTCTCAAAACATTTCAAGTGAGATCCTCAAATTGCTCAAGGAAGTTCAAGGGTTGACCAGACAAACTCTCTCCTAAGGCAGTCTACCTCAAATTAGGGTTTCATGTTGCATCAAGATACTTGAGTCCAAAGGTTCACAAATTCCCACCATTGTCCTAATATGTTCTCAAGATCATCCATGTCAAGTTTCGAGCCTTACAGAGAAAATTTGCCCAGTCAATTGCTCAAAGGCCTGAAAATCGATTGTGCTAGGGCAAAAGTCAACTATGGTCCCCATACAGTCAAACTTCAATATTTTTGGTCAACATCCTCATTTTGAAGTATTATTCATCATTTGATCAATGGTTGATCATGATTCCTCAAGGATTTCTCACAATTCATCAAAACACAAAAGTTGCTAAATTAGGGTTTTGCAGGAAAAGTCAACCCAACTTTGACCAAGCATAACTTTCTCATAATTTATTAGAAATGACCCATCCAAAGCTCATTTTTAAGAGGATGCAATTCCATATAATTCATCTTCAGCTCCCAAGTTCAAAATATGCACTCACAAGAAGTTATGAATTTGGACATTATAGGTCATTTTAAAAAGTCAACAAAAACACCTTTTTTGTCAAAGCTTCATACATGAACATGGAAGACTCAATTTAGATGAGACCAAAAACGTTGCTTAGAGGACATCTCAAGATTTCTAAAAAGTCCAAGAACACCTTCAAAGAGTCAAAATTGAAGAAGTTATGCATTGGTGAAGTTGACCTTTTTTTACAAAATTGCCAAAAGTCAAAAGTGCCTCAAATTGCATTTTTTGTCAAATGGGCCCAACTTTTTGCACTTGTCTTGAGTTTATAACATGGTCCACGACCCATGATCCTTCCCTATTGCGTTTATTTTATTTTTGCCATTTATTTTTATTTTCATTTCAATTAAATCAAATTAAATCAAAATAAAATCATGGAAATATCAAAATCATTTAAACCTTGAGATTTTGTGCATATTTCAGGTCTCTTATACAGCTAGCAAGGGAATCAAATCGTGCAAGGCATGTTTGTACACAAAAATATTGGTTTTTGGCTTGTTTTAGAAAGATTTGAATGAGAATCAAATCTTGATCAATGACCATAATTGAAAAAGATTTAGAGCAAACTTGTAAACCTAATTCACTCAAGGACATATATAGAACGTTTGCAGACAAAATGCACAAGGGTTAGAGGCGTGTAGAGTGAAGAACAAACTTGAAAAAACTCAAGAAAAGTAGGAATCTGTTTTCATACTTCCAGGCATTCTCAAGCCTCCCAAGCTATCTCATTCGCTTCCTGGGTGTACAAGGGGTCTATACCAATCAAAAGCAAGTGTTTTGTGCCTAGAAACGCGAGGTAAGTGCTTCACGACATCCCTCCTTTTTTGAAATCGAATCTCATTATTTTGGCATTTGTAGCATGAATTATTTATATATTCTGAATCCTTGAAGCATTTGTAAGCTAACGGTAACAATTAATTGCATTTTTGCTAACCCTACAGAGATATGCCATTGTTAGGTTTTCTTGTTTCGTTTTGGGATTTTCTTGTACAGGTAAAATTGGCCCAAAATAAAGGTACCATGATGTTCACAAGGCCAAGACGAATTGGTCTGTAGCATTAGATTTCATTTATGGTGCGTGTTTGGGGTTTTGGAAAATTGCAGGGGTTATAGCTACGGACTTATGTCTGTAGGTAAAAGTCCTTGACTTTTACCAACAGAGAGGGGAAGAAGAAGAACTGCGTGGCACCACCCCATTAGCCCATTTGAAAATCTGCACGCTGAAAGTTAACATCTTATGTTTTTTTAATATAATCATTGTTTTTTATCTTTTGTACAACAAGCGCGCTTGGCTCAGTTGGTTGTGAGGCGAAGGGAAAAGCCATAGGGCCTGGGTTCGAATCCCAGGTCCCCCATATTATTTCACAACACTTTTTCTTGCATGATCAGGCACGTGTATAGGCACAAGGACCATCAGGGACCATCAACTTGCAACCATTGGATCTAAAGCAGATCAGATCAAAAGGCCATCACATGAAGGCCTACCATGCATCTTAGTCATACGTGCAACATTGGAACTAGGAGGGTCAACATGGACCAAGGTTTTTGGGCCCAAAATGGCTATGGGCACCCCCCAATTGCTAGCACACCAGGCCCATATTCTTATTCCTTTTTCCTTTATATTTTTCTTTTAATTATTTTTAATTAATTATTTTCTAACATTAAAATTGATTCTTTTTTATAAAAAACTCATAAAAATTATTTTCACCAAATTAGATTTAGGTTTTATTTTTTTACCAAAATTAACTTAATTAGTTTAATTTAATTTTAGGGTAACTTTAATTCTTTTGTAAATAAATTAAAATCAATTAGAAAATTAGGGTTTTTGTCTAATTTAATTTTTATTTTCTTTTCTTAAAAATAATAAAAATATAAAAATAGGCCAAATTAATTATTTTTCTTAATCTAAATTAATTAGAAATTAGGTTTGTATTTATTTAATTTAAAACCTTATTCTTTCTTAAAATAATCAAAAACAACCAAAAAATAATTTTTCTTTTAATTAGGTTAGACGGGGTCAAAACCCTAATTCTCTCTTGTCCTTGATTCATCGCGCGCATTTATTTATTTTTGCAAATATTAATGTAACTGCTCATGGGATGTAATAGTTTAATTATGACTTTTCGTTTATTTATCGTTTTACGGGTTTTTTGGCTATGTAATTAATCCCCCTCCCCGAAGCCTTGTAATAGCGTAGCTTTATTTCTTGCATTTTAATTTCCGCAAATATTAACTGTTAGATGTATGATAATAGGATTGCATGACAAGAATGTATGTCAATTTTAAAACGGTTAGAAAACCCTAAATGTGCAAAGATAATAACTGAAATCAAATCACTCGCACATGTGCACCCCTAGGGTATACTCTCACTTCGATTGCCTTCGGTAAATGATCATTAAGTATAGGGTGTTTTAGTGGTCGCCCTCTTGTCTAAACAAAGATCAAATGTCCCGTTCGAAAATGTTGCCTCGGAAAAGGTTGCCTCAAAAATGTTGCCTCGAATATGATCTTAAGACATTAGGGTTATTACTAAGACGTCCTAACATTGCTTTAGTGATCGTACGTCCCTTTCGAATTGACCCTTACAACTCCAACGACGGTGCTACCTACTCACTAATAGTAGGATATCGCTGTCTAAAGGAAACAAGAACAAAAACAAACTTTTCTCGAGTAGGTAGATAACTGTTAGGTACTTGCTCAAAACAAACAAACTTTTTTCACACCAAACATCTTTTCAAACAAAGTTTTCAAAACGACTTCGTAACACTCTTGAAGACTGAAGCAAGGGTTAAATCGAAGTAAAACAAAAACTTTTCAAAACACACAAACACGGAAGAAATTTTTAAAATGATGAAGAAGTACCTAAGAGCCCATAGAAAACTACGGATAGAAAGGGTGCTAATACCCTCCCTTTCTATAATCTACCCCGTACTCAAAATCTCGAAAAAGGAATTTTTCTGTGCTTTTTTCCTTTCCAGTTGGATAAAATAAAAGTCGGTGGCGACTCTTGCTTACCGAGACATTTTGCGAATACAAACGCAAAATGCAAACCAGCATTTTCCTAAAACAATCTGGTTCTGCCACCGTATCACAACACCAAACACTTTTCAAACAAAGTTTTCAAAAACAACTTCGTAACACTCTTGAGGACAGAAACAAGGGTTATAACAAAGTAAAATAAAACTTTTCAAAACAAGCACACACAAGCAATTTCAAAATGATCAAGCACCTAAGAGCGTGGAAAACCACAGATAGAAAGGGTGCTAACACCTTCCCTTTCTATAATCTACCCCCCCCCCCCCCCCCCCCCCCCCCCCCCCCGTACTCAAAAATATTCTCGAAAAAGGTTTTTTCTGTTCTTTTTCCTTTTCCTTGTTGGATAAAATAAAAGTCGGTGGCGACTCTTGCTTACCGCAACATTTGCGGATACAAAACACAAACCAGTATAACAGTCAGTTCTGCCACCGTATCACATATACATTCTTACGAACGAGAATTATTACAAAGTTTGCCTAAACAGTGGAGCCTTTTCAAAATACTTTCAAAACCCACACAAAGCACATTTTCAAACAAAAGAAAGTGATCTAGCAAGAAACTAAGAGCCCGTAGATAACTACGGATGAAAAGGGTGCTAATACCTTCTGTGATACGGTGGGAGAACTGACTTGAGGTTTTGCGTTTGTTTTCGCACTTGTTCGGTTTAGCAAGAGTCGCCATCGACTTTTTATTTTATCCTAAAGGAAAGGTTAAAAAGCACAGGAAAAACCTTTTGAGATGTTTCGTGGGTTCGGGGGGTAGATTATGAAAAGGGAAGGTATTAGCACCCTTTTCATCCATGGTTATCCATGGGCTCTTAGTTACTTGGTTTTAGATCACTTGCCTTGATTTTTGATTGCTTGAAATGGTGTGTGTGTGTGTTTTGAAAATGTTTTGAAATAGACGCCTTTGTTTTGGCAACCATTATAATGACTCGTGTTTGAGTATATACGAAGGTGTGTATCTTTTCGAAAAGATGTTTCAAATGTTTTTGAGAGTTTGTTTTGAAAGTGTTTGTGGAGTGTGGTTTGAAAAGTAGGCAAGCGTTTTTGCAAGTTGATCAAGTAACTAAGAGTTTTGTCTACCCCTAAGTTTACTCAAAGGTGTTTTCTCATGTTTTAACCCTTTTTAACAATTTTGTTCCACCATTGTATTTGGTGGACAATCTTGCGTTTAGGATGTTTAACGGGACAGGCGCGGGTCATCGTATGGACCATGAATGCAATGGTGCCAAGTGTCTTTGGCAATTTTGCTTGAAGGGACTATGATCATTTTGATAGGAAAATTTCGAAAGCGTCATCGAGGGACTATGATCATTTGTATTGTTTTGCCAAAGATACTCAACGTGCAAGCATGGCCCATTTTGGAAGGCAACATGTGGGATTACCCTAGGGGTTCAAGTGTGATTGTGTATTTATTTCATGTATTTTTCTTGTATTAGGTTATCTAGCGTTTGATTTTATGTACATGCAAACCCTAGGTCTAACCATGGTATAATTCGAAAGCGATAAATTGTGGGAATTTAAAGTCTACGCTATTACAAATAAGTATCTGGGAGTGGGGGTACAAATTTACAAATGGGGATGAGACTTAAATGGGAGAGTAGTGTCCAAATAATTTACAACCAAATCGAATTGCGCAAATGTAATATGTAGTGTATAGCAATGTATAAGAATAGCAAATGTATATGTGTCAATGTAAAGTAAATATATTTGTGTATTGCAAATGTGTAAGTGTATTATTTATTTACAAGTTGAGAAAAATGTGAATTTTAATGTATTATAAAGTATTGTCTACTTATTTGTTTTTTGTATTCTTGTATTTTTGCTAAGTAGGTACAAAGAAAATATTTTAAGAAAAGAACATATTTAACTTAAAGAAAAATTATGTATTGATGTAATTATGTACAAAGAAAATATTTTAAGAAAAGAAAATGTTCAAATTCTAAATATTAATGTCTTATATTAAAGAAAAGTATTTCTTATGTATTTACCAATTAATGTATTTTAATTAATCTTTTTATGTACAAAAATTTTAATTAAAAGAAAATGTTTTAAATTTAAGAAAGAGATTAATGTTTGTATATTTTCTAAAATGTAACAATTAATAATATCTTATATAAAAAAAAGGGTGTTATTTTATTTAACAAAATATTATTTTTAAATGGTGTATAAAATGATTATTACATTACTTTTATTCACAAACAAAATTATGTTAACTTAAATTTATAAAAGAAAAATATAATGATAAAAAAAATGGTCAGTTTTATGTAAAAAGGGAATGGGCTTAAGGGTGGACGTTGGCCCAAGCTGAAACAAAGGAAACAGAAGCAAAAGGGGGGGTGCTCTTGGGAAGAAACGAATGGGCTTAGGCGCGCTTGGCAGAGTCAGGCCCAATGCTTGACACAAATGTTTTTAGGGTTCTCAAATTTTTTGTTTAGAAAGGGACTTAGGGTTTGTCATACAGAGATGCGGCGCCGTTCGTTTACTTCACTTCGTTCCTTTTCGTCTTCTCAAGCCGTGAATCTTGAATGAACTTCTCCTTGCCTAGCCACCAGCTACTTCCTTCGTCCTCTTCCCTCTTTGGTCCAGCGAAGCAAGTTTAAAAGGTGACTGTTTCTGTTTCCTTTTTAAAACGCGTTTAGGGTTTTCGTTATTTCTCTTGACTTCATGTTTTGATTAAGTGTTGTTATTGTTTGTTATTGTTGAGGTTGTGGAAAGGAAAGAAAAGAAGAGAAATGCTACCTTGACCCTTGGGGACGGAGGAGAAGGAGGCGGATTTGGGAGGCACTGTGGTGGCTTGACGGCGAGGGGAAACGTGTGATGCT
This sequence comes from Vicia faba, assembly GCA_948472305.1. Lineage (NCBI taxonomy): Eukaryota > Viridiplantae > Streptophyta > Magnoliopsida > Fabales > Fabaceae > Vicia > Vicia faba. The sequence continues at coordinate 1,626,731,168 of OX451736.1, forward strand.
CTGAACCTTTGCTTCCTGGTTTGTATCTTTTACCTTCTTTAGGGTTTTATGATGAACTTGAAAACCTTAGTTTGATAGTTGCCTCTCTTCTTCTCCAGTTGCCTTGCTTTTGTTTATTCTGAGTTGTCTCTGAACACTTTGTATGCTTCTGAGGTGTTTGATATGTTGTGCTTGAGTTGCCTTAATGCCTTGATGCCTGCCCTGTGATGAGGCTTCCTCTGAGGGCCTCTTTGCCTTGTATGCTTGCTTGATATGTTTGGTTGCCTTGGATGATGAATATGGTTGCTTGCTGATGTTGGTTATACTGATGCTTCTTTATCCTCTTCTTCTTGTTGCCTTCTGCTGCTGTATGCTTGGATATTTGGTATGCTATTGAATATGTTGTGCCCCTGTATGTTAACCCAATGATGACAATGTTCTGAGGGTTCGTGTTGGTTTTGAAGCTGGTTTTGGAAAGGGTTTGACAGTTTGATGCTTGAGGGATTTGTCTTTACAGGTTGATGTGTTGGGTGTTGGTGAGGTTTTGATATGTTGTTTATGTTTTTAAGGCTAGGCTTGACAGGTTGGGTGTTTAAGGCTTGGCTTGACAGGTCTGATTTAAGGCTTGGCTTGACAGGTTGGGTGTTTAAGGCTTTATGTAGGTCTGATTTGTTGTGAGGTTTTTGTCTTGAAGCTTGATGCTTCAGGTTTGTTTTACTGGTTTAGGCTGTGGTATTTGAAGGTTAATGCAGGTTTTTGAAAAGGTTGAGAGATTTTTTCGTTTATGCAGGTTCAGGGCTTTGGCGTTTATATCAGTTGATATTTGATATAGTTAAGGCTTTTAGGCTTATGCAGGTCTGAGGCAATTTTGGTTTTTGAGGTAGCTCTGTATATTTGCTTGTCTTACAGCTTTGTGGTTTTTCTTTTTGATCTTTCTCTGCCTCCTCTCACTGTGTCATCTCAGTTTGTTTTTATATATCTTGTCCTCATGCCTAAACCTGTAAGCCTATCTTCTCTTACTCTCGCTCTCTCTCTCCCCTCTCTTAACAGTTTTTAAGCATTTTATATTGCTTATATTGTCCTTTACTGAAAAGGTAGATGGCCTGAACATGATGACTTGATATGTTGCTTGAACTGCATGTTTACTCTGCATACTTTATGTCTTCTTCCAGATTTTATGCTGCATCTTTATTGACAACTGTGACCGGTGGATCTGGAACTGACTGTTTAACGCTGGTTCGCGAAATGTCGCGGAAGCAAGAGTTGCCACCGTCTTTTATTTTCTCCAAATGGAAAGGAAAAAAGCACAGAAAAATTCCTTAAAGAGATTGCTCTCGGTTCGGGAGGTAGGTTATAGAAAGGGAAGGTGTTAGCACCCTTTCTATCCATGGTTATCCATGGGCTCTTAGATACTTGCTCATTTGTGTTTTCAAAATTGGTTTGTTTGCTTTTCAACTGTGGGTTTTAAAAAGTTTCTTTGAAAATTTCAGTTCGACTCTTGTATCGGTCCTCAAGAGTGTTTGAAAAATGCTTTCGAAAGCTTTTTGAAAATGTGTTGGTGTGAAAAGTATTTTTGATTTGTTTTGTTTTGAATTAGAGCAAGTATCCACGAGTCGTCTACCTACCCTAAGGAATTCGTCTGTGTAAATGTCCTTTAAAGTAGTGCCACCCCACCATTGAGAGGTAGGTAGCACCACCGTTGGAGGTGTTCGGGTCAATTTGAGGTTCGGGACATGGTGATCACCGGAGCAATAGGAAGACACCTTAGAAGCTACCCTCATGCCAGGTTCCCGGATCATGAGGACTTACTAAGACATCCTCTACTCGACGATCACCTTTCGAGGCAAGGCAACAGTGAGGCGTACCCTAGGGGTGGTGTGTGCGATTTGTGTGTCATTTTCAAGTATTTTTGTCTTTTCATGTTCATTGGTGTTCTACGCTTGTTTTTATTTTTGTCCATACATTCTTTCATGCCTTGATTAACAGTTAAAAATATTGCGGGAAAGTAAAAATTCTAAGCTATTACAAAAGGCGCGGGTCCACATCGCCAAAATTAAACCAGGACCCGATTTGACAGAAAATAAAGAAATAAAAGAAAAGTGCGAGAAAATTAAAAGATTACATGGCCTTGGGAGAATTACATAAATATTATAACGACATGAAATAAATATGCGAATAAAAAATTAAATCGAAACGAGGGCGTTGGACCCTTTTTGCAAAATTAAACTAATGAGGAATTAATTAAAATTAAAAGAAAGAAAGAACTTGTTTTTTTGGTATTTTTTAGTATTTTAGGATTTAATAGAAAAAAGAATTAATTAAAATAAATATTAACCCTAATTCTAATGGCTTTTAATTTATTAAGAAAATATTGAATTTTAACCTAAATTTAACCCTAATTTTTATATGCAAATTTGATTATAAAATAAATAAAATAAATAATATTAAATATTTGAAAGAAAAATAAAAAAAAGGATGAAAAATTATTAATTAAACCCTATTTCTATATTTTTTAGATTTTTGTTAAAAGAATTAAAATTGCAAACCTAACTTAAAACTAAATTCAATTACATGCAATTTATTTATGAAAAATATTAAAACAAAAATATTTATTATATTTAATTCTTTTCTGATTTTTTTTTATTTTTAGGTGTTTTTGATATTTTGTGAAAATAATAAATTAATTAAACGAATCATAATTAAAAGCAAATAGAAAATAAGAATAAAAAATATTGTGGCAAACCTAGGGGGGTTGTAGTCCCCAACATGGAGGTATAGTTTAAGAATTCTAGCCCATTTAGCATGGCCCTTTTGACTCTTGCAGGACACGTATGATGCATTGACTAGGGTACACTGTGTTCTCCAATCCATGGCCTTTGATCTGATGCTCTGGGACACGTGGACGTTGATTTTTGAGGATGCATGAGAGTCTTCAGCATGGGCGCTACACATGAACATTAATTGAGAAAAAACAAATGGAAAGAATGAAGACCTGGGATCGAACCCAGGTCATTAACATTACCAATCAACACGTGCGCCACTGAACCAATTGATGCGTTTTGTATATTAAATAAACCAAGAATAATATAATAAGAAAACAATGGTTAGTGGTAATCAGCGCGCGAAATTTGAACTAGCCACCCACATCTTGCCACGAATTCATCTTCTTCATGGGATTTTATTTTCCTGAAACATAAACAACATAAGCAACAGTTTTGTAAACGTTGCCATAGGTAAGATACAAGAAAATAGCGAATGGCCCTGTGACACTCATAAATTGAGCGCGAGGGTGGGTTTAAGATCGTCCAGACGCGCTGATTCTAATGGTGTAGGTCTTGAAGGCCAATTTTTCTTGAATTTAAAATCCCTAATTCCAAGCCCTGTAAACCCTAGAAAACAATCATGGCATAATCGCGTATAATGCATAAAAATACAATCAAATACATGGGTTAGCTTCAGAATCAAATGACCAACATGAATCAAGCGTTAAATTTCACAAAGAATGCATGGATTAAGATGTACGATTATGAAATTTTTTGTGCACAGGTCCGGTTCGTGTTACCAATTCTTTAAGCTTTGAGGAATGTTCTTGATTGGGAAACGTTCAGTGAACCTTCAGCAAGCTAATGAAACAAAAATTATGCCTTGGATCACCCTAGAATGTGGTTTTCAGTTTTGAGTTTCTTGACAAATTTTTCAAGTTTGTGAATGGTTTCTGCGCAGCTTCAATGATCCAAAGCATTAGGGTTGTGTTCTATGCTTATGTAGGAATGAATTAGGTTAAGAATTCTGATCAGAATCTCTTGCATTCATAGCTTTTGAGATTTGATTTTCAAGCATTATTTTTCAATCTTTTTCCATGTGCTTTTTGTATAAATCATGATCAATCAATCCAAATCTTTCCATATTTAGCTAGGCACGAAATCTTGATGATATAATGTGCACAAAAAGATTGAAAAAAATTAGGTTAAGCATTTTTCATATATTTATTTTAATTTAAATGAATTATTATTAATAAAAATCCAAATAAATAAATAAAAAATGAATAAAACTTCCCTTTGGGCCAAGTGGTCGTGCACATGTCATGGATGATGAATTATGGAGGAAAAATGGGCCCATTAGCAATTTTAGGTCATTTGAACCAATGTTGACTTTCCAAAATATCCAAAAATTTCCCAACTTCCACAAGGCATAACTTGCTCAATTTTTAAGCTTTTCTCATGTTCTTGGACATTTTGGAAAGGTCTTTGAGTCCTATAACCAATGCCTTTGGTCCCATGTCATTTTGATTTACCAATCTCAAGTTATGGCCTTTGACTTAAAGTACCTTTTTGTTGACTTTTGAAAATGACCTATAATGTTGAAATTGATAACTTTTTGTGAGAGCATTTCTTGGACTTGAAGCATGAAGATGAGTTGTAGGAAATGTCTTTCTCTTCAAAATGAGCTTTCGATGGAATTTTTCTTATAATCCATGTGGAAGTTATGCCCTGGTCAATTTACAGTTGACTTTTTCAGCTGTCCAAATAAGGAAACTCTTGCATCTTGATGATTTTTGAGCCAAGCTTTGAGAATCATGATCAAGCATTGATCAAATGATGTTTGTGGCTTCAAAATGATATGTTGACCAAAAATTTGAACTTTTGATTGTCAAATGACCATTTTGCCCCTACAGTTGACTGTAGTGCAATTAGGGTTTTGACTGTGCAATTTTGTGCTGAAAGCCTTGAAACTTGATATGAGGATACTTGACCATATTTATGGGCATGTGAGACTTGATTGGACCCTTGGAAACTTCATTTTCCTTGTCAGAACAAAAACCCTAATTTTGACTGTATAGGAGACCTTTACACTGTGCAACCTTTAGGGAGCTTTGAAGCTTTGACTTGGCCATTTCTTGAAGAATATGGGAGGGCAAATTTTGGGGTACAACAGTTGCCCCTGTTCAATCTTCTTAGACCTGAGGATGCAGATTGGCTGATGTGCCTTTCGTAATCCGAGGGTGGAAGATGATTGAACACTAGAGTGCCCAGAAATTTGCACTCACATAGTAGCAGTGTGATGGAAATGGGCTTATAGATGCCATTTAGAGATTGCTGGATAAGATGATGGGCTTATAGATGCCATCTGGATGTTGATCGCGTAAGAGATTCCTTAGCGAGAACCTGCGTACCTGCAAAACAGAAAAAATGAGTACCTGACATGTTGTAGGAGTTGGTTTTCAGATGCTTGGTATAGATATGTCCTGACTGGTTACAGGAGCTGAGTCTGGAGCTTCACAAGATGATGAATGAACAAGGGACGGTTACTACCTTAGCATGAATGGTAAGAGAACCTTGGGTGACTTTAACTTCAACAATGCTCGTTGAGAAAATCTTGGTGGGAATTACCATCTTCGCAGTATCGGGAAGAGAACCAAAGGAAATTATAATCTGAAAGGGAATTACATCTCACGCACCATCGGGGAGAGGACCATAGGAAATTATAACCTGAAAGGGAATTACATCTCACGCACCGTCGGGGAGAGGACCATAGGAAATTATAACCTAAAAGGGAATTACATCTCACGCACCGTCGGGGAGAGGACCATAGGAAATTATAACCTAAAAGGGAATTATATCTCACGCACCGTCGGGGAGAGGACCATAGGAAATTATAACCTAAAAGGGAATTACATCTCACGCACCGTCGGGGAGAGGACCATAGGAAATTATAACCTAAAAGGGAATTACATCTCACGCACCGTCGGGGAGAGGACCATAGGAAATTATAACCTAAAAGGGAATTACATCTCACGCACCGTCGGGGAGAGGACCATAGGAAATTATAACCTAAAAGGGAATTACATCTCACGCACCGTCAGGGAGAGGACCATAGGAAATTATAACCTAAAAGGGAATTACATCTCACGCACCGTCGGGGAGAGGACCATAGGAAATTATAATCTCAAAGGGAATTACATCTCACGCACCGTCGGGGAGAGGACCATAGGAAATAATAACCTAAAAGGGAATTACATCTCACGCACCGTCGGGGAGAGGACCATAGGAAATTATAATCTCAAATAAAGACCTAATAACTTCTACTGAGTCTTCATCAGAAAAATCTGTTGGGAGTCGATTTAGCTGGACTAGAGAAGGCCTTGGACTGGATAAGAAATCTTTGGAGTTGATTAACTGAACCGGTCTAGGTCTTGAAAGATGATTGAGAATTTAACTGAATCTTTCCTGAAAGGTAAAAGTCAGTCATATGCAATGCATAATATGGATCAAGCAATGACGTTCTCAACATAAATGAGATTTGTATGATATAATGCGTCTATGCATGCTATAATGATGTATGTGATGTTTTATGAATGTATGTTTTCGTCTAGGAAAGTAAATCCTTGACAGGTGCCGGGAAGTCATTCCTGGGCTGATGTTGAAGAGTAGATTTCGCTTCCACTGGGGATGATCACTGCAATAATACCGGTAGGAGAATATGACTCCGTTGAGGAATAAACTTGGCAAGTGGAAGATTCTGCGGGGAGAAAAGTATTCTAGCGACCATGCTGGGAAGTGATACTCTGTGGGGAGAGGGATGCTTTTGCTGAATTGTTGATAGTAACTTGCTGGGGATATCCTTGTTGTGCTGGAAGTGCTAATAGACTTCGCCGGGGGTAAGAAGACTTCGTCGAGGACGCTCTTTCCGTGGCTTTTGGCTGAGGATAACCCAGTTATATCCTAGTACGGAAATAACTCTTTAAATAAAGCCGGACGACGCGTTCATGCTCTGCGAGGGATAAGCTTCCAGAATCTACTGGGGATAAGCTTACTGCTTGGGGAGATGGATTCCAACTTTCCTGGGGAACTGGATTGGACTCTCCTGGGGAGGTTTTGAACTGTAATTTTGTAAGTTGAAAGAGGGAACCTATGTAGGGTTGCCTGCTGATGAACTCATGTAAAACCGCATCTGAAATGGAGAAGGAACCTGTGTAGGGTCATTTTGATGATGAGTTCGTGTAAAACTTCGTTTTTGGAAAGGGAGAACCTGTGCAGGGTTTTTGGGTGACGAGTCCATGTAAAACTGCATCTTGAAGAGAGAGAACCGGTGTAGGGTTGCTTGATGTCGAGTTCGTGTAAAACTATGTCCGGAGAAGGAGAACCTATGTAGGGTTGCCTGGTGAGGTAAGTTTGTGTAAAACTTCTTGATAAACCGGGGTGAGGTTACTTGTGATAAATCCATGTAAGATTTCTGGGGGAACCGGGGTTAAGTTGCCGCAGGATAAGTTCGTGTAAAACTTCTTGATGAACCGGGGTTAGGTCATCTTGAGATAGGTCCATGTAAGACTTCTGGAGGAACCGGGGTTAGGTTACGGCAGGATAAGTTTGTGTAAAACTTTTTGATGAACCGGGGTTAGGTCATCTTGAGATAGGTCCATGTAAGACTTCTGGAGGAACCGGGGTTAGGTTATGGCAGGATAAGTTTGTGTAAAACTTTTTGATGAATCGGGGTTAGGTCATCTGGAGATAGGTCCATGTAAGACTTCTGGAGGAACCGGGGTAAGGCTACCTGGAGGTAAGTTCGTGTAAAACTTGAGATAAATCCGTGTAAGACTTCTGGAGGAACCGGGGTAAGGTTACCTGGAGGTAAGTTCGTGTAAAACTTGAGATAAATCCGTGTAAGACTTCTGGAGGAACCGGGGTAAGGTTGCCTGATTTTTAATGTTGATCTGGGATTTGTAAAGGTAAATGGTAATCATCTTTATATTGACCTTAGTGTTTTGATTGACAGAGCAACTGGATCGCCTGGACGACTCATTATTGCCCCTGTTTCTGAGGTGAAGGGAGAAGATACCTTGGAGGTCGTTTGACAAATCTTCTGGCAGACAAGTGACGAGATGCCGGGACATAGTTGTACGCTTAAATCCCTAATTTTGCCTGGACTGCCCTTTCGGGTTTTCAGTCCACCGGGATACCCATTTTTGCCCAAGCCGCCTTTTCAGGTTTTCGACTTGCCGGGTGTACAGATTTTTTCCGTTTCATCCCTTATTTTTGCCCGAACCCTTTTGGTTCGCCGGGAAGCCCTTATTTTTGCCTAGGTGTGTCAACCTAGCGGGTCTTTTGTTCATGCGTAGTATCTTTTCGACTATGTCCATGCTTTCATAATGTAGGGAGTTGCCCCTGTTGTTGGACATCTTGAGTGATTCTCCAGGTTATGACTGGACTGCCCCAGATGATAGTCTTTGATCATGCCATGCCTCTTGATTGAAAGTGCTTCTTCCACTAGAGGGACTCTTTTGTTGAGAAGATCTTCGTTCATCGGATATTCGTTGCGCAAAGTTCTTTGCTGTTCAGACAAATAATCATATGCAAGCAATGTTATCTTAAGAATGCAAAGTTTATGTCTGTCTTGAAATTTTTGAAAATGCATTTTTTCAATAAAGGCAAGTGGATTTTGTAAAACGTGATGTCAACTCAAAATTTTTACAGCGAGCCTTAAGGAGTCAGGATACCTTTTGTAACAATATGCTTTCGAACTAACCTATGCTTCAGCTAGGACTTCTAAGGGTTATAACGTGGCCTGGTTCATGGTTTAAGAAACAAAGGATAAAGGCTCAAATTATTTGTACCCACCCGCTCTTCATGATGTTCTTCAAACCTAAACTCAGCTGATCGTGCGTTAGACCTTGTTTGAGTCTTTGCTCTGATTTTCCGGTGATGGTTCGAATGTTGACAGTTTATTTTGAATAGGCAGTCATCTCCCTTTTTTTTGTTGAGGTTTTGTAGGACCTCTTTCTTTTTGATTTAGTTATCCCTTTCTTTTTTTTTGCCTGAACTGTTTCCTTTGTGATTACAGTCAGCGGGATGCCCCAGTTTCGTAAGTCCCCTTTATAGGTTTTGACTCATTGGGTTCTTATTTTGAGAAATGACGACTGCCTATCTTTATGATTATTCGGAACCAATCACTGTCTTTTTTTTTGTAAGGACCTCTTTGGTGCCATTTGTTATGCACTTGGATCAACTGAGAGACTACCCTGCCCCAGGTTATGATTAAGGGTTTTAAATTTCGAAAAGAAAAACTCCTACTTCTTTGGCTCAGATGGGGTTGACGAGGGATTATCTTCCTTATAACTCCAGTGTTTAGGGATTGAAACAATGCCTGTACCTCATCAGCGGGGTCTGTTCAAAAGCATACTGTAAAGATCGTGGTATCGTTTTCGTCATCCTCCCTCAAGAGGCTTAGAATTTTCAATTAAGAGTTGACCATCACAAAAATATGAAAGCAGTTTTAAGCATAGTAAACATAATTAAATCAAGACAGACATGTGTAATGCATTCATGAAATAAAAGAGTTTAACATGATAATTGTTTATCTGAACAAGAAAAGAAAAATACAACTTGAATTTAAATGAACAAAAATCTCTCGACCCTAGCCATGTTTTGGCAATGGAGCAGTGATCACGTTGGGAGTCTCGGTAGGCTCGAACTCGATCTCTTTGGCATCGATCATGTTCTGGATCTTGTACTTCAGTGCCCAACAGTCCTCAGTATCGTGCCCCGGGCTATCAGAATGATAAGCACACCTCGCTTCTGGGTTGTAGCTTGGAGAGGAGGTCTTGGGATTTGCAGGAGGGTTGATCACCGCAATCAGGTTCATTTTCAACATGTGATGCAATGCTTGTGACCATGGCATGTTAATGTCGGTGAATTATCTTTTAGGCTCGTCCGGCCTTCGCTGGTTTCCCTTTTGTGGTTGGCGGCGTGGTGCAGAACCAGAAATCATGACTGCCCCTGCATGTTGGTCACGACGACTCTTTTGGCTGTATGCAGCATTAGATTCTTTCTTTCCCTTGTAAGGCTTTTTGTGAGTGTCAGAAGGTGTGGCCTCTTGGATTTTCCCACTCTTGATACCAGCTTCAATTCTTTCGCCAGTCAGGATGAGGTCGGTAAATCCTGCAGATGAATTACCGATGAGATGATTGAAGAATGGCCCGGATAGGGTCCCCAAGAACATATCAACGAGTTCCCGGTCAGTTAATGGAGGCTGCACCCTTCCAGCAAGGTCTCTCCATCTCTGCGCGTATTCCTTGAAACCTTCACTTGACCCCAGCGACATACCCTGGAGTTGGGTACGTGTAGGAGCAAGGTCGGCATTGTACTGATAATGCTTGTAGAAAGCAGTGGCTAGGTCTTCCCAGGTATGGATGTTGGCTCCATTCAATTGATAGAACCACTCGAGCTGAGTCCCTGAAAGACTCTCTTGGAAGAAATGGATCCATAAGTTTTTGTCAGCTGTATAGGGCTGGATCCTCCTTGTGTAAGCCCTGAGATGCAATTTAGGACAGGATGCCCCGTCGTATTTAGCAAAGGCAGGTGCCTTAAACTTGTGCGGGATCACTACCCCAGAAGACAGACCTAGATCCTCGAAGTCCAGGCCAGGCACTTTTTGCATCTCCATAGCACTTAGTCGGTCTTCCAACTGTTTGTACCTATCCTCAGCCGGAGGGTACTGTTCATCGTTGAAATCTGTCTCATTGTCGGAGACCACTGGACTGGAAACCCTTTCCTCTTGATGACTGCCTTTCCCCACAGATGGAGTTATCCTCTCAGCTTCATCCTGCAGGGTGTTCCCAGATCTGCGTCTAGGGCTGAACAAAACAGTCCTCCTCTTCTTCTTTTCCTTCTTCAAAAGCAAAGCTTTCAGATCTTGTTGCCCCTGGGTCAAATTCATGATCAGCCCTTGGAACTGGGCGTTCTGAGCCTGGAGGGCCTTGATAGTGTTCTCGGTTGAGGATTCAGGATTCATGACGAGACTGCTGAAATAAACAGCGAAGAAGGTAAGCAACCTGCAGAGAAAGGGTACCTATTATGCAATGATATGTATGATCTGCATGCAATGATTTCAAGGACCTCGAGGGGTAAACAAATTGTTAGAGTTGGAAACTGGTAACTTGATTGAAGGTACTTCATGTTGTTGAGAGTCTTTCTTCAAGAGTCAAAGGCTCACCATATCCAGTGGGTCATAGCCCCTGACAACCTTGTTTAGAGGAAAATAAATCCCCTTTGCCCCTTGCTGAACAGTTGGTTCATCATGACCTGCATCACAAGCCCTTGAGATCCTTGAAATGGGTTAGGATGTATGCAATGGTATGATGTTATGGTATGCATGGGGTAATGTGAGTAACCCTGTTATGAGTCCTGATTAAGGACTGCAAACCAAAACCTGCAAGAAACTTAGCAAACTTTATTATGAGTCCTAATTAAGGATTGCAAACCAAAACCTGCAAGAAACTTAGTAAACCCTGTTATGAGTCCCAATTAAGGACTATAAACAAAACCTGCAAGTAGTTCATGTGTTAGCTAACAAGCATGCAAGTAGGCAAGTACAAAGGCACACAAGTCACACAAGAGAAACCCTTAGAGTTTAGGCCAGCATGGGGTCTGGGTATTACCCTCTTGAAGTTGGTGGGCTCAACCTGTCCTATTAGAAGTAACCGGGTCCTAAGGGTCCCAATATCACGGGATTGCTTTCATTGTTCATCGTTTCGATTTAGCCACTGAACTGGCGACCGAAATATTCCAGGAAAGCAACCCTCAATTGAGTGTAGTATCGAGTATCAACCAACCTCGGACTGCACCAAAGTCAGTTATCTCACTACCCTAAAGAGGCCAAGATTGTTCAATTAAGGTTCCTAAGGTCTGTTGATGCTTCATGACACCACGCGGAGGCCCTGTACTCTCCTTGACTGAACTCAAGGGTTACCGGTACACACCAAAGTGCCACATCAACGTAGCAGACTGTTTCAACCATGTCGGTATACCCCGCACAGTTCCCTCACAGCCTTGTTGCTACTTTCTAAGAAGGTATCCCCCAGATCCGGGTTAGGATCTATAGAACTCCCAAGAAAGTCCCACAATTTAAAGCACACAAGGAAAACAATTGAAAACACAGTTATGAACTAGCCCTAAGGTACACCTCACTTTATAAGATTGTCCCCAGCAGAGTCGCCAGTTCTGTGACCGGTGGATCTGGAACTGACTGTTTAACGCTGGTTCGCGAAATGTCGCAGAAGCAAGAGTCGCCACCGTTTTTTATTTTCTCCAAATGGAAAGGACAAAAGCACAGAAAAATTCCTTAAAGAGATTGCTCTCGGTTCGGGAGGTAGGTTATAGAAAGGGAAGGTGTTAGCACCCTTTCTATCCATGGTTATCCATGGGCTCTTAGATACTTGCTCATTTGTGTTTTCAAAATTGGTTTGTTTGCTTTTCAACTGTGGGTTTTGAAAAGTTTCTTTGAAAATTTCAGTTCGACTCTTGTATCGGTCCTCAAGAGTGTTTGAAAAATGCTTTCGAAAGCTTTTTGAAAATGTGTTGGTGTGAAAAGTATTTTTGATTTGTTTTGTTTTGAATTAGAGAAAGTATCCACGAGTCGTCTACCTACCCTAAGGAATTCGTCTGTGTAAATGTCCTTTAAAGTAGTGCCACCCCACCATTGAGAGGTAGGTAGCACCACCGTTGGAGGTGTTCGGGTCAATTCGAGGTTCGGGACATGGTGATCACCGGAGCAATAGGAAGACACCTTAAAAGCTACCCTCATGCCAGGTTCCCGGATCATGAGGACTTACTAAGACATCCTCTACTCGATGATCACCTTTCGAGGCAAGGCAACAGTGAGGCGTACCCTAGGGGTGGTGTGTGCGATTTGTGTGTCATTTTCAAGTATTTTTGTCTTTTCATGTTCATTGGTGTTCTACGCTTGTTTTTATTTTTGTCCATACATTCTTTCATGCCTTGATTAACAGTTAAAAATATTGCGGGAAAGTAAAAATTCTAAGCTATTACAAAAGGCGCGGGTCCACATCGCCAAAATTAAACCAGGACCCGATTTGACAGAAAATAAAGAAATAAAAGAAAAGTGCGAGAAAATTAAAAGATTACATGGCCTTGGGAGAATTACATAAATATTATAACGACATGAAATAAATATGCGAATAAAAAATTAAATCGAAACGAGGGCGTTGGACCCTTTTTGCAAAATTAAACTAATGAGGAATTAATTAAAATTAAAAGAAAGAAAGAACTTGTTTTTTTGGTATTTTTTAGTATTTTAGGATTTAATAGAAAAAAGAATTAATTAAAATAAATATTAACCCTAATTCTAATGGCTTTTAATTTATTAAGAAAATATTGAATTTTAACCTAAATTTAACCCTAATTTTTATATGCAAATTTGATTATAAAATAAATAAAATAAATAATATTAAATATTTGAAAGAAAAATAAAAAAAAGGATGAAAAATTATTAATTAAACCCTATTTCTACATTTTTTAGATTTTTGTTAAAAGAATTAAAATTGCAAACCTAACTTAAAACTAAATTCAATTACATGCAATTTATTTATGAAAAATATTAAAACAAAAATATTTATTATATTTAATTCTTTTCTGATTTTTTTTTATTTTTAGGTGTTTTTGATATTTTGTGAAAATAATAAATTAATTAAACGAATCATAATTAAAAGCAAATAGAAAATAAGAATAAAAAATATTGTGGCAAACCTAGGGGGGTTGTAGTCCCCAACATGGAGGTATAGTTTAAGAATTCTGGCCCATTTAGCATGGCCCTTTTGACTCTTGCAGGACACGTATGATGCATTGACTAGGGTACACTGTGTTCTCCAATCCATGGCCTTTGATCTGATGCTCTGGGACACGTGGACATTGATTTTTGAGGATGCATGAGAGTCTTCAGCATGGGCGCTACACATGAACATTAATTGAGAAAAAACAAATGGAAAGAATGAAGACCTGGGATCGAACCCAGGTCATTAACATTACCAATCAACACGTGCGCCACTGAACCAATTGATGCGTTTTGTATATTAAATAAACCAAGAATAATATAATAAGAAAACAATGGTTAGTGGTAATCAGCGCGCGAAATTTGAACTAGCCACCCACATCTTGCCACGAATTCATCTTCTTCATGGGATTTTATTTTCCTGAAACATAAACAACATAAGCAACGGTTTTGTAAACGTTGCCATAGGTAAGATACAAGAAAATAGCGAATGGCCCTGTGACGCTCATAAATTGAGCGCGAGGGTGGGTTTAAGATCGTCCAGACGCGCTGATTCTAATGGTGTAGGTCTTGAAGGCCAATTTTTCTTGAATTTAAAATCCCTAATTCCAAGCCCTGTAAACCATAGAAAACAATCATGGCATAATCGCGTATAATGCATAAAAATACAATCAAATACATGGGTTAGCTTCAGAATCAAATGACCAACATGAATCAAGCGTTAAATTTCACAAAGAATGCATGGATTAAGATGTACGATTATGAAATTTTTTGTGCACAGGTCCGGTTCGTGTTACCAATTCTTTAAGCTTTGAGGAATGTTCTTGATTGGGAAACGTTCAGTGAACCTTCAGCAAGCTAATGAAACAAAAATTATGCCTTGGATCACCCTAGAATGTGGTTTTCAGTTTTGAGTTTCTTGACAAATTTTTCAAGTTTGTGAATGGTTTCTGCGCAGCTTCAATGATCCAAAGCATTAGGGTTGTGTTCTATGCTTATGTAGGAATGAATTAGGTTAAGAATTCTGATCAGAATCTCTTGCATTCATAGCTTTTGAGATTTGATTTTCAAGCATTATTTTTCAATCTTTTTCCATGTGCTTTTTGTATAAATCATGATCAATCAATCCAAATCTTTCCATATTTAGCTAGGCACGAAATCTTGATGATATAATGTGCACAAAAAGATTGAAAAAAATTAGGTTAAGCATTTTTCATATATTTATTTTAATTTAAATGAATTATTATTAATAAAAATCCAAATAAATAAATAAAAAATGAATAAAACTTCCCTTTGGGCCAAGTGGTCGTGCACATGTCATGGATGATGAATTATGGAGGAAAAATGGGCCCATTAGCAATTTTAGGTCATTTGAACCAATGTTGACTTTCCAAAATATCCAAAAATTTCCCAACTTCCACAAGGCATAACTTGCTCAATTTTTAAGCTTTTCTCATGTTCTTGGACATTTTGGAAAGGTCTTTGAGTCCTATAACCAATGCCTTTGGTCCCATGTCATTTTGATTTACCAATCTCAAGTTATGGCCTTTGACTTAAAGTACCTTTTTGTTGACTTTTGAAAATGACCTATAATGTTGAAATTGATAACTTTTTGTGAGAGCATTTCTTGGATTTGAAGCATGAAGATGAGTTGTAGGAAATGTCTTTCTCTTCAAAATGAGCTTTCGATGGAATTTTTCTTATAATCCATGTGGAAGTTATGCCCTGGTCAATTTACAGTTGACTTTTTCAGCTGTCCAAATAAGGAAACTCTTGCATCTTGATGATTTTTGAGCCAAGCTTTGAGAATCATGATCAAGCATTGATCAAATGATGTTTGTGGCTTCAAAATGATATGTTGACCAAAAATTTGAACTTTTGATTGTCAAATGACCATTTTGCCCCTACAGTTGACTGTAGTGCAATTAGGGTTTTGACTGTGCAATTTTGTGCTGAAAGCCTTGAAACTTGATATGAGGATACTTGACCATATTTATGGGCATGTGAGACTTGATTGGACCCTTGGAAACTTCATTTTCCTTGTCAGAACAAAAACCCTAATTTTGACTGTATAGGAGACCTTTACACTGTGCAACCTTTAGGGAGCTTTGAAGCTTTGACTTGGCCATTTCTTGAAGAATATGGGAGGGCAAATTTTGGGGTACAACAGTTGCCCCTGTTCAATCTTCTTAGACCTGAGGATGCAGATTGGCTGATGTGCCTTTCGTAATCCGAGGGTGGAAGATGATTGAACACTAGAGTGCCCAGAAATTTGCACTCACATAGTAGCAGTGTGATGGAAATGGGCTTATAGATGCCATTTAGAGATTGCTGGATAAGATGATGGGCTTATAGATGCCATCTGGATGTTGATCGCGTAAGAGATTCCTTAGCGAGAACCTGCGTACCTGCAAAACAGAAAAAATGAGTACCTGACATGTTGTAGGAGTTGGTTTTCAGATGCTTGGTATAGATATGTCCTGACTGGTTACAGGAGCTGAGTCTGGAGCTTCACAAGATGATGAATGAACAAGGGACGGTTACTACCTTAGCATGAATGGTAAGAGAACCTTGGGTGACTTTAACTTCAACAATGCTCGTTGAGAAAATCTTGGTGGGAATTACCATCTTCGCAGTATCGGGAAGAGAACCAAAGGAAATTATAATCTGAAAGGGAATTACATCTCACGCACCATCGGGGAGAGGACCATAGGAAATTATAACCTGAAAGGGAATTACATCTCACGCACCGTCGGGGAGAGGACCATAGGAAATTATAACCTAAAAGGGAATTACATCTCACGCACCGTCGGGGAGAGGACCATAGGAAATTATAACCTAAAAGGGAATTATATCTCACGCACCGTCGGGGAGAGGACCATAGGAAATTATAACCTAAAAGGGAATTACATCTCACGCACCGTCGGGGAGAGGACCATAGGAAATTATAACCTAAAAGGGAATTACATCTCACGCACCGTCGGGGAGAGGACCATAGGAAATTATAACCTAAAAGGGAATTACATCTCACGCACCGTCGGGGAGAGGACCATAGGAAATTATAACCTAAAAGGGAATTACATCTCACGCACCGTCAGGGAGAGGACCATAGGAAATTATAACCTAAAAGGGAATTACATCTCACGCACCGTCGGGGAGAGGACCATAGGAAATTATAATCTCAAAGGGAATTACATCTCACGCACCGTCGGGGAGAGGACCATAGGAAATAATAACCTAAAAGGGAATTACATCTCACGCACCGTCGGGGAGAGGACCATAGGAAATTATAATCTCAAATAAAGACCTAATAACTTCTACTGAGTCTTCATCAGAAAAATCTGTTGGGAGTCGATTTAGCTGGACTAGAGAAGGCCTTGGACTGGATAAGAAATCTTTGGAGTTGATTAACTGAACCGGTCTAGGTCTTGAAAGATGATTGAGAATTTAACTGAATCTTTCCTGAAAGGTAAAAGTCAGTCATATGCAATGCATAATATGGATCAAGCAATGACGTTCTCAACATAAATGAGATTTGTATGATATAATGCGTCTATGCATGCTATAATGATGTATGTGATGTTTTATGAATGTATGTTTTCGTCTAGGAAAGTAAATCCTTGACAGGTGCCGGGAAGTCATTCCTGGGCTGATGTTGAAGAGTAGATTTCGCTTCCACTGGGGATGATCACTGCAATAATACCGGTAGGAGAATATGACTCCGTTGAGGAATAAACTTGGCAAGTGGAAGATTCTGCGGGGAGAAAAGTATTCTAGCGACCATGCTGGGAAGTGATACTCTGTGGGGAGAGGGATGCTTTTGCTGAATTGTTGATAGTAACTTGCTGGGGATATCCTTGTTGTGCTGGAAGTGCTAATAGACTTCGCCGGGGGTAAGAAGACTTCGTCGAGGACGCTCTTTCCGTGGCTTTTGGCTGAGGATAACCCAGTTATATCCTAGTACGGAAATAACTCTTTAAATAAAGCCGGACGACGCGTTCATGCTCTGCGAGGGATAAGCTTCCAGAATCTACTGGGGATAAGCTTACTGCTTGGGGAGATGGATTCCAACTTTCCTGGGGAACTGGATTGGACTCTCCTGGGGAGGTTTTGAACTGTAATTTTGTAAGTTGAAAGAGGGAACCTATGTAGGGTTGCCTGCTGATGAACTCATGTAAAACCGCATCTGAAATGGAGAAGGAACCTGTGTAGGGTCATTTTGATGATGAGTTCGTGTAAAACTTCGTTTTTGGAAAGGGAGAACCTGTGCAGGGTTTTTGGGTGACGAGTCCATGTAAAACTGCATCTTGAAGAGAGAGAACCGGTGTAGGGTTGCTTGATGTCGAGTTCGTGTAAAACTATGTCCGGAGAAGGAGAACCTATGTAGGGTTGCCTGGTGAGGTAAGTTTGTGTAAAACTTCTTGATAAACCGGGGTGAGGTTACTTGTGATAAATCCATGTAAGATTTCTGGGGGAACCGGGGTTAAGTTGCCGCAGGATAAGTTCGTGTAAAACTTCTTGATGAACCGGGGTTAGGTCATCTTGAGATAGGTCCATGTAAGACTTCTGGAGGAACCGGGGTTAGGTTACGGCAGGATAAGTTTGTGTAAAACTTTTTGATGAACCGGGGTTAGGTCATCTTGAGATAGGTCCATGTAAGACTTCTGGAGGAACCGGGGTTAGGTTATGGCAGGATAAGTTTGTGTAAAACTTTTTGATGAATCGGGGTTAGGTCATCTGGAGATAGGTCCATGTAAGACTTCTGGAGGAACCGGGGTAAGGCTACCTGGAGGTAAGTTCGTGTAAAACTTAAGATAAATCCGTGTAAGACTTCTGGAGGAACCGGGGTAAGGTTACCTGGAGGTAAGTTCGTGTAAAACTTGAGATAAATCCGTGTAAGACTTCTGGAGGAACCGGGGTAAGGTTGCCTGATTTTTAATGTTGATCTGGGATTTGTAAAGGTAAATGGTAATCATCTTTATATTGACCTTAGTGTTTTGATTGACAGAGCAACTGGATCGCCTGGACGACTCATTATTGCCCCTGTTTCTGAGGTGAAGGGAGAAGATACCTTGGAGGTCGTTTGACAAATCTTCTGGCAGACAAGTGACGAGATGCCGGGACATAGTTGTACGCTTAAATCCCTAATTTTGCCTGGACTGCCCTTTCGGGTTTTCAGTCCACCGGGATACCCATTTTTGCCCAAGCCGCCTTTTCAGGTTTTCGACTTGCCGGGTGTACAGATTTTTTCCGTTTCATCCCTTATTTTTGCCCGAACCCTTTTGGTTCGCCGGGAAGCCCTTATTTTTGCCTAGGTGTGTCAACCTAGCGGGTCTTTTGTTCATGCGTAGTATCTTTTCGACTATGTCCATGCTTTCATAATGTAGGGAGTTGCCCCTGTTGTTGGACATCTTGAGTGATTCTCCAGGTTATGACTGGACTGCCCCAGATGATAGTCTTTGATCATGCCATGCCTCTTGATTGAAAGTGCTTCTTCCACTAGAGGGACTCTTTTGTTGAGAAGATCTTCGTTCATCGGATATTCGTTGCGCAAAGTTCTTTGCTGTTCAGACAAATAATCATATGCAAGCAATGTTATCTTAAGAATGCAAAGTTTATGTCTGTCTTGAAATTTTTGAAAATGCATTTTTTCAATAAAGGCAAGTGGATTTTGTAAAACGTGATGTCAACTCAAAATTTTTACAGCGAGCCTTAAGGAGTCAGGATACCTTTTGTAACAATATGCTTTCGAACTAACCTATGCTTCAGCTAGGACTTCTAAGGGTTATAACGTGGCCTGGTTCATGGTTTAAGAAACAAAGGATAAAGGCTCAAATTATTTGTACCCACCCGCTCTTCATGATGTTCTTCAAACCTAAACTCAGCTGATCGTGCGTTAGACCTTGTTTGAGTCTTTGCTCTGATTTTCCGGTGATGGTTCGGATGTTGACAGTTTATTTTGAATAGGCAGTCATCTCCCTTTTTTTTGTTGAGGTTTTGTAGGACCTCTTTCTTTTTGATTTAGTTATCCCTTTCTTTTTTTTTGCCTGAACTGTTTCCTTTGTGATTACAGTCAGCGGGATGCCCCAGTTTCGTAAGTCCCCTTTATAGGTTTTGACTCATTGGGTTCTTATTTTGAGAAATGACGACTGCCTATCTTTATGATTATTCGGAACCAATCACTGTCTTTTTTTTTGTAAGGACCTCTTTGGTGCCATTTGTTATGCACTTGGATCAACTGAGAGACTACCCTGCCCCAGGTTATGATTAAGGGTTTTAAATTTCGAAAAGAAAAACTCCTACTTCTTTGGCTCAGATGGGGTTGACGAGGGATTATCTTCCTTATAACTCCAGTGTTTAGGGATTGAAACAATGCCTGTACCTCATCAGCGGGGTCTGTTCAAAAGCATACTGTAAAGATCGTGGTATCGTTTTCGTCATCCTCCCTCAAGAGGCTTAGAATTTTCAATTAAGAGTTGACCATCACAAAAATATGAAAGCAGTTTTAAGCATAGTAAACATAATTAAATCAAGACAGACATGTGTAATGCATTCATGAAATAAAAGAGTTTAACATGATAATTGTTTATCTGAACAAGAAAAGAAAAATACAACTTGAATTTAAATGAACAAAAATCTCTCGACCCTAGCCATGTTTTGGCAATGGAGCAGTGATCACGTTGGGAGTCTCGGTAGGCTCGAACTCGATCTCTTTGGCATCGATCATGTTCTGGATCTTGTACTTCAGTGCCCAACAGTCCTCAGTATCGTGCCCCGGGCTATCAGAATGATAAGCACACCTCGCTTCTGGGTTGTAGCTTGGAGAGGAGGTCTTGGGATTTGCAGGAGGGTTGATCACCGCAATCAGGTTCATTTTCAACATGTGATGCAATGCTTGTGACCATGGCATGTTAATGTCGGTGAATTATCTTTTAGGCTCGTCCGGCCTTCGCTGGTTTCCCTTTTGTGGTTGGCGGCGTGGTGCAGAACCAGAAATCATGACTGCCCCTGCATGTTGGTCACGATGACTCTTTTGGCTGTATGCAGCATTAGATTCTTTCTTTCCCTTGTAAGGCTTTTTGTGAGTGTCAGAAGGTGTGGCCTCTTGGATTTTCCCACTCTTGATACCAGCTTCAATTCTTTCGCCAGTCAGGATGAGGTCGGTAAATCCTGCAGATGAATTACCGATGAGATGATTGAAGAATGGCCCGGATAGGGTCCCCAAGAACATATCAACGAGTTCCCGGTCAGTTAATGGAGGCTGCACCCTTCCAGCAAGGTCTCTCCATCTCTGCGCGTATTCCTTGAAACCTTCACTTGACCCCAGCGACATACCCTGGAGTTGGGTACGTGTAGGAGCAAGGTCGGCATTGTACTGATAATGCTTGTAGAAAGCAGTGGCTAGGTCTTCCCAGGTATGGATGTTGGCTCCATTCAATTGATAGAACCACTCGAGCTGAGTCCCTGAAAGACTCTCTTGGAAGAAATGGATCCATAAGTTTTTGTCAGCTGTATAGGGCTGGATCCTCCTTGTGTAAGCCCTGAGATGCAATTTAGGACAGGATGCCCCGTCGTATTTAGCAAAGGCAGGTGCCTTAAACTTGTGCGGGATCACTACCCCAGAAGACAGACCTAGATCCTCGAAGTCCAGGCCAGGCACTTTTTGCATCTCCATAGCACTTAGTCGGTCTTCCAACTGTTTGTACCTATCCTCAGCCGGAGGGTACTGTTCATCGTTGAAATCTGTCTCATTGTCGGAGACCACTGGACTGGAAACCCTTTCCTCTTGATGACTGCCTTTCCCCACAGATGGAGTTATCCTCTCAGCTTCATCCTGCAGGGTGTTCCCAGATCTGCGTCTAGGGCTGAACAAAACAGTCCTCCTCTTCTTCTTTTCCTTCTTCAAAAGCAAAGCTTTCAGATCTTGTTGCCCCTGGGTCAAATTCATGATCAGCCCTTGGAACTGGGCGTTCTGAGCCTGGAGGGCCTTGATAGTGTTCTCGGTTGAGGATTCAGGATTCATGACGAGACTGCTGAAATAAACAGCGAAGAAGGTAAGCAACCTGCAGAGAAAGGGTACCTATTATGCAATGATATGTATGATCTGCATGCAATGATTTCAAGGACCTCGAGGGGTAAACAAATTGTTAGAGTTGGAAACTGGTAACTTGATTGAAGGTACTTCATGTTGTTGAGAGTCTTTCTTCAAGAGTCAAAGGCTCACCATATCCAGTGGGTCATAGCCCCTGACAACCTTGTTTAGAGGAAAATAAATCCCCTTTGCCCCTTGCTGAACAGTTGGTTCATCATGACCTGCATCACAAGCCCTTGAGATCCTTGAAATGGGTTAGGATGTATGCAATGGTATGATGTTATGGTATGCATGGGGTAATGTGAGTAACCCTGTTATGAGTCCTGATTAAGGACTGCAAACCAAAACCTGCAAGAAACTTAGCAAACTTTATTATGAGTCCTAATTAAGGATTGCAAACCAAAACCTGCAAGAAACTTAGTAAACCCTGTTATGAGTCCCAATTAAGGACTATAAACAAAACCTGCAAGTAGTTCATGTGTTAGCTAACAAGCATGCAAGTAGGCAAGTACAAAGGCACACAAGTCACACAAGAGAAACCCTTAGAGTTTAGGCCAGCATGGGGTCTGGGTATTACCCTCTTGAAGTTGGTGGGCTCAACCTGTCCTATTAGAAGTAACCGGGTCCTAAGGGTCCCAATATCACGGGATTGCTTTCATTGTTCATCGTTTCGATTTAGCCACTGAACTGGCGACCGAAATATTCCAGGAAAGCAACCCTCAATTGAGTGTAGTATCGAGTATCAACCAACCTCGGACTGCACCAAAGTCAGTTATCTCACTACCCTAAAGAGGCCAAGATTGTTCAATTAAGGTTCCTAAGGTCTGTTGATGCTTCATGACACCACGCGGAGGCCCTGTACTCTCCTTGACTGAACTCAAGGGTTACCGGTACACACCAAAGTGCCACATCAACGTAGCAGACTGTTTCAACCATGTCGGTATACCCCGCACAGTTCCCTCACAGCCTTGTTGCTACTTTCTAAGAAGGTATCCCCCAGATCCGGGTTAGGATCTATAGAACTCCCAAGAAAGTCCCACAATTTAAAGCACACAAGGAAAACAATTGAAAACACAGTTATGAACTAGCCCTAAGGTACACCTCACTTTATAAGATTGTCCCCAGCAGAGTCGCCAGTTCTGTGACCGGTGGATCTGGAACTGACTGTTTAACGCTGGTTCGCGAAATGTCGCAGAAGCAAGAGTCGCCACCGTTTTTTATTTTCTCCAAATGGAAAGGACAAAAGCACAGAAAAATTCCTTAAAGAGATTGCTCTCGGTTCGGGAGGTAGGTTATAGAAAGGGAAGGTGTTAGCACCCTTTCTATCCATGGTTATCCATGGGCTCTTAGATACTTGCTCATTTGTGTTTTCAAAATTGGTTTGTTTGCTTTTCAACTGTGGGTTTTGAAAAGTTTCTTTGAAAATTTCAGTTCGACTCTTGTATCGGTCCTCAAGAGTGTTTGAAAAATGCTTTCGAAAGCTTTTTGAAAATGTGTTGGTGTGAAAAGTATTTTTGATTTGTTTTGTTTTGAATTAGAGAAAGTATCCACGAGTCGTCTACCTACCCTAAGGAATTCGTCTGTGTAAATGTCCTTTAAAGTAGTGCCACCCCACCATTGAGAGGTAGGTAGCACCACCGTTGGAGGTGTTCGGGTCAATTCGAGGTTCGGGACATGGTGATCACCGGAGCAATAGGAAGACACCTTAAAAGCTACCCTCATGCCAGGTTCCCGGATCATGAGGACTTACTAAGACATCCTCTACTCGATGATCACCTTTCGAGGCAAGGCAACAGTGAGGCGTACCCTAGGGGTGGTGTGTGCGATTTGTGTGTCATTTTCAAGTATTTTTGTCTTTTCATGTTCATTGGTGTTCTACGCTTGTTTTTATTTTTGTCCATACATTCTTTCATGCCTTGATTAACAGTTAAAAATATTGCGGGAAAGTAAAAATTCTAAGCTATTACAAAAGGCGCGGGTCCACATCGCCAAAATTAAACCAGGACCCGATTTGACAGAAAATAAAGAAATAAAAGAAAAGTGCGAGAAAATTAAAAGATTACATGGCCTTGGGAGAATTACATAAATATTATAACGACATGAAATAAATATGCGAATAAAAAATTAAATCGAAACGAGGGCGTTGGACCCTTTTTGCAAAATTAAACTAATGAGGAATTAATTAAAATTAAAAGAAAGAAAGAACTTGTTTTTTTGGTATTTTTTAGTATTTTAGGATTTAATAGAAAAAAGAATTAATTAAAATAAATATTAACCCTAATTCTAATGGCTTTTAATTTATTAAGAAAATATTGAATTTTAACCTAAATTTAACCCTAATTTTTATATGCAAATTTGATTATAAAATAAATAAAATAAATAATATTAAATATTTGAAAGAAAAATAAAAAAAAGGATGAAAAATTATTAATTAAACCCTATTTCTACATTTTTTAGATTTTTGTTAAAAGAATTAAAATTGCAAACCTAACTTAAAACTAAATTCAATTACATGCAATTTATTTATGAAAAATATTAAAACAAAAATATTTATTATATTTAATTCTTTTCTGATTTTATTTTATTTTTAGGTGTTTTTGATATTTTGTGAAAATAATAAATTAATTAAACGAATCATAATTAAAAGCAAATAGAAAATAAGAATAAAAAATATTGTGGCAAACCTAGGGGGGTTGTAGTCCCCAACATGGAGGTATAGTTTAAGAATTCTGGCCCATTTAGCATGGCCCTTTTGACTCTTGCAGGACACGTATGATGCATTGACTAGGGTACACTGTGTTCTCCAATCCATGGCCTTTGATCTGATGCTCTGGGACACGTGGACATTGATTTTTGAGGATGCATGAGAGTCTTCAGCATGGGCGCTACACATGAACATTAATTGAGAAAAAACAAATGGAAAGAATGAAGACCTGGGATCGAACCCAGGTCATTAACATTACCAATCAACACGTGCGCCACTGAACCAATTGATGCGTTTTGTATATTAAATAAACCAAGAATAATATAATAAGAAAACAATGGTTAGTGGTAATCAGCGCGCGAAATTTGAACTAGCCACCCACATCTTGCCACGAATTCATCTTCTTCATGGGATTTTATTTTCCTGAAACATAAACAACATAAGCAACGGTTTTGTAAACGTTGCCATAGGTAAGATACAAGAAAATAGCGAATGGCCCTGTGACGCTCATAAATTGAGCGCGAGGGTGGGTTTAAGATCGTCCAGACGCGCTGATTCTAATGGTGTAGGTCTTGAAGGCCAATTTTTCTTGAATTTAAAATCCCTAATTCCAAGCCCTGTAAACCATAGAAAACAATCATGGCATAATCGCGTATAATGCATAAAAATACAATCAAATACATGGGTTAGCTTCAGAATCAAATGACCAACATGAATCAAGCGTTAAATTTCACAAAGAATGCATGGATTAAGATGTACGATTATGAAATTTTTTGTGCACAGGTCCGGTTCGTGTTACCAATTCTTTAAGCTTTGAGGAATGTTCTTGATTGGGAAACGTTCAGTGAACCTTCAGCAAGCTAATGAAACAAAAATTATGCCTTGGATCACCCTAGAATGTGGTTTTCAGTTTTGAGTTTCTTGACAAATTTTTCAAGTTTGTGAATGGTTTCTGCGCAGCTTCAATGATCCAAAGCATTAGGGTTGTGTTCTATGCTTATGTAGGAATGAATTAGGTTAAGAATTCTGATCAGAATCTCTTGCATTCATAGCTTTTGAGATTTGATTTTCAAGCATTATTTTTCAATCTTTTTCCATGTGCTTTTTGTATAAATCATGATCAATCAATCCAAATCTTTCCATATTTAGCTAGGCACGAAATCTTGATGATATAATGTGCACAAAAAGATTGAAAAAAATTAGGTTAAGCATTTTTCATATATTTATTTTAATTTAAATGAATTATTATTAATAAAAATCCAAATAAATAAATAAAAAATGAATAAAACTTCCCTTTGGGCCAAGTGGTCGTGCACATGTCATGGATGATGAATTATGGAGGAAAAATGGGCCCATTAGCAATTTTAGGTCATTTGAACCAATGTTGACTTTCCAAAATATCCAAAAATTTCCCAACTTCCACAAGGCATAACTTGCTCAATTTTTAAGCTTTTCTCATGTTCTTGGACATTTTGGAAAGGTCTTTGAGTCCTATAACCAATGCCTTTGGTCCCATGTCATTTTGATTTACCAATCTCAAGTTATGGCCTTTGACTTAAAGTACCTTTTTGTTGACTTTTGAAAATGACCTATAATGTTGAAATTGATAACTTTTTGTGAGAGCATTTCTTGGACTTGAAGCATGAAGATGAGTTGTAGGAAATGTCTTTCTCTTCAAAATGAGCTTTCGATGGAATTTTTCTTATAATCCATGTGGAAGTTATGCCCTGGTCAATTTACAGTTGACTTTTTCAGCTGTCCAAATAAGGAAACTCTTGCATCTTGATGATTTTTGAGCCAAGCTTTGAGAATCATGATCAAGCATTGATCAAATGATGTTTGTGGCTTCAAAATGATATGTTGACCAAAAATTTGAACTTTTGATTGTCAAATGACCATTTTGCCCCTACAGTTGACTGTAGTGCAATTAGGGTTTTGACTGTGCAATTTTGTGCTGAAAGCCTTGAAACTTGATATGAGGATACTTGACCATATTTATGGGCATGTGAGACTTGATTGGACCCTTGGAAACTTCATTTTCCTTGTCAGAACAAAAACCCTAATTTTGACTGTATAGGAGACCTTTGCACTGTGCAACCTTTAGGGAACTTTGAAGCTTTGACTTGGCCATTTCTTGAAGAATATGGGAGGGCAAATTTTGGGGTACAACAACAACCTTTTGATAGCCTTTTGTACTTTGATATCTTGATATCTTTGGACAGCTTTGGACAGTTAGTTTCTTTGACAACTTTTGACTTGGTTTATGCCATTCAGTTTGGTTTGCCTTCTTTGGTTGAAAACTTGAAACTAGGCAGCATGTGTGACAATTTTGAATTTGTGCAAATTATACTTTTGTGCATTTCATATCTTTTTCTTTTGCAAGCATTTTTCATCCCTCTCTGTGAACCGGGAGAAAACTCGTGATTTGCAGAGAGGGCAAACTGATTCCGGCCAGTTGCCTTTAATGATGAATCTTTAAATTACTGTTTGTCTTTTTAATTTATCTGCTTTGACTTTTCTTTCTTTTCTTTGTTTTTGCAGATAAAATCAAATGAGCAGAGGGGGCATTTGGATAGAAGATGAAGACTTAGAAATTAGGATGAAATTCATTTCAATTGTAATTATTGTAACTATTATTATTATGAATACTTTGTAAATAAATACTGTATTCAAATAACAATTGTAACAAATAATTAAAGATGAATAAAATTCAATCTTGATCAGTTAATTCTTTTTCTTCTTTTCAAATGTTTATGTAATTGTTTATAACCCTTAGATTAAAATAAAATGGAAATAAATCCCAATTATTCTAATCTTAGAATAAATAAACAAACGATAAACATTGTGGTCTTGACATCAATCAATAATAAACCCGGCGCCTCAAATATCCAAATGCACAGTTAATCAAACCAATATCCAGATATTTACCTTTTTACTGATCAAATTAAACACTGTAAATTCTCAATTTAAGTACCTCAGCTTTCATCTCATCTCCAATCAAATGCCTTAGCCTTTACTGATTAAACAAAACACTGCAAGTTCTTGATTCAAATGCTACAATCCAAATCTCAGAGTAAACTGAAAAGAACTGTAAAATTAATTCTTTCTGCGCGTACAAACCCTAGTTCTTGATTAAATGTCAAAGAAATGTCCGCCTGATCAAAACCTGAGCCAAAATCAACCAAACCCTAAACAAACTGTATGAACTGTTCCAGAGCCATGAAAACCCTAATTTTGTCTGACTGACGAGAAGAGTCTGTTTGACCGATTCTTGAACCAGTCTGAAAAATCAGGAAACGCCCGAGGCTGTGATTTCTTGTGGAAAAATACGAGGGTAAATTTTGGGGTACAACAGTTTCCCCTGTTCAATCTTCTTGAACCTGAAGAGTTAGATTGGCAAGTTTGCCTTTCGCGACTCGAGGGTAAAAGGAGATTGGACACTAGAGTGCCAAAAATTTGCACTCGGTGATGTGATGGTAGAGGGAATGGGCTTAAAGATGCCATTTGGTGATGGGCTTAAAGATGCCATCTAGGGATGTGACAGAACCTTGTCGGGAATGGGCTTATAGATGCCATTTGGTGATGGGCTTACAGATTCCATCGGGAGGTGTAATGGATAGTTGTGGAGATGGGCTTACAGATGCCATCGGGAATTGTTGGTAGGAGGATGGGCTTATAGATGCCATCTGAAGATGATTGTTGAACTGTATGTTATTGGTGAGTGGACGAGTATTAGAAAGGCATCCAGGTTTTGGAACATCTCTGAACTGGGGGTCTGAATAAGCAATAGATTGACATCCATATATGGAAGCATCCGTAAACTGTTTTCAAAAGTTGCATCTGAATAAGCGATAGATTAACATCCGTGTTTGGAGAATTCGTAAACTGTTTTCAGAAGTCTTGAAAATGAATAAGCAATAGAGCAGCATCCGTTGTTGGGAAGCGTCCGTAAACTGTTTTTCAAAAGTTGCATCTGAACAAGCGATAGATTAACATCCGTTGTTGGGAAGAATCCATAAACTGTTTTCAGAAGTCTTGAAGTTGAATAAGCAATAGAGCAACATCCGTTGTTGGGAAGCGTCCGTAAACTGTTTTCAAAAGTTGAAGAAGAATCTGAACAAGCGATAGGTTAACCTCCGTTACTGGAGAACCCGTGAACTGTTTTCAGAAGTCTTGAAGTTGAATAAGCAATAGAGCAACATCCGTTGTTGGGAAGCGTCTGTAAATTGTTTTCAAAAGTTGAGAAGAATCTGAACAAACGATAGGTTAACATCCGTTACTGGAGAACCCGTGAACTGTTTTCAGAAGTCTTGAAGTGGAGGAGGAACCGATGTAGGGTTTCCTGATGATGAGTCCGTGAAAAACTGCATCTGGAAGAATTTGGAATAAGTGTCAGAATGTCACCGTCTGGGTCACATCTGAACTATCTCTGGAAAGAATCTCGGAAGATGATGATCTTTGTCTGTCGACTGATCTTACCTGAAAAGGTAAAGAGTTAGTTGTATGCAATGTCATGATGCATGATGCAATGTATGTTATATCAATGTTTATGATATGAATGTGATGAATGCGTATGTAAGCTGATGAGCTGTCTTACTGAGGATAGATGAATCCTGGATGACTGGAGACGAAAGAATCTTGACTGCTGCCGGGGAAAATAATTCCTTGGCTGCTGTTGGGGAGGGCAAGAATCTTTGATTGCTGCAGATGAGAAGTCCTGGGACCACTGTTGGGGAATCAAAAGCTTGGGTCGCATGCCAATCTACTGGGGAATTCCTGTCTTGAGGAGATCTTCACTGGGGAATATTCGAATATTCTGTGAGGACCTGAGAATGAGAGTCTCCACTCTGCTTGGGGATTGATAGCTGGAAGTTTTAGCTCCGCTGGGGATTGCAAGAATATTTTGAGTTTGAGAAGGAACCGGTGTAGGGTTGCTTCATGATGAGTTCGTGTAAAACTACATCTTGGATTTGAGATTTGTATGAGTAGCAGAATGACTTCCGTGTCTGGAGTGTATCTGAAACTGTAACTAGGATCTGAATGAGTGACAGAATGGGTACCGTGTTTGGAGCGTATCTGAAACTGTATCTTGGAGTAGAGATCTGTATGAGTAGCAGAACGACTTTCGTGTCTGGAGTGTATCTGAAACTGTAACTAGGATCTGAATGAGTGACAGAATGGCTACCGTGTTTGGAGCGTATCTGAAACTGTATCTTCCGACAGGTGATGAAGGAATTGTTGAACACTTTTGACATTCGAATGCCCCAAGTGGTGATGTAGATAATTTCCTGGCTTGTTACAGGTGTTAATCCACAATCAGTCGTCCACAGATATTTTCCTGGCTTATTAACAGGTGTTGATCTGGAACTTAAGAAAGGTGACAGAATGGCAACCGTGTCTGGAGCACATCTGGACCGCATCTTCCAACAGGTGATGAAGGAATTGTTGAACACTTTTGACATTTGAATGCCCCAAGTGGTGATGAAGGAGTCTCTTCAGGTTACTCTACAATTGAGAGATTTTGTGAAATCTTGACTGGACTGCCCCAGGTTAACTGAACTTTGAAATATCTGTTGAAACCTTGACTGGACTGCCCCAGGTTAACTGAATTTTGAAAGATCTGTTGAAACCTTGACTGGACTGCCCCAGGTTAATTGGATGGTGACATGTCATGCCCCTTGTTGATAGGAGACTTGTAACGGAAGTGTCGTCCTTCTGAAGTGATTTTACTCACTGAGAGAGTTTTCGTTCCTCCGAACATTCGCTGCATGAATTTCTTCGCTGTCAAACAAATAGCCAAATGTAAACAGTGATATTCAAGCAATGCAAAGTTTATGTTTGTCTCGAAGTTTTGAAAAATGCGTTTTTTAGCAGAAAACTTTTTATAAGACAATTCAACACAAGATTTTAGAGCAAAGCCTTACAGGAGTCAGGATACCTTTTGAACAGTATGCTTTCGAACTAACCCATGCTTCAATTAGGACTTTTGAAGGGTTGTAACGTGGCTTGGTTCACGGTTTAAGAAACAAAGGATAAAGGCTCAAAGTGTATTTGTACCCACCCGCTCTTCGTGATGTTCTTCAACCCTAAGCTCAATTAATTGCGCGTCGCACTCTATTCGAGTTTGGAACGACATTTTGGGTGATGGTTCACCAATTGAATTGGGAGACAGTCATCATCTCCTTTTTCTTTTGCAACATTTTTCATGTTTTTGAGGATTTGTAATGACCTCTCTATTTTGATTTTGATTTGTTATCCCTAACTTTTGCCTGACTGTCTCTGTTTTTGAGACCACAGTCAGCGGGATGCCCCAGCTTTCTTGAGCCTCCTTTACAGGTTTTGGCTTGGTGGGCTTTTCTCTTTTGAGAGATTGACTGCCTATGTGATAGGGAACCACCCTTGTCTTTTGATTCCAAAGGAATACTTTCTTTTGTTGACGTCGTTCGTTGTGTTACGAACTGAGAGTTTGCGACTTCAATGTGCAT